>CAWUFW010008448.1:0-600000 GCA_963921515.1 Calotriton arnoldi | reverse complement strand
AAAAGGAGAGAAAGCTCTAAAATATCAGAGATCTCAGCTATTACTTCCTCCCAATGCCACACTATAATCAGACATGACCATACCATATGAAAGAAGTCCACTGGGGAATGCAGGCAACTGTTACAGTCAGTACTGGATCTTAGCCCTGCTCAGGACATCCTTTCGGGGGTCAGATAAATGCAGTTTAAATAGTATGTTCATATCAATTGGGGCTTGGAGGAGATTGTGAGGACCTTGGGGGCCATCAAAGCATCTCACCAATCTTCGTCATCTAGAGGCCCTAACGAGGTCTCCCAATGTACTCTCAGACCGTGGAGTGTGTCAGGAGTATTGTTAATTAAGGTGCAGTAAATCTGGGAGACACCACCGTTAACCAGGGCTCCCATCATCAATTTGGCCTCAATGGGGCTAAATTCAGGGACATTCGTGCCAGGGGGGGACATGAACCTGTAAGGCATGATGCAGTTGTAAAAATTTATATAATTGTGTCTTGGATAATGCATAGGTTTGTTGCAACTCCTGAAAGGAGACCATGCAGGATTCTGATCAAACGTCAACCGAGTAATACCAATGGTGTCCCAATGAGCAAACCTCTCCAAGGCCACCACATCCCCTAACCACCTGCCGTGCCACAATGGAGTCTGTTGAGTAATCATTTTTCACCATCCCGTATGCTGCAGGGCTGCCCTCCACCCTGTGAAGACCTGCCACGTCACCTCAGGAAGCAATTGGGGGACTGCGCAACCATAAAGACAGTCTAGAATTCGGGGGAAGCCCATTGTTACGAGCTCATATCTATAAGAGAGATCTGACCATCCTCCATTAAGCCAGTTGTTAACAATCAGTAGGGTAGATGCCAAATAATAAAAGCATAGGTCAGTTATACCCAACCCACTGTCATAGGCAGCACGTTGACATTTCGGGAAGGCGAGATGGGGCCGAGAATCCTGCCAGAAAAAAGAAAATCGCCTGTCCATCCATTTCCCGAAACCAGTGTCGAGGTATAGTGTGGGGGAAGTTTTCAAAAAGATAAAAAAATCTGGGAAGTATCATCATCTTGTACAATGCTATCCGCCCCATAACATTCAAAGGTAAGGTTTGCCATTTCTTAAGGTCGGCTGTTATCTTGCAAGTGAGGGGAGTGATGTTGAGGGACCAAGTGAGAGTTGAGTCCAATACCAAGTAATGGAAGCTTAGTCTATGTATTGAAATGTTCATCTGCCAGGCTATGCAATCCCTAGAGGGTGTGAGTGGGACAAGAATCGACTTAGCTGGGTTAAGTGTTGAGCCTGATGCCTCGGAGAACAATTGTAGAATGCGGAGGCAACAGGGGTCACTATCAAGTGGATTTGAAATATATAACAGCACATCATCTGCATAAAGTGTGATTTGGTCTTTGTGTCCCGAATCCCAAAACCAACCAGAAATCTGCATGTCACATCATATAAGGCAAGCCAAGGGTTCGATAGCCAATGAGAAAAAGGGGGAGAAAGGGGACATCCCTGCATGGTTCTCCGACCAATTGGAAACTCATCCAAAATCACCCAATTGATCTGCACTCGGGCCATTGGGTTGGAATAGATGATTTGCACCAGTCAACTAAAACAGGGCCAAAATCCTGCCCTGTCCAGCACTTTAGTCAGTTAAATCCAATCTACAGTATCAAATGCTTTTTTGAAGTCAATTAATAGCAAAGCTAACAGAGCTGATGATTTATGTTGGTGGGCTAGTGCGACATGCAGGTGTCTCAGACAACGGGCCATACTTCTGGAGGGCACCAAGCCACACTGGTCAGGGTGAATTAGGGAGCAAATGACTGACCGCAGGGGAATGGCCAACACTGTCGCCAGTATCTTCACTTCTCCATTGATGAGAGAGATAGGGCGATAATACAATCAGGAAAGGGATGGCGGGTGTGTCTTTGGTATGACTACAATTGTGGCTTGGTCAAGCCCTCGGGGAAGCAAGCCCCTTTATCTTGCTTCTTGATAAAGCTGCAAGATATGGGGCACCAGTAGATCTTTGTATCTGGAGTAAAACTCCGTTGGGTACCCATAGGGGTCCGGTGTTTTCCCAAAGGCCATCTCCGAGATTGTGTCTCCAATTTCCTCAAGAGTGAATGGCTCATCTAGGGCAGGACAATCAGTGATAGAGAGACTGGGCAGCGGTATTTCATCAAGGATGGGCGAGATTTGTTCAGCCCGGTGACAGAGGACCGCCCTACAGAGAGCAGAGTAGTAGTCAGCAAAAACCTGTGTAATAGCCTTGGTACAATTGTGTACATCTCCCTAGGAATACATTATTTTGGGTATAATCCATCCAGTCAAGGGTCTAGAGGCTAACCAATACAAAAGTTGACTATTTTTATCTCCCCATCCATATATTCTAGCGGTTGAGGCCCGCCAGAGTTGCTTTGCCTTTTCAATGGATTGGGCCCTGATCTTATCTCAGAGCATGGTCAGCTCTCTGGTAATAGCTTTGTGGCCAGACCCAGAGAGCTGCAGCTCTAGACACAAAACCTGAGCTTCCAATTGGGTGATTCGGTTGAGCTGTGTTTTTCTTTTTGCACTCACGCTGTGTATTACTTATGGGCAGATTGCAGTAGTTATAAGGGCGCAGTGGGGGCTATGGGCCCAGAGTCTGGTTAGATCCTCTGCGCTTTTCTTAGGTTCGCTTTGGGCTAAGGGGCCTCCCCAATAAATCAATGTCTGGAGGTCCGGGTGACAAGCTGGAGCCCAAGGCCTCGGGATGCGCTGGCACCGACGCCCCGAGCTCCAATCCATGCGCGGCATCTGGTGTGGCCAGAACAAGAAGGCCGAGAGGGCTCAGCAGACCCAAAGCCCTCTCTTCCCAACTTGCAGCAGGTCAGACAGGCCACAGGGCCATGGTTGCAGTGGCAGCAGGTTTCTATCCTGGGCCCAAGGGAGCGTGTGAGGGCACAGGCCATCAGGATGCAGTCAGCAGGGGCAGGCAGGCATCAGAGGTGTTTCAGAGGTTTGCTCCAGTGCTGTACCGGCGAGGGGGGGAGCCTCACTCACTTTCTGTCACTGCTGGGCTGGCACAGGCTGCCCCTGTCCCTAAAAAGGCCGGGAAGACCACTGAATTACATGCCTGGAGTAGATGGGGCACAATCCCAGGTGCGGGCGTGCAGAGGCAGGCGTATGGGACTCGTGGCAGGCCAGACAGGCCTCAGGTCCACGGCCACAGCAGCGGCAACACTCTCCAGGGCCCAAGGGAGCACAGAAAAGCACATGTCAGTGGGGAGCAGGGAAGGCAGGCGCTGAAGATGTTGTGGAGGGTGCTTCAGCTCCGCACCGGCAAGGATGTGGGGGCCTCACGTACCTCCCCTCTATGCAGGGTCAGCGAAGGCCATCTCATTGACGCCAAGGGATGGGTAAGCGACTAATCTTCATGCCTGGCGTCGATGGTATCTAGTTCAGAGTGGCAGACAGATACAGGTGGGTGGACAACAATGAGGATCGCTCCGGTTCAGTGGAAAGTGGAGAAATTACATGGAAGCATCTCGAAGGTCCGGCAACTGTGACAGCTAAGAGTTTCATTCAGCATTCGTCATCTGAATGAATCTGACAAGCATCCATCAATAACTCTAAGATGTATAGCTTCTTCATAAATTAATTGAGCTTAAAGTGTTTGCTGAATGTATAGCGAGTCTCTCCACAAATTCATCAATGGTCGCACCACCTTTTTGGCGTTCTTGATGAAAATGTATCTTTCGGAATCCACATTTGGTATTGAATTGAACTTGACATTCAGTGTTTCTTAAATCTGACGGCATGTGATTTCTTCATCAGTACGCAGCATTTTCTTTATGACTTCTTTCTTTCACACCATCACCAGCAAGGTTTTTGAGATTCTTGATAATCTTTTTGTTATCAGTCTCTTCAAGTGCATCAATGAAATCATCAAATGTCTCTATCCAAGCAGTTCATTTATCGCCAATATTTTACTTTTTGGCAGTATCGAAAGCAGGGGGTGGTGGTTTCTGGAAGGCAGCAGTATGGTAACTAGTTTTGGGAGTGGCTGGCATTGAGGGTGGGGCTCTTTCTGCTGTGGTTGGCTGTTCATTTGAGCCTGTGTCATTTGCTCTATTTCTGAGACCTTGCGATAGACCGGCCTCAGAGTCGTCATGGACAATAAGGAGAATTGTGACCTTCTCCTTGGGCTCTATCGGATCCCCTTTACTTGTTGGCAGAGTTGGTGGTGTCTGTATCAAAAGTGGTAGAATGCACACCAAAATATGATGTCCTTCAAAACGTTTTACAATGCTCAAGGCAGTATTTAAGGCATGCTACCCTGGAACGCGCTCTTTCCGTGCATGTGAATTAACAATGTAGAAGCTGTAGCCTCGACAGGTCCCCCAAACCCAGGATGCACAGCAGACAATTATAATTAAAAAATCCAATAAAGTTCAAACAATGTCTTCTATTTTTGAACCAGTTTATTCCATAAGTAATCAAAAGTAATCCATGTTTCAAACGTCCATTGTTGTACTCCAATGGTTCAACGAGTGCCTGTGAGGGCTTTACTCTTGGACACATAGAGGTTCAAGATGCCTCATAATTCAACATGAAGATTGTAATCCCAATGCATTTCATGCAAAAACTGCCCTTCCTCGTGGGTAACTATGATAGAGAAGACTCAAAATAACAATTACGTGTTACCAGCAAGATATTTCTTTTAACCTCCATCTATGTACAAATGATGTGACTCCAAAATTATGAAATGCTAAAGTCAGTGCACTACGTGCTACTTAAACATGCTGTGACCCCAAAACTATAACCAGAACTAAAACTAGTACACTCCATACTACTGGGACATGCTCTCTCCTAAAACAGCATCGCTAAAAGAAACAATCGTAACCGCACATTTGTAACCAGTGCTCGATAAATGCGCTCAGTGCCGCATGCACATGCTCTCTCTCAAGTCATCTTCACATAAACCTTAAAGTGAACATGCAAAGAACTGCGCTGTGAAACCACAATGTGAAACCAAAACAAAACATCTCTTAAATGCGCAAGTCATAAAAAAAAGTTTTTGGAAAAACCTACCTCCACCGATAGAATAAGCCAAACGTTCCAACATGCATGCATGCTCTGATCAAACCACCTTCAGTGTATTCAATATTTATGAATTGTGTCATGTGATAAACCCATACCACGTGACACAGCACCCAGTGAAAAAATAAGGAAAATACTCTGATGCTCGTGCTACCAGTGACGTTAAGCAAGTAAACCAAGCATTAAACATAAAATGCATAAAAGTGCAATCCTACTCATAGGAGTACCATAAATTCTAAATATATGCAGTACATGTAAAAACATAAAATACAATTCTAAATAATACAATAATATTATACAAATGCAAATAATTAACAATGTACACAATTTAAACAATACTGCCGGAAATTTTAAAACACAGCAGTACAACCTGCTATAATCTTCATACATTGAACTATAACCTAACAATGGACCTCCAGTGTCACATTAGTCTAATTTTTCGTCGAAAAGAACTATGTAGTACATTGATCTTCAAGCGAGGGTGCAAACTGAACCGTGGACGGAAAAGGGTAAGGTGTCCATGTCAAAAGTGGTAGAAGGCACACCAACATATGATGCCCTTCAAAATGTTTTACAATGCTCAAGGCAGTATATAGGGCGTGCTACACTGAAACGTGCTCCGTCCGTGTGCGTGAATTAACAATGTAGAAGCTGAATCCTCATCAGGTTCCCCACCCAGGATGCACAGCAGACAAGTATATTTGAACAATTTGGTGGTGTGCCACTTCAGGTATCGGACAGCTCAGCTAGCACAGCCCTCGTGCTTCTTTTTGGGTTTCCTTGCCAGGTGCTGAGGGTATAAAGCTCCACTAATCGAGGCTCTGGTAAGTGTATTGATAAAATACCTCTTTCTTACTTATTTTGTCAGCCAGAGCTACTATGTATATTAGTATTTGACTACTGCAGTTTCTTAACACTTTTTCCTCTATCAATATGTAACTGCCTTTGGCAGTATTGCTCCTTATAACATACAATTGTATCTGGAGTGGCAGCGCAGTAACCTTATGTATGGCCTGGCCAGCAGGTTGTTGGCCATCAACATATATATTCTTTGCAGTGCTTCAGTTGACTTCATCTGCTTTACAATGGCTGGAGTTGCACTTTGACTCCACATGCATAAAGTGTTGATTCGTATATTGACAGCGACCCACGTAGCAAGCATGAGAAGTTTAGTTGTACCATGGCAAACACTCTGGTAGAGCACGGTCGTTCTTTGGGTTACTTAGCTCCTATCTCGTTCCCAGTTGTAGAGTCCTCCCCTGCCTGGGTACCTGCTAATGACTAGGCCACACACTTAGCTTAGTATGACATCTCTTTATTTGTCTGCTTGTGATTGCAAACTCAACATTCTAAAGCAAGCTTTCATTTCATTCCACACTGACACCTACGCCACCGCTCTACGGAGTCCATAGGATCCAAAAGGGTTCCGTCATAAAACTCACAAGACAACTCAGTTAGCAATTTTCTTTCCAAAACATGGAAAATCCCTCCAGTCTCCCCTTCCCAGGAACATATACCTACCAAAGCATGCCCCCAACTATCTTCTGAGCCGGGAGGCACCAGCCATGTATGGATTTACTGTGGGTTCAGGCTGAACACAGAAAATAAAATTACACTTACAAAATGAAGGCTTAGCAATAGGCTTGCTCTTTTGTGAGTGGGCCTAAGCATGATGTTTGTCAGATGGTTAGCAATGTGCTATCGAAAACATGGACATTCCCTCCAGGCTCCCCTTCAAAGGAACATATCCCTGCTAAAAATTGCACCAAACTATCTTCTGTGCCTCAGGGCACTAGCCATGTATGAATTACTGTTTCAGGGTGAACACAGAGAATAGACTTGGTGCACTACACTCTGGAGATTGGCTTGCAAATTCAAATCAAAAGCTGGTTTAAGCTACCTCTGTTTTTGTCCAAGTATGACCCCTGGTCTGTACAGAAATAAAACAGAACCATATATCAATTTTTAACAGTTTTATTTATTAGTTTTTGTATTCTGCAGATGAACATTAGTCTACATTTGATCAGTTTCAGCAAAGAGTAAATCATTATGACTTGCAGATGTTAATATGAAAATAAAATAGTATCTGTGTAATTAAGACTATGTTATGTTATGGCTGTGGTTAACCAGACTACGAGGTAGAAGCCAGTGAAGGTGAAATTATGTAGAGTACAGCAGTTTGTACCATTCTGGGGACCAAAACAGATTAGACTCCTCCAGTTCAGTCATGTTTTATACAGGTTTTGAATGCCTGCCATGTTGAGACAAATTTGTGTGACTGGTCATGTATTATTCCTATAAACTTCTTCATGGAATAAATATTCCAGATTTTACCCCACCAAAAGTGTTTCGGAGATGTGATTGGTTGTTTCCATACCTGGGCGAAGGACACGAGGTGTGATATGAGTTTGTCTGTGGGTGTTGTAAGTGGGAATATGCTATAAGCCAGGGGCACAGAGGAGGACCACAAGTGGTTCTAGTGGGAGTCTAATGCCCGTGATGTGTTTAATGTGTGAAAGTATTTCTTTCCAATATAGCTCAATCTGTTGACATGACCACAAAATGTGCAATAAGTGCACCCTGCCCCACAATTTTTTCAGCAGAGTGCTGAGCTTCCATTCGTTGCATGTAGGCATGCAGGAGATACATGCCATTGGGTTAAGAGTTTATAGGTGTTTTCTTTATACTGTGTGCTAATTGAGGATTTTGCAGCCCTTTGCCACATTCTACCTCAGATGGCTTCTGGAATCTCATGTTCCAGATATTTGTCCAAAGGCTGGACGTAAATATGCTTTCTGTAAACATGTTATGAATTTTCGTAGCTGTTAGTTTACGAATAATGATTCTGGGGGGGGTTATAACGCGGGCTGCTAGAGTGGTGACCTGTGGAGACTTAGTCCAATGTTGGAATTGAGATAGTCTGAAATAATCCAAGTTATAGAGTACCCCAATTCATTATGAGTTTTGTGTCTGGTAAAGAATGTCCCAATGGCAAATAGGTTTCCTAACAGCAGGGGGTTCTGAACCCTCCAAGTTTTGAATATGGTATCGGTATGGCTGGAGGTGGGTGAGAAATCTGGGTTGTGTATTATAGAGGGCAGTGATTCTGGATGCATAGTGGAGCCCTCCCGCCATGTTATTTGTTGCCAATATTCTAGTAATATGACAGTGGATATGAGCAGTTGAGGGAGTCCTACCATACTGGTGGAGTGAGTCATAGCTATAATCGCAGCGGTATCAGAGAGAAATTCTGTTAGATGTGTGTCCTCAAGATTCCATTCTAAAGCTTGGTGTATATGTGCCCCCTGGATATAGCTTTTGATGTTTGTAAAGACCAGCCCCCCCCCTTATGGGAGGCTTGAGGAGAGTGGCCATGGTTCTTCCAGACAAAGGCCCATAGTTTTTTTGTATGTAAGCTATTAGTAACATATAGCGGTGTAGCTGTAGTACCTGAACTATGTGGAGAAGTCTGGGGAGGAAGTTCATCCTAACGGCTAGGGCGGTCGATCTCAAATCTGGGGAACCGGGTTCGAGTCTCGGCAATGACGCTCAACATCCTGTGATTCTGGGTAAATCACTTAATCCCCTGTGCCTAACAAAAATGAATGTGTCCTTTTGTAAGGCAACTGGTGCTCATGTAATGTGCTCTGATACCTGATACCTTTGGGTCAAGTTTGCGCTATATAAAACCGGAAATAAATCGCTATTCATCCGACCCATCCATGAGATCTCTCATGAGATCTCTTAGTTCCCCCATTGGTGAAGATCCTTGAAAAGAATCATCAGCTGTGGGGGCATGTTGGCGCTATAAAGATGAGTTGATTTTTGTGGGAGATAGATCCCTCGGAATTTGATGGTGCTTGTGGTCCCTGTGAACACATTTTGTGTCAATGTTCCTATTTGAGGGCGGGAAGGGATGTGGAGGGATTGACTAGGAAGCACAAGATATCATCAGCATAAAGGGCTGATTTGAATTCCTGGTTTTCAATTGTCAACCCTTTGAGGTTGGGGTTGGTCATGATGCATTGTACTAGGGGCTCCATGGTTGGGACAAGGGACACCCTTGATATGTCCCTTGGCTTGAGAGAGTTTTGAAGAGTATTGGCCATTTATCTTGATTCATGTCGCATTTTTTAGTAATATGCCAAAAGCCATTGCTTCATCTTTTGACCGAGTGGGACCCTTTCCAGAATTTTGGTTAAGAAGTTTGAGTTTAATCTGTCTAAGACCTTCTCAGATTCTAGCGATAGAAGGATGATCAGCTGCAGTCCCCAGTGACTGTGCAGACATATGGCCGAAGATAGGCTTCTTGCGTATCTTGTTGGAGGCCTGGTTCGGTAAACCGGTTTGTATAAAAAGCCTTGATAATGCCTTTGTGTCCATGAGTGTTGTGCCTGAATCAGTGTCAATTGCCGGTATGAAATTTCTATTAGAACATTGGAATGTTGGGAGCTCCATTGAAAACAATGGAGTAGCTCCGGGCTTATAATGGCTGGTATAAGCCCGGAGCTCCAACATTCCAATGTTTCTTTGTTCACAGCTGTGGCTGTGAACAAAGGCTTCAGGGAGCCTGAGGATTTCAATCCACTCGCGCTTCCTGAAGCCTTTGTTTTATTTGTTAGAACATTCTGCCCTCTAGTGGCAGAATGTTTCTAATAGCTTTATAGCCCTTCGTAGCTGGTCTATACCCGCTATTAAAGTCCGGCTCCCTTGTTAAAGGCCCTCGCCTTCGGCTCGGGCCTTTAATGCTGGAGCGGGCCTTTAATAGCCGGTATAGCCCGCTACGGCGGGCTATAAGGCTATATTAGAGCATTGGGATGTTGAGAGCTCCACTGAAGACAATGCAGCTCCAGAGATCTGTATTCACTGGTAAAGGCCCTCTCAACTGAGTGTTCTAAACTCCACAAGCTGCCAAGAGCAATCCATTCTATTGTCTAAAATCACTGTTAGCTCAACAGTCAAGCCAAGGTGAAGAGCTGAGCAGTAGCAATGACAAATCCTCCAAGATATGTACAGTTTTGTGAAAAGCCTCAACAAATATCTTTCAATTTATTTGGACACATTTCCATTGATGAATGGGTAAATAAATCTGCTGGAGTGAAAATGGAGATGCCTGGAAAACGTCACCAAAACTTTGCTGCACATGAACTGGATATACTTGAAGAGCAGAGGGCTAAAACCAACACTAGGACAGCAACAAAATGGGCGACTCAAATATTCAGAGACTGGTTGGTAGAAAATGGGTATGTGCCAGACTTTGAGATGAAACCACTGCCTGAACTCTGTAGCCTTCTGAGACATTTTTATGCAGAGGTAAGAAATGCTAAGGGGGAATGTTACAGTAATCAAAGCCTTATATCAGCAAGGGCTGGACTAAATAGACAAATTAATAATCCTCCTTTTAGCAGAGCTGTTAATATCATGCCTGATGCTGTATTTGCACCCGCTAATAATGTGTTAGTAGCAATTTTAAAAAAACAATGTAGAGAAGGCAAAGATATCAGTATAAGAAAAGAGCTTATATCAGCACAGGACTTGTCATTGATAAAACACTGTGGTATCTTGAACTGTGATAAACCTATTTCACTGCAGTACAAAGTTTTTTTTTATTCCCAACTACACCTTGCGAGACGTGGCAGGGAAGGATTAAGGGAGTTGTCTAAAAATGCTTTCACCTTCCAAGTAGATGAAAACAATCAAGAGTATGCAACCTTAACTTTTAATGAACAAACAAAAAACCACAAAGAAGTACATGAGAAATTAAGATACCAAAACAGAGGTCGCATCTATGCCCAGCCAGGCAATGATATGGGTCCTGTGAAATCTTTGAAATTTTATATTTCCAAATTGCCCAGAGATTGCACGTGCTTCTATGTTCAACCAATGAAACTTACTGTGGAGGATGCTGCAAGTGCCTCTGTTTGGTATTTCAAGAAGCCTCTCGGGAAAAACACAATTGGAGGACTAATGAAAGAAATCAGCAGAAAAGCAGGATTAAGTCGCATTTACACAAACCATTGTCTGCGCACTACAGCTGTGCAATTGCTTGCAGATAATGGTCTTGAAGCTCGACAGATTATGGCAGTCACTGGCCACAAAAGCGAAACCAGTGTACAGAGTTACTGGAAAGCATCATCTGAAGATCGAAATATATGGTCCACAGTACTAGCAAATGCAGGTGACAATACCAAGAAAAATACATCTAAAAAATACATAAATGGGCCGGAAACTTGTGTAAAAATAGAAGACAATCCTTCTTTGAAGATACCAGGGAGCAGAGCAGATCACAATATGAAAAAAATTATTTCCGATGTTTTCTCACACTGTAACGTCACATTTAATGGCTGTTAGAACTGGGGGTCTCTAGTTGGCAGAGGTAGGTACCTTTGTCCAAATAGGGACCCTTGCTTCTAGTCAGGGTAAGGGGGATACACTACTAAAATAACCCCTGCTCACCCCCTTGGTAGCTTGGCACGAGCAGGCAGGCTTATCTCAGAGGCAGTGTGTAAAGCATTTGTGAACACATACAGTAACCCAGTGACAACACTACAGATGGACACCACACAGGTTGTAGTATAAAAATAAGTATTTTTATATAGACTTAACACAAGACCCAAACGACAAAAATCCACAATACAATATGAAAAATATGACTGTCAAATGGTAGAAAATAGCTCAGTTCAATAAAGATGATAAATGCAACACTTTACTCTCAATGTACCTTTGGATGCGTAAAGCAAAACAAACAAAAGGGTCACAGAGAAGGTGATGCTTCGATTCCTTACACGCAGAAAGGAGGATGTGTCGGTTTCTTACTGTGGCCCGGTTCCGATGCGATGATGATCCGGTGTGATGCGAGAAAATGGCGTCTTGCTTGCGGTGCGACAACGTAGACGGGATGCGTGCACGCCCGATGGCCGTGCATCGACTCGGCGATCTTCTGAGCCGCGACAGGCCCTGCGACACGCTTCTCTGGTAATGCGCCGGCGTCCTCTGTGGCGGCGGCACGCTTCTCCGGTGATGCGAGGCGCTTCGGTGATGCGATGGCAACAGAGGCAGCGGCGGCACGCTTACTCCACGATGCGACGACAACTGCTGCGGCGGCACGCTTCTCCGGTGATGCGGGGTGCTTCGGTGATGCGACAGCGGCAGCGGCGGCACGCTTACTCAGCAATGCGACGACAACTGCTGCGGCGGCGACATGCTTCCTCTTCGTTGCGTCGTGCTTCCAGCTCCCAGCGACACGCAGTCTCTCAGAAGGCCCAACAGCAGTAGGCACTTCAATTCCCAGCAAGGGAATTCAGGAGGGGAGCTGGGGGTGAAGTCTTGTATCCCTGAGACTTCAAGCAGGAGGCAAGCTCAATGTTCAAGCCCTTGGAGATCTTCTTCAAGATGATTAAAGCTAACTCAGTCCTTTTCTCCTTTCTTTGGCATTAAAGTAACCACTGCAGGCCAACCCCAACAACACGCAGCATAGGGGTAGTCTCCTCCTTCAGCTTCCTGGTTCTTCTCCTCAGCAAAGGTTCGTCTTGTTTCCCAGAATTGATCTAAAATCTTGGGGTCTGGGTCCCCATATTTATACTAGCAAATCCTTTGTCCTCTGAAGGCAGAGGGTCCTGTACCTAGTCCAAACCAGTTCTGGGTGCATTCTGCCAGTGCACTCCTTCTTCCTTTGTCAGTGTGGGCCAGGGACATCAGACGCACAACAGGAGGTGGAGCCAGCATTGTGGAAGGCAGGCACAGCCCTATTCAGGCCCAGGTGCTACTCCTCCCACCACTCAACATGCAGATGGGTCTATTCAGCCCTGTGCTGACTCACCCTGTCTCCTGGAGTCCCCCAGCCCCTGTCACTCACAAAACCAGACATACAATACACAAGCTAGCAGAGGCAGCTGGATGGTTAGGCAAGAAAATACCTACTTTCTAAAAGTGGTATTTTCAAACATAGAATGTTAAAACCAACTTCACTAAAAGATGTATTTTATCATTCTGAGTTCAGGCATACTAAATTCGTTTTTCTACCATGTTCCTGGGTCAGTTAGGATTATAAGATGTTATATTCTAACTGCCCATTCTGGCCTATGGGGACAGGTAGCCTTGCAATAGTGAAATACGTAATTGGCTGTAATTCACTATCAGGACATGCCACACACACCAGGGCATGTCCGACCTCTTACATACAATGCACCCTGCCCGCAGGCCTACTTTAGGGGTGACTAACATGCAGAAAAGGGAAGGTTTGGGGACTGGTAAGTGGGTGCTCTTACCAAGTGGACATGGCAGTACCAGACTGCACACAGGCTCTGCAATGGCAGACCTGAGACACACTTTCCAAGCTGCTCTGGTGGGTGGCACAACCAGTGCTGCAAGCCCACCAGCAGCATTTGATTTACAGGCCCTGGGCACACGCGGTGCACTGTACTAGGGTCTGACAGTAAATCAAATAAGCCAATCATGGAGTCACTAATCCATACATCAATTTACCATAGGGAGCACTTGCACTTTGGCAATGATTAGCAGTGGCAAAGTGCCCAAAGCATCTAAACCAGCAAAAACAGGTCAACAACAGAGGAGGCATAGCGAAAAAATGGAAGGGAGACCCACGCCAATGGTACCAGATCTAACACGTGTCCCCTCCAGCTGAAATGTGGGGAGAACTACCCTACCTCCTGGGAGTTCTCATCACTAAGACGAGAAAAATCTGGACAGACCATCAGCATTGGCATGTTCTGTACCAGGGCGGTGTTCCACCGTAAAGTCCATCCCCTGTAGGGAAATGGACAACCTCAACAGCTTTGGATTCTCACCCCTCATCTGCATCAACCATCTGAGGGGCCTGTGGTCTGTCTGAACCCGGAAGTGAGTCCCAAACAGGTATGGTATCAACTTCTTCAGCGCCCAGACCACAGCAGATGCCTCACGCTCAATAGCACTCCACCTCTGTTCCCGTGGAAGTAACCTCCTACTAATGAAGGCTACATGTTGGTCTAGGCCCTCCTCATTTAACTGTGCCAGAACAGCCCCTACACCATGCTCTGAAGCGTCTGTTTGAACAACAAATTCTTTTGAGAAGTTGGGTGCCTGAAGCACGGGGGCCGTGCACATGTCAGTCTTCAAGGCATCAAAAGCTCTCTGACAGGTGTCAGTCCAAATCACTCTCTTGGGCTGCTTCCTGGAAGTCAGCTCTGTCAAGGGTGCAACGATGCTGCCATACCCCTTGACAAATCTCCTGTAATACCCGGTGAGTCCTAGAAAGGCTCTCACCTCTGTCTGGGTCTTGAGGGGTTCCCAAGCCAGAATGGTATCAATCTTGGGCTGTAGGGGCGCCACCTGGCCGCTCCCAACCTGGTGTCTCAAGTACACCACGGAACCCTGCCCGATCTGGCACTTACTCACCTTGATCGTGAGGCCTGCCCTCCGCAGCGCCATCAACACTTCCCAGAGGTGGCGCAGATGTTCTTCCCAACTGGTGCTGAACACTGCAATGTCATCCAGGTAGGCAGCACTGAAATCTTCCAGTCCAACCAACACCTGGTTGACCAACCTCTGAAAGGTTGCAGGGGCATTCTTCATCCCAAAGGGCATTACCCGGAATTGGTAGTGCCCATCTGGTGTGGAGAATGCTGGCCTCTCTTTGGCCCCATCAGTCAAGGTGATCTGCCAGTACCCAGACGTTAAGTCAAACGTGCTGAGGTACCGGGCAGCCCCTAACCGATCAAGGAGCTCATCAGCTCTGGGGATGGGGTGCGCGTCAGTCCTGGTGACTGAATTGAGTCCTCAGTAGTCCACACAGAACCGGAGTTCGGGTGTGGCACCAGGCGCAGCAGCCTTTGGGACCAAGACCACTGGGCTGGCCCAAGGGCTGTGAGAGGACTCAATCACCCCCAATGCAAACATCTTGGAGACCTTCTCCTTGATGCAAGCTCTCACCCTGTCAGTCACTCTGTAAGCCTTGTGCTTGACAGGAGGACTGTCCCCAGTGTCCACATCATGGACGCACCAATCAGTGACACTAGGAGTCAGGGAAAACAGGTCAGGAAACTGTCCCAACAGTTGGCGACAGTCTTCCTGCTGCTCAGGTGTCAGGGAGTTAGAGAGGTTCACACCCTCCACTGACCCATCTTGCTCTGTTGCAGACAGGAGGTCAGGAAGAGATTCTGTCTCCACTTCCATTCCATCATCTGTTGCTAGGAGCATGCCCACTTGGGACCTCTCAAAATGGGGCTGTAGGCGGTTGACATGTAGGACCCGCAAAGGGTTCCTGGGAGATCGCAAGTCCACCAGGTAGGTGACCTCACTCTTGCGCTCCACTACCTCAAATGGTCCGGTCCACTTATCCTGGAGCACTCAAGGCTCCACGGGGGTCATGACCCACACTTTCTGCCCAGGCTGAAACTCGATCAGAGTGGCATTCTGATCATACCACCGTTTCATCTCCTCCTGGCTGGCTTCCAAATTCGCCTCAGCGAGTTGTCTGAATCGCCTAGTCTGGTTTCTAAAGGCAAGCTTGTAGCTAAATACATCCTGGGCAGGTTTACTGGGAGCTTTCTCCCAGCCTTCTTTCACCAGACTCAGAGGTCCTCTTACCGGGTGACCATAGAGCAGTTCAAAGGGACTGAACCCTAAGGACTTCTGTGGCACCTCACGGTAAGCAAACAAAAGGCATGGCAAGAGGACGTCCCACTTACGCCTCATGGGATCTTCCAGACCCATAATCATGCCCTTCAGGGTCCGGTTGAATCTCTCAACCAGCCCATTACCTTGGGGGTGGTAAGGAGTGGTGAACTTGTACGTTACACCGCACCTCTGCCACAGGGACTTCATATACTTGGAAATGAAGTTTGTACCACGGTCAGACACCACCTCCTTAGGGAACCCCATGTGGGAGAAAATCCCCATCAGTGCACATCCCACCACGGGGGCCGTCACTGTCCGAAGAGGGATGGCTTCCAGGTACCGGGTGGCATGGTCCACCAAGACCAGGATGAACCTGTTGCCCATGGCTGTCTTGGGGTCCAGTGGCCCCACAATGTCAATACCCACCCGTTCAAAGAGGGTGCTGACCACAGGGAAAGGCTGGAGGGGAGCCTTGTGCTTCCTCCCACTTTTCCACTTGCCTGGCAGTCTGACATGTCCTGCAATGAGTGTCTGAACTCTTGCGCATCTGGGGCCAATAAAAGTGGGTGACAAACCTTTCAAAGTTCTTGCCCTGCCCCAGATGTCCTGCTAAAGGCACATCATGAGCCAAACCCAGTAGGAGGGCTCTGAAGCGCTGGGGTACCACCAGCACACGGGCTGACCCAGGCTCAGCGACCTTTGGCTCGCTATACAGGAGACCATTCTCCCAGTAGATCCAATGTGATCCAGACTGATCACCTGCTGCCTGGTTTGTGGCCTGTTGCCGCAAACCCACAAGAGAAGGGCACTTGTTCTGCTCCTCACAAAACTCCTCCCTGGAGGGTCCTCTTTCTTGCTGCCAATGGATCAGCTCAGGCAGGTCCCCCAGTTTGGCCACTTGCTCCCCTGTAGGTTCCAGAGCATCCCCCTCAGGTTCTGCTTCCTCCTGGACCGTGGGAACTACGGGGGCCGGTTTCCCGCGCCCCCTGCCTCGTCTCTCCAAGGCAGGCACCTGGGCCACCCTCTCAGGCTCCAGGTCCTCTTGAACACCTCTACTGGCTGCCATAGACCAAGTGGTCGTGCACGCCCACTCAGGCAGACCCAACATCTCTAGATGAGACCTTCTCTCCACCTCTGCCCAAGGTGAACTTTCTAAATCATTGCCCAACAGACAGTCTACAGGCATGGCTGGCCTCACAGCTATTTGAAAGGTACCTGAGACCCCCCACTCAAAGGTAACCTGAGCCACTCTGCAGTGGCTCTCTGAGTTGTCCACTGCAACTACTGGGCAGAATGCATGTGGGATCACCTGCTCTTCAGACACCAGCCGACAACTGACAGCTGTCACACTGGCTCCGGTGTCTCTCAGAGCCTCCACCCTTTGGCCATTGATGGTCACCCACTGCCTGTATTTTTTAGTGTTATCAGGCAGTTAGGTCCTGGGGACCATCTCACTGTCTCCTAAAGAGACCAAGGACATTGTTACGGGTCCCCACTCACCTTGGGCACCCATCTCCCCCCAGGGCTACACTAGCCACCTGCCGGGGTGGTGCACCAGTGGATGCTGTCTTTCCATACAAGGGACATGCTGAATCATAAGAGCAGTGGCCCACTTGACCACACTTAAAACAGGTCTTGGGCACCTTGTGAACAGGCTTATCTGTCGGGGCCCCAGCCTTCTTCTCAGGGGAGGCTGGGAACCTTTCCCTTGGTTCCCTTGGGGATGTCTTTGGGGCCCTCTCTGGAACTCCCTCTGTTTACCCTTATTCCCCCCACTCTTCTGCTGGGGACCCTGCCCACCCTTGGCGGAGTCTCCCATGTGACCCTTGTGGACCCGGGTGCTCACCCAGCGGTCCGCCTCCTCAGCAATCTTCCTAGGGTTAGTCAGCCTACTATCAATAAGGTGCTGGCGTAGCTCTGGAAAACAATTTCCTGACAAGTGCTCCCATGCAATCAAATCAAAGAGCGCGTCAAAATCATTCACTTTGCTACCCTTCACCCAACCATCCAATGCTCTGCAAAAAAAGTCACATATTCCACCCAAGTACTGGACTCCAACTTTTTGCAATTTCTGAACCTCTGCCTATACAGTTCAGGAGTCAACCCATACCTAGACATCAATGCTTCCTTCATATGGCTATAAGAATTGTGGACTTCAGAGGGCAAGTCTAACAAGGTATCCCTCCCTCACTAAGGAACCGTCCCCACAACCCCGCTCCCCAATCCTTCTCAGGGACCCGGTGGGAGGACATAGCTACCTCATAGGCCTTGAACCACTGACCAATATCATCATTCTTATAAAACTCTTTCTCCACATCTTTAGGTATATACACCCTGGCTTCAACAGGCATGGACGGTGTGCTGCCACGATAGGGAGTAATCTCTAAGCTCCTAGCTTTCAACTCCAACTCCAACTCCCTCAAACTTCTCTCATGCTCCATTTGCATCCTCTTTTCCTCTAGGGCCAATTTATTAATTTCCAATTCCAACTGCCCACCCATCTTAAGCTTGGTCAGCTCCATTTCATGCACCCTACTTCTCTCCCTGTCCTCCAGCTCTCCTGGGGACAGGCCCTTGGAAGAAACACTGCTACCTGCTGGGGAAGGTGCTTTCCTCCCCCTGGACCCAATGGCCCATCTAGCTGCCCCTCTGCCTCTTCAGCCCCCTCCTCATGCTCTTCCACATGCTCAGGGGTACTTCTTGCTTCCACCCAGGCCCTCAGCGCCTTTTGGTACGCATCCTTCTTGGTGAGACCTGTAGTAGCAACTTTCAATTTCCTGCAGAAGTACTTTAGCAGTTTCACATTGTAACTTTCCAGCTTTTCTTCTTCAAAATCTAAATCCACAGATGCGATGGATGCTGTTTTGCTCATGGTGACTAAACTTGGCAGTTCTTGGCAAAAAATAGAAATGCCAGGAAAAACAATCTACCAGAAATGTATGTGGTTGCGTTTGGTCTGCACTCACTAGTAGTGTACACCAATTACTGTATATGAGTCACAAATTCAAGTTCAGGATCCTCACCGCTGAGCACCAATGTTAGAACTGGGGGTCTCTAGTTGGCAGAGGTAGGTACCTTTGTCCAAATAGGGACCTTTGCTTCTAGTCAGGGTAAGGGGGATACACTACTAAAATAACCCCTGCTCAACCCCTTGGTAGCTTGGCATGAGCAGGCAGGCTTATCTCAGAGGCAGTGTGTAAAGCATTTGTGCACACATACAGTAACCCAGTGACAACACTACAGATGGACACCACACAGGTTGTAGTATAAAAATAAGTATTTTTATATAGACTTAACACAAGACCCAAACGACAAAAATCCACAATACAATACGAAAAATATGACTGTCAAATGGTAGAAAATAGCTCAGTTCAATAAAGATGATAAATGCAACACTTTACTCTCAATGTACCTTTGGATGCGTAACGCAAAACAAACAAAAGGGTCCCAGGGAAGGTGATGCTTCGATTCCTTACACGCAGAAAGGAGGATGCGTCGGTTTCTTACTGTGGCCCGGTTCCGATGCGATGATGATCCGATGTGATGTGAGAAAATGGCGTCTTGCTTGCGGTGCGACAACGTAGATGGGATGCGTGCACGCCCGACGGCCGTGCGGTGACTCAGTGATCTTCTGAGCCACGACAGGCCCTGCGACACGCTTCTCCGGTGATGCGCCGGCGTCCTCTGTGGCGGCGGCACGCTTCTCCGGTGATGCGAGGCGCTTCGGTGATGCGATGGCGACAGCGGCAGCGGCGTCACGCTTACTCCGCGATGCGACGACAACTGCTGCGGCGGCACGCTTCTCCGGTGATGCGGGGCGCTTCGGTGATGCGACAGCGGCAGTGGCGGCACGCTTACTCCGCGATGCGACGACAACTGCTGCGGCGGTGACACGCTTCCTCTTGGTTGCGTCGTGCTTCCAGCTCCCAGCGACACGCAGTCTCTCAGAAGGCCCAACAGCAGTAGGCACTTCAATTCCCAGCAAGGGAATTCAGGAGGGGAGCTGGGGGTGAAGTCTTGTATCCCTGAGACTTCAAGCAGGAGGCAAGCTCAATGTTCAAGCCCTTGGAGATCTTCTTCAAGATGATTAAAGCACACTCAGTCCTTTTCTCCTTTCTTTGGCAATAAAGTAACCACTGCAGGCCAACCCCAACAACACGCAGCATAGGGGTAGTCTCCTCCTTCAGCTTCCTGGTTCTTCTCCTCAGCAAAGGTTCGTCTTGATTCCCAGAAGTGATCTAAAATCTTGGGGTCTGGGTCCCCATATTTATACTAGCAAATCCTTTGTCCTCTGAAGGCAGAGGGTCCTGTACCTAGTCCAAACCAGTTCTGGGTGCATTCTGCCAGTGCACTCCTTCTTCCTTTGTCAGTGTGGGCCAGGGACATCAGACGCACAACAGGAGGTGGAGCCAGCATTGTGGAAGGCAGGCACAGCCCTATTCAGGCCCAGGTGCTACTCCTCCCACCACTCAACATGCAGATGGGTCTATTCAGCCCTGTGCTGACTCACCCTGTCTCCTGGAGTCCCCCAGCCCCTGTCACTCACAAAACCAGACATACAATACACAAGCTAGCAGAGGCAGCTGGATGGTTAGGCAAGAAAATACCTACTTTCTAAAAGTGGTATTTTCAAACATAGAATGTTAAAACCAACTTCACTAAAAGATGTATTTTATCATTCTGAGTTCAGGCATACTAAATTCGTTTTTCTACCATGTTCCCTGGGTCAGTTAGGATTATAAGATGTTATATTCTAACTGCCCATTCTGGCCTATGGGGACAGGTAGCCTTGCAATAGTGAAATAC
Source organism: Calotriton arnoldi (assembly GCA_963921515.1). NCBI lineage: Eukaryota > Metazoa > Chordata > Amphibia > Caudata > Salamandridae > Calotriton > Calotriton arnoldi. Next base: position 579,499 of record CAWUFW010008448.1, on the reverse strand, counting down.
GTAATTGGCTGTAATTCACTATCAGGACATGCCACACACACCAGGGCATGTCCGACCTCTTACATACAATGCACCCTGCCCGCAGGCCTACTTTAGGGGTGACTAACATGCAGAAAAGGGAAGGTTTGGGGACTGGTAAGTGGGTGCTCTTACCAAGTGGACATGGCAGTACCAGACTGCACACAGGCTCTGCAATGGCAGACCTGAGACACACTTTCCAAGCTGCTCTGGTGGGTGGCACAACCAGTGCTGCAAGCCCACCAGCAGCATTTGATTTACAGGCCCTGGGCACACGCGGTGCACTGTACTAGGGTCTGACAGTAAATCAAATAAGCCAATCATGGAGTCACTAATCCATACATCAATTTACCATAGGGAGCACTTGCACTTTGGCAATGATTAGCAGTGGCAAAGTGCCCAAAGCATCTAAACCAGCAAAAACAGGTCAACAACAGAGGAGGCATAGCGAAAAAATGGAAGGGAGACCCACGCCAATGGTACCAGATCTAACACGTGTCCCCTCCAGCTGAAATGTGGGGAGAACTACCCTACCTCCTGGGAGTTCTCATCACTAAGACGGAAAAATCTGGACAGACCATCAGCATTGGCATGTTCTGTACCAGGGCGGTGTTCCACCGTAAAGTCCATCCCCTGTAGGGAAATGGACAACCTCAACAGCTTTGGATTCTCACCCCTCATCTGCATCAACCATCTGAGGGGCCTGTGGTCTGTCTGAACCCGGAAGTGAGTCCCAAACAGGTATGGTATCAACTTCTTCAGCGCCCAGACCACAGCAGATGCCTCACGCTCAATAGCACTCCACCTCTGTTCCCGTGGAAGTAACCTCCTACTAATGAAGGCTACATGTTGGTCTAGGCCCTCCTCATTTAACTGTGCCAGAACAGCCCCTACACCATGCTCTGAAGCGTCTGTTTGAACAACAAATTCTTTTGAGAAGTTGGGTGCCTGAAGCACGGGGGCCGTGCACATGTCAGTCTTCAAGGCATCAAAAGCTCTCTGACAGGTGTCAGTCCAAATCACTCTCTTGGGCTGCTTCCTGGAAGTCAGCTCTGTCAAGGGTGCAACGATGCTGCCATACCCCTTGACAAATCTCCTGTAATACCCGGTGAGTCCTAGAAAGGCTCTCACCTCTGTCTGGGTCTTGAGGGGTTCCCAAGCCAGAATGGTATCAATCTTGGGCTGTAGGGGCGCCACCTGGCCGCTCCCAACCTGGTGTCTCAAGTACACCACGGAACCCTGCCCGATCTGGCACTTACTCACCTTGATCGTGAGGCCTGCCCTCCGCAGCGCCATCAACACTTCCCAGAGGTGGCGCAGATGTTCTTCCCAACTGGTGCTGAACACTGCAATGTCATCCAGGTAGGCAGCACTGAAATCTTCCAGTCCAACCAACACCTGGTTGACCAACCTCTGAAAGGTTGCAGGGGCATTCTTCATCCCAAAGGGCATTACCCGGAATTGGTAGTGCCCATCTGGTGTGGAGAATGCTGGCCTCTCTTTGGCCCCATCAGTCAAGGTGATCTGCCAGTACCCAGACGTTAAGTCAAACGTGCTGAGGTACCGGGCAGCCCCTAACCGATCAAGGAGCTCATCAGCTCTGGGGATGGGGTGCGCGTCAGTCCTGGTGACTGAATTGAGTCCTCAGTAGTCCACACAGAACCGGAGTTCGGGTGTGGCACCAGGCGCAGCAGCCTTTGGGACCAAGACCACTGGGCTGGCCCAAGGGCTGTGAGAGGACTCAATCACCCCCAATGCAAACATCTTGGAGACCTTCTCCTTGATGCAAGCTCTCACCCTGTCAGTCACTCTGTAAGCCTTGTGCTTGACAGGAGGACTGTCCCCAGTGTCCACATCATGGACGCACCAATCAGTGACACTAGGAGTCAGGGAAAACAGGTCAGGAAACTGTCCCAACAGTTGGCGACAGTCTTCCTGCTGCTCAGGTGTCAGGGAGTTAGAGAGGTTCACACCCTCCACTGACCCATCTTGCTCTGTTGCAGACAGGAGGTCAGGAAGAGATTCTGTCTCCACTTCCATTCCATCATCTGTTGCTAGGAGCATGCCCACTTGGGACCTCTCAAAATGGGGCTGTAGGCGGTTGACATGTAGGACCCGCAAAGGGTTCCTGGGAGATCGCAAGTCCACCAGGTAGGTGACCTCACTCTTGCGCTCCACTACCTCAAATGGTCCGGTCCACTTATCCTGGAGCACTCAAGGCTCCACGGGGGTCATGACCCACACTTTCTGCCCAGGCTGAAACTCGATCAGAGTGGCATTCTGATCATACCACCGTTTCATCTCCTCCTGGCTGGCTTCCAAATTCGCCTCAGCGAGTTGTCTGAATCGCCTAGTCTGGTTTCTAAAGGCAAGCTTGTAGCTAAATACATCCTGGGCAGGTTTACTGGGAGCTTTCTCCCAGCCTTCTTTCACCAGACTCAGAGGTCCTCTTACCGGGTGACCATAGAGCAGTTCAAAGGGACTGAACCCTAAGGACTTCTGTGGCACCTCACGGTAAGCAAACAAAAGGCATGGCAAGAGGACGTCCCACTTACGCCTCATGGGATCTTCCAGACCCATAATCATGCCCTTCAGGGTCCGGTTGAATCTCTCAACCAGCCCATTACCTTGGGGGTGGTAAGGAGTGGTGAACTTGTACGTTACACCGCACCTCTGCCACAGGGACTTCATATACTTGGAAATGAAGTTTGTACCACGGTCAGACACCACCTCCTTGGGGAACCCCATGTGGGAGAAAATCCCCATCAGTGCACATCCCACCACGGGGGCCGTCACTGTCCGAAGAGGGATGGCTTCCAGGTACCGGGTGGCATGGTCCACCAAGACCAGGATGAACCTGTTGCCCATGGCTGTCTTGGGGTCCAGTGGCCCCACAATGTCAATACCCACCCGTTCAAAGAGGGTGCTGACCACAGGGAAAGGCTGGAGGGGAGCCTTGTGCTTCCTCCCACTTTTTCCACTTGCCTGGCAGTCTGACATGTCCTGCAATGAGTGTCTGAACTCTTGCGCATCTGGGGCCAATAAAAGTGGGTGACAAACCTTTCAAAGTTCTTGCCCTGCCCCAGATGTCCTGCTAAAGGCACATCATGAGCCAAACCCAGTAGGAGGGCTCTGAAGCGCTGGGGTACCACCAGCACACGGGCTGACCCAGGCTCAGCGACCTTTGGCTCGCTATACAGGAGACCATTCTCCCAGTAGATCCAATGTGATCCAGACTGATCACCTGCTGCCTGGTTTGTGGCCTGTTGCCGCAAACCCACAAGAGAAGGGCACTTGTTCTGCTCCTCACAGAACTCCTCCCTGGAGGGTCCTCTTTCTTGCTGCCAATGGATCAGCTCAGGCAGGTCCCCCAGTTTGGCCACTTGCTCCCCTGTAGGTTCCAGAGCATCCCCCTCAGGTTCTGCTTCCTCCTGGACCGTGGGAACTACGGGGGCCGGTTTCCCGCGCCCCCTGCCTCGTCTCTCCAAGGCAGGCACCTGGGCCACCCTCTCAGGCTCCAGGTCCTCTTGAACACCTCTACTGGCTGCCATAGACCAAGTGGTCGTGCACGCCCACTCAGGCAGACCCAACATCTCTAGATGAGACCTTCTCTCCACCTCTGCCCAAGGTGAACTTTCTAAATCATTGCCCAACAGACAGTCTACAGGCATGGCTGGCCTCACAGCTATTTGAAAGGTACCTGAGACCCCCCCCACTCAAAGGTAACCTGAGCCACTCTGTAGTGGCTCTCTGAGTTGTCCACTGCAACTACTGGGCAGAATGCATGTGGGATCACCTGCTCTTCAGACACCAGCCGACAACTGACAGCTGTCACACTGGCTCCGGTGTCTCTCAGAGCCTCCACCCTTTGGCCATTGATGGTCACCCACTGCCTGTATTTTTTAGTGTTATCAGGCAGTTAGGTCCTGGGGACCATCTCACTGTCTCCTAAAGAGACCAAGGACATTGTTACGGGTCCCCACTCACCTTGGGCACCCATCTCCCCCCCAGGGCTACACTAGCCACCTGCCGGGGTGGTGCACCAGTGGATGCTGTCTTTCCATACAAGGGACATGCTGAATCATAAGAGCAGTGGCCCACTTGACCACACTTAAAACAGGTCTTGGGCACCTTGTGAACAGGCTTATCTGTCGGGGCCCCAGCCTTCTTCTCAGGGGAGGCTGGGAACCTTTCCCTTGGTTCCCTTGGGGATGTCTTTGGGGCCCTCTCTGGAACTCCCTCTGTTTACCCTTATTCCCCCCACTCTTCTGCTGGGGACCCTGCCCACCCTTGGCGGAGTCTCCCATGTGACCCTTGTGGACCCGGGTGCTCACCCAGCGGTCCGCCTCCTCAGCAATCTTCCTAGGGTTAGTCAGCCTACTATCAATAAGGTGCTGGCGTAGCTCTGGAAAACAATTTCCTGACAAGTGCTCCCATGCAATCAAATCAAAGAGCGCGTCAAAATCATTCACTTTGCTACCCTTCACCCAACCATCCAATGCTCTGCAAAAAAAAGTCACATATTCCACCCAAGTACTGGACTCCAACTTTTTGCAATTTCTGAACCTCTGCCTATACAGTTCAGGAGTCAACCCATACCTAGACATCAATGCTTCCTTCATATGGCTATAAGAATTGTGGACTTCAGAGGGCAAGTCTAACAAGGTATCCCTCCCCTCACTAAGGAACCGTCCCCACAACCCCGCTCCCCAATCCTTCTCAGGGACCTGGTGGGAGGACATAGCTACCTCATAGGCCTTGAACCACTGACCAATATCATCATTCTTATAAAACTCTTTCTCCACATCTTTAGGTATATACACCCTGGCTTCAACAGGCATGGACGGTGTGCTGCCACGATAGGGAGTAATCTCTAAGCTCCTAGCTTTCAACTCCAACTCCAACTCCCTCAAACTTCTCTCATGCTCCATTTGCATCCTCTTTTCCTCTAGGGCCAATTTATTAATTTCCAATTCCAACTGCCCACCCATCTTAAGCTTGGTCAGCTCCATTTCATGCACCCTACTTCTCTCCCTGTCCTCCAGCTCTCCTGGGGACAGGCCCTTGGAAGAAACACTGCTACCTGCTGGGGAAGGTGCTTTCCTCCCCCTGGACCCAATGGCCCATCTAGCTGCCCCTCTGCCTCTTCAGCCCCCTCCTCATGCTCTTCCACATGCTCAGGGGTACTTCTTGCTTCCACCCAGGCCCTCAGCGCCTTTTGGTACGCATCCTTCTTGGTGAGACCTGTAGTAGCAACTTTCAATTTCCTGCAGAAGTACTTTAGCAGTTTCACATTGTAACTTTCCAGCTTTTCTTCTTCAAAATCTAAATCCACAGATGCGATGGATGCTGTTTTGCTCATGGTGACTAAACTTGGCAGTTCTTGGCAAAAAATAGAAATGCCAGGAAAAACAATCTACCAGAAATGTATGTGGTTGCGTTTGGTCTGCACTCACTAGTAGTGTACACCAATTACTGTATATGAGTCACAAATTCAAGTTCAGGATCCTCACCGCTGAGCACCAATGTTAGAACTGGGGGTCTCTAGTTGGCAGAGGTAGGTACCTTTGTCCAAATAGGGACCTTTGCTTCTAGTCAGGGTAAGGGGGATACACTACTAAAATAACCCCTGCTCAACCCCTTGGTAGCTTGGCATGAGCAGGCAGGCTTATCTCAGAGGCAGTGTGTAAAGCATTTGTGCACACATACAGTAACCCAGTGACAACACTACAGATGGACACCACACAGGTTGTAGTATAAAAATAAGTATTTTTATATAGACTTAACACAAGACCCAAACGACAAAAATCCACAATACAATACAAAAATATGACTGTCAAATGGTAGAAAATAGCTCAGTTCAATAAAGATGATAAATGCAACACTTTACTCTCAATGTACCTTTGGATGCGTAACGCAAAACAAACAAAAGGGTCCCAGGGAAGGTGATGCTTCGATTCCTTACACGCAGAAAGGAGGATGCGTCGGTTTCTTACTGTGGCCCGGTTCCGATGCGATGATGATCCGATGTGATGTGAGAAAATGGCGTCTTGCTTGCGGTGCGACAACGTAGATGGGATGCGTGCACGCCCGACGGCCGTGCGGTGACTCAGTGATCTTCTGAGCCACGACAGGCCCTGCGACACGCTTCTCCGGTGATGCGCCGGCGTCCTCTGTGGCGGCGGCACGCTTCTCCGGTGATGCGAGGCGCTTCGGTGATGCGATGGCGACAGCGGCAGCGGCGTCACGCTTACTCCGCGATGCGACGACAACTGCTGCGGCGGCACGCTTCTACGGTGATGCGGGGCGCTTCGGTGATGCGACAGCGGCAGTGGCGGCACGCTTACTCCGCGATGCGACGACAACTGCTGCGGCGGTGACACGCTTCCTCTTGGTTGCGTCGTGCTTCCAGCTCCCAGCGACACGCAGTCTCTCAGAAGGCCCAACAGCAGTAGGCACTTCAATTCCCAGCAAGGGAATTCAGGAGGGGAGCTGGGGGTGAAGTCTTGTATCCCTGAGACTTCAAGCAGGAGGCAAGCTCAATGTTCAAGCCCTTGGAGATCTTCTTCAAGATGATTAAAGCACACTCAGTCCTTTTCTCCTTTCTTTGGCAAAAAAGTAACCACTGCAGGCCAACCCCAACAACACGCAGCATAGGGGTAGTCTCCTCCTTCAGCTTCCTGGTTCTTCTCCTCAGCAAAGGTTCGTCTTGATTCCCAGAAGTGATCTAAAATCTTGGGGTCTGGGTCCCCATATTTATACTAGCAAATCCTTTGTCCTCTGAAGGCAGAGGGTCCTGTACCTAGTCCAAACCAGTTCTGGGTGCATTCTGCCAATGCACTCCTTCTTCCTTTGTCAGTGTGGGCCAGGGACATCAGACGCACCACAGGAGGTGGAGCCAGCATTGGGGAAGGCAGGCACAACCCTATTCAGGCCCAGGTGCTACTCCTCCCACCTCTCTACATGCAGATAGGTCTATTCAGCCCTGTGCTGACTCACCCTGTCTCCTGGAGTCCCCCAGCCCCTGTCACTCACAAAACCAGACATACAATACACAAGCTAGCAGAGGCAGCTGGATGGTTAGGCAAGAAAATACCTACTTTCTAAAAGTGGTATTTTCAAACACAGAATGTTAAAACCAACTTCACCAAAAGATGTATTTTATCATTCTGAGTTCAGGCATACTAAATTCGTTTTTCTACCATGTTCCCTGGGTCAGTTAGGATTATAAGATGTTATAATCAAACTGCCCATTCTGGCCTATGGGGACAGGTAGCCTTGCAAAAGTGAAAAACGAAATTGGCTGTAAATCACTATCATGACATGCCACACACACCAGGACATGTCCTACCTCTTACATACAATCCACCCTGCCCGCAGGCCTACTTTAGGGGTGACTTACATGCAGAAAAGGGAAGGTTTGGGGACTGGTAAGTGGGTGCACTTACCAAGTCGACATGGCAGTACCAGACTGCACACAGGCTCTGCAATGGCAGACCTGAGACACACTTTCCAAGCTGCTCCGGTGGGTGGCACAGCCAGTGCTGCAAGCCCACCAGCAGCATTTGATTTACAGGCCCTGGGCACACGCGGTGCACTGTACTATGGTCTGACAGTAAATCAAATAAGCCAATCAAGGAGTCACTAATCCATACATCAATTTACCATAGGGAGCACTTGCACTTTGGCACTGATTAGCAGTGGCAAAGTGCCCAAAGCATCTAAACCAGCAAAAACAGGTCAACAACAGAGGAGGCATAGCGAAAAAATGGAAGGGAGACCCACTCCAATGCTACCAGGTCTAACAATGGCAATGAATAATTTTTAATGAAATGTGTGCATGTTTAACTCCTAAATTTGTAACTTGTTATTCCATGATTTAGTACTGTAATTGTAGCACAAGGTGATGTTAATAGTGTAATAAATATTATTTTTTCACAAACTTAGCTGTCTGTTGTTTTTTATTCTCCCTGTCTGTATACAGTTTCATACCACTGTTAAAGTCCTTAATGTTCAAGTACGGTTGTGAACTGTCTGTTTTTTTTTCCTGTTGTGGCCTGTTTTTTAAAAAAGTGTGGTTAAAGTACCGCGTTGGAAGGAGTTCCTATCAATCTAATTTTCTTACTTGAAACAGCCATTCTCTAACTCATCTTCTACCAGTGCTAAATCTGAAAAATATAATCTTGACCCTTTCACTTTTATTAAATTGGTGGCAGCTTCAGATGTAGAGAACAAACCAGTCCTATAAAGTACCAATAGTTGCATTTAAAGTCAGGCTTTTAACAGATGGTGGAATAAATCTGCTTCTTTTGGGTCTATGAGCAGGGCACCTCCAAAAATGAAAGTGAAAGGTTGGAAGTGTTGTTTTTTTTTTTTTTAAATTTCGTTTTGTCCTCATTTATGCGATCTTCATGGTTATGGCAAGCAAGGTCACCTTGTGTTAAGTGAAAATGGGAGCCGCCCTTAGATAACGAGGTAAGACCATGTCTTAAGAACCTACAAATTCTTTGAGTTTACCATCACGGAGCCACCACGATGAATCCCTTGAATTTGTTGGATCGCGTTTGTTGGAATCATTGGACATCCATTCCTACCCTTCCACATAGTTCTTGTCCCAAAGTTCCCAGTACTTCGTACGTTTACTTTCCCCTCTGGATTTATCCAATTTCCTGAACTTGTCAACTGAAAAAAGCCAGTCTACCACCTTAGGAGGAGATGGAAGAATCCAATTTATACACACCTCACGTCTGGCTAATAAGATTAAAGTAAATAGTAAATATTTCTGGTTTTTACTTAAAACAATAATAGGTTCATTAGTATCCAAAATGCCAAAAATAACAGTAAAGGTGCTTACCTTAATATTAGTATTTAGAGCTTTATCAATGATCTTACCAATTTCATTCCAATAAGTATCAAGATGAGCACATAGGTTGAACATATGAATGTCGTTAGCCTTTATCTCACCGCATTTTGGACACTTTTTCGTCACCTGGTTATTCATTTTAGATAATTTTTCAGGCGTCCAGTAGGACCTGTGTAAAGTAAAAAGATGATTTTCCCTAAGGGGTGCAGAAACTATAATATACCATAAATAAGTGCAGGATACTTGCCAAAGTTGTTGCAAGTCTTGAGCCGGAAAGATGTTCTTCCAGATATCGCCTGGTGTGGTAAAATCAACCTCTTCCCTCTGGGTCAGGTATCAGTACCATTTCGAAATTTCTTTCTGTATTTCTTCCTCCAGTTTCCCAATATGTTCTGCATTTATGTCTTGTTCTTTGGACCAGCTAGCCAACTGATAGTATTTGAACCTTGAGATTTCTGCATTGGTTCTTTCTGATAGTAAGTCCCAGCTCTTTAAATTGCCAAGCTCTAAAGTTTCTCCCCATTTCTCTATTCCTGCTTTTTTTAAAGGACCTGCTAGGGAGGTTGGAAGTGTTGTTTGTTTTAAATGCATATAAAAGGTATGTAATGCAGAAAGCACTATGCCTCATACAGGCCAATTTGTGAGCATTATTGACCCAATATCAGAATTGCCATTGGGTTGGATGGGAAAACTAACCCATATACCCAGTGCTGTCAGTTTGTGGCAAAAGTGAACATAATTTCCAGGCTGATGGAGCTAAAACATCACGCTGGCAACTAGCAGCACATTTGTCCAGGGATTTAAGTGGGATGAAAAAACTGGGCGCTCTCTCAAAGGGGCGTGGTCAATGTAATTAAGGGCTTGGCTTAAAAACACACAAGCTAAAAATCTGTGCTTAGCTTAGTGTGCCGCCCGAATGGTATTTTGCTTCTTCTGTCATTACATCCAGATATATAATGCAACAAGTAACATCACACCTACAACAAGCCAGGACTATTGGCTTTGTCAATGCTTGTTAGTTGCATAAGATAAATAAGCAACAACTATGGCTTCGTTGTTTATAATATTGAAAATGCTTCAGTTGTGACATGATGAGACTGTCAAAGAAACATAACGAGTATTTTTGAAGTTATATCAATGTCAGTGAAGGGTGGTACTGCTGCAGAATTAAGAATTTTTTCACCCTGACGGTGAGGGCAAAAATGGAGAGCCCGAAAGAGACCTGTCTCGGCACCTGCTTTTCAGAACTGCCAGTGAGCACCGGCAGGACCCGACCCACTTAAAGCCCTGCACATGGCATTTTTTTTTCTAGAGTTTTATACAGCGCGAACTGGACCCGAAGTTATCAGAGCGCTTTACATTAGCACTAGTTGTGTTACAGATGGACACATTCATTTTTGTTAGGCACTGGGGAGATTAAGTGATTTGCCCAGAATCACAGGATGTTGAGCATTCCAGCTGAGACTCAAACCTAGTTCCCCAGGGTCGAGGTCGACCGCTCTAGCAATAAGGCCTCTCCCCAATTGAGAAATCACTGATGCTTAACCATTCCTAAATTAGGCTAGATGTGAAAGCCCAAATTAGCAGCCCTTTTATAGGTGGTACTTTCTTTTGAAAGCAGATCGAAACCAAAACAAATGATGTTATTTACTATAATCTCAGAAAGTAGTAATGGTTCCACACTTCAGCTGCACTGCCAGAAATACACAAGGAACCCTTGTGAAAATAATACAATAAACTTAAGAAAAACAAAATAATCAACTGAAACAGACATCAATAACACTTGTCATTGATTCTTACTTCATGCCTAGCAAACAGGCTTATATTTCCCATTTCGATTCTATGACCAAGCATTGGCTAAATGTAAATGTTTTCAAAAGGCAGGCCTTTTTTTTTTACAGGGACACAGTGGCAAATAGCAGATCAACGCAAGAGATTGGGGGGGTCAATGACCCTAGAATCTTAGCTTTTAAGCAGTTACCCATATAGAAAAAGTATTGCGTTTAGTAAAATACATATTCTATTTAATCGGGAGTTAAGTTTGGTGGAGAAATGCTATTGACATAATTGCTGCGTTGAAAGTAGATTCTGTCCTCGATAAACACAATTTTTATGGATACCAACAAACTCAGTGAGAGGCGAAGAAATGAGTGCAGGCCGCTGCGAAGCTGAATTTTAATGAACTGAATGACTATTTTAGCAAGACTCTACATGTACGGGCGCATGTACAACAATATATAATTATGTTTTCAAAATGAGGCAGACACTTTAACGAGCCTCCTTATTACTCTAAAATGTGGGCCTTACTTACCTCATTTAAATAAAACCGGTGCGCTTTCTAGCTTTCGGAGTTAAACAACATGGGGTGGGCTCTTCGTTATTTACAAAATGTCCACTTCATACCAAGCGCATGTGCAGAAAAAACACCAATTCCTGTCACTAAAAACGGAAAACACCTTTCCTTTGCCTGGCATTCTTGACATTAATTTTATGAATGCCCTGTCATCGTCATCCTAATTAGGTCGAGAGAAGATCGGAAAGCAATTGCAGACAATATTAAATGTGTCCTCTGCAGTACCTTCAGGCAGTGGAGTCGGAGTGCGGAATTTAACATAATGGCAGCCACCATCGTCCGCCAGAAACAAAGGTAGGTTTATTTATTTTACTGCACGCGCACCATGTGCAGAATGAGCTGCAACTGTATTGTTTTCATTTTATGTGAAAGGTGTTGTCTACTACGGGCCAATGCTCTAATAGCCTTATAGCCCTCCGTAGCAGGGCTATACCGGGTATTAAAGTCCCGCTCCCTTGTTAAAGGCCCTCGCCTTCGGCTCGGGCCTTTAACGCTGGAGCGGGCCTTTAATAGCCGGTATAGCCCGCTACCAGGGCTATAAGGCTATAGTGTGTTTTTGGCACAGTTTGTATGCCAACAGTTTATTGGCCTTGTCTCCCGTTCATAGTAGGTTTGTTGAATATAAAGTAGTTTTTACGCTGCCTCCCACATTACTAGATGCTCCAATTCCCCCCTTGTTTTCCCGAGTGCACTGTGCAATTTGCTAGAATGCGTCTGGCATGTGTTGAGTTTCTAGATGTTATAGTTCCTTCTTTTGTTTTCCCATGCGTTTGAATTGTGCTGTGTGAGATATCAGTTCTCCCCGGATTATGACTTTCGCTGCATCTCAGATTGTGCTCCAGCTAACCTCCTCAGTGCCATTTTCCTGGAAATAGTGTGTGAGCACTTCCTTAATTATTTGATCATACTACCTGGTTGCCTAAAGCAATTTTGTTCGGTAACCAAGGTTGAGGGGATGGGGTGTGTTGCTAATGGATATCTAATATTATGTGCACTACAGGTCTACTAGGATCTTATGATCTGGGTCTGTGGAGATTATTGATAGTAACTGTACACTGGAGATCAGGAAGAAGTCTATCCTTGTGCATGACTGGTGGAAGTGTGAGTGTAAAGTGTAATCCTTTCCTCCCTGGTGTTGTTGGCGCTAGATGTCAAGCAGGTCAAGGTCTATTATACCCTGTATGAAAGAGGCTGGGGATTTGGGGCAGGTATATTGCAGTGGTGACCAATCTTTGGTTGTGTCCAATATGGAAGTCTCCTACTAATATTATATGCCCCTTGAAGATGTGTGCTAGTTTAGGCATAAAGTCTGTGTAAATTCCCATCATTTGGCACATAAATAAAGAGGATGGCGTCAATTGTTGTCCCTAGTATTCCCTTCAGCCCTATAACCCAGCCAGCTTTGTCTTGGTGTTGGGATATTAATTCAAATTGTAGGCCTAGTCTTAAAAGGATTACCACCCCCTTATTTTAGTTGTGTGTGGCATGGAATTGGGGTGGGAACCAGTATTATTTTAAATGCTTGACACATTTGTTGAGAAACTGAGTCTCATGTAATAAGGCAATGTTGATTTCTTTTGTACGGAGGCATTGTAACAGTGCTTGTTCTTTTATCGGGGAGTTGAGGCCTCGCGTATTTAATGTGATTAGAGTTACCTGGGCATATCTGAATCATGATGCTCGGACCTCATTATTTCCAAAGTGGCATTAATCCATGCCTGTGCTTTGTGGCTGAAAGTGGTGGGTGAGGCAGTTGGTTCACATCAGAGTTGATATTTACAAGAACAGGTCAAATCTTCAGTGTATGTTAGTATATGCAGAAAAAATAACAATACATAATGAAAATATAAGAGAAACTTGAACTGAAACTGTGACATAGAACAATCATCAAGTAGAAAAAGAATGCCAGTATTGCCCGACTAGTAGAGTGGTAATCATTGTCCATGCGACATTGTGTGAAGCTAGCACAGTGAGTGAGCATAGCGCTCCTGTCAACAAAATCAGAGCTAGTCTTTGACTCTCGGGATCTGATGAGCGGGATTTGTCGTGTAATGTTCTTCAATGCTGGCTATATGCTGATCTTATAGAGATCAACTGTAGTGGGTGGAATGCTCTTTGAGGGATATTCAATTGCATCTAATGTAGCCCGTTGCTCCTGTCTATCTTGTTGACGTTTCAGGCATCTGCATTCTTTGCGGACTTTGCTTGATTTGGGGTGGGCCAAGCTTCTCTTACATTGGTTGGGGGTAGAAGTTCAGGTGCTGATTGTTCCGCTGAATCTTCGATCAGCCCTAGAATTCTTTTGGCTTCTTTCACTGCATGGACCATGCCGCTGTACGTGAAATGCTGATGAAATGGGGGATGCCCAACTATATGGTATATGTTCTTGGTGGAGGTGTGCTGTGATGTCTTTGAAGTTCCTGTGGCGTGCCAAAGTATACGAGGAAACATCCTCAAAGAGTAGGAGTGTGTTGCCTTTAAATAAGGAGTCCTGTTTAAGTACAGCTGCCATGATGGCCTCTTTAACATTGAAACAATGAACTCTGGTGAGCACGTCTGGTGCTAGTTTCCGCTGTTGTTGCAGGGTTGAATACATTCAGTGCATATGATCCAATTGTAGAGCCTCTAGAATAGCATCTGGGAGGATCTGCTGGAAGTGATTTTCTACATATGACGACAGATCTTTGTTGGCTATCTCTGTTGGGATGCCTCTAATGTAGATATTATTTCTGGGAGATTGTTTTTCAATGTCATCAATCATATCTGCGAGTTCCTTCTGTCATGTTTCATTCGTGGCCAATAAGTGAGACATCATGTCCTGTTCATAGAAGTTGGTGGCAAGATCGTTCTCAAACTGGTCTAGATGCTTTGTTGGAGATAATGAGCTAGGTCTGAGATTGCTTTGCTAAGGTCTTGTTTCCAGGACATCTCTTTTTGAAATTCATGTAAGAGGATCTAGATGTATCCTTTTGTAGCCAGAGTCTGCAAGGAAGAGTCCATGGATGTCATGGAGTGATTGAAGCTGGTGGCAGTCTCTGGGGTGACCTGTTTGTTGTTCCGTTGTGAGAGAAGTATCTCTTTGATGGAGGTTGGGTGTTTGGAATTCTAAGTTGCTATGAGAGCAGGTTGTTTTGCCATGTAGGTAGGAATGTGACTTCAAATTATAGGTGTATTAGCAGCGGGAGATTGTGGGGCATTTCGTAGTTAATACCAATGCTCAGACACCGTGGGGGATGGAGTCAACGTCAGTTCCCACAGGTGAGGCTCTACCACAATAACAATACAGGCCTTTGTCTCAGGGGGCCATGTGGTTCTGTCTCAGTGCTGAATAGTTTGAGGCCGTTAGCTCAGCTTGGCTGAGGTGGGCACTGCCACACACTCTCAGAGGACAGGGTGGTTCTCTGACTTCCTCAGCATCCATCGGTTCAGAGCTCTCACACTCTACTTGGGACATTCATGTGCCCTGCCTGTCTCCCTGTAATTGTGCTCAAGTCCAAGCCCCTCTCAAGTCAGTTGCTGGAGTGTTGGCTGATGGCTTTGGTGCACTTTTGCAAGCAGGTCCGTGAGGAATCCAAAGCAGTGAGGCTAGTTGGGGTCAGGGGTCAGTGTCCAAGTCCTGGGGAGGGGCAGTGGTGTCATTGGTATAGTGTGGAGGGGAGTCTCCAGTGGTGGACACCTACTCAAACTGTGAGTTAAGGCATCGGAGAGTTATCATTGTAAGCTTTTGTCTTAGGAGTAACTTAGGTTTCACCCAGAGGTCAGTGGTGACCCTTGAGGATCGTGTGGTTGGATCCACCAAGACAGCTCTGTGTTAGAGAAGGCCGGATGGTGCTCTGGTTTCCTCACTGCCTAACAGTTTATCACTTTTCCCCCTCATCTACCTCATCATTGTGGTGCTTTGCATGTATCAGGTACCCAGCTCACCAGTCTCTCTTGGGGCAACTGGTAGTGAGGGTGCATTCATGCTTGTAGGCCACTGCTTCCCTGCTCGCCTGGTCGGGCTGGTCCCAATTGTGGGTGGCCATCTTGAGGTAGAGCTTTTGTTCCCATCTGTTCAGCATTCTCTGCTCCAGTTTCACCAGCATGTGAGAAGGCCTCTCCGCATGTCTAGATCCTCATGAGGCCGGGGGTGTAATCATGTGTCCCCACTTGGAAGGATCCTGCCTAATACTGCTGTCGGTGGGAGCACCCGAATGGAGATCAGGCGAGGCAGTTCTTAAAGGGGTCCTCACCCTGGCCACACCTGCCACCATATATTTTTAACATCTAATATCTACACATCCTCAAGTTTCAATTGCTGGGTATTGGACCTCCCTTACAATGATGAGCTGGCTTTGAGTTATAGCTGAACATGGTGTGTGTCAGATTTTTAATATGTTTTTCTTATGATTTTCAAATATCTGGTAAAGCCCTCAAGTCTCCCTAGCATAGTAATATATTGTCCAGATTTATTCCTTTGGGAATTTTGAGTGTGATGGTCCCGACAGGTATGTGCTTTTATGTGTTCAGGGTGCCCACAGATGATCAAGTGGGTGCTGTCTATTTTGGAAAGTAACTGAAAGCGAAATGCCTTAGGTCACAGATGATTCACTGACAGAACATTGATGCTAAAAACATCAGCCGGCCTTGGGTCTAAATATCACAGTTATGTACATTCCAAAAATCAACCTAACCCCAAGCTTCCTCCTTCTACTTTCCATAGTCGTGTTTCTGAACTTATCCCATCACCACGAAATGCAGCTTGGTAGGACATTTGATATTATCTATTGAACTCCCCCCCCCAATTGTTTTTTTGTTCTAAACAGTCTCAAAATCATCGGACATTATAGGTAATCCAGAATTTGTGGTGGTGTAAATGTCCTGTAGCCCAATACACTGAGATATATATAAATATATTACCTACTGGCAGTCGCCAGTAGGTAGTTATAGTTAGGCCTGCTTTTCTATAGAAGGAACATTTTTTGGTTTGCTAATAACTTTGGGCTCATTTGACAAATCACAACGAAACTTTCCACCCAAAAAAATTAAATCATCCACCTCAGCTCCTTCCTGGTGGGCAGAGGAAAAAAAAGGGGTCCCAAATTGAAAAATCTCCATACATTTTCCATTGACTTCTTAGACAAGACTACAGCAAAAACTGCTGAACAGAATTACACCCAATTCGGCGGGAAACTAGAGGCTGGACGCAGATTGTGGTTTTTGTGATTTGGTGTAAATCTATTCAGTAGTGTTTGAGATATTAAGGGTCAAAATAATTGTAGATTTTGGCAGTTGGACTCACGAGAGGCCCGCGAGTTTCCAGCAAGAGCGCAAAATCAAAAATGGAGCCCTGTGATTGGTTGAGAGGCCTATTTTACCTGTGAACCTTTGGTGCTCTCGTGGGAGCGAGAGGCTCCATTGAGTGCTCTGATTGGCTAGCTGTTGGAATGTTAGAAATGAAATGGCGGCCATTAATGTTTACTGTGAAAAATTCGAGGTGTTATGGAAATTAGATGAAAAAGCTATGCAAGGAGACAGCAGAAAAGCATGCTGTCCCCATAGGTTTAGAGAGGAGGGGTCTAAGGGATAACTACTGTGAAGTAAAAAATGTATATTGTTTTTAACTAAGTTTTATGATCTTGTGGGACACTCGCTGGATCGGGAATAGTAAAGAGGGGTAGATGAGTTCTGAATACACTTTATTAGTAGGAATGCATATTGTGGTAATTGTTTTTGAGAGAAAATGTGTAAGAGATAAGTACTGTGATAAGTAGATGGCTAATTCCTATTTTCCCCCAAAAAGTTACGATCTCTCAAGTCTCTTGTGGGATCGAAACAGTAGAAACGAGAGGTGATCTTTGAATACACTCTGGTATGCACACTTGTTACTGTAGTAAGGCGTCTTTCTGGAAATGGTGTATATCAGAGTCTGCTATTTACACTTATCGGTTTTGTAAGATTGTGAGTAGAGTTTCTTCCCACTCACTACTATGCACACTCATTATCAGAGAGAGGGTTATTCGCAGGGAGGAGAGTCCCTGGACAGAGTATACTATACACACCTGTCACCCAAGAGAGGGCTCAGCAGAGAGGCCAGTCTCTCTCCACACGGCCTACTACGCAAACCCATCTTCTGAGACAGAGTTCTGGAAGGAGAGGTCTGTCACTCCCCACACCTTATTACGTACACCCATCATCTGAGACTGAGGTCTGGAAGGGGAGGCTAGTCCATGTAGACACCTTACTATGTACACCTGTCATCTGAGAGAGAGGTCTGACAGAAAAGGCTTTCCCTCCCCACATCCTACTACGCACACCCATCATCTGAGAGGTTTAAAAGGAGAGGATGATCCCTCTCCAAACCCTACTATTCATACTTGTCATCTGAGAAAAAGATCTGAAAGGATAGGGCAGTCCTTTCCCATAGCGTACCACATACACCCATCAACTGAGAGAGAGTTCTGAAAGGAGAGGCCAGTCCCTTTCCACACTCTACTATGCACACCCATTATTACAGAGAGAAGTCTCACCAAAGAGGTCAGTCTTTCCCCACACCCTACTCTGCATACCTATCATCCAAGAGAGGGATCTAAGGATGGCGCCAGTCCCTCCACACACCCTACTACATGCATCCGTCATCCCAGAAAGACCTTCACACACATACTACTTTATACACCTGTCAGCTGAGAGAGAGGTCTGAAAGGAGAACCCAGTCTGTCCCCATACCCTACTGCACACAGCCATCATCTGGGAGAGAGGCCTGAAAGGAGAGGACTTTCCCTCCCCACACCCCAATATGCACACCCATCATCTGAGAGAGACACCAGAAAAGAGAGCCCAATCCCTCCCCACACCCTACTATGCACACCCATCAATACAGATAAGTTTCAGAGAGGCCAGTCTCTTCCCACACCCTACTACACACACCTGTTATCTAAGAGTGGGTCTCAGTGGAGAGGATACTGCTCCCACATACTACTATTTCCCTACAATTTTGTTGCAATCCCGCAAGACTCTCACGAGAGTAACTCACAAGCTTCAGGGAGTAAAGCTTGCTGCAAGGACACGAGTGATATCGTGAAAGGCTTGTGAGACTCACATGGAAAACTACTGGGCCGCCTGCCACAAGATGTTTTACGATCCTGGGAGAGTCTCGCAAGATCATATTTGGGGGCAGGAAGTGAAAAAAGCACAAAAAAGGGGGCCAAGGCTCAACCAATAGATACCATTCTTATTGCATAGTTGAAGAAATGCTGTTAAGTGATTGGGTGTAGAACCAGGGATAGCTCAGATTGTTTTTGGTGATTTAGAGCCTGTTGGAGGTTTTACTCAGCAGAAGTGACTGAATTTGGAACTGAGAGACTGGTGTCTTCAGCTGTGTATAAATAACTGCTCTAAGTTCAGGAAATTAGAAATGTACTTTATGAAGTTTGTTGAGAAGTGTCTTTAAGTGCACTACAGTCAGTAAATTGATTCTAGGCAAGGCTTAGTTAGTCAAAAGCTGTTTGTAGAGGTGCATGTTTATTAATATAGGTTTTCAAAGGTAGACTTTAGAATGTGGAGAGATATCACCATGTATTGGATATTGTGTTAAAAAATTAAATGTTCAATCTGTATGTAGTTGTAAGTAAAATGCAGTGTTCCTGAAATTATAAACGAAAGCATCTGCAATATGTTAAGGAAGAGGGTTTTTATAAACCTTACTGTGCACATATTTTATCCCTATGAGGTGTTTGAGTGGAGAAATTGATAAAACACTGTGCTCACTGGAAAGGTGTGTAAAGAGAAATGTGTTACTTTAAAAACGGTTATGGAACTATGTTTGAAGGCATGTTATAACTTAAGTGTGGATAAAAAAAAGCTGTGTTTGATGCTGTGGAATTTTGATAACAGAAAGGAACATGAAGTTAGTGGTGCAGTACATATAAATATGTGATTATGGGTGAAAAATGAAGAAATCTTCAGAGAATGTACTGATGTATCATTGTTATTAGTCACAGATCAATATGCAACTTTAAATTTTTTTATTATTATGTCATTTTCTAGGGAGAAAATGGAAAACAAAAGGTCTGAAAATAGAATTACCATGTCACACAATACATGGAGGAGTAAAACAAAGATTTTTAATTTGGAAGAAAGATGTAACTGTAACTGTGTGGAAAGTCAGGAAAAATGTAATTGTACAAATGTTGTTGTTCTTGCTGCCTACAGCGACATTTATACCCTTGGTGAAGCCTGTTCTGAGTAGCTCTACTCAAGTTGTTTTTGATGACAAAATGACCTGCTTACATAAGCAGCAAAAAAGTGCTTTATTTATATAAGAAGGGTTGTTATCTGCTTGAGCATTGAGTACTTGGGTAGGCACAGTGTCACTAGGTGCAAAAGAAGTGAACACCCCTGAGGAGTTATAAAGCTCTGTAGCACAGATTAACTCAGCCTGAATAAGGCGTTGAGGGTGCACAGCCCTCATATGTTGTCACATGCCAGTGGTACTCATGGTATATTTCTTGTTCTTGCTGCCCCTGCTGAAGCCCTTTTTGTATATTTTACAAATCAGCAAAGATAAAAAATAATTAGTAAAGTTTGTTTTACTGTTGTTGTAGCCTATTAATGTTATTGTTTGTTATGTTGCTAAATCGTTTTTTTTTTTAAATAAAATGTTTGAAGTTACTACTGATTTCTTTCCTTAACCGCTTCGACGCTCATGACGGCTCCACGCCGTCAGTGCCCATGATGGCGTGGAGCCGTCATAGCCACGCCCGCACCCTGCCGCTCTGCCCACGCGGCACTAATTCCCCACCTGTGCGGGAGAATTAATGAGCGGGCGGGGCTATGACGGCTCCACGCCGTCATGAGCACACGCCTACCATGGCTCATGATGGCGTGGAGCCGTCATGAGCGTCGAAGCGCCAGGCCCACCCCCTAGCCCCGCCCGCGCCGCGGCCGAATTCGCGTGGAAGGAGTTAATAGCTTTTAAAGATTTAAAAATACAGCCTTCTAACATTGACTTAAAGTGGCAGTTAATTATTTCAAGAACTATGGGGCATATTAGCAAGACCGGCGATAAAATTATCGCCGTTTTAGCTGCAGGAAACTGCCGCTAAAACGGCGATAATGGGCTTGCTAATATGCGTTATGGAATTCCAATAGAAGCCCAGGTTAGATGTGCAGGCCATCTAACCTGGGCTTCTATTGGAATTCTATAACGCATATTAGCAAGCCCATTATCGCCGTTTTAGCGGCAGTTTCCTGCCGCTAAAATGGTGATAATTTTATCGCTGGTCTTGCTAATATGCCCCTATAACTGTTCTACTGCAGGTATGTGTATGTTTAAGGAACTAGAGAGAAATTAGAGCTTCTTCCCACTGTAGAATAAAGGTTTTTATACAAGAGGCAAATTTTAGTACAGAGACAAGTGCATTCTCATAGTATACTACGCACTTCTGTCTGCTGGTGGAGAGGGTAGTTCTTTTGCACTTCTTAGTATATATGCTTGTCATTCTGGAGAGAAGTTTCAGTGCAGAACTCTGTCTTTGCGCACACTGTACTACACATGCCTGTCCTCATAAAGAGTTGTCCGAGAGAGAGGTGAGAGTGTTCTACATTCCAATGTGCACACTGGCTGTGCAAGACACATTTGTCAACAGAGTGGATACTCCATTTTACACTCTACTAGTGGCATTCATTTATCATGAAGAGAGGTAGGAGCAGAGACAGCAGTCTCTAACCACATCGTATTTTGCACAAATGTTACTCTGCGGGAGATGTCGCAGCTGAGAGGGCAGTGTGTTTTCATATCATAGTCTCTTTAGTTGCTGTACAAGATATACTTATGAGTATAAAAGTAATTTCAACTGCATACTTTACTTGTACTTCTTTCATAATGGGGGGACATGTGACCACAAAGATAAGCCACTTTTCATAACCTAATTTGTACAAGCATTATCCAAGAGACATCATAGGAAAGAGGTCAGACTCTCTATACTCTATACTATGCAGAGTTATCATGCAAGAGACTTGTCTCAGGAAACAGGTCAGTTTCTCCCCATAGCCTACTATGGATACATGTCACCATGAGAAGAGGTATGATTAGAGAGATACATTTCTCTCAAACCCTTCTAGAGATACCTCTTAACCTGGAAAGATGTGTCAGCAGATACATTTCTTCCTTCTCAGACAGCACTACACATCACTTTTGTTCTAAGAAGCGGTATGTGGCCACATCCCACTAATTCACAATACTGTACTGTATATCCAAGCTGTCATGGAGATAGGTGTTAGTGCAGAAGACAAAGGGCCTGGTTAAGACTGCGCTGGCCCATTGGACCGCCGTAGTCATGGTGGCAGTCAAAGGAGAGCTTTAGAAAGGCATAGCAGTGGGAACGCCGCAGCACATTCCTGTACAGGAAGAAATGTACCATGTCATGCATTTCTTCCCATGCAGGAACAGGGGGTGCAGAAAGACAGATGTGCCCCCCTGCATGTACCCTCATGCACAGAGGAGACAGGGGCCCCTGTAAGGGCCCCCCTAGTTTCCTCACCACCACCCTTTTCATGGAGGGCTCACCGCCATGAAAAGGAGGGCAGCGATGAAACTCAAAATGAACCCTGGGCGGAGTTCGCGTAGCTGTGCTACGCGGAATTCCGCAAAGTCGCAAAAAAACTCCATGAGCTACGAGGAGTTCCGCAAGCACGCGGAGTTACTTGTTCCGCCCGTTCGCGATGCGTTTTTCCTGTTCGGGAACGCGTATTGCGTGTTCGGGGACGCTTTTTGCGTGCTCAGGGGGAAATACCATGCAAAATTCACCACGCGGTTGCCAATGGGCGCGGCCATCTTCTTTTTATACTTTTTGCCCATGGTTCTGGGCCTGTTTTTCTATCCTCCCTATATCTTTTCAATCCTTTGTTTCTAGAAACTTTTGTTTGGTCTTTATTATTTATTATCTATCCCTCTCTATTGCTGATTGTATTTTTTGCGTTTTTTCCTACTTTTTGTGTTTTTTTTAGTGCGTTTTTCACTCTTTTTCTATTACTCGCTTTTTAAAATTTCTTTTACTTACTTTCTTACTTCCTACCTTTTCTTTTCTGCCGTCGCCTACCCAGAACCATGGCAAAGAGCCTTAAGAAAACCAAGGCCAGGGTAAGAGGAGTGAGAGCCGCGACTGCCTTCCTTGCGGAAGGTGGCGCCCACAAGGGGTGCAGCCATGGTCCTTATTCCCTGAGGCGGAGGTGGCCGCACTGTTTTTTTTTGTCCAGCGCCACCTCCCTTTAACTCTGGCAGCAGGCGGCAGGCCTGGGTCCGGGTACGGGGTCCGGGCTCCGGGAGCGTCACCGGCAGTGGGAGAGGGTGCGCCGGGCAGTGTTTCGTTGCTCTGGGGTCCAGCACACCCGTAACCAATTGACGCACCAGTGGTCCGACATCCTGGACCGGGAGCAGGACCTGCTGGACCTGCTAGGTGTTGAGGTCCCTGGGCTTGGTGAGTAGCTAATTATATTACTATTGTGTTCTTCTGTTCTGTGTTATTGCGAATATTATTTTTTTCGCAAATAGCTAACATGCTGCTGCTGCTTACATGCAGGTAACTTATATTTAAAAATCTTATTATTATGTGATTGTTACTTCCAGACAGGTGCTCATACTTGGTGCTAATAACTAATCGTACTTGTTTGCAACTTTGCGCTCTCTTGGGCTGGTTATTTAAGAGAGGTTAGAGAATTTAAGTTGGGTAATGCATATAGGAAAGACTCCAGTCCTTTCCTTTGTCCTGTCAGGCTGTCCTGTCTCCTGTCACTAAGATAGGTGTAGTAGTTAGTATTATTTGGTAATGTAGCAGCCTGCGTGACATCGTCCTCTCACATGACTTCAGTCCTAGTAGAACCTTTTGTAGTTCGTTCGTATAGTGAGTGAAAAGAATAGCAACCAACCAATGTTATTTGCAATATGCATGCGTCCATCTATGCATTAAGAAGAATAAAAATGCAGACTTAGTAATTGGCCCATCAAAGGGGGTTTGAGTTGGAGACAGAGATGATTGGGAATGAGATCGGAACTTAGTAGAAGCAAATATCATTTTTTTGCAATTCATTCCAAAGTCTGGAATAGGCGGGCTAGGTATGTTTAGGATTCAGGAATCGATGTTACTCGACTGCGATACATACTAGTCGAATAAGTCGATCTTTAGGATTGGTCAATGTTATTGCAATTGCCGTTTCCTCTATAAAAATATTTTTAGAGCAATTATATTTATTTATTTAACACAAATCATTTTTTGTCTCTTTAATTATGTCTTACATGATCAGCATCCAGAGGCAAGAAGAAGACTGGGTCACCTGGCAGTGCGGCGGGTGCGGGAGCTTGAGGGGCCTCCCAGGAGCACCAGGAAGCGGCCTCAGGCGCAGATGGCTCTGCTGCTGGCCCCAGTAAGTCCTCCTGGTGTTGTTATATGTTAATGTTTCCCTACATTTTACCGCTCTATTATTTCCATTTTCTATTTTTAATTTTTCCAAAATCCTCTTAAATCTATCTGTTTCTAAATTCTTGTTTTTTTGCTCCATTACCTACTACTAAGTAGTACTAACATTGTTTCTAGTGTCTGTTTTATTTGTACATCAAATCAAACTGAATCTGACTAACCTCTGCTCTGACTCTGTATTAGTCTGTCTGTAGCTTGCTTTCCTCTGGGTTTCACTCAGCTTTCCCTCTCCCTTTATATGTGGATTGCCTAGTAGTGGTACTGTAAGACTCAGAGAACCCATTGGTCCTAGGCTACTACTAGTACTAGTACTAGTAAGGACTCCTTTCTACTACTAGTACTAGTAGCACTAATCTGCTGTGCAGATTGCATGCCCAAGTAAGGTATTCTCTGCAGGTTTATGAGATGAGAAGGCTTTAGTTTCTTTTACTGTCTCATCATGCTCACTCAGTAATGGTGGTCACTCACGTTGGACAGGACACCCCAAAGTGGTGCATTTTACTTTTTCGAATCCAGGCCTAGTACTTTTTTTAATAGCAGCAGTTGATGGTGAACACTGAACAACTGATTACCGTGCACCATGGCTGGAAGGAAGTATGAGGAGTAGGAGGACTGCACCATTATTTTCTAACTAAGAGAGACCTCATGTCCGCCCAGTTGGCCACTCTTTCTTCTTTTCAAAAAATGAGATGCACCAATAGCTCTAGTCATTGAGTCCAGTCCTTTGGGTTGTCCTCTTCTTGAGAGGCTTTTCAAAAATTGCCACCAACAAAATGCCCAACCGGATATTATTTTGTTATTTTTGATAGGACATACTGTCTACTATTCTCTAGTATCCGAATTGTAGATAGTGATGTGTGTGGTGTGTGTATTATTAATTATGTATTTTCAATCTTGCTAATGAAAAAAATAAATAGGGGAGGCGTATATGGCCTCTAAAAAAATATGAAATGTTTTTTCCGGGGGTACCGACCACCAGTGCCGGGGCCAGCGTTGAGGGCCATTCCACTCCGGAGGGAGCGGAGGATGCGGCAGCTGCAGGGGGTGAGCCAGCAGCAGTGGCGGGCGGTAGTAAGTCATACTCCTTACTTATTGAGAATGATGAATACACTCGCTGCAAGGGTGTACACTCAGTACTAGTCTAGTACACTGTACTTCTGTTGAGACTAAGTTATTATGACCACTGAACAGCTGAAGAAGACACCGTTTACTTAACAACATTAGCATTAGCGGCGGGGTTGAGTAACTAATGGCCTATTCTATTCTATCCTCAACTCAGCAGAGACAGTTTTATGAAGAAGACAAAGAGTCAGACGACATGTATGACTGGCAGAGAAGGATGCATGGGTGAAGGAAGGGGACCCAGGATGCATATAGGTGGCGGATGAAGATGATAGGATGCATGGGTAGTTGAAGGATGGGTGAAAGGTGAAAGAGAAAGCAGAAAGGATGCCTGTCTGGGTGGGTGAAACTGTATGGGTAAAAGGAATTCTCCAGGGGGTTTGAGGGGTCAAACTCTAAGGCAAGCAAGGACGCATGGGTGGTGGTTGGTTATATCTATGACAAATGTATGTTGTCGGTGAAAGCCAGTTTATGATAGCCAGGTTTGGAAGGATGGATGCCTGGAAGGTATCATAGATAGTAGGTGAAAACAGAGTCAGACTGGATGAAGAGAATGTAAAAGAAAATTAAACCGTGCCAGTGTACCAAAGCCAAGGGTGAAGATTAAGAATAAAATAATAATAATGCTAGAAGAGCAATGCACTGATAAATGAAAAAGCCCTGGGACAGAACAAGGACTGTTGCTTTGCAAGGTTTTTGATTCAAAGGTTTGAGGTTGTACTTGTATTTCAGGATGGAATACTCCCTTGACTCACAGTAGTTTGCAAGCACAACATATATATTGTGCATGACTATTATTTACCCTACCCACCCATCATTAATCGCCTCACTCCGACTCCAAGGCCCACTTCCGCTCCAGTCCCTACCCATGTCATTTTTGACTGTGTCAGCCATGTGTGGCCTATCGGCTGCATGGTAAGCAGTACTTACAAATCACTCAGTATGTCATCATCATCATCATCATCACATAAGTGACATGATGTTGTGCCGCCGTATATGTATCATCATTCATAAGCATGCTATCATTAACCACATCATGTGCTTTATTGCAGTAGTCAGGGTGAAACTTTGAAAGTGAAATTGTCTGAGCATTTGCCATTGAATTAACAGAGTATGGCCATAATGGAAAAATATATAATTGTGTAGTACAGCTGCCCCACATGTAGACAGTAGTAAAGTAACATGAGTCTGCAACATGACTGTCTGTCTAGGGCACAAGCTGACTGAGCTGGCATGCCCACAAGATTAATTGTGCTAAACAAGAGAGAGAAGAAGAATACTTCTACTCTACTCCATAGTGCCTGAAAGTCTTATCATCACATCCAAATCTTAAGGGCAGAGGAAGTGAGGAGGATACCACAACTGCTAGTGCTACTGTGCCACTATACTTTTTCTGTGTGTAATTTAATTTTGTGTTACTGTTTTGATAAGAGTATGGGCTACAATTATCTTTTTTTTTCTTTCTTGAGATAGCTACTACTTCCCAACCCAACAGGCAGGAGCTGGCGGCCAGGGCCCGGCAAAGGAAGCTGGAGGCCATCCGGGTTGAATATCGCTGCCTGATTGCCCTGGCGGAGGAGGAGGCGGCAGATGCAGCTTCTTCCTCCAATGCCCCGGGGCCCAGCCAGCCCCCCCTCTGCCTCCGGTGGTACAGCGCCGTGTTCTGGCAGCCACCCGCCGCCCATCAATGTCATCATCTACTGCTGCCCACCCCTGTTGTTCCTGCAGGAACTTTCGGCGCCGCATGCTCCTCAGGATGGCATGCCTGGAGGCCAAGCTGGAGGAGGTCCTGGAGCAAACTAGCCGGAACCCCTGCCGCTAGATGTCACCTCAGTCTTTGACCCTTGCCCCATTTTTAATCTTTTTTTTGGTGGGTGGGAAGTTGGGAGTTGGGGAAACTTTGGGTTTACTTTTTTTTTACGTGGACAGACATTTATTTAATTTACTGTGCATTGGTTGGGGTTAGGGCGAGGGGTGGGTCAGGTGTTGTGGGGTTTTCTACTAGTTTATATTTGTTAGGGCAATACATTATTTATAGTTTTCCAATACATATGATGCAAATCTTTTCTGGGGGGCTTACTCTTTTATGTCACCTTGTTTGTTTCCTCCTTTTGCTGCGGGCCGCAGCCAGTTTTTGAATCAAATCTGCCAATAGTGTAACACACCGACAGATAGATGCAGTACCCTCACTTGTCCTACTACTGTCAGTCTCTCCTCCTAGTCTATGCATTCTGCAAATAAAACCCCTTTGTAGTATGTACTCGGAAGGATGTGGGCGTGTGAATTAATCAATCTCCATAGTATATACATTATTGACTCCCCCACACTTCTTCTCTTACCTGTGATTGATGTTTAGATGAAGCGATGGCTGCATGGTGATGGTTTGGTTTCCTAAGGTGCCATGGTGGGTGGTGGTAGCAGTAGTAGACAGTTGCATTTGCAAAAAAAGAAAATGAGACGGTCAGTCACCTGAGGGAGACTAGGGAACGAGTAGTAGAAGTACAGTAAGTAGTAAGTACACAAGAAGAAGACTGCCAAACAAGAATAAAGTGATGATGAATGATATTGATAAGCAATGCTAAAGTAAAATAAAACATAATGGTGGCAGGGATAGCCTAGTAGAAGTTACAACAAACTGAAGTTGACTCGACCAATGAAGTGGACAAGCGTAACCTTTAGTGCTGGAAGGATGATAAATCGATGCCGGCAATTAATAATTAATAATGGGTTAATAACTATGTTCCTCTGGAAAAAAAAGAGAATAGCGAATACTACTGAGCATGGGTGGGCACTGGGCAATCTAATCTGTTGCCAGTGTGGCGATATATATATATATATATATATATATATATATATATATATATATATATATATATATATATATATATATATATATATTATCTACTGGCGGTCGCCAGTAGATAGTTATAGTTAGGACCTATTATCCATAGGAAATCCGCGACATTCTATTTGCAATAACGTCTGGCGTCGGTTGACGAATCTTCGCGAAAGCTTCCAACTTGTTGGGCCGCTCCGGTCCGCTCCTACCCTGAAAGTTTCGGGGTGATACGTCAAGCGGGGGCCGAGAAAAAGGGGGGTCCCAAAACGCATTTTCCCCATTCATTTTTCCATAGGAACCTTTAGCTACGGCTACAGCCTAACTGCTGAACGGAATTACCCCAAATTTGGCAAAGAGGTAGCCCTTGGTTCAGACTGGAGCCCTTTTGTTAAATGGTGTAAATCCGTTCAGTAGTTGCGGAGAAATTAAAAAATAAGAGTCAAAAAATCAATTTCCCATAGGAAACTTTATGCAAGGCTACAGCCCGAACTGCTGAACGGAATTACACCAAATTTGGCAAAGAGGTAGTTCTTGGTTCAGAAAGAACCCTTTTTGTTAAATGGTGTAAATCCGTTCAGTAGTTGCTGAGAAAATCAAAAGTTAAAACACATATATATCTGGGCGGAGCCTAACCATACATGTCATCGTGAGATCTGATTGGCTGTCAGCACTTCATCCTGGAATTGCTGGCAGCCATCTTGGGACCAATATAAATGATAGTACCCCATTGAAATGCATTGTAGTGAATCGAAGATTTTGAGGGTTACCAAAAGGAGAACTATAAAGGGTGATAACAGACTTTAGTTACATTAGAATTCATTTGTTGATGGTACCATACTAATTTCAGGAATTGTGGTGTGTTCTAAGGTGATTTTACCCTGTGAAAAACCTTCTGCTGGGATATCATGAATCATGTTTGAGAGAAAACTATTTTCACATGCTTGTCCCATACAGTTTTGGAAGGTGCTCCAGAAGCTAAAATGAGAGCATATTTTCTGTAAATTCACATTATCTTTCTCAGTTATGTGAGAATGAAGTCTGACATTCTCAGTAAAACATGTACATCCAACAAGGGCAGAGACTGTCAGTTGATTCCTTTGTGTTCTACTGCAGCTTCCCAGAGTGTTCTAAAGAACAACTAGAGTGCTAACAGCCTTACTTATGACAAAAGTATGGCACACCTGAAGCCATCTTGATTGGAATAAACTGGTAACACTTAAAACATTTAATTTAAAAAGGAACAAAATGATGGGGTTCATCTTGTCATAGAAATTATGGTTAGTGCTCTGGAAAGAAAAATTAGGACATGTTTCAAGTGTGATCTCAAATATCTTCCTGTTATATTTCAACAGGAGCAGCCTGTCAGTTGATGCCTTTGTGTTCTACTGCAGCTTCCCAGAGTGTTCTAAAGAACAACTAGAGCGCTAACAGTCTTACTTATGACAAAAGTATGGCACACCTGAAGCCATCTTGATTGGAATAAACTGGTAACACTCAAAACATTTAATTTAAAAAGGAACAGAATGATGGGGTTCATTTTGTCATAGAAATTATGGTTAGTGCTGTAGAAAGAAAAATTAGGACATGTTTCAAGTGTGATCTCAAATATCTTCCTGTTATATTTCAACAGGAGCAGCCTGTCAGTTGATGCCTTTGTGTTCTACTGCAGCTTCCCAGAGTGTTCTAAAGAACAACTAGAGCGCTAACAGTCTTACTTATGACAAAAGTATGGCACATCTGAAGCCATCTTGATTGGAATAAACTGGTAACACTTAAAACATTTAATTTAAAAAGGAACAAAATGAGGGGGTTCATTTTGCCATAGAAATTATGGTTAGTGCTGCAAAAAGAAAATTTAGTGCATGTTTTAAGTGAGATCTCAAATCCTCTTCTATTTCATTAGAAAATTCTGACATGCAGACTGAAACAATCACTTTCAATACCAGCAGTAGACTTCCAGTTAACTCCTTGGTGAGCAGTAGCTTTACTACAGTGATCTAATGAACAACTAGAGTGCTAACATTCTGAATTTATGGCAAATGTGTGACACATATGAATGCCTTCTTGATGGAATCAAAGTAAAAAACTGAAAGCATTTCCTACTGAGGAGACTGCAGTAAATGAGGAAATTAGGAAACTTCATAACAAAGAAGTCTTCCAAGATGGCCACCAGTGAAAAAGAGCCCAAATGTAGCACAAATATTACCCAGATGTAGCCCACATATAGCCCAATGACAAAAGTGTGCAAAACACTTTTTATTTTTAGTTTTTTGCAGTTTTATGTAGTGCAGACTGGTCAGGAATTGGAGCGTTGCATCTTAAAACATGACCCCCTACACTACAAAAACACCACTGCACTACCCTGAACCCTAAAACACTACCCCCAGCACGACCCCCTACACTACACAAGCACCACTGCACTATCCTAAACCCTAAAACACTACCCCCAGCATGACCTCCTACACTACACAAACACCACTGCACTACCCTAAACCACTACCCCAACACCACTGCACTAACCTAAATCCTAAAACACTACCCCCAGCACGACCCCCTACACTACCCAAACAACACTGCACTACCCTAAAACATGACCCCCTACACTACACAAACACCACTGCACTACCCTAAACCCTAAAACACTACCCCCAGCATGACCCCCTACACTACACAAGCACCACTGCCCTACCCTAAACCCTAAAACACTACCCCCAGCACGACCCCCTACACTACACAAACACCACTGCACTACCTTAAACCCTAAAACACTACCCCAGCACGACCCCCTACACTACCCAAACACCACTGCACTAACCTAAATCCTAAAACACTACCCCCAGCACAACCCCTACACTACCCAAACACCACTGCACTACCCTAAAACATGACCCCCTACACTACACAAACACCACTGCACTACCCTAAACCCTAAAATACTACCCCCAGCACGACCCCCTACACTACACAAGCACCACTGCACTACCCTAAACCCTAAAACAGTACCCCCAGCACGACCCCCTACACTGCCTGAACACCACTGCACTGCCCTAAACCCTGAAACATGAACCTTAGCACGACCCCCTACACTGCCCGAACACCACTGCACTGCCCTAAACCCTGAAACACCACCCCCTTCACGACCCCCTACACTGCCCGAACACCACTGCACTGCCCTAAACCCTGAAACACCACCCCCAGCATGCCCCCTACACTGCCCAAACACCACTGCACTGCCCTAACCCTGAAACACTACCCCCAGCAAGACCTCCTACACTGCCCGAACACCACTGCACTGCCCTAAACCCTGAAACATCACCCCCAGCAAGACCCCCTATACTGCCCGAACACCACTGCCCTAAACCCTGAAACACCACCCCCAGCACGACCCCCTACACTGCCCGAACACCACTGCACTGCCCTAAACCCTGAAACACCACCCCCAGCACGACCCCTACACTGCCCGAACACCACTGCACTGCCCTAAACCCTGAAACACCACCCCCTGCACGACCCCCTACACTGCCCGAACACTACTGCACTGCCCTAAACCCTGAAACACCATCCCCAGCACGACCCCCTACACTGCACGAACACCACTGCACTGCCCTAAACCCTGAAACACCAGCCCCTGCACGACCCCCTACACTGCCCGAACACTACTGCACTGCCCTAAACCCTGAAACACCATCCCCAGCAAGACCCCCTACACTGCCCGAACACCACTGCACTGCCCTAAACCCTGAAACACCACCCCCTGCATGATCCCCTACACTGCCCGAACACTACTGCACTGCCCTAAACCCTGAAACACCACCCCCAGCACGACCCCCTACACTGCACGAACACCACTGCACTGCCATAAACCCTGAAACATCACCCACAGCAAGACCCCCTACACTGCACGAACACCACTGCACTGCCATAAACCCTGAAACATCACCCACAGCAAGACCCCCTACACTGCCCGAACACCACTGCCCTAAACCCTGAAACACCACCCCCAGCAAGACCCCCTACACTGCCCGAACACCACTGCACTGCACTAAACCCTGAAACACCGTCTCCAGCTCGAACCCCTACACTGGCCGAACACAACTGCACTGCCCTAAACCCTGAAACACCAGCCCCAGCACGACCCACTACACTGCCCGAACACTACTGCACTACCCTAAACCCTCAAACACCAGCCCCAGCACGACCCCCTACACTGCCCGAACACCACTGCACTGCCCTAAACCCTCAAACACCAGCCCCAGCACGACCCCCTACACTGCCCGAACACCACTGCACTGCCCTAAACCCTGAAACACCAGCCCCAGCAAGACCCCCTACACTGCCCGAACACCACTGCACTGCCCTAAACCCTGAAACACCACCCCCAGCAAGACCCCCTACACTGCCCGAACACCACTGCACTAAAGCCTGAAACACCACCCCCAGCAAGACCACCTACACTGGCCGAACACCACTGCACTGCCCTAAACCCTGAAACACCACCCCTGCACGACCCCCTACACTGCCCAAACACCACTGCACTGCCCTAAACCCTGAAACACCACCCCTGCACGACCCCCTACACTGCCCGAACACCACTGCACTGCCCTAAACCCTGAAACACCACCCCTCAGCACGACACCCTACACTGCCCGAACACCACTGCACTGCCCTAAACCCTGAAACACCACCCCCAGCACGACCCCCTACACTGCCCGAACACCACTGCACTGCCCTAAACCCTGAAACACCACCCCCAGCACGACCCCCTACACTGCCCGAACACCACTGCACTGCCCTAAACCCTGAAACATCAACCCCAGCAAGACCCCCTACACTGCCTGAACACCACTGCCCTAAACCCTGAAACACCACCCCCTACACTGCACGAACACCACTGCACTGCCCTAAACCCTGAAACACCACCTCCAGCAAAACCCCCTACACTGCCTGAACACCATTGCTCTGCCCTAAATCCTGAAACACTAGCCCCAGCACGACCCCCTACACTGCCCGAACACCACTGCACTGCCCTAAACCCTGAAACACCACCCCCAGCACGACCCCTACACTGCCCGAACACCACTGCACTGCCCTAAACCCTGAAACACCAGCCCCAGCAAGACCCCTACACTGCCCGAACACCACTGCACTGCCCTAGACTCTGAAACACCAGCCCCAGCAAGACCCCTACACTGCCCGAAAACCACTGCACTGCCCTAAACCCTGAAACACCAGCCACAGCATGACCCCTACACTGCCCGAACACAACTGCACTGCCCTAAACCCTGAAACACCAGCCCCAGCACGACCACCTACACTGCCCGAACACCACTGCACTGCCCTAAACCCTGAAACACCAGCCCCAGCACAACCCCCTACACTGCCCGAACACCACTGCACTGCCCTAAACCCTGAAACACCAGCCCCAGCACGACCCCCTACACTGCCCGAACACCACTGCACTGCCCTAAACCCTGAAACACCAGCCCCAGCATGACCCCCTACACTGCCCGAACACCACTGCACTGCTACCCTGAAACCACCACCCCCTGCATGACCCCCTACACTGCCCGAACACCACTGCACTGCCCTAAACCCTGAAACACCACCCCTGCACCACCCCCTACACTGCCCGAACACCACTGCACTGCCCTAAACCCTGAAACACCACCCCCTGCACCGCCCCCTACACTGCCCGAACACCACTGCACTGCCCTAAACCCTGAAACACCACCCCCAGCACGACCCCCTACACTGCCCAAACACCACTGCCCTAAACCCTGAAACACCACCCCAGCACGACCCCCTACACTGCCCGAACACCACTGCACTGCCCTAAACCCTGAAACACCACCCCCTACACTACCCGAACACCACTGCACTGCCCTAAACCCTGAAACACCACCCCCAGCACGACCCCCTACACTGCCCGAACACCACTGCACTGCCCTAAACCCTAAAACACCACCCCCAGCATTACCCCCTACACTGCCCAAACACCACTGCACTGCCCTAAACCCTAGAACACTATCCCCAGCACGACCCCCTACACTACCCGAACACCACTGAACTACCCTAAACCCTAAAATACTACCCCCAGCACAACCCCGTACACTACCCGAACATGACTGCACTGCCCTAAACTCTCAAACACTCCCCCAGCACGACCCCTACACTACCCGAACACCACTGCACTGCCCTAAACCCTAAAACACTCCCCCCAGCACGACCCCTACACTACCCGAACACCACTGCACTGCCCTAAACCCTAAAACACTCACCCCAGCATGACCCCCTACACTACCCAAACACCACTGCACTGCCCTAAACCCTAAAAAACTAACCCCGCATGACCCCTACACTACCCAAACACCAATGCATTACCCTAATCCCTAAAACACTACCCCCGCATGACCCCCTACACTACCCTAAACCCTAAAACACTACCCCCCACGACTCCCTACACTACCCAAAGACCACTGCACTACCCTAAACCCTAAAACACTACCCCCTACACTACACAAACACCACTGCACTACCATAAACCCTAAAAAATTACCCCCAGCACGAACCACTACACTACCCAAACACCACTGCACTACCCTAAACCCTAAAAACTACCCCCAGCAGTACCCCTACACTACCCAAACACCACTGCACTACCCTAAACCCTAAAACACTACCCCCAGCATTACCCCCTACACTACCCAAACACCACTGCACTACCCTAAATCACTACCCCCAGCACGACCCCCTACACTACCCAAACACCACTGCACTACCCTAAACCCTAAAACACTACCCCCAGCACGACCCCCTACACTACCCAAACACCACTGCACTACCCTAAACCCTAAAACACTCCCCCAGCACGACTCCCTACACTACCCAAACACCACTGCACTACCCTAAACCCTAAATCTACCCCCAGCATGACCCCCTACACTACACAAACACCACTGCACTACCCTAAACCCTAAAACACTACCCCCAGCACGACCCTCTTCACTACCTAAACACAACTGCACAATTTGTTACAGGCGTTGCAACGCAGGCCTGTGGTGCTTACTGGAAGTACCTAGTGGGCTAGTTGAGCCCCAGGGACCCTCAGGATTCAAGGTGACCTAATCCCCCAACTTAAAATGCACCACGGGGCGCGTTTGCACAGTGGTGAAGGGAGGGCGGGGCCTCAGGTGACATGTGCGCAAACACGCCCTGTGGTGCGTTTTAAGTTGGGGAATTAATTCCCTTTGAATCCTGAGGGACCCTGGGGGCCAACTAGCCCACCAGGTACCTTCAGTAAGCACAACAGAGTTGTGTTGCACAGAGGTGAAAAAGGTGCGTGGCCTCGGAACGCCTCTCTGCAACTCAGCTCTGTGGTCCTAACTGTAGGTACCTGGGGGGCTAGTTGGGCCCCAGGGACCCTCAGAATTCAAGGGGACTTAATCCGCAACTTAAAACGCGCCACGGGGTGCGTTTGCACACATGTCACCTCAGGCCCCCTCCCTTCACCACTGTGCAAACGCGCCCTGTAGCGCGTTTTAAGAGGTAGTTTTAATCCCCCTGCCCTATTATGTACTAGGGACTTGCAGAGGAGGTCATGCTAATCACAGGGGTACCCCAACGCATAGTGTTCGCTAGTGTATGTATGTGTTTTCACTGTATTCTAAGTGTCTTTTAGCATAGCACTGGCTCTGGTTAGTCAGAGTCAGTTACCACCAGTACCCGTCTGAAAAAGTTGTGGGCACAGGATGATTTTGCAACAAGGCCTCTTTCTGCTCCTCTGTTGGTTCTTTCTGCACATCTTTTGCTTCTTTCTGTGCGTTTTTCTTCTTTCTTCACATGTCCTACCTCTGTAGGCATAGTTAGAAACTAGAATTTAAAAAACCTTTGAAATTCACTTAAAAAATCATAGTTTTCAGGCACGTTATAGTTAGAAATTAGCATTTAAAAAACCTTTGAAATTCACTGAAAAAACCATAGGTTTTAGGGACAGTTATAGTTAGTTGGACATTTCACTCATACAAAACCATAGAAATTCCCCCGTTATAGTTAGTTCAGCTAACTATAACTCGCGCCCCGCAATGCACTGCTGATGACGTCACATATTACATCACTCATGACATGGTCAGTGACATCACTGATGACATCACTGATGACATCTCAAATGATATCACTGATGACATCATCCATGTGATAATTTCATGCATCTTCTCACACCCTAATATAACTTTTGATACACCCACTCTAAATTACAGACTGCCATTCTCAAAACCATAGACACTCCAACACCAAAAACTACATACCCACTCACTGATTCTTAGGTCTACACACACATCCACTCACTCACCCGAACAGTCACTCATACTTAGTCACTCAGTACAGGACTATCATATGCACTCATACACCTATATAAACACTCACACACCGCCACTCATCCATATAGGTACTCACACACCTAGTCAGTCATGCAAAAACTTAATCACACACCCATTTACTCACCTATACAGTTATACACACACCAGCTCACTTACTCATACAAATACTAGCACATTCTTACGCTCTTATACAATCACTGATACAAGTACACACTCATCCATACAGCCACTCTCACAATCACACACTCTCACTTATAGCCATTTATATACTCCAACACACATATATACTGCCTTTCACATATGTATTTACTCACACATGTACCACTGAGATATACATCCAATCACTAACACACCCATACACACACTCACCCACCCATACAGTCCATCACAGATGCACTCTTGAAACCATGCACCCAGTGAATCACCAACTCACACATCTATGCACAGAGTCACACACACCCCACCCACACAAACACTCAGGCACCCATACAGATACTCAGACAATCAATCAATAACCCATGTAGACACTCATGTAGCTATTCAGAAAGCCATGCAGCCGCTTACAAACCAACAGACAGACGGATACAGACATTCACACAGTTTAGTCGCTAACCCATGCATTCAGTAAGATACATTTAATCACTCACTTGTAGAGTCAGTCACTCACGTACTAAATCATCCATTCAGACACTTATACACCCACTCATTCTTCAATACGCCTTTCCCTATATATATTAAACATATTTAAACTTTACAGAAACACACAGTCACTGGATGATGTCATCAGTGATGTCATCAGTGATGTCATTTGAGATGTCATCAGTGATGTCATCAGTGATGTCACTGACCATGTCATGAGTGATGTAATATGTGACGTCATCAGCAGTGCATTGCGGGGGCGCGAGTTATAGTTAGCTGAACTAACTATAACGGGGGAATTTCTATGGTTTTGTACGAGTGAAATGTCCAACTAACTATAACTGTCCCTAAAACCTATGGTTTTTTCAGTGAATATATATATATATATATACTTAGAGCAGAAGAAGATCCTCACCCTGCCTTTAGTTAGTGTTGCTTTCACCACATCCGCCCCAGCAAGTGTGTGATCAATTATTGGTGTAAATTTAATTTAGTCACACCTCAATATAAATCACACAGCCCGGGCAAAGAGGGTTAGGGTTTGATGAATGGTTGGGAAGGGGTATTTGAGGGAAAGGTTTGACAAAGACAAACACTACACATGGACAACACACAATCTTGGCAGACGACCATCAAAAATCTGTTAAGGGAGAAAAAGGAAATGCATACATGATGATGACTTGATGGTTAATGATAAGTAGTACTAGACTAGTAGTACAGGGCAACAGTATATTATTAATTAATATTATTATGAAATTGCCTTGCCTGTCTGCCCTCAGAGAGACCCAAATTACATACATTTTATGTTCTATTGTACTGGGCTTCCTTTTAAAGCAGCAAAGAAAATTAAAAACATAGATGTAGGGGTCAAATATATAAGCAAAGAGTAAACATAATAAACAACAACACACACAGTCGTAATGATTGAAGAGAAAGATGAATCAAATTAATTAAAAGATGATGAATGATACTACGTTACTATGTTATGGTCAAATTGGGGAGTTGCATCTCGGCATTCCTCTTGGTCCTACCTTCCATGGACGCTCCGTCCGTCAATCTTGGGTGCCACTGCCTGCCTGGCGGATGCGGATTGGTAAGGTAAGTGAGAGTTGTTTTTCACAGTATAGCACAGGGTAAAGGCTGGCCTGTAAGTGTAGATGGAAAAACAAAAGGGATATTGAAAAATCAAGGAGAAAAGTAAAGTTAAAATGCATAAATTAAGGAGGAGTGCAACAAGATCACTTTCAGAGGCGGCATGGCTAAATCATGTCTACTCTGTTTCCAGCATTAACCTACAACAACAGCAGGACAGAGCAGGCCCGCGGAACCCACCCAACCTCCACTTAGCTTAGATTTTGAGCCAGACAGAGCACACATATACAGCAACATAGCATTTTCCAAATTAAGTAACTAAATCAATGCACTGCTGTCAGTCATACCACTACACTCGCCTCCACCACACAGACATGTAGGTCTGCTGTGGTTGTTGTAGACTTGTTTACCTTTTAGGCCACTTCATGAAACGCCCGAGTTATTCCGTCAGTCATCTCTGATCCTACTGACTGACTGCGATGAGTATAGTATGGCCATCACGGTGTCCAACTCTGTAGTGTACCGAGTGAGTCCAGATTCCATATTCAAAAATGCAATAGATCGGCCTGCATTAATAGTACAATTTTGTTATTAAACAACAAGAACGGAAACATTTACTTGAGTCACTTTTTTGTGTGTAGAATAGATTAAATACTAGTACACTTCATGCACAACAACAGCAACACAAACCCCAATCACTCAGAGTCAGCGTCCAATGCATGCGATCATCATTATTGTTACCTGTTCTTAAGGGGCAGTCCCTCCAGGCTCGGAAAGGAGGTTAGCTATAGTCAACTAGTCATGTTCTTTGGAGGGACTCGACGAGGCAGGCACACATTTCTTGTACTATTCTCCATCCAATGTCTGGCTTGAGGGAAATTGATTTAGGGCAAGTCAGGAGGAGTGGACTGGAGCAGGACTCGGAGGAGTGGACTTACTTCTTTATTGACTGCACACAGTTGCAACTCCAATCCGGCAATAAAAGAGTAAGACAGTGGTGATGGATTTGCTGTGATTCGAACCAGAAAGACAGAGACACACACAAATAATAAAAGTAAATAAGGAAGAAAGAAAAAGTAACAAGTTGAAACTGAAAGCCTAGTTGTCAGGGAAGTAGAGCTCGTCCTCAAACTCTGGTGGTTCACCCAGAAGTAGGTCATCCAACACACTACTTCCATGACCTAAGTCGCTGTCATCATCTTCCTGCTGTGCTATTTCAGGTATGGTGTAATCTGGTGGTATAAAGTGCTGATTCATTTTGATCATGGTTAACCTCTCCACGTTTTAGGGCGAGAGACTGGTCCTTTTCACTGTTATAACGGCACCAGCAGCACTGAAAACACGCTCAGAAGAGACACTTGCGCAGGGCAAGCCAGATAGTTTATGCCTGCCGAGCACTGGCCATTGGCCCCTTTTCCCAAACCAATACACCAATGGATTTTGATCAATGTAGACCTCTGTTGGGTCATCCAGATAGGCCTGGACCATCCGCTCAATGCTCAGGGGT
The DNA here is from genome assembly GCA_963921515.1 of Calotriton arnoldi. Lineage (NCBI taxonomy): Eukaryota > Metazoa > Chordata > Amphibia > Caudata > Salamandridae > Calotriton > Calotriton arnoldi. The sequence goes on along the minus strand of CAWUFW010008448.1, from coordinate 540,239 downwards.
GCTCCGCTTTGCTCTGCCTCTTTTGCCTTTGCCTCAGCACTGGACCTAACAAGTCCATGCCGTACATACCATTCCTGTGCCTATTTTACTGGGGCTGATGATCCTGTTCTTGCTGTTGTTGATGTTGTTCTTGGTGTTGTTGGTGGTTTTGACTGCTGTGAGCCAACCACACTGCCCTCAGGCTCTGAAGTTGAACTTGACGCTGGCTGCCCTGCAGTACTTGTTGTGGGCTGGAGTAGCGGGCCTCTAATTCCCAGCCATTCTTTTTCTAAGCAACTGGCTTCCGCAGCTATCCAAGTTTTGTACTTGGCAACATCCACTTCTGAAAAAGGAATCAATGTGTTAGTGTTCAGTACTGCTTTGTACCGTGGATCCAGAATTGTGGCAGAAATGTAATGGTTGGATGACACAATGCCTCTTTGCACCCTTGTATTGTCAGATAAGCGAAGGGTTAAGCTCTCCACCAAATCATATGCTTCTTTTTTTTCTTCCACACCTTTGTACCTTGCAGACATCCCCTTCAGCTGTTCCTGTAGCATGTGCAACAATGGGATAGCTTGGCCCATAGTACAGTCCTCCTTGCTGACTTCACGTGTGAAGAGCTCGAAAGGAAGTAGCATCTCTGTCAGGCATTTAACTAGGCCCCATTGGTCCATCTCAACGGTCATGCCTTTCACAGTAGCATCCCCTCTTTGCATGACATATTCATTGTTGGCACCTCCTGGATGAGTGCTTTAACTGGCACTCTATGCTCACGTTGAATGATCCTCAGCTGCTTTCGGGCTTTAAAAGAATGGCTGAAATGTGTGCAGATTCATCTGCAGGTGGTCAGTAAGTTGCTTGCTTGGTCTTCTTTTTTCAGAAAGTCTTGAACAATAATGTTAATGCAGTGCGCCAAACACAGGACCCTGAAATAGCCACCATTGTACATGGCCCTAAATATATTACTGCCATTGTCCGTGGCAACAAAACCAATGTTAAGCCCTCTTGGGTGCAGCCATTCAAAGACCTTGCTGTTAAACTCTTCCAAAATGTTTGCAGCATTATGAGATTTCTCCATGGCGAACATGGCTACAGTTGCATGTTTTCGAGTGGCATTAAAAATCTCAGCAGTGTCAACACCTGCAGATATCTTTTCTCGAACCCCCACAAAAGAGTTCCAGTGTTCAGTGATGCACATGTAATCAGTGGCTTGGCAACTGGTCCACATGTCTGTTGTCAGATGGATAGTGTGAACAGCACTCTGCGGCAAAGCTTGTCCAAGCAATTCCAGCACGTCGTGATATAGTGCTGTAACAGCAACTCTGGCAAAATAGGACCAGCTGGGAACCTTCCATTTTGGGCAGATGGTTGTCACAAATTCAAGAAAACCCACCCCTTCCACAAAAGAAAAAGGGAGAAGGTCCAGCGCTAACATTTTAGCAGCTTCGCATTGTACAAACGTGCCGTTGGGTGGTTGCGTTCGTACTGCCCCTCCGACTTAAACATGCTGAGAATGGTAGCCTGGATTCTTTTCTTTTCTGGTGCCACTGATGCAGGTGACATCTTCTTGACGCCAGATGTTGTTAGGTGTAAAAGACAAATGGTCCTAGATTAATTTATCTTACAGTTGAGTTGTACTATATTCATAATTCGAAAAACACATTATAGATGCAATTGATTAGCATATAGTCATGAATGCATATACAGTTTATCCAATAAGATATATATAAGGGCACATTCAAAAAACGCAATGGCACCCAATAGAATTTCAGCAGAGAGGACTGTTTTATTTCTATTTTTCAAGCACTCATAACGTAAACAGATCGCTATGTTCAGTAGCAAGATGCAGTTCCTTCTTCTCACTGGCAACTTTCTTGGTACTGGAGGACCTGGTACCTTTCTTTGGGGCCATCTTCTTCAGATGTCAGCAGCACACAGTGGCACAAGTTGAAGAGATGTCTGTGGTCACACTTCACATGACGTCGTGCACAGCAGGACTTCTGTCTGGCAGTACAATGGGTGAGGACGCCTCCTCCTCTTTTGTGCACCTAAAAGCAAAGAAGCAAGAAGAACATCAGTGAAACGTAGCATTTATTGTTGTGGTTCAATTACTACTAGTACAAACAAACAAATATAATATATAACTTAGTGTGTGGTCACACTTGTTAGTGTTTTTGTTAATATTATTACATTTTATTAACTTAGTTATTAAACAAACATAACAACAGTGTAGCCATTTGTGAGACTTTGACAACAAGGGCTTTCATGGTGTACTGTGTACACTCAGGAAGGATAGTAAAGAAGAAGAACAAAAACAAAAATACAAATGTAATGGATGGAACCTGTTTGGCATTGTGCATCACGTGGGATGCAGCATTCAGGGTGCTGCAGCTGGAAATGGGGATGGAAGCAGTAGCCAAGAGGAACAAAGGAAAGACATGCAGGCCTACGGGCTGGCAAAAGCAGCACACTAACTACCACCACAAAATGGCCACCAGTCACGTGGTCATTCACAACAAGCAGGAGGCCTGGAAAACAATGAACTCAAGCAGGCCATATGGCCAGACAAAGGAGGCATGCTAAACAACACAGCTTTAATGCAACAATGCAAAAACGAAAATCCACAGGGCTAAAAAAGGTTTGCAAGTTACACAACAACCACACCACACACATCCAGCAAAGGAATTTATTTAACACACAAGAAAAAAGTGAAACACCCAAAAAAAAACACATTTTGCAATTCAATCCAATGCCATCCATGCCCTAAATGATGTTTAAATTCAACAGACACCATAGAAACATTTGTTTCATGCACCCATGAGTAGCTCTGGGCCTATTGGTTGGAAAACCCATTGGCAGACTAGGCCACATAGTGAATCAATTCAACTCAATAATATTGCAAATGTATTAGAAAATGTAGTGAACTGTGCTGCATTTTTTGCTGGGGAAAAGAAGAAAAATTGCATGCAAATCAACAACAAGGCATGGGCACCTCAAAGAAGGCTTGCAGACCTAATGCAGATGCACACTGGCTGCCTTCACGAAATGGCCGCCAGCCACATGGCCAGGCCACCACAACACCAAGAAAGGGAAGACAGACAATGCAGGCCTATGGCAAAATCACACTGACTGCCTTCACAAAATGGCCGCCAGCCACATGGCCAGGCCACAACAACAAGAAAGGGAAGACAGACAATGCAGGCCTATGGCAAAAGCACACTGGCTGCCTTCACAAAATGGCCGCTAGCCACATGGCCAGGCCACCACAACAACAAGAAAGGGAAGACAGACAATGCAGCCAATGGCAAAAGCACACTGGCTGCCTTCACAAAATGGCCACCAGCCACATGGCCAGGCCACAACAACAACAAGAAGTAAGCCAAGAGGAACAAAGGAAAGGCATGCAGGCCTATGGCAAAAGCAGCACACTAACTACCACCACAAAATGGCCACCAGCCACATGGCCACACACAACAAGCAGGAGGCCTGGAAAACAATGAACTCAAGCAGGCCATATGGCCAGATAAAGGAGGCATGCTAAACAACACAGCTTTAATGCAACAATGCAAAAACGAAAATCCACAGGGCAAAAAAAGGTTTGCAAGTTACACAACAACCACACCACACACATCCAACAAAGGCATTGATTTAACACAACACGAAAAAAGTGAAATACCCCCCAAAAAAACATTTTGCAATTCAATCCAATGCCATCCATGCCCTAAATGATGTTTAAATTCAACAGACACCACAGACACAGTTGTTTCATGCACCCGTGAGTAGCTCTGGGCATACTGGCTGAAAGGCCTATAGTATTGGCAGACTATATATAGCAGACTACTGGGCTAGTGAATTAAATAAATATTGCAAATTAATTCACTTCAAAAGTTGGAGAAAATGCAGTGAACTGTGCAACATGTTTCCTTTATAAAAGATGAAAAATTACTTACAAAGAAACAACTAGGCTCCTACTGGACTACAGGCCACCCACCACAATAAATTGAAAAAAAAAGAGGAAAAGTAAAAAAAAAATGTAGGTGCAATACCCCAATCAAACAACACCAATTTTCCAACTTACTTGTGAAATCTCAGATTCAAAAGTCCTCAAATCCAATGATATATGATGCAGCAGCCACAAAGAGTGATCCTTCCAGCTCCAAATCCAAATGAAAAGTGAACAGGAGATGGACAAAGCACTGGGAGGAGCCTGCTGGACAGGAACAGGAAGTTGGAGACTCTGGGGCACTTCCTTCCTCTTAAAAAAAAAAGATAAAGGACTCCTTGCACAAAAAAGTACAGCCAAATGTCAATCTGAGGAGTTTTTTTAATCAGAATCGCCATTTCGAGAAGGTTTTGATGCTGCTCGAGAGAGAGATTCTTCTCCAGATTGCAAATTCTGCGTGTTCGGGATCGCGATCTTTGCAAAACTTCCGCTGGAAGTCCGATGGCGTGCCCGAATGACGTGTTCACGATCGCACACTCTCGTGGGAACGTGCGGCCGGCTACCAATTCTCGTGGTGCTCGCGAACAGATGGGAAATCTCGGCAGTTGCAGGCATCCCGGTAAGTCGCTCCCGCGCGTGCGATAACGCATTTTGAGAGCGCGAACACAAAAAACTCCGCTCCGCTGCGGAATGCGATGTTTTCGGTAACTCCGCGTTCTACGCGGAACGCGGAGTTGCCAAAAATTCACAAACACTGCGAGCGGAGTGGCTTTTACGCCCAGGGTTACTCAAAATATGCTTGCCGGTGCCGCAGCGGCACTGCCAGCATATTGCAGCCCTCAGACTGCCACGCCCCTTTGCAGTGGTACTAAGGTGGTCTAACCGCCGTAGTTGTACCACCAAACTCGTAATTAGGCTCTAAAGGCCTGATTACAAGTTTGGTGGTGTGACACCGGGTCCACCCTGCTGCACCGCCAAACTCGTGGTCAGGCCGGTTTTTGGCGTTCTCACAGCAGTGCCACATGAAATGAGCACTGCAATGGGAACGACAAAAACAGTTCCTGCATGGCATGGCAGCGGGAGGGGACAAGGATTCATTGCCTCAATAGACAACATGGCTAGTTCACCGCCATCGCTCCGTTGTAGTGCCAGGAGGCGCTAAAACACGCATCGCTCCGTTGCAGCGCAAGGAGGCACTAAAACCAGCAAAACAACCCACGGTGCCTCATAGTCCTTACCTCTAAGTCCCAGTAGACAATGCGGTTTGCTTGCCGCCTCAGCTACTCTCCTTTAACCAGCTACGGTTCGCCTGCTACTTCCCTACCTCCCGTATCTCTTGAGAAGCTTCTCCCATCCGGAATGTCTACTTCCAAATAAACTCCCAAACTTAACTATATACCAACATCAAAGTAGAAGTAGCAGCAGAAGTAGTAGCAAGGGACAGTAATAGACCTGGGATAGACGGAAGCGTTACGCTTGAGCTACGCCAGACATCTCAACGTGATCGGGTGGCTCTTAGCAGCCTATAAGCCCGCTGGCCTACCGTTTTTTCGCCCCTCCGCTGATTTCCCACCCTATTCTAGCCTTAAACCTTGGTTCTAGGCTTCGGTGCTAGCTTCTGAGCTCCCGAACCCTAAACAGAGACCCGGCATGGAATAAGGGCACCGGGGACCGGAAGGTAGGGGAGCCGAATTTACCAGGGGGGATTAGCGGACCGGCGGGAAGCAGATCCTGCGCTGGAGAGAGATCATTGCCTCTCACAAGTTTATTTGGCTTGGAAGCTACGAGCTATGAGAACGACTTACTTCAGGCATAACATTGGTAAATCAGCGTAACATCAACAACAAAGCCAAAGTAAAAGACACCAAGACGCCGAACAGTACACCACAAAACTTTTTCCTCACATTGGCTTACAAAAAATTAAGATCACACACGATATATATGAAAAGACTAGGAACACAGCAAGCAACACGAAAGAGCTCTGGTAAGGCGGCCCACACAGAAATCTTTCCTGGGAACGCTGAAGTAACAAAATGTTTCACAAAATCAATTAAAATAGAACAAGTGAAATCACGAATCGAACAGGAAAAAGCGCAGAACATAGGAGAAGACAAAGCAGTGGATTCCAGCAATTCCACTCAAAGTCATAAAGGCTATGCTGGAGAACTAATAAGTGATACTACAATCCCAGCAATCGCAAAAATAGATGAACACCAAGGACGTTCTAATTCATCCCCCAGTCTAGTCGACCATAAGATACATCAAATCTCCGTATCAGATTTCACCTTACCAGACATAAATATAAACAACACTCTCTTTCGCCAGGTACCCAAAGGAACAAAGGAGTCGCCGATATTATATAATAGTACCCCACAAAAAACACCTGCCTTAGTAGGGAATCTTTCTCATTCACCGGAATTTCTGTCTCTAAATAACATGCAATCTCTTAACGGACCTACCCCGTTGTCCAATTCTTTATTTACTCTTCAAAGATTTTTGGAATCAGTACTATCTCTTCTAGGGACTATAATGGAAAACTCCGACCAGATGTTGAACACACAAATAGGCATGCTGCAATATTTAGCAGATAAGAAAAGGAAACAACAACTCAAATTTCAATTACTACTAACAAAAGGAGAAGAAAATGTTGTCGAAAATCCTCACACACCTAAAGACACCTTATTAACTGATGACTTTCATCTAGGAAACACATGGCGATCCAAACGAGTCCGATTATTCAAAAAGGAAAAAGAAAAAGTCAGAGAACAATCAAATCTTTTCTCTCAGAAATCTATTCAAAGAACCAAACAATGATAAAGTTCAACATAAGCTTATTCCTTATTATCTAATCTTTAACCGGCGTAGACCTAATGACTTACCTGAACCACGTAATAACCATCTAACAAGTAGAAAAGAAACAAAACCTTTTGAAACCTCAGTTTCAGCCTTGCTGGATCCAGCCTCACCTAAAAAGGAAAGGAGAGTTAATAAGAACAAGCGGAAAAAGATTAAGAAAAGAGTAATAAGAAGATTCGAGAAAAAGAAGTCCCAGAAGTTAAAGTTTCCGAATCTCTTATCCCCCGAACACAAAACCCCAGAATAAGAGCAAACTTTAAAATCTGCAACAACTCCACACGATCATGGGCATCATCATTTAATACCTAAATCAAGAGTGAATTCCAAACAACTAAATCCCCTGGCTCCAAGTTTTTCCACCGCTGTGAACGGCATTGAGCCGCCTGTACCATCGGTCGTACAACTGATCGAGCAGTCCTCTGGGGTCACAATTCCCCAGGAACAGAAGGTTCAAACATGTTCCTTAGAAATTACCGAATTATTTCCCTCTGGTAACGATCCACTAAACCGAGGGAGAATAACGAACCTTATCCGAAAGATCCATACGTTACAGTCACTAACAAGCTCGGAAATAAAACTCGTGGCTTTCCCGATAAGATCCAAAACTACGGTGGCCATCGTCGAATTTTGGTCTCATGTGATAAGGGCAATATTTTTAAAAGAAAGTGAGATCCTCCATAAAAACGGATATGACGTTGTAGTCGTAAACAACAATGAAAATCAAATACAGGATAAACCCAAGGAAAATTACAAAATGAGAAATCAGCACTTTGAACAAACACTCAGTGGCTTTAATAATCCTGTCAACACTCCCAACGAAAATCTAACCATCTTGATTAAGAATGGAGAGAGAAGGATCTGGAATAAAAATGTAGCCAAAAAGGAATTTACACCAAGAGAAAACCACTGGTCCTGGATTGCAGAGAATTTAAACGACAACAAACAGGGAAGGGAAAATAAACTCCATTTTTAACAGAGGCTTGAGCATCGCGTCCTGGAATATAGCAGGGAAAAATCAGGAGAAACTTGCACTGATCCTGGAAGACAACCCGGCGATGGTAGCTTTACAAGAAACTTGGATAACAAAAACCTTCGATCAAAATGAGTACTTTGTATACGACATTCCAGCAGAACCTGTTAGTCGGGTCACGCTAAAGGAGGACTCGCAATTCTCCTACATGAAGACTTCTTCTGGGATCAGGAACTCATCCCTATGCATCTAACGAATATACAATGTATTAAGATCAAGTGCTGGAACGAACCTATGGATACTCCGTATGACCTAATCATCTTTAACGTCTATATCCCACCAGGCTCCAAAAGGGACGCTCTCATGATCGAAATATTTGAGGAAATAGAAAAGGTGGTGGAAGGTCAAGGATTCCCCTCCGTTTTCCTAACAGGAGACTTCAACAGGAAAATCTCTAACGATCTCTTTAAAAATGGGAATACGGCGAACAAGAGGAAGCCTTGTCAATCTCAACACCACTATTTCCCCCAGGGATCAAAGCAGACAACCAAGGGAAAATACTACTCTCCTCTCTTCCAGTAATAAATGGAGTTATTTTAAATGGATGCGTAGAAGGAGACATACTGCAACCTGTACAAGAAAAGGTATCTTCAGTTCCTCAATTTTAGACTATATGATATGCAGCCAAGACCTGTTTGGGAGAGTATCCAATCTAAGCACTAAATTTACACAGGGAAGTGACCATGCAATATTACAACTCACAACAGGTTTAATAGTGCAACCTATCTCTCCAGGGTTTATCATGCATTTGCACCGTACTGTACTGGTGAACCAGGCCCAAGGGCGATTGACATGGAATTCTATAACACTCAACAAAATAAACTTTGCAATCGTCACTGCACAAGTATTACAGACCATACATTCCTCAGACCCAACAATAAATTTCGAATTAGTTCTCAATAAAATAGTGCAATCCTTGCAGGATATTGTAAACATCGGAGTTCCCAACCGGGAAATCATAAAAGAAAGAACTTAGACAAAAGAGCAATTGCATTAAATAAATTAATTCATTTGCAATTCCTCCATTTTACAGAGAACAGACATCATGAAATTAATATCTTAAATAATCGCCACCTGAGGGAAAAAGAAAAATATCGAAAAGCTCAGCAGGATCAAAAATGGGTCGATATTCAGATTGCAGCCAAACAAAAAAACAATCGGGAATACTGGAGCCTAATCGCTAAAGAAACAGGTACAAAGAAATCCCTGCAAGCCTCACCAGTTCCACCAACTGAATGGGAAACATATCTACATAATTTATACAAATTAAACTCGAGGCAAGAAAGTTCGAACCAAGTATCAAGTAATCCAGGGGAAAATATTCAAGATAACTGCGCCCCAGTAGCTCGGCAAATCGAATATTATATAAAAAACGCAAGATCTTCTGCTGCAATGGGTCCGGATCAGATTCCAATAAAATTACTTCAAAGTAACCCAGAAGAATGGACTAAGTTTCTAGCCCCTCTCTACTCCCACTGCTATGCTACTGGCGAAATCCCAAAATCATGGAAGGGGAGCATCGTGATCCCAATCTATAAGAAGGGTTCTCGGTTGCTTCCCTGCAACTATCGACAGATCGCCCTGCTGGACGCCACAGGGAAGATCTTTGCGGCAAGCATCCTGGATCATCTCAAAGACTGGGCTTATTCCACCGGAGCGATCCCTCTAAATCAAGCTGGGTTTCGACAAAAACACTCCAATACCGACAACATAGCGGTGTTACAAACAAAAATAGATAAATACGTGGTCTCAAAATCGCAGGTCGTCTATTCTGTCTTTGTCGATTTCACGACGGCATTCGACAGAGTGGATAGACCTACACTCTGGAACAAGCTTGGAAAACTGGGAATTCCGAACAACCTGCTCCATATAATTACATCACTATACTCGGAAACATGGTGTCAAGTACAAATGGGGAAAGAGAAGGGACTCACTCGCCCAATAGACACACCAAATGGTCTTAGGCAAGGTTGTCTTTTAGCTCTCCTCCTGTTCTCTCTAAACCTCAGTGATCTTCCGGATTGTTTTACACAGGTCATCAATTTTCCCCAAAAAATATCATTTGGTAAAATCCACATCATGATGTACGCCGATGATGTGGTCATCTTAGACCTTACCCCATTCGGCCTACAAAGGAATCTACAAGTACTTACTAAATATACAGAAGAAAACTTCTTAGTCCCAAATATAACAAAAATGAAAATAGTTCCGTTCAGAGGAAAAAAAACAATATATAAAATACAACTGGACTTTAGGGGGAAAAACGCTAGAAGTGGTGAAGGAATACACCTACTTAGGGGCCGATTCCGATCTCGGTTGGAGGCGCACCCAATACCATTCGGTCGGGAAAAAAGCCATGCGAAAGCCTGTTTCCCGACCGATCCGTACAGCACACCGAACGAGCAAGTACGATGCGCACAACAGCAAAGAATCCGGCCGAGCCGTACTCACCCAAACCAGGTCCTGTTCTCCGACCGAGGCGAATCCGGAAACGCCGAATCGAGTCGCACGGAAGGAAAAATGCAGCCCCGTCCGGCCGGACAAGTACGATGCGCTTTCCGTACGCGCCGAACCCGTCGCTACGCACGGCACGTCAAAGCATCCGGGAGAGGCGCACATAAGCTCCGATTCCCGCCACGAAGCGACGAGGACGAGGCGAAGCGACGAGGACGAGGCGAAGCGACGAGGACGACGCGAAGCAACGAGAAGGACGAACGACACGAACCAACCATGAATCCCTTCGTCCCGATCATACCAATATTCTACATATACTACCGGAACAGGCACGGACGCGTACGGCGCAGAAGGTAAGCCAGACACGAACCACAAAACACATACAACACGTACACGACACATCACACACACACACAGGGATGCAGAATATACTTACAACAGCAACAGCAGCACCATAGGGGCGGGATGCCCATCACCAATGCCACATATGCACACAGGGGCCTGAATGCGCACCACCACCCCTACCCAGGGGGCAGGATGCCTACCACCACTACCACCCTTACCCAGGGGGCTGGATGCCTACCATTACTATCACCCTCAGCCAGGGGGGCAGGATGCCTACCACTACTACCACCCTCACCCAGGGGGGCAGGATGCCTACCACTACTACCACCCTCAGCCAGGGGGGCAGGATGCCTACCACTACTACCACCCTTAGCCAGGGGGCAGGATGCCTACCTCTACTACCACCCTCACCCAGGGGGGCAGGATGCCTACCACTACTACCACCCTCAGCCAGGGGGGCAGGATGCCTACCACTACTACCACCCTTAGCCAGGGGGGCAGGATGCCTACCACTACTACCACCCTCACCCAGGGGGGCAGGATGCCTACCACTACTACCACCCTCAGCCAGGGTGGGCTGGATGCCTACCACTACTACCACCCTTAGCCAGGGGGGCAGGATGACTACCACTACTACCACCCTCACCCAGGGGGCAGGATGCCTACCACTACTACCACCCTCAGCCAGGGGGGCAGGATGCCTACCACTACTACCACCCTCAGCCAGGGTGGGCTGGATGCCTACCACTACTACCACCCTTAGCCAGGGGGCAGGATGCCTACCACTACTACCACCCTCACCCAGGGGGGCAGGATGCCTACCACTACTACCACCCTCAGCCAGGGGGGGCAGGATGCCTACCACTGCTACAACCCTTAGCCAGGGGGGGCAGGATGCCTACCACTACTACCACCCTCACCCAGGGGGGGCAGGATGCCTACCACTACTACCACCCTCAGCCAGGGTGGGCTGGATGCCTACCACTACTACCACCCTTAGCCAGGGGGCAGGATGCCTATCACTACTACCACCCTCACCCAGGGGGGCAGGATGCCTACCACTACTACCACCCTCAGCCAGGGGGGCAGGATGCCTACCACTACTACCACCCTTAGCCAGGGGGGCAGGATGCCTACCACTACTACCACCCTCACCCAGGGGGCAGGATGCCTACCACTACTACCACCCTCAGCCAGGGTGGGCTGGATGCCTACCACTACTACCACCCTTAGCCAGGGGGGCAGGATGCCTACCACTACTACCACCCTCACCCAGGGGGGGCAGGATGCCTACCAGTACTACCACCCTCACCCAGGGGGGGCAGGATGCCTATCACTACTACCACCCTTAGCCAGGGGGGCAGGATGCCTACCACTACTACCACCCTTAGCCAGGGGGGCAGGATGCCTACCACTACTACCACCCTCACCCAGGGGGGCAGGATGCCTACCACTACTACCACCCTCACCTAGGGGGGCAGGATACCTACCACTACTACCACCCTCACCCAGGGGGGCAGGATGCCTACCACTACTACCACCCTCACCCAGGGGGGCAGGATGCCTACCACTACTACCACCCTCAGCCAGGGTGGGCAGGATGCCTACCACTACTACCACCCTCACCCAGGGGGGACAGGATGCCTACCACTACTACCACCCTCACCCAGGGGGGGCAGGATGCCTACCACTACTACCACCCTCACCCAGGGGGCAGGATGCCTACCACTACTACCACCCTCAGCCAGGGTGGGCTGGATGCCTACCACTACTACCACCCTCAGCCAGGGGCGGCAGGACGCCTACCACTACTACCACCCTCACCCAGGGGGAGGATGCCTACCACTACTACCACCCTCACCCAGGGGGGCAGGATGCCTACCACTACTACCACCCTCACCCAGGGGGGCAGGATGCCTACCACTACTACCACCCTCAGCCAGGGTGGGCTGGATGCCTACCACTACTACCACCCTCAGCCAGGGTGGGCTGGATGCCTACCACTACTACCACCCTCACCCAGGAGGGCAGGATGCCTACCACTACTACCACCCTCACCCAGGGGGGCAGGATGCCTACCACTACTACCACCCTCACCCAGGGGGCAGGATGCCTACCACTACTACCACCCTCACCCAGGGGGCAGGATGCCTACCACTACTACCACTCTCACCCAGGGGGCAGGATGCCTACCACTACTACCACCCTTAGCCAGGGGGGGCAGGATGCCTACCACTACTACCACCCTTAGCCAGGGGGGGCAGGATGCCTACCACCACTACCACCCCCACCCATAGGATGGACAATGCATGACACAACCAGCACACCACAACCTAGGGAATGCAAGAAGAAGACATCCCCCCAACACCATGACAAGCGTGTGTAGACTGTGTCAAATGCCTACAACACCGAACATGACTTCTAACATACAATGTGACCCCCTAGCACATGTGCCACACAAATATGTGTGTGGCACACACAACGCAAGCAGGCCATGACCATTGTGGCAATGGGGTCCAAACCCCCATCATCACAGTGACCAAAAGCAAGTGTGGGGTCCATAGCTGCAGCACATTTTGAACATTGTGGCAATGGGGTCCAAACCCCCATCATCACAGTGACCAAAAGGTAAGTGTGGGGTCCATAGCTGCAGCACATTTTGAACATTGTGGCAATGGGGTCCAAACCCCCATCATCACAGTGACCAAAAGGCAAGTGTGGGGTCCATAGCTGCAGCACATCTTGAACATTGTGGCAATGGGGTCCAAACACCCATCATCACAGTGACCAAAAGGCAAGTGTGGGGTCCATAGCTGCAGCACATTTTGAACATTGTGGCAATGGGGTCCAAACCCCCATCATCACAGTGACCAAAAGGTAAGTGTGGGGTCCATAGCTGCAGCACATTTTGAACATTGTGGCAATGGGGTCCAAACCCCCATCATCACAGTGACCAAAAGGCAAGTGTGGGGTCCATAGCTGCAGCACATTTTGAACATTGTGGCAATGGGGTCCAAACACCCATCATCACAGTGACCAAAAGGCAAGTGTGGGGTCCATAGCTGCAGCACATTTTGAACATTGTGGCAATGGGGTCCAAACCCCCATCATCACAGTGACCAAAAGGTAAGTGTTGACAAAGTAAGAGGTGCAACTGCCAAACTGCATGGATGATTCCTGGTCACAGAACAACAAACACATCAGTGGCAAAGTAGTGTATGTGTCCCATTGCAACATAAATTGGGGGAGCCAAATCCTGCAGTGCAAATAAGACATAACTTTGGCCATGTGCAGACAAACAACACCCATGGGGGCTGACACCGTCAACAATCATCAATGACACAATGACAGAAGTGACCATCCGAATGCAGACCCACATATTTGCACCAATGGGCACACACATGCAGATACCCTGTGGAGACTGCAGATGTGAGGCGAACAGATACCATACCATGGCAGCAATGGGACACACAATGAACAATTAGCACCAAATGAGGGCTCCCGTCCCATCAGCCTGGTCATGGAAGTGCCAACGGAATCATCAGCACAGATCCAACACACTTGTATAGCAATGTTGCACTGACAACACAGATGAGTCCTTCCCCATTGATGCCCAAACCTGCATGTTCACTGGAGATGGCCAGACGGTCAGGGAAGTAGACGAATAGAACAATGGCAGGCACAACAGATGTGCAGGGGTGGAAGCCACAGATGTGAAGTTGCCAATCTAAGTAGGAAATCTCATTGCCAAATAATGAACACATGACACCCTCAGATGCTGCTATGGATGACATGGATACACCACAGGATAGGACACATTCCCCCTGGACCACATGGGTTCCTGCACAGTAACACTTCATTATCATGAGACCAAATATCACCATCACTGCAGCAAGGGTATTGTTAGCATCATCAACATCATGTACATCAGAAGCAAAAGCACTAGAGAACAGAAAGTTGCTTTATTCAGCATATGTGGCATTAAAAGTAGAAGTCCGGTAGAACATAAACAAAGGCCAATGGCCAGTCCATCAACAAAGTCACAAGTGGGTGACAGTGGCAGATGCCACCCTACACATGCCTGCACAAAACCAGGGACAATCCACTAGGAGGGGCAACCGGGGGGTAGGCCAGGCACCGCAGGGACAGGATCAGGGCTCACCAGGAGGAAGCAGGGAAGGGGTGGTGGGTGCTGAAGAGCCACTGACAACTGCAGTGGAGGTGTCTGACATGGTGTGTGCCGGCACAACTGGGGGGCATGGCTCAGATGTTGTGGGTGCCGGCACGACTGCAGTGGACCCTGCAGATGGAGTGGACAGGTCCGCCACTGCAGTGCCCAAGTCAGACAGGGTGGTAGTGGACTCCACTGCAGTGCCTACCACCAGGGGAGGAGAATGGGGAACAGGCAAGGTGGGCTGGACAGAGGGGGAGGACACCCTCACCACATCAGTGGCACAGACAAGCGCAGCGGGGGGTGTGGTGCCGGGAGAGCAAGTGGCAGGGGGAGAAGGCCGGAGCCTCTTGGGGATGGTATATCTGTGGGTGGGGGAACCTGGGGCAGGGTGTGGTGGGGGCACCTGTGGAGTGGGGGCCTGAGGGATGGAGGAAGGAGACCTGGTGCTTCAGCTGCAGGGCGGCGGCGGGGTCTTGCTCTTAGCACTCCGGGGGACTTGCGGGTGGGGGCCTCAGTCTGTCTGCACCTGGGGGAGGGTGTCCGGGCGAGGGGCACTCTGCTCCGTGTGGGGGCTTCTCTTCCCCTGGATGCTGGGGCAGCTGGATCGGAGGGAAGAGGCCGAGGTCACTGAGGAAGAGGCGCTGGGTCTTTGGGGTTGCAGGTGAGGCAAGGGAGGGTGCTTTGGAGGGAGAGGCAACTGAGGACTGTGCAGTGCCCGTGGATGCGTGTGTGTGTACCTGGGCCCCATCCCCTGTGAGTCTGGTTTCAGTCCCCTGACTGTGCGTGCGTGTGCGTTTAGTTTGTGGCGTGTGTGTCTGTGTGCTGGATGTGTGTGTGCTGGTGTGTGCCTGTGCCGGTGTGTGTGTGCTTGGGACGGGCAAGGTGCTGGGGAGTGTGGATGGAGCAGAGGCAGGAGGGGTGAGGGACTGTCTGAGGAGGGACACTGCTGCCGTCAGGGAGGAGTCCATGGACCTGTTGCCCCTCTGTAGGTCAGACATGCCCGATGAGATGCCCTCCATGAACGACACCAGCTGAGTCAACAGTGCGGTGTGCGCATGGAGGACACTCAGCATGGCTGTCTGCCCTACATGGAGCTGGCGAAGGAGGTACACAGACTCCTCACTCAGGGCAGCAGGGGACACAGGGGCAGGGGGTGCGGTGCCTGGGCCAAAGGAGACACGCTCCCGAACATGGGAGCCTCCACGGACCTTGGGAATGGGAGCCGATGGGAGGGCGGTGGTGGTGCTGGTGGTGGCGGGGACAGCAACACTAGCTGGGGTGTGGTGGCTGCTGACACCCGCCTCCACAAGGGAGTCATCCTCCGAGTTGCTCTGGTCCTCAGCTGAGGTGGATGGTGCTGAGGACTCCTCGGTGTGGCTCCCTCGCCCTCCGTGCCACTGGGTCCCTCCGACCACTCCTCGGCTGCTGACCCAGTCTGGCTCTCTGGCTCCTCCTGGTCCGTGGAGCTGTCCCCTTCCGTGGCCGTGGATGTATCTGCAAACAATGGGGAAACAGACAGACATCAGTCACCTGCACCAAACGCACACACCACTGTGAGCACAGCACATCACAGAGCAAGCCCTGGCATCATTAGTTGTACATTGCTAAAAGTGCCCTAACTGAACAGGAGAAGCCAATTGTCAGTCTGATGCCAAGCATGGCACTCACATCCCACATGGCCTTGCACCCATCTGTCTGGTGTCTGTTGGATTGCAACACCAGAGTGTGGACACATGCACCAAGTACACAGTAGTTGGACAGTGCAGAGGACACGGTGTGGACACATCACAGCTCTTGCCACTGAGTCAGTACAGGTTTCCGGATGAAAGGGATGCCCAGAGTCAAATAGGAAATGCATGTGATGCATACCAGCGACAGACACCATGATGCACCCATGTCCTGATAGCCAGCGCCACTATGGTGTGCATGTAGCACATGTCACTCCCCTGCAGGACCACAAATAAGTTGACACATGCCATGGCAGAGGCATGACTGCTAAGTCATACATCACTGTCTCAGTGATGTATGACTTGGCAGCCAGACAACAACACTATGCACTGTGTCACAATAGTAGGTCATGGGGAATGCAAGTGCTGGAGCTGCACAAGTGCACATGTACATCCCCCACACAACACATCATCTCAACCCTCATCTGTCCAGGTCAAACCTATTGGACATATGGGAGACCTGTGACACTACCCTCTGAACCTGAGCCCCTCACAATTTGCTGTGAATGGGGAACAGCTGCCTGAACATCACATTCGCATACCCCAGTCTGCACGGGCAGCTGATCAAACACCTATGTGACACACAAGTATCGTCTCCTATGGTCACATCTCCAGGGGCATGCTGAGCCCCTACCAAGAAACACCCCAGCAGTCCTGGCAACTAATCCATAGCACACTGACACAGAGGCAGACACCTGAGGGGTCAAATCACTGTGCACAATGTGTCAGCTGATACACGGGAGTGGGAGTACAGAGTGCATTGCATGGCCTGGAGTAGGCATGACTGTCCTGCTCCACATGAATGAGGGATGTGCCCTGGACAGTGGATAGCTGGCTATGTATGTGTGACACACGTAATCAGCACACTCCTGGGGCCCAAAAATTGTTCCCACCCGCTGCATGGGCATGTGCCACATACCCCAGGCACATGTGGTGGCTCAGCTCAGCAAGTGGACCGCATATCAAAGCAACACGCAGATCACATGTCCAAACACAGGCGTTGTGTGAACAATGGACCCACCCATGATGCCCACAACAGAGTTAGGGAAACAGATGCTGTGCCCCACCTTTAGTGAAGCAAACTGCAAGGACACAGTCCCAAGTGACACAATTCCCTGAATGTAAGGGCCACACCTGGGTATCAGATGAGCAGTGGGCAGTGCACAATAGAGGGACATGGCTCCTGGACAACATGACGGCTGCACTGTGGCAGTTGAACCAGGCCAGAGGAGGGCACAAAGCATGTAATACAGAGTTCACAGTGCAGTCTTTGACTCACCCCTCCTTGCTGCTGTCTGGCCTTCAGCTGCCCATCCAGGTCTGAAAACACCACCGCCAGGATCTGGAGCATGTGGGGGTCAGGGTCCGTGTTCCGCCCCTCCTGCGAGGAGGCGACAGCTTCAGCTGGACCCGTGCAATCCTCCGGGTCCAGCCCCGAAGGTCCTGCCACCTCTTCTGGCAGTTGCGGATCCGGCGCTTGTAGACCCCCACGGACCGGACAGCCCGGACGATGTCCTTCCAGATTTCCTGCTTCCGATGGGCATTAACCTGTCAGGATGACAAAGTGAAAAGGCCATTACCACACATGCAACATATCCGTGCATGACACAGTTGCATATACATGTCTCAATCACAGGGGCACATGATGTACACAGGCAGTGCAAAGCTGACCATGGACAGTTTGCCAGACGTCACTACATGGTATCATTGCATGGGAAGTAAAACCATGTTCAAATGCACTGTCACTGCACCATACCTGTCCAGTGCAAGTCACTACACACTATGGGGGTGACAACTACTCAGTGAGCCTGCTAGCCAGTGGCGTGCAGACTCTCAGCCTTGCTAGTCACACAAAATGCACATTCAGAAAGGCAGTGCACAGAACACTCACCTGCTCCCCTGGTGTCCCATACAGCTTGCTGTACTGTGGAAGTAGGCTGTCCAGCAGGGCCTGGTTCTCTTCAAGGCTGAAGGCTGGGGCTCTCTCCACAGTACGTGCCATTGCAGGGTCCAGAGGGGCAGAGACAGCAGCAGTGCAGTGGCAGATGTCGTCCTGGAGCATGTAGTGCAGGCAAGTGAGCTCTCAGGGGAACAGCCAGCAATATATATGTGCTGGAGAGGCAGATACTGTCCCTTGTGTCCAAAGTGATAGGTCCAAGTCGTTTGCATCTTCTGAATCTGGCCAATCCATGGAATAGCAGCACCAAAACACGCCCACAGCATCCTTCAAATCCTCAACTTCATGGCATACATGATTTTGCAACATTGTTGTGGGTGACCAACTGAATTTCCAGCAACCGACTCGTTCGAAATTCGAATACGCGTCCGTTGCCAGGCAAGCCCATTGTCAATGGGTGCGCACCGATCGGTCCATTGCGGTACAACGCGCACAGGGGGACGACGCGTACCCGCACACATTGAATGCAATGGGCCGGCCGGAGGCACCGATCGGTCCATTGCGGTACAACGCGCACAGGGTACAACGCGTACCCGCACACATTGAATGCAATGGGCCGGCCGGAGGCACCGATCGGTCCATTGCGGTTCAACGCGCACAGGGGTACAACGCGTACCCGCACACATTGAATGCAATGGGCCGGCCGGAGGCACCTATCGGTCCATTGCGGTACAACGCGCACAGGGGTACAACGCGTACCCGCACACATTGAATGCAATGGGCCGGCCGGAGGCACCGATCGGTCCATTGCGGTTCAACGCGCACAGGGGTACAACGCGTACCCGCACACATTGAATGCAATGGGCCGGCCGGAGGCACCGATCGGTCCATTGCGGTTCAACGTGCACAGGGGTACAACGCGTACCCGCACACATTGAATGCAATGGGCCGGCCGGAGGCACCGATCGGTCCATTGCGGTACAACGCGCACAGGGGTACAACGCGTACCCGCACACATTGAATGCAATGGGCCGGCCGGAGGCACCGATCGGTCCATTGCGGTTCAACGCGCACAGGGGTACAACGCGTACCCGCACACATTGAATGCAATGGGCCGGCCGGAGGCACCGATCGGTCCATTGCGGTACAACGCGCACAGGGGTACAACGCGTACCCGCACACATTGAATGCAATGGGCCGGCCGGAGGCACCGATCGGTCCATTGCGGTACAACGCGCACAGGGGTACAACGCGTACCCGCACACATTGAATGCAATGGGCCGGCTGGAGGCACCGATCGGTCCATTGCGGTACAACGCATCACTGTACATGTGACTGGCATATGTCAGCATGCCTGTCTCAGATGGACATATGCCAGCCACAGATAGCTCCCAGGGACTGAGGGGCACACCTACATCACGACAGCCTGTCCAAACCTTATCATAAGGCATGTAAGGATGCATTTCCTATTGTGTATATGTTGGTGTACATGTTGTCCTGTGGGTGTCACCTGTGGGCAGCCACCCCCAGGCTGTGCACGTGTTCATGGGGACAGGATCCTGGGTGTTACGTGTACGTGACCACTGTGATGTGCAACTGTTCATATCTGTGCATGTGCCATGGTCACATTTCACAGTGGTGTATGTGTATGTCATGTCACATACCCCGTGAGTCCCATGTGGGACGGTATGTTTGAGCCAGGGTGTCCCAGTGGCACAATAGTGATGGTCCTCCACAGTCTTTGTGCATGCAGTGTTTACAATGTCTCTGATTTCATGTGCACAATGGGAGACAGTCTCCACATCCACGTTGTGTGTGCATGGACTCTGATGTTGTGCGTGTGTGTCACAGACGTCCATGTCTGTCCTGCCGTGGCAAGTGGGGCCACTACCTGTGGGGGTCATGGTTGTTTTGCTGTGGTGTATACATGATACTCCATGTAATGCCAGTGTCCATGTGGCATTACAGGGTCCCTGGGAATGTACCTGTTGTTGAGCTGTGGTGCCTGGGGCACATCTGTCCTCACATGTCACTGTGGGGGGTTATTGTGACACAGCAGCAGGAGATGGGAACTGTGACACGGCCTCATGATATCCAATGGGCCAACCTGGGACAAATTGATGCCACCTGTTGGTCCGTGTTCACAGATGTTGGCCATGTATGTACCATACATGTCCTTCCGGTACTGCACACTTCATGTAGTTGTGCCTCATAATGATGTATGTTGGGATCTTGAGTGTGTTCAATGCCGCATATGTGGGGTGACTGACAATCTTGCTTACTTCTCCTCTGCACTGCAGGGCTCCTGCTGTCCATCGGCCATTCCCAGACCTGGCAACGATGGTGGAACGGGACAGCATCCGACGGTACCGCTTCACCAGGCAGCTGATTGAGGATTTGGCAGTGCAGTTGTCCCCACATTTGCAGCCTGGCCGGCCGTATCCTACAGCGCTGACCCCCAAGGTGAAGGTGATGGCAGCCCTACACTTCTTTGCCACTGGTACCTTCCAACATACTGCGGCGACTGCTGGTGGGATGTCACAGACCATGTTCAGCCGTGTGCTCCGCGATGTTTTGGCGGCAATGTTGCTCTTCCTGAACCGGTACATCTATTTCCCTAGACTGCGACGACTCACTGACGTGAAGAGTGACTTTTATGCCCTGGGGAGGATGCCGCATGTAATTGTCTCCATTGATGGGGCACATGTGGCTTTGGTACCACCACAGGCCCAGGAGCAGGCCTACAGGAACCGCAAGCACTACCACTCGGTCAATGCACTGGTGGTGTGTCTTGCAGACATGACCATCACACACGTGTGTACCCGTTTCCCTGGTTCAGCACATGATGCCTTTGTGATGAGGAGTAGTCGCATCCCCAGAATGATGGCACAGATGCAGAACCAGCGTGCCTGGCTTGTCGGTGTGTACTGACTTTGTGCCATTGTGTGTGATCTGATCTGTAGTATTCCGCCCACTTTTCCAAGTCAGCTAATGTGCACTTGTCTGTCCATAGGTGACTCGGGATACCCCAACATGCCGTGGTTGCTGACACCCCTCAGGAACCCTGTGACACCTGCCCAGATGCGCTACAATGAGGCACATGGTCAGACCAGGAGAGTGATTGAGCGGACCTTTGGTCTCCTGAAGAGCCGCTTCCGCTGCCTGGACAAGACCGGAGGGTCCCTCCCATATGCCCCTGCGAAAGTGTGCAAGATTATCATCATCTGCTGCATGCTCCACAACCTGACAGTGCGGAAGGAGTTTCCTCTCATCCAGGATGACAATGACCAACATCCGCCACCTGTGGAGGATCCTGGCCTGGACCACGATGCCAGTGACGATGATGATGATGATGATGATGGTGATGGTGATGTCCGCACACAGCTCATCACCAACTTCTTTAGCTGAATGTGAGTATCCTGAGGTGTCATGTCAATGATGTGAGTTGGCATGATGTGTGGGTGGTGCTCTGGTGCTGTTGGAGTGTGTCCATGGGCTACTTGACTGGATGTGTGTTGCGATGTGTGGTGACAGGTGGGCTGTACTCCCCAACAGTGTTGACATGCTAACTTGGTTCTGGGTGGGTATCTTGTAACATGTATTGTGCATGAGTTTTGCTGTTCTGTCCTGTACTCCATTGCTTTTGACTGTGTGTCATTTCTGTCCTTCACAGGGTACTTTCAGATTCGTTTGGTCAACTGTGTCCACCGACGATGTGATTGCACATCCAGGCTGGTAGCTGTTGTGTCCCTACAGGTGATGTGCGCCACACCCATGGACTTCCTTCCGTCTACAGTTGTTGACTGTGTGCCCGCTGCCAGGTGGGGTTACCTTGCATCTGTAGTGGTTACGGCATGTTGCAACTGTGTAATAAACCTGTGCTTCACTTTGTGATGTGCGTTGTCTGTGGTCACACATTTGACTGCCATTTGCTTACTGCACCTGTGGGCTACTTGACTACAACTGGGAATGGGTGCATTGCACCGTCTTCCCTGGCAACATCAGTGTAGGCAATGAGTCAGATGGCCTAGGTGTGTATGTGTTGTGTAGCCCTGGTGGTGTGTCTCCCTCATGTGTGTCACGGTGCCTGTACTCACATGCCTGTGTTGTCCTTGCTGTTGCAGTTCGCATACACAGTGTAATTTTGCAGTTCATCATCCCCATAACAGCACCCACGTTGGAATCACGACAGAGGCAAGTATGGTGTATTAGTGTGTTTAATGTGATACATTTGTGTTAATAGTGCATAGGATGGGTTGTGCTGTACATAAATCTTGCAATCCCAAGTTCCTAGGTGAATTGAAAGTCCGGGTAGACAGGATCCCCAGTATCGGGGCCACAGTTGTCTGACACATTGGTCCAACTTGTACTCCCCATGCAATGTGTGGGAGTAGTGTTGCCGTCAACAGGGTGAACAGTCTGTGCACAAAGGCGAACATCCAGAACAGGTTCAGGCTTCCTGGGAGTTGCGCTTGGCCATCGGCCTCTCACTTTTCCCTCCTCGGACGACCCCTCTTCTTGGGGGGGCCCCTCAAGTACAGGCTGCTGCGGTGCAGGGGACTCTCCGCCAGAGTCCTCCTCCCTCCCTGTGGCAGTTGCAGTTTGTTCGGCACCAGATGTTGTTGGCACACAGGGAGGTGTGGACTGGTTGCTGTTCATCTGGCGGAGGCATTGTAAAATGTCCCTGTGCACCGCCGTCATCTCATGCAGTGCATCCCACTTGGACTCCACGCGGGACATGTGTGAGTCCACACTGGACATGTGTGACTCCATGTGGGACATGTGGGAGTCCAAGCGGGCATGATGGGCAGCCTGCTGCTGTTTAATGTCTCTGAGGAGCCCCACTACCTGGCTGAGCTCTCCGGTGCTGGACTGGTACGCATCAGCTATGCGTACCAGTTGTGGGTCATCATGCACACCAGCAACGTCTGCAAGCAGCGACCTCCGTCTCCCACCTCCCACCACCCCTGCTGACATGTGCAGTGTGTGCAGTGGCACGCACAGATAACCCTGGTCCACCTTGGGGGTTGGTGGTGGTGGTGGTGTCCATGGCCCCAGGTTGGTCCAGGGTCACTGTGCTGGTGTTGCTCCTTGTTCTGTCCATGTCGGCAGGGATGGTATTCGTTGGAGGGGTGGGTGCAGGGGGTGCAGCTGGTGGTCCTGCTGGTGCTGCAGCTGGTGGTCCTGCTGGTGCTGCATGTTGACTTGCACCGGATGTGCCAGGTTGTTCTTCATCGTCCGAGGAGGACAGAGGCTGTACGACGCCAGTGAGCTGGGCATCCTCTTGAGCCTGGGACTGGGACTCCTCAGCGTCTGCTGCTGTGTCCCCATCATCACCTGTTTTTGGGAGACACAAACAATGTATGTCATGTTTTTGCAGGCATCAATGGTTGACACACATGACAGTTGTGACTGTGCCTCTGGGTGCGGGCCTGTACATTGCATTGTCCTAAGTCGTCACAGTCAGGGGTTGATATTGGTGTGGCACATTGTCCTGCATTATTTGGGCATTTCTATGTATTTTCTGGGGTGTGAACATGGTCTGCATTGGTTGTGTTTGGTTGACAGCCGGCCCTCCTTCCCACCCACCCAGCCAGTCAGTTATCCCACCATGGAACGTGCTTGCGTTGCAGGGAGTGTAAGTTGTCTCTCAGGATGTCAGTCAGTGGTGTCCTGCTGTTTGTTGGTGCACATTTGCCAGCAGGGCCTTGTGCTCCCCACAGCAGTAGCCAGTGTCAGCCATCTTGTGAGTCCTTCTCCACTCCCTGTGATGTGAGCATGGTTCAGGGTGGTGTTGATGGGACAGTTGTGGGGGTGACCAATATCAGTGACTACGACTCCCATCATGCTATTGCCTCCACCCCCTTCCCAGCATGCCCATGCTTCCTTCCTTTTGATTCTGCTTCCCTGTGGGGTGGGCTGGCTGTGCTGACAGGATGGCTGGGAGTGTTGTCCTGGCAGTTGTTTGGCTAAGAGTCCCAAGAGTGTCCCTGTGCTTCACACAACATAACCCAGGGTGGTGGTTCTTTGTGGGATCTTGTGTTAGGATGGAGGGCATTGCATTCTACCAGGTGGGTACTGTGGAGTATGTGTTGGGGTGTGTGTGAGGGGAGGTGCTTGTGACTATGGTTAGTGCTGCAAGTCCTCCTTCCCACCCAGCCAGCCAGCCAGTTATCCCACCATGGAACGTGCTTGCATTGCAGGGAGTGTAAGTTGTCTCTCAGGATGTCAGTCAGTGGTGTCCTGCTGTTTGTTGGTGCACAGTTGCCAGCAGGGCCTTGTGCTCCCCACAGCAGTAGCCAGTGTCAGCCATCTTGTGAGTCCTTCTCCACTCCCTGTGATGTGAGCATGGTTCAGGGTGGTGTTGATGGGACAGTTGTGGGGGTGAGCTATGTCTGTGACTACGACTCCCATCATGCCATTGCCTCCACCCCACTTCCCAGCATTCCCATACTTACTTGCTTTTGTGTGGAGTTCAGTGTGTGTTTGTGTGAGAGCAATGGCAAGATGGCTGACAGTGGTGTCCTGCTGTTGGTTGGTGTGCAGTACCCAGCATGCCCTTGTGCTCCCCACGACACAGCAACAGTGTCAGACATCTTTGATGGGCCTTTCCACTCTCTGTGGGATGTGCATGTGTGAGTGTGAGCTTGCTGGGCCATGTGGTGGGGGATGTAGAGCTGTGACTACGACTCCCATCATGCTATTGCCTCCTCCCCCTTCCCAGCATGCCCATGCTTCCTTCCTTTTGACTCTGCTTCCCTGTGGGGTGGGCTGGCTGTGCTGACAGGATGGCTGGGAGTGTTGTCCTGGCAGTTGCTTGGCTAGAAGTCCCAAGAGTGTCCCTGTGCTTCACACAACATAACCCAGGGTGGGGGTTCTTTGGGGGAGCGTGTGTTAGGATGGGGGCATTGCATTCTACCAGGTGGGTTCTGTGGAGTTTGTGTTGGGGGGTGTGTGAGGGGAGGTGCTTGTGACTATGGTCAGTGCTGCAAGTCCTCCTTCCCACCCAGCCAGCCAGATATCCCACCATGGAACGTGCTTGCATTGCAGGGAGTGGAAGTTGTCTCTCAGGATGTCAGTCAGTGGTGTCCTGTTGTTTGTTGGTGCACAGTTGCCAGCAGGGCCTTGTGCTCCCCACAGCAGTTGCCAGTGTCAGCCATCTTGTGAGTCCTTCTCCACTCCCTGTGATGTGCGCATGGTTCATGGTGGTGTTGATGGGACAGTTGTGGGGGGCAATATGTGTGACTGCGACTCCCATGATGCTATTGGCTACACTGACTTGGCCAGCATACACAGAATTCCTTCCTTTGAGTGGTCTTCACTGTGTGTTGGTGTTGTTGTGGTGGCTACATGTCTGGATGTGTTTGTTAGTTCTATTTGTGCCACTGCCTAGCTGTAGTTGTAGTTGTGTTTGTACATGTGTTGGCACAGTTGGATGTGACTTTTTTGATGGCATGTGTTGTGTTTATCTGACTGACATACACATTTTGGGATGATTCTGTTCTGGTTGCTGTGTAATTGCTATGAGTGCATGGTTTGACTCTCCCCTTGACAGTGATGTGTGTGTTTTGTGGCAGTATATTGTGTACATTTGTTGTGTACTCACCAGGCTCTGGGATGTCCTCTAGTCCATATACGCTCACTGGCGGAAGGATGGCCTGCACCTTCTCCTCCCAGGGCCTGAGGTATATTGGCTTGGCAGGAGGGCCACTGCCGGTGTATTGGCTGTTGATGTAGTCTTTCTTCAGCATGTCCCGTACCCTCCTGCGCACGTCATACCACCTGTTCTGGATGTCCGTCTTTGTGCGCCGACATGGTGATTGGGCGTTCACCCTGTTGATGATCCTCTCCCACATCTTGGTTTTCTACGACATGGGGGTCTGTTGGACCAGTGTGCCAAACAGCTGTGGCTCCACCCTGAGGATCTCGTCTACCATGACTTCCAATTCACTATCTAGGAACTTGGGATTCTTCTTGGGGGGCATGGTGATGGGTGGTGATGGTGGGTGATGTGTGTGTTGGTGTGCAGGTGAGGGTGTGTGAGTGTGGTATTTGCTGGGTGTATGTGAGGTAGGTATTTGTTGGTGTGCTGATGGTGTGTGGCTTGTGTGAGGGATGAGCTGTGGGTGTGTGGTTGCTTTCTCTTGGGTGCTGGCAGTGGAATGGCATTTGCAAAGGCTCATGGTAGTAATTTGTGTCCTTTATATAGGTGGATTTGTGGGTGTGTCTTTGTTCTCTGTCCCCACCCCCTCCAGTATTTATTGGCTTGGTAATTGCTTGTTTGGCCTTTTTTTGGGTGATTTTTCCTTTGTGCTGTTTGTGTATGTTGGAAACGTTCTTGTGACCGAGTCGGACCCTGCATTGGTCTCGTACGGTGTTCTCCGTTTCGTTCACGCTGTGTTTGTGCAGTTTTCTATGTTGCGTACGCGTCGGTCGCGGTGTATTGTGTTGCTTCGGCTCGGTTTTGTATGCGTGTCGGTCGTACGGCTTGTCCTCCGTCCGACTCGCTCGTGGTTTTCGCGCCTTGCATCGTACTTTGCGGTTTGGAGTTCGCGTGTACGTTTCGGTCGGATTTGTTCCGGGTGCGTGTCGGTCGGTTGGATTCGCGTGTTTTTCCGGCCGGATTGCTGTTTTCCGTGCGGCTCGGTCGGTCGACTTTGTTTCGGTACGTGTCGGTCGGATTTTTCGCGCCTTGCATCGTACTTGGCGTGTCGTGCGCCACGGGTACGTGTCGGTCGGTATTTTTGCCGGATCCGAGTCGGTCGGTGCTTTTTCCGGCCCGAATCGGAATCGACCCCTTAGTGCGTATATTTACGCAAACTTTACTAAACTCCCCTCATCTGCAGCACTTGGGCCGTAAAGCAGATGTACATGTCGGGGCTCTCCAACGTTTATTCTCCTCCTCTGTGCACAGGCATTTTTCTTCTCTTTTACAGGTTTTTAGCTCCAAGATTCCACCCATCCTATTGTACACTCTGGAATACATTCCAATAAGACTGTGGCAACAAATACAATCTAAAGAAAGGAAAATACTTCATAAATTGATTAAATCACCAAGCAGTTCCTGTACAAGCTCTGCGCCTCGAGCTTTCTTTAGTCAGCTCATATGCCAGAGGCATTACCAACATCATAAGATGGGCCTATAATCATTTACACGCAGAACAAGGCACCTTAAGATTTTTATTAAAAAACTGAGACTTTCGACCTTGGATCACCGAAGTATGTTTTTAGTCAAAACTTAATCACAGCATTTAAATTATCGAACTGTACAACTGATCTGTTGAAATCTTGGACTCCTGCGCACTTGAGACTTTTCCTAAAACATTTAACGCCGAGGATAAGTTATGATCTTGACATTCAACATTGCTCTAAATTACATCATTATGAACTTTACGCAGAGACAATAGAATATAAACATTTGCAACAGTATATTCGTTTTACCTTAACGCATGGAGTTCAGCGAGGCATTATATTACTTCGGCTTGGGATTCTCCCTTTTAAATCTTTTACCTCTAAGTGGAATTTTAACGAAAACGCCAGTGCTATATGTGACCTCTGTAACGGAGGTGCGCAAGACTTGAAGCATATTTTGTTTGTATGCCCTAATTCGACATTGGTAGATGCCAGAAAGTGGTACCTAAAATTAATTCAAACAAGATGTAATACTACAACAGTACAGAGCTTGATTTCGCTTAAGTCACCACCTAATGAATTCATGTGTTATAATCTGTTCAAACTTTTTAAAACTGTTTTAAAATTGTACTAAAATGATTACTCATTAATATTTAATAATGAATGTATTTTTTTAAATTTGTTGTTCTCCGTAGAGAACTAAATCAAATAAACTTAAACTTGAAGTGTATATGATGTGTGGTGTTATTGGTGAGTTTATTGTGTGCTGTATTGTTTTTTAGGATGCTATTTGGTGTTGCGTACTTTTTTATGTGTTGGAAGAATTGAAGTGTTTTTTAATGTAAGTTCTGTGTAATGTGCGTATTGCTGACTAGTTTTGTGTACAGTAATATGTATGCATATATTTTATATTGTACTGTTTTGTGCGGGAAGGTGTTTTACCTCTTTTTGCAGGTTTAATTTTCCTGGACGTGTGTAAAGGAAGTCGCACATCCTGTTATTTTTCTAAGGAAATCTGAATTCGTTTTTTATTAAAAAAATTGATCTCCTTGTTTTTCGGGTTTCCATGAGTGGTTCCTTTTTAAAAAAAATGCTGGGTTTTTGATACAGACTGTGGATTGCCTTGAGGTATTGCATTTTTTGGGTCTTTTTCTAACGTTTGAACAACGTTTTGGAATTATGTGGATTTGGACAGAGATCTGCAGCAACAAAAATGTAAATTAATTTTATTAATTTACTGTGGGTGGGAAATGTTATATATTTATGTTATGTTGATACATTTATTATGTTGTTCTGTAGAAACTATGTGATGTATTTTTAAAATTCTGTGTAGTTAGTTTGTTAGTTTGTTTTATGTATTAAATAATAAAATTTTGTTTTTTAGATAATAGTAATAGCATTTTTATTATCTCACTGGGTAATGTAAAATGTAGATTTATTTTTTCACTGACATAATATTTTACTCCTTTCAAAAAACTATGTTTAAATTATTTTGGTGTATTAGGTTGCAGTTTGTTAAATGTTTGGTACATTGTATATGTGGATAAAAGGATAGATTTGTCTATTACTTCTAAGTAATCTAGTCCTTTGTTGTTTAAAAATAGTTTTCTTTGAATTGGAGATTGTCATGTAGTTCCCACTAATCCGTAGGACCTGCGCATTTGTTGACAACATACATTTTGAGCGAGGTGTCCAGACTGATTTCGGACACCCGGCAGGATACGTTGGCTTAGAGACCAGCTAGCTCACAGTGCCACCTGAAGCCCCCTAACCTTACCCGGGAGTGAATAGTTTCTGGCAACCACTGAACATGAAAACCCTGAGCCCTCAGGGATTGTAGAAACAGATCAGAATTTTTTGCTCAGTCACTCGTGCTTAGAGAAATATACAGAATACACAGTGGGACGTTTTCAATATATTTATTGAACCAACATTATTCTTTTATAGAATACATGTGCTGCGATAATCAGTAGACAGAAGCAGATAAAAGTGATTACAAGCACCAAAAGTGTAAATAGTAGATACAAATATACCATGGTAATACAACAGTGTATATGTGCGGGCATATAAATAAGGCAGTAATCAGGCATACTCCTACTATGCAAATCCTACTCTAAGTGTACCTAGAGTGTGTGTAGGTGTAGAGCCAAGAATCTCCCCAAGGGGCGATCCAACCCCATTACCTGGCAGGAGAGAATGAAGGACCCCGTCTTGGTCACAAACTGGACACCCATCACGGAGATGTCAGACCGCTGCGTGGTGAAGTCTCAGCATCCATGGACCCTCAGTGTCCTCTGCTAATCTATCGGGATGCTTATTATTTATAATAGAAAGCAGCCTTGCGATGTACGTTGTAGATTAGCGGTTATGGATATGTAGATAGCCCTGTTGCCCGGTGGATGAAGATAGAACAACATTTGTACATAGTGCATACAGAGGCCTTGTACATGATGTTTGAGGCATCGTGATAATGTTGTGCAAAGCTAAATGTGTAAACAAAGTAGTTTCAGAGAAACTAATCCAACATTGTTGTGCATGCAAATATGTGCAAATGTTCATGGCAGAAATGTTATTATGAAAACAGTACAATGTAAGAAATGAGCAGCTTCACTACATAGGCCTAGCCCTGGAACATAACAAGATGTTCGTACATTTTTCAAGTTTGTTTTGTTAGTTTAGGACAGATTTCTGTTACAGATTATTCTAGTCTAAGTTCTTGGTAGCTTTGCTCTTTTTGTAAGGCTTCTAGTAATTTGTTTAGCGTAGGTTGAGTTCTGTCTAGTGTGGATTTGAAGGCATTAGGCCATCCTTCCACTGTGTTGTTTTTTTTGCCTCATGTGCCAAGTATTTGTTAGCATAGTTCACGGAGTTACACTACACAGAATTGTGCGAGTTGCATAAAAACTCTGTATAATTACGCGTAGTTCTGCTCTGCCCTAACTAATAGTGAACTGACATGATCACATCCCCTCAAATGCAGGACAAGACCACAGCTTCAGTTTACCGCATTCAGTGACTGAGACTCATAGAGAAAAACATTACAGCATCAAAAATGCAGTCCCCCTTTCCCGCACCATCACCTGAACTTAGCCTCCTTGTCTGAAATCAGAGACATTGTTACATTTCTGTCACCACTGTCACTGTCTTCGTGACCGCTCAGCAAAACACGCTTAACTTTGGGACTAGAGCAGTGCGCAAGAGGTGTAAACAAGTGCGGTCAACTCTCCATGTGACCTTTAGCATTAAAAAGTCTGCAGTCCAGCAAAGCGCTTTCTTCAACCTACAGCCCTGTGGGCACCCTGACTGGGCCGGTGTATGAGGCAGGGCCTGGCTTAGTATGACAGTGACACTCACATTTGCAGCAGCTTCGACAAGGCTCCAATGCTCACCTCTTTGAAGCTTGTGCACACTAGACCCTGCCGCGCAGCCCTGGGCCATGATCCCAACCTTTTTGTCACAAATTCCAAATATAATCCCATACTGGTGCTTTGACCAGACGGAGCCAGGAAATGATGTCTAGCGCCAGGGTCCAGGCAGGAAGTGATATCACCTTCTTCTTGGCAGAAGAAAAGACGAGCACTTCTCAGGGAAACAATGAGATGACATCATCTCTAACGCAACACATTATTACATGGCGTACAGGACATTTAAGCCAGGATCGCCACGGTCAGTATTCCAAACTAAGGGGTCAATTACGATGGCGGTCGGAAAAACATACCGACCGCCATGGTAGCGGCAAAAAACCGCCCGCATGGCCACCGGGAAAAACGCCGGATACATTACGATGAACCGGCACAATAATCCGTCCGCGGTGGTGGGAGACAACGAAAAACCGCCCGCACTCGCCGGACCAGCTGAAAATCCGACCGCAACGGCCGGATACTCAGCGGAAAAGCCAAGAACCGCCGCCATGCACACGGAGTAACCGCCCGTGACATTATGACAACCCCGCTACCACCATGGTACCTACCTATGAATCCGACCACATCGTGCGCGAACAGTGATGAATCCGATAGGCGGCGGAAGGGCTGCAGCATAGCCACCGCTGCGGAGGAACCGCTGCGGAGGAACCGCAAAAAAAATGGACGTAGAAAAAATACGAAAAAAAATACAAACAATGCACACACTGAAGTAGACCTGTCCCAATACAAACCAAAAGTGCCCAATGACAACAGCCCCAGAAATTTCAAAATAACCAATCACAGGACAACACACACAACACACCTGACAGCAACATACCAGCTTGCCACACCCCCCATAGCCGAGCATAAAACCAGCCCCTCCCTGACCACAATCCTTTGCTACACTCCACAACTGAAGGTCCCAACCCCAGAGAACAAAGGAGAGGCAAACCTGCACACAGCACCACCACAACACACACACCACCTACACCACCCACAACACCCACAACACCCACACAACTGCACCACAGAACATCTGCACAGCACACACCATGGCACCACACAAAACGCCAAAATTCACTGATGCAGAGCTTGCAGTCATGGTAGATGAGATAATAAGAGTTGAACCACAACTCTATGGCAACATGGTCCAACACACCCCATTAGCCACAAGAACCCAAATGTGGGTGAGGATAGTCAATAAGGTCAATGCAGTAGGGACCACCCCCCCGCAACAAGCAGGAAATACAGAAGCGGTGGCATGACCTGAAGACCGTGGTGAAGAGGAAGAGGGCCAAGAACCGTCAGCTGGCTGACGGGACTGGTGGAGGCACTCCCATCCCACCCAAACCATACAGTCCGTGGGAGGAGAAGGTCCTTGGAATCCTACATCCAGAGAGTCTTGAAGGAATCCGCGGGGGACTGGAAGCTGGTAAGTACAAACCAATGTATATCATCACATTGCCATGTACCGTCTTGCACAAATTCAAACCTACAACCCCTAGGCCAAAGGACATTCGCCTGACCCACAATACCCAAAACAGGTCACACAGATGTAACCACCACTCAACCTGAAAAAGCACAAAGCTAAACAAAACCAACTGGGATGCATGTGTACAGACAAAAAGCACTACAACACACACCAGGCCCCCATCTCCCACCCCTCAGCAGGATGGAGCACCCCACCCAGAAGCATGTGTCAGCCATTGAACGCTCCCCCACCACCTAACAGGTAGGTAGCCATCTTCACAGGGTTGGGGAATGTGTATCTGGAGGCAGCACTACAACTCCCAACAGGCCCCCTCTCCCACCCCTCAGCAGGATGGAGCACCCCACCAAGAAGCATGTGTCAGCCATTGAACGCTCCCCCACCACCAAACAGGTAGGTAGCCATCTTCACAGGGATGGGGAATGTGTATCTGGAGGCAGCACTACAACTCCCAACAGGCCCCCTCTCACACCCCTCCGCAGGATGGAGCACCCCACCCAGAAGCATGTGTCAGCCATTGAACGCTCCCCCACCACCTAACAGGTAGGTAGCCATCTTCACAGGGTTGGGGAATGTGTATCTGGAGGCAGCACTACAACTCCCAACAGGCCCCCCTCTCCCACCCCTCAGCAGGATGGAGCACCCCACCAAGAAGCATGTGTCAGCCATTGAACGCTCCCCCACCACCAAACAGGTAGGTAGCCATCTTCACAGGGATGAGGAATGTGTATCTGGAGGCAGCACTACAACTCCCAACAGGCCCCCCTCTCACACCCCTCAGCAGGATGGAGCACCCCACCCAGAAGCATGTGTCAGCCATTGAACGCTCTCCCACCACCTAACAGGTAGGTAGCCATCTTCACAGGGTTGGGGAATGTGTATCTGGAGGCAGCACTACAACTCCCAACAGGCCCCCGTCTCCCACCCCTCAGCAGGATGGAGCACCCCACCAAGAAGCATGTGTCAGCCATTGAACGCTCCCCCAACACCAAACAGGTAGGTAGCCATCTTCACAGGGATGGGGAATGTGTATCTGGAGGCAGCACTACAACTCCCAACAGGCCCCCCTCTCACACCCCTCAGCAGGATGGAGCACCCCACCCAGAAGCATGTGTCAGCCATTGAACGCTCCCCCACCACCTAACAGGTAGGTAGCCATCTTCACAGGGTTGGGAAATGTGTATCTGGAGGCAGCACTACAACTCCCAACAGGCCCCCCTCTCACACCCCTCAGCAGGATGGAGCACCCCACCAAGAAGCATGTGTCAGCCATTGAAAGCTCCCCCACCACCAAACAGGTAGGTAGCCATCTTCACAGGGATGGGGAATGTGTATCTGGAGGCAGCACTACAACTCCCAACAGGCCCCCCTCTCACACCCCTCTGCAGGTTGGAGCACCCCACCCAGAAGCATGTGTCTGTAAGTAAAAACCAAAGTGACACTGCACAGGTAATCAGACAGTGCATGCACACCACCATCACTCAACAAAAGCATTGAGAGACATGACAACATGAGGCTCTACTTCACCGAAAAATAGAAAAGAAAAGCACAGCCATTGACAGGATGCAGACAGCTCAGCGTACGTAACTGTGACAGAAACAGGAATGTGACTCTCAACAAATATGTCCAAGAAAACGGGCCTCTGACATGCATCACCCAGACTTCCCTCTGTAGCGTACATGGGTGCTGATCATGAAGGACCATGGGAAAACCAAACTAGCATGGTCTGCTGTATAAAGAAATACAAGCACAGGACATGTCAACGGTATGCATGTGATGACAATGGCTAGTCCATGCACACAGGTAATGTCTGCCAGGCAGAGTGATCAGCAAAGATGCTGAACATCAACTTGTAGTCATGCCAGTTGTCAGATGACAACCTCACATTGAAATCACCAATACTAGACGTGTGGCATGCTAACCAATCACAGGTCACACCATTGTGAAATGATGAATGTAACTCCACTTCATGGCATGAGGCACATCACTGTGCAGACATACAATGTGTGAAAAAGGCAACTGTGTGTAGCATAACATGTAAATAAGAGACATCAAACACAGCAACCCTGAGGTGTGTAAGGCAATTACCATCTACTTCCTGTCCCACAGGTGACCAACAACTGACTGCAGAGGACGACAACCTCAACCAGCACAGCCAGTCACCAGCTCCCGAACATCTCCCCTCGGATGCAGACTCCCTGGATCATGATGAGGAGGAGGACCAACCCGGACCATCTGGTGTGGCAGGGCGTAATGTGTCCCAGGACCCCACAGCCCCACCACCCTCAGCAACAACATCAACGCAGAGCCCTGCTGCAACGACCTGTGCCACCACCACCTCCACCACCACTACCACTACCACTGCTGCCTGCAACACTCGCCCTGCTCCACAGGCCAACCAGACCACAACAACTGCGGAGGTACGGGAGAGTAGGCCAATGCCCACAGGAGGGAGGCAACAGGGCCGTGACAGCAGGCCAGGTGTGAGGACAAGGCTGACCCAAAGGGAAGAAGACCCTGGCACTGAATCACTGGCACACATTCACAGAGTTGTGGGGGCCTATGAACACGCCCAGGGACAGTTGAGGCAGGCTCAGCAGGATGCCCGTGAGCAACAACAGATGCTGCGCTCAATTGACAACCGCATGGGCCTACTCGTGGCCTGCATGGGCCAAATCAGGGACCTCCTGGGCCAGCTAGTGGGGGTCCTCAGGGACAGGCATGCGGCACCGCCA
Source organism: Calotriton arnoldi (assembly GCA_963921515.1). Lineage (NCBI taxonomy): Eukaryota > Metazoa > Chordata > Amphibia > Caudata > Salamandridae > Calotriton > Calotriton arnoldi. Next base: position 505,074 of record CAWUFW010008448.1, on the reverse strand, counting down.
ACACCTACAGCTCCCTCCGTTGTGACGCAGGATGACAGACCCCCACCCTCCCCTGCGTCCAGCGAGCATGGGGACTCATCAGACACCACTGGCCATGCACCTGTGTCCCCCTGCCAAAAGAGCAAGGGGCCGCCCGAAAAATCATTGGGAGCATCCCGTGGCAAAGCACCTGGCAAAAGCCAGTCAAGTAGCCAGCCATGATGGCACCCCTCTTCACCCTGCTGTGTACCCTGCAGACTGTCCCCACACACAATGCCGTGGGAATGGCAAATGACTGTTGGACTGTGTTACCATACTGATCTAGTGTATACTCTATTGTCTCATCTACCATCACTGACAAATCTGTTATTCACCATTCACAAATCTGTAAATATCCACATCTACATCACATGTATCCACTGTAAATAAACACTAATAACGCACCAATGTAGTTGTCACTGTTCCATGTTCATCACAGTATGTTAACTCACACCCATGATTACAATGTCACAGGAGCAGGGATACTCCGCAGGCAAGTAGAGGCTGAAGGGACCTAGGAAAACACAACAGAACATCAGTTGCTACTCAGGTGGTGGACTAACAACCATCACACAACACAGCACATCAAGGTACGACAATCTGCACATGTCACAAGGAGCAACTGTACCAACATAGACATCAAGTAGCTGTGTCAAAAGATCCCTTGCCATACACATCTGCAGCCAGCACTGACTCTGCAACATGCTGTAGTCACAAAACTCACATACACATATTCACCAAGCACAACATCATCAGACAACAGCCAGTATTGACATTGCCACTGACCATCAAGTGAAGTAGTTGTTGATGAGCTGCTGACGCTGTCCAACACCTTCCTCCTCTCCACTATCCTCGTCACTTGACGTTTGGGTGTTTGCAGGTGGGGGCTGTGGCTGGTCATCATCATCCTGGATTAAGGGGATCCCCTTCCGCACGGCCAGGTTGTGTAGCATGCAGCATGCTACCACTATCTGACACACCTTGATGGGTGAGTACTGCAGAGCCCCTCCGGTCTTGTCGAGGCATCGAAAACGCGATTTCAGGAGTCCAAATGTTCGCTCAATGACCCGACGTGTCCTCCCATGGGCATTGTTGTAGTGCACTTCAGCTGGTGTCCTGGGATTGCGAAGTGGACTCAGCAACCAAGGTCCGTTGGGATATGCAGAGTCACCTAAGTGTGAAAGACACATACAGATTGAGTGTCTGACATGTGTCCGAGGACAGCATGGCACACAAACAGCACACGACTCGACCCTTTGTACTCACCCACAATCCATGCCCGCTCCGGCGCCAGATTGGCCATCAGCTGTGGTAAAATGCTGTCGCGCATTATGTGTGAATCGTGGGCTGATCCTGGAAACTTTGCACAGACGTGTGAGATGACCATATCTGCCTGGCACACCACCTGCACATTGATGGAATGATAATGTTTCCTATCTCGGTAAATATGCTCCCGTGCTTGGGGTGGAATCAGGGAAACATGTGTGCCATCTATTGCACCAACTACATTAGGAACGTGTCCAAGTGCATAAAATTCGCCCTTCACATACGCCAACTCATGCCGCCTGGGGAAATGTATGAATTGGTCCCTGTGTTGCATCATAGCCAACAGGACATCACGTAGCACCATGCTGAATGTTGGTTGGGACATCCCCCCTGCAATGCCAACAGTTTGCTGGAAGGATCCCGTAGCCACGAAATGTAGGAATGCCATCACCTTTGCCGTTGCCGTGAGTGCTGTTGGGTATGTCCTGCGTGGAAGCAGGTGTGGCTCCAATATTGCACAAAGTTCCAGGAGGTTTGTCCGATCCAGACGGAATCGCCTTATGATGTCGGTATCCTCCATGTTAGCCAGCAGGGTGAAGGTACGTAACACATTAGGTCGCCTCCTAGGTGAGATGAAAGGGGACACGTCATAGCAACATAAATTAGGATGTGCACAAATTCATAAAGTCTGTCCTGTTACGGCGCTAACATTGACTGTCATCCCTGAAAGCACACAGTGCAATTCAGTGTTGTCCCAACATGAGACAGATTAATTGTACAACTGTCATGGATGTGCACAGTCAGTAGACACAATACGAACACTGTCTATGTGAATGCCAAGAGTCACATATCGAGCTGAGGTGGACTCAGCCTTGGGTGTACATGACACAGGACATGTGTGAAGCAGAGACACTGCTGGCTTCCACGTTGCTGCTGTACCTGCCACACCTCCTTGGCCAATAATTGCAGGGGACACATCAACAACACAATGTGGATAGATCATTGGGATTGTCTTTGTACTCAGTGCCACTTCGAACACACTCAAATTCAATGACATTCACATCCCAAACCCATACATGTGCCAATGTCATCAGTACACAGGCCATATCTGCTGCTGACTTGAATACAAAGTCGGACAGTGACAAATGATGTCACGCCTGTGCAGAGTATGTGTACCACTGTAACAGGCCACCATTACCCCACTGCCCAATACTCTCTACAAGCACACAGATAGCCAATGTGGCACACATTAACAATAGATGAGGGACGTGATCAGCAGGGCCTGTATGCACCCTTAATCTTCCCCCATTTTGGACATTTACATGCAGCATCAAGGAGGGACTGCCCAAGGACACATGTGCACCACAACACATACCATGGTGATACACATCCAGCTGTTTCAAGACACAACAGTGCCACAACACAAACATACAACACTACATGGACAATGCCAAGCCAGTATGCCAACAAGTCTATGCATTAACATACTGTATGCATGACATATGGACAACTGGCTCAGACACCTGACACCAGTGGATGTCATTTTACACCACATGTCCCAAAGGACATGCATCCTGACCCTCATTCCACACAGGCTGTCAGGCCCAACACAGCATACAATCAATATCCCACATCTAACAAACATGCTGGCTGTGCATGAGTAGTGGGACACTGGTACCTCACATTGACCAAATGTCGGAGTTGGATGAGTGTCACAGGCACAACAGTCAAGGTACATCTCACCTGTCTTGGGTACCCACTCCATCCTGATACACCAGCAGATGTGATCCACCCACACAGTGCTGGAATAGATGGTGAGCAAGGATGGCTAGCACCCCATAGCATGCACATACACTAGTGTTGGTGGCAACACACTGCACACGTGTGCCACTTGTGCTGACCATCCAACATTGCAGACAATTCCCGCTAATCAGTGCACACACATTGCACAGGCAAAACTGGACACCCATAGCCTGTGGAAAAATGTTGCATACTATATTCCATACAGTTAGCACAATCCACAACCGTGCATGCAGTCCATCTGCCAACGCAACATTCCTGATGTGAACAATGGACATGCACTGGTGGCAGGTGAGTAGCACCGGAACACAGCACAACACTCAAAAACATAGTTTAGCTAAGCACCATTGTTGAAATGTACATGTCACTGATTCACATACAACAGTCCAAACAACATGAGCACAGACCTGACACTACCACATAGGTCCCTGTGGTTACAGGTGGCAGACATGTAGCAAAGACATCTGCTCTGGCCGTCTACCCAAGTGACAAACAATAATAATGCAACGGATGCCAGGTGTGGTGCTGAAGTACTCGTCATCCTTTAGCAGGTCGAGCCCCCCGTACATGTGGACATACACTGCAGGAGTTGCCAGTGTGTACAAAGACATAACATGCGGCATGTAATTGGTCTTAGCAATAACACAACAGGGTGACATCTGTTTCCAATGATGACAGTCATGCTGAATAAATGAGTTCATCTGGGTTTTCAGTGTAACACATGGGCTCAGGTGTGAGATAGTGGTCAGCATGGGTGGCAGATACGACATTGTGTGTAAATATTGCTCAACATAATGGAGTACAGTGTTCCATTTGGTGTGAGACGTTACACAGTGGCTGACATTTGTGACAGGAGACCATATCAATGTTATCCAGTGCCATGTGCCACTGTACGTATCCACTGTGCGTAGTACAGTAATGACCATTGATCCACACACAACAAGAACTGTCCGTAGGTGCCTTAAACGTGCCCCATAAACACAATGACGCACAGAGTGTACGATGTGATGCTGCATATTCCCCATAGCGGATGCACATACTGTCCGTGAATTGGGTGGCGGAGCATGCCAACCACCATTTGTACCTGTGTCGATGCCCACCACTGACGCAAGTGTGTCATGTGCTGCACATGACACATTGGTGTTAGTGATGGCCCTCTACATAGCTGCAGATGGCGTTTGTCATGCTCCACCAGCCACATCCCGGTCACCCATGTCACTCTATGGCAATCAAACAGCGGTAGCGCCGGCCAGGACCCCACGGTGTGTCACCGCCATGAACCATGCCCTTGCAGCCAATGGGGACCGATATCGCGGTGGCATGATGCAGATTCAAAAATCGCGGTAGGCGTGCTCCGCCCCCAGCGGATGCGGAGATAGGATGCATTTGTAAGATGCACCACCGCGGTAGCGCCGGCCAGGACCCCGCGGTGTGTCACCACCATGAACCATGCCCTTGCAGCCAATGGGGACCACTATCGCGGTGGCATGATGCAGATTCAAAAATCGCGGTAGGCGTGCTCCGCCCCCAGCGGATGCGGAGATAGGATGCATTTATAAGATGCACCACCGCGGTAGCGCCGGCCAGGACCCCGCGGTGTGTCACCGCCATGAACCATGCCCTTGCAGCCAATGGGGACCGCTATCGCGGTGGCATGATGCAGATTCAAAAATCGCGGTAGGCGTGCTCCGCCCCCAGCGGATGCGGAGATAGGATGCATTTGTAAGATGCACCACCGCGGTAGCGCCGGCCAGGACCCCGCGGTGTGTCACCACCATGAACCGTGCCCTTGCAGCTAATGGGGACCGCTATCGCGGTGGCATGATGCAGATTCAAAAATCGCGGTAGGCGTGCTCCGCCCCCGCGGAGGCGGTCATTGGATGCTTTTGAAGAAGGCTGACCTGGAACACCAATGGCAGAAGACTATGACCACTGAAACGAGTCCAGGGCCCTATATATGTGTGGAAGGGAGCACCACATTTCCACTGCTCACAGAGCCTGCTGCCTGGGACCCCTCACCTGCTGCTGCCTCCAGGGACTGCTGCCTGACACCCCTCACCTGCTGCTGCCTCCAGGGACTGCTGCCTGGGACCCCTCACCTGCTGCTGCCTCCAGGGACTGCTGCCTGGGACCCCTCACCTGCTGCTGCCTCCAGGGACTGCTGCCTGAGACCCCTCACCTGCTGCTGCCTCCAGGGACTGCTGCCTGGGACCCCTCACCTGCTGCTGCCTCCAGGGACTGCTGCCTGAGACCCCTCACCTGCTGCTGCCTCCAGGGACTGCTGCCTGGAACCCCTCACCTGCTGCTGCCTCCGGGACTGCTGCCTGGGACCCCTCACCGCCCACTGCCGCCGCTGACGTCTCATGTCCACAGTGATGGCTAGGACGGAGAAGATCCGTGCCAGTCCATTTACAAGCGAGGAGCTGGATGTCCTGGTGGACGAGGTGCTGACACAGTACCCACGGCTATATGGTGGCCCAAATGTTGTGGTAAGTCTCCAACAGTGGGAGTGTGAGTGCAAAGGGGGCACACATGTAGTCGATCAGATGGTGTATGTGCCTGAGAGTGTGGGGTTGTGTAATGCACTGGCTGACATGCTGTTTCCTAGTTGTTAAGGGGGTGTATGCAACCCACACATTAAATGCATGGACATGAAGGGTGGATGGACATGTGTTGTGTACACATCCATATGGTGTGACAGCTATCTGGTGATGCATGTTTCGGGACAGTTATTGTTCATGTGACTGTTTGTGTGGCTCCTCGTTGTCCATCTCTGTGTGATTCTACCTGGCATGGACTGTCCACGCCCAATGTGACAAGGACACATCACTGACTGTACAGAGTGTGATACGTGTGTGGTTGGCATGAGTGTACATCAATGACCCATATCTGCCGTGTGGAGATGAGTCTGTGTCATGCCACTGTTCAGAGAGAGAGGTTTTACCATGAGAGTGTGTCACTGATGTTTTCCCCCTCTTGTCTCCCACACCTGCAGCTCAAGGTACACCAGCGTATGGCCGTGTGGAGGTCCATTGCAACCAAGGTGCGGGCTCTGGGAGTGTCAAACCGCCGGCGCACCCACTGCCACAAGAGGTGGGACGACATATCACGACTGGCAAAGAACGTTGCCGAGATGACACTGGGGATACTCCCTCGCAGTGGCAGGTTGTCACGACGCAGCTTGACACCACTGATGTGCCGCATCTTGGCTGTGACACAGCCTGAGCTGGACGCACGTTTGAAGGAGCATCAACAGCAAGCTAGGGGTGAGTATTCTGTGAAGGTTGATTTTGTCTGTGAGTGGCTGCATGTGTACCAAGCCTGTACCTGCGCTGGTGTACGTGATGTGGTTACTGTGATGCAGTGGGTTATAAGTGGCCCCTGTGCTGGGTGTGGCAGTCACGGATTTTACATACATGCACTTACTGATGTTTTTCCAATCCTGGGAATTTCAATGGCATTGTGGGTGGTGTGCTGCAGGCCTGGTCCATTGGTGTTAGTGTTTGTACGCCCCAACATGCATGATGTTGTGCTGTCTGCCCATCACATGGCTCAGCTATGCCGTGTTTAGATGTTTGTACGCACTGTTTGAAGTAGTGAAGTGTGTCTGCATGGTGAGAATGCACGGGGTGGCCTGCAACATGTAGACTTTGTCATCCTCAGTGTTGCTTTGCTTGAATATGTTTGTCCTGTTGCTGTCACTTTGCTGACCCTACATGTCTCTCTGTTATGCAGCATCTCCCGTGGGCACGGAGGGACAGGGGACGGACACCAGTGGTGGTGAAACAAGCACAACAGCTGCACAGGATCCCAGTGACACAGATGTGACCAGCGCCTCGGAGGGGGATAGGAGTATGCTGGAGGAATCACAGCCCGAGACGCAAAGTTCAACATCATCTGATGACGGCGGTGGTGCAGACATCTTGGAGGACACAGGGAATGGAGAGTCTGCTACATCTTCCAGCACACAGCGTGCAGTGCCCACCCTCCCAGCCACTTCCTCTATTGCTGCCCGTGTTCGCACCACAAAGAGGGGAAGAGTGTCCTTCATTCCAGGCACCGCTACCCCTGCCCCTGTGCCCCCTGCTGCCATCAGTGCAGAGTGTGTGGACCTTATGCGCCAGCTGTGTGTGGGGCAGACAGGGCTCCTCAATGCATTGTCAGACCACGACCGCAAATTGGCACAGGTGTTAGCTTTCATGGAGGGCATACATTCAGACGTGGGTGGGCTGCACCGCACTGTCCAGACAATGTCCTCCACAATGGCGGCTGCACTTCAACGGGCTCAATCTCGTAGTCCAATTCCAGTCCCTTTGTCCACCCCCATGCCAGTGGCGACGTCTGACGACGGTGACCACGCTTCACACACCTCAACGTCACGATACTGCACACGTAGCACACAGCAGCAGCAGCCCAAGCGGTCAAGGTCACAGACACCTTCCCCTACAAAGAAAAAAACAACCCCAGAGCGCAAAGGGAAGAGCCCGTCAGGCGTTGCAAAGGCACATGATTCAAGGAGGAAGTACTCAGGGTCACAAGCCTCAGAGCAATCCCCGGCCACAGACTCTGTGGTCCCAAAAACATCTCGCAAAGGCATGCAGACACTCTCCATGCCCACTGTGAAGGTGGGGCCTGGCAAGGCTAAACATAGTAAGGTATCCAAGGCTGCTTCACCAACTACCTCTACTCCCATTCCAAGTCCAGTGAAGCAGGGACAGGAGGGCACTGTAGGGGGCACACAGGGTAAAGAGGGGATGGAGGGGCAGAGGCAATGCCAGGCTAAGCGTCCTTCTGGATCCAGCACATCCCCAAAGGGAGGTCCAGCGTGTGCACCTGCGGCAGCCTTGGTGATGAGTGTGCCGTTTGTGTCCACACCACTTCCCATTGATACCAAGACAGGCAAGCCATTTAGAATCCCCAAGAAGTGGAAAGGCACCCTCCACTGTCTCCCTCCCACACTGTGTCCCACGTCGGCCTGAGTCCACCTCCACGTGCCACTACACCACCTGGTCCAAGCAGCCCTCCAGCGTCCAAGGCCACTGATAGCTCTTCCTCAGCTGGGCGTCTCACTCCCCAGTCAAGTGGCCCAACAGTGCCCGACACACAGTCAGCTCCCAGTCAGACTGACAGCCAAGTATGAATGTTGATCAACGTCACAGACCTATCTCTCCCACACCGGTACCTGTGCTGCCCATCGTGACACACCAGACTGTGTTGCTGACCATGGCGGAGTTTGGTGACACACATTCCCTGTGCAGCTTCTCATTGACTCTGTCAGCACCTTGGACTGGCCACTGGCCTTGCAGTTTGCCCCCTGCCTGTGCAGCTTCTCATTGTCTCTGTCAGCACCTTGGACTGGCCACTGGCCTTGCAGTTTGCCCCCTGCTTGTGCAGCTTCTCATTGACTCTGTCAGCACCTTGGACTGGCCACTGGCCTTGCAGTTTGCCCCCTGCCTGTGCAGCTTCTCATTGACTCTGTCAGCACCTTGGACTGGCCACTGGCCTTGCAGTTTGCCCCCTGCCTGTGCAGCTTCTCATTGACTCTGTCAGCACCTTGGACTGGCCACTGGCCTTGCAGTTTGCCCCCTGCCTGTGCAGCTTCTCATTGACTCTGTCAGCACCTTGGACTGGCCACTGGCCTTGCAGTTTGCCCCCTGCCTGTGCAGCTTCTCATGTTCAGGCTCTGCATCTTGTGCCTTGGTCCTGTCTGATATTGTTGCCTATCAGTGCTATTTGTGAATAAAAACAGTTGCTCATGTTGTCAGTTGTGTCATTGTCCTTACTGAATAAGGCTTTTCCTGTATGTCTCACATTTACTGGGCCACATGCTCTGTGTGCCACTTCAACTGTGCCACTGGCTTGTTTGACTTATCATTTTTTTACAGGGGTGACGGGGACTTCAGTTCTTCATGACTCGGATACTTGTGGGGTCAGTGATGTTGTTTTCGGTGACATACCAGACTCATGTTCCTTCCTTGTTGCTGTTGGCTATGTTTTACTGCATCCTGGTATGTGGGCACTGCAAACACATAGAGGGGTCATATACACGAGATTGCAGGCAGGCTGACCAGGCTCAACATGTATGTGCGTTCTTGCTTTCATGTATGCCTAGCAGTGTAGATGTGTAGTCATGTTGTGATGGGCAGTCATCCTAGTCACAACGGTTACTTACATGGTGTGCATTTGGGTGGTCAAGGGTTATACGGTGTGTTGGTTGTGGCTTTGTCGTGTGTGACTTGAGGTCCTTCCTTTCATCCCTGTCCCTATACATGGGTTACCTTGCTGTCTCCCTGAGTTGTTGCACTGAGGTGACTGTTGTTTGACTTCACTCACTGTGCCAGCCATGTGCTTGGATGGGGTGTGGATGTTGTTCTAGGTTCCTTGTCCTGCATGTGTCTGTTCACCTGGTTGTTGGTTGTCTCCTTGCCCTCCCATTTGTGTGCACATCATTTTTGCTTTCCTCTATGTTGTGCTCCATTGCTGGTGGCATGTAGTCTGTGTATGTGGCTGTGTGTCGGTGTGGGGCATGTCTGTGTGAGTTGGCAGGGTGTGTGTCCAGTAGTCTGTATGTTCCTTGTGTGTTCCTTGTGTGTGTGGATGTTAATTTTGTGCTTGTATTCTGCTTTCTTGCCATGTATGTGGTGTTGTGGTGTGTGTGTGTGTTGCCCTGGGCCTGTGCCTCTGTGCCTCTGTGCTGTGTGTTAATCTACACCCAATGCTGCTGTGTCTGTCTCCCTAGGTGTTAGTTGTGTGCTGCTGGGTGTGGATTTGGCTCGCTTGGTGTTGGACATGGGGGTGCACAGGGGGGGGATTGGCATGTTTCTTGCTGTGTGCGGCGGAGCTGTGGGTGGTGGGTGGTGGTGGTGGCCTGTGGTCTTTCTGGCCTGACCGTTGCTGTACATGCATTCTGCTTTGTGCGATGGATTTCCCGCATACTCACCGCTGCGGTGTTGTCAGCAACACATTACATTATGTTCGCGGTAATTTGCTGGGCTTGATGCAGGGTGTGAATTGGTGCCAGATGAGACATGTGTGAGTACACTGATGGATGTGTTCCTGTCCACACCAGTGTGTCTGGTGTGGCCAGGTGCCCTGTTTCAGCCCGTGGAATTTGTGTTCTGTTTTGTGTTGTATTGTGTTTTTTTTACGTACCTGGGCGGCGTCCGCGGCGGGCGATGTTGACCTGGTGATGTATCACGTACAGCACCGGGAGGACGTGTAGTGCTGGATCCATGGCGTTCGGCTCCGGGTGGAGGGCTCCGGAAGTCTCGTTTCACGCTCCGCTGTCGAGATTCCGCCGTGTCTGGAAGGGCGGTTTCTCCCCTGCGGTTCGACGGGTTGTTTGGCGCATCCTAATTTGTTGAGCGGACGGGACGTCATTCCGCACGGCGGTGAGTCTCCATTGGCTCCCACCGGCGCGGTGGCGGGTGCAATTTCATGGCGGTCGGCGTTGCACCGCGGAGGTCGGGAAATGGGGCATATTTGCCCTTCATAATATGGCGGCCGTGAGGACCGCTGCTGGCAGGCGGTAAAAGGCATTTTTCCGCACCGCCGGCACCGCGGTACTGACACCGACCGCCATCGTAATCGGCCCCTAAGTAATGATTGTACATTGGAATAGATTTTATTATAAGGGAAGTGCTTGGAATGCCATCTAGTGAATTTAATTTGCTGAGACACAAACATAGGAGTAGTTTAGTCAGCTGAGTCAGTAGGCTCCCGGCCAATCAACAAACAAGAAAGGTTTTCATGGTGGGTTGCGGGGGCAAGCTCCACCACGTGGCGGAATCAGAGTTTTTTGCCGAACTCTGCCCTCCCTTTGGAGCACGGAGCTGGCAAAACTCCACAAACTCCGCTGGTGGAGCAGAGTTTACCACCCACTGCTAGTGCCAAGGTGCTGTCATAGACATTCCACCATGGTATGTGGAATTGTGGCTGGCGCCTTTGTCCTAACCTATGTAGTCTGCTTACTGATGTGTCCCCGAAGTAGCCCATAAGGGAAGCTAGTTTTTCTTCATTATTTTGGTAAAAGGGACTTTCTAACAGGATGTTGAAATGGTTGGCTACTCCTGTCACAGAGACATAGGCTAGTGCAATTTGTTTTTTAATTTCAAAGGCAAATTGGCTGTTGGTGGCGTATTCCACACTTAGGCCCCGATTACGAGTTTGGCGGTCCGAACGCCGCATCTGCGTCATCTACAACACTGTTACGCTAGCAATCTATCGCCGGCCATATTACGAGTTATGCTGTCTGAAACGCCGACCGCGGCCACAGCGCTCTTCCCATCGTGACCATGGAAGTCTGCATTGTTGGCAGTGCATCCACCAATGCAGTCAGGTCCTTGGGCTACCCCCCAAGCATATTATGACTACACAGATGCACTTGCAGTCTCACAGCGGCAAACAACAATCAGCAGTTACCCAATGGCGGAAGGCTGCCACAGCATGCAAAAAAATAAAATCAACAGTGACCGTTGGATGGATTTAAAAAGTACATAGTTAATGTGCTTTGGCAAGTGGACATGCCTGCAAATCACACCATAAAGCACACACTCTCACTGACCAGCACCCTCTGCTTTCTAAAGGCAGCCCACAAGACAGGCAGCTCTTTTCCCAGCTACCCTTTTTTAACTTCCCATTTAGCACACTTCACCACCTGTAAGTTTTTGTTTTGCACCTTTTTCCCTGTATCACTTGTTTATTTTTCCTTTCATATACTTACTCACATTTATTTTTGCATCATGCCTGGCAAAAATAAAAAACACGCTTCACTGAGCAAGAGTTGACAGTCAGGGTGAATGAAATCATTAGAGTAGAGCCCAAATGTATTGGTTTCCAAGTCCTGCACACTCCTCTCAGTAGGAAGACGGAAATGTGGGACAGGATAGTCAACAGAGTAACTGCTGTTGGTACCACCCTGCCCACACAGGACAACATTAGGAGGCGGTGGACTGGCCTCAGGTTGAGGATGCATACCAGGTACAACAACCACCACCTTGATGCTCAGAGGACTGGCGGTGGCCCTCCCAGCACCCCATTACAGTTCTGTCCCTGGGAGGAGAAGGTCTTGGCCATCCTGCATTCTGAGGGCTTGACAGCAATAAATGGAGGAGTAGACTGTGGTAAATTACACCTCAATATCAGAACACCACAATGTCCTGTTTGGTCTCAACTCTGCTTTTGCTATTGTGTTCTCTATCTACTTTCCTAACATGCAATACTCAAAGTATTGGAGATGTTAGTTTGTCTGTGGCAATGGGTATTGTTGCATATAAGACCACATGTATCCAACTCTATGACATGCCACATGTTGCAGTGCTGTCTGTTAGTGGATTGGCATCCAAATATCAATCCAGGAACCATGATATGTGAGAATATTTAAAAGTATGGTCCATCCAAAATGCATGTTGCAAACAGGTATGGTACAATAATCGTATGTCAAGTGTTAGTAAAGTGAGATGGAAATGACTAGAAATACTGTCATGCCTTGTCACTGCAACTCTAACCAAGATGCTAGACTCCTTTTGCCCCTTCTCACTTGTTGGCCATGTTACAGTTGATGTTCACTCATCATGCAGGCTACTATTCATCAAGTGTTGGTAAAGTGAGATTGAAGTGACTACAACTAACATGAGGCCCTGTCACTGAAACTCTAACCAAGATGCTAGACGTATTTTACCCCATCTCACTTGTCTGCCATGTTACTACTGATCTTCACTAATCATGCAGTTCACCATATGTCATCAAGTGTTGGTAAGTTGATAAATAAAAGCTACTACTACTACAATGAGGCCCTGTGACTGTAACTCTAAACACTATGCTAGACTCCTTTTGCCCCTTCTCACTTGTCTGCCATGCTACAACTGATGGTCACTCATCATGGACAGTGCAATGTACTTTCAATAATCCACTCAGATATATGTCTGAATACTTTGCTTGATGGTGTCCTGGTCTCATCAACTGAAACTATTGATGACATGAGTGACACCATAACAATGGTGTACTCCTAATTAGGCCTGGGCGGAAAACTACTCTACGCTCGCGTAGTTTGCGCAACTACGCGCTACGCGAATTGCACGTAGCACAGTGCAAAAACGCGTAGCGGGCATTTTTTGCTTGCTCGCGGTCCTCAACGTCAAGTTGGCGACCGCGAGCGAGCAAAATGACATCCCGGCGAGACTTTTTCCTCGTTCGCGATCAGCAACATCAAGTTGCCGATCGCGAGCGTGGAAAATAAACCTCCCGGCGAGATTCTCAACGCGGGGAGGTCAGGTTTCTCATTGCGAGTGGTCACGTATGCTCGCGATGAAAAACTACCAGTCCGCGTTGAGAAAACTGCCGCTCGAGTACAAATCTACTCGAGCGGCAGAAAACGACCGCTTGCACTGTGCAAGATGCCGTTTGCAATGATTGCACAGTGCGGACAAGCATCCGGCACTGTGCAATCATTGCGAACAGCATTTCCTACCGCACTACGCAGTTCGCGTAGTGCTACGCGTAGCTCGCGTAGTGCGAAGTGCACTTCGCGTAGCTACACGTAGCGCTACTACGTGAACTACGCCCAGGGTTACTCCTAATATATGTGAGCTATGAAGGAAACTCAGCTGATTAGCAGTTGCAGGTGACTCCTTGACTCTGCACTTCTCACATGATGGACAATGCTAAATTTACAGCCAAGCTAGGTGTTTGCCTATATTAGACACAACTAGGCCTTGGAATGGACAAATACACATTATGACTACACTGTGCTTGTAGCAGAGTTTTGGAGATGCCATGTCTATCCCTAAAGCCAAAATGCCACATATCTGCACATCTAATGAGCTTATGTAATCTACTGCATCTATTGAATGTCTACAAATGTCTAGTAACCAACTTCAACTCCACACAAACCGATGAGAATACTAATCTCTATATTTTATGTTCCATTCAAGCTCCCTATTTACTTTGACCCAAACAACAGGGATGTAGATACCTCACTTCCACCATTAACAATGTTCTTTATTTCTCAACAGGTCGATCCACCACTGCACATGCACAGAGGTTGAAAACCAAACAGAGTTCCTCTGCACCCCGGGACAAAGCTCTCAGTGATGACTACACTCCTGAAGAGGTGGACGTGGATAATTGTCCATATCCATCTAGTCAACCTGGGCAGACGCCAACAGTGGGGCTTACTGTGCCCACATCAAAACAGTTCCCAACTCAGCTGCAACAACACAGCCAACCACTGCCCCCCAAGCCTGTGCATCTAGCACAGTCAGTCCCATCCTGTGTCCTGGATTCAGAGCTGGCTATCACCACCCGTCATGGAGTAACCAGGACTGAGTGGGAAGGTGCAGTCTGTGCCAGGGGCACATGCCTGTGAGGGTAGGCATAGTGGGAGGGTAACTGTGGGCCTGCAGAGTGAGCCCACTGGGGACGCCAAAACCCAGGAATCCATCACCCAAGTACTGGGAGTTTACCAGGAATTCCATGGTGTCATGGGCCAGGTATTGACTGAAATCCGGGAAATCAAGGCGCTGCAGAGGGACACATACCAGGAGGTGGTTGGCATACACACTGAGGCGGCTGGCATAAATACCAACATGGCGTCCCTGGTTGGGGGGCTGCGGAACATCAACTCCACCCTTTGCAGTGCTTTACCACCTGCATCTACTCCATCCTATGGTCCAAGTGCATCCGGACCGTCAACATCTCCTGCAGCCACAGGAAGCTAGGCCCTGCCAGAGGGGGACCCGCTTGCACACGCCCCTGTCTCAGCAGCTGTGGATCCCTCCTCTCTCAGAAAGAGGGGACGTCCACCCAAATTTCCAGGAGCACAGGATGGCGAGACACCCACCACCGCAAGGAAGAAACCTTGCCCCTACTGCCATCCTGTGTGCTAAACATTTACTTTGTGGAGTATTCCAGGCCATTTTCCATATCTGATGGGAGGAGTATGTTGGACTTTGGGCTCCTGGCAATTTAGACTCTGCTACAATGTTTCATCCACCATGACTGAAGACTTCACCTTTTCTTTGCACTGGGTATTGTTTAGTTAATTTCTTGATCTCATCCTTGTTCACTTCATTTAAAACACACATACCAAATCATTGCCTCTTGTTGTAATTGTCACAGATGTGAATGTACTACCATGTGAACTTTGCAATGTCAAAACTTGGGACTTCTGGAAGCATGGATATGTTATATGTAAACAATCTCCAACTCAGGAACATTACCATGTCAAAACAACACATACAAAAAGTGTCTGGTCTGATAACATCTTCATTCTATAGTCCAAAACATAGGCTAACATGATTTCAGAAACATAGCAAATAAGACATGATTCAGTTATTCTGTAGCAGTGATCACATAATCAGTTGCACGACTTTCAAAACGTGGAAGGAGGGCATACATCTGACAATATCCTACACAATAGGCAACAATAAATGAGGCTACATCTTCAGCTGGAGCCATATTGCCTACCTCATAAAAGAAATCCTACATCAAATAAACAGACTTGTCAATACAACAGTTTCTGACCACAGGGTAATTTCAATCCAGTGTTGCTTGCATCTGGTGTAATGTCACAAACAAATGTCAGTGATGTGCCACAAGCACTTTGGCATACAATGAGGAGGCACATCAACAGCTACATACTGTTCATACACAACGAGGATTTAGCCAATCTGAAGGGAGACTACCATGAATTGAGCCCAACACAACATTCTGTTGAATCACATGATGGCACACATTGCATTAGGACCAACACACCACAAGGAACAAGTCCAATGGACGCCAGCTACCAGCTTTGTACACCCAAATTCTGTAACAGACAATCCCAGGAACAATCTGTGTCCTCTTCGTATGTCTGAACAGCATATCACATTGCCAACTGCTAGATAACACAAAGACAACATTTACACTTGAACAAAGTTACACTTATAATGCAACCACCTTTCCCCAGCAGTTTCCAGACCCATATATTCCTAGTATGTACCATTAACATCCTCCTCACTACATCACTACAAGAGTTGCAATAATAGTCAAAGTCATCACATCTCACACCATACTTACACTAAGGAGAATTAGTATCGGACGAGACCTTGAAGCAAGTCAGCTCCTTTTTCTTCACCACTATCATCATCATCATTTGGCATTTCAGGTCCTTCACCTGATGGTTCTTCATGGCCTGCATCCTCTTCGATGTAAGGAATGTTCCGTCGAAGGGCAATGTTGTGGAGTATGCAGCTGCCCTCGGAGATCTTAGTCACCTTCCTGGGTGAGTAGAGGAAGGATCCCCCAGTCTTGTACAGACATCTGACTCTAGCTTTCAGGAGCCCAAATCCCGCTCCACTGGCCGATGCATTCTTCCATGGGCCTCATTGAAACAGATGTCCCCTGGAGTGGTAGGATTCCTCATCGGTGCCAACAACCATGGTCGGTTGGGATACGTTGAGTCTCCTAGAAGGAAGATAGGCAGAAGTGCAACAATGAGTTACACACTTTCAGATCATACCACCTGACATCACCCACAAAAAGTTAGAACAGATCACATTTACCTAAAAGCCAGGTCCTCCCGGTAGTAGTTGTGACATCAGCTGGGGTATGGTGCTATTCCACAGTATGAAGGCATCATGGGCAGATCCTGGGAACTGGGCACACATGTTTGAGATGTACAAATCCGCCAAACAGACAACTTGCAAGTTGATAGAATGATTGTGCTTCCTGTTGCAGTACACTTGTTCTCTGGTATGAGGTGATACTAAGGCAATATGTGTACCATCAATGGATCCAATCACATGTGGGATATGACCAAAAGCATAGAAATTAACCCTGGGCGGTAAACTCAACTCCGCTTGCGGAGTTTGCGGAGTGTTCTGCACTCCGCGTTACGCGGAGATCACGGAGTTTCGAAAAATTCCGCTTCGCGGAGCGGAGTTTTTTTCCTCGCTCGCATTCGTCAACGTCAAGTTGGCGACCGCGATCAAGGAAAATCAACCTCCCGGCAAGATTTTTCCTCGTTCGTGATCGTCAACATCAAGTTGGCGAGCGCGAGCATGGAAAATCAACATCCCGGCGAGATTTTTTCCTCGTTGGCGATCGTCAACATCAAGTTGGCGAGCGCGAGCATGGAAAATCAACAACCCAGCAAGATTTCTCAACGCGGGGGGGTCAGGTTTCTCATTGCGAGTGGTCGCGTATGTTCGCGACCGCTCACGTTGAGAAACTGCCCGTTCGTGTTGAGAAAGCTGCCGCTCGAGTAAAAATCTACTTGAGCGGCAGAAAAGGAAAGTTTGCGCTGTGCATGGTGCCGTTCGCAATGATTTCACGGTGTGGACAAGCATCCGGCACTGTACAATCACCGCGAACTGCATTTTTCTATTATACTCCGCCGCTTGCGGAGCTCTGCTTAGTGCAACGGAGTTTTTTTTGCACTTCGCGGTGTTCCGCGTAGTGCAACTCCGCGAACTCCGCCCAGGGTTAATATAAATCTGTCTTCACATTGGCTAAATCCTTACATCTGGGGAACTGGATTTAGCTGGCCATGTGTTTCAAATGTGCTGCTACCACCTCTTGGAGTACCCGACTGAACATAGGTTGTGACATTCCAACAGAAATAGCAACAGTGAATTGAAATGAACCTGTGGCCAAAAAATTCAAAACAGACATGAGTTTAACAAGTGGGGGATTGATGTAGGATTATTGATCTGAGGTAGGAGGTCAGGCTCAAACTGATGACATAAATCCAGGATTGTTTGATGATTCAAACGGAACCTCTGGATGACATGTCGCTCTTCCATGGTCTGTAGGTTTGAAAATGGGTGGTACACTGGAGCCTGGAATCTCCTCCCTCTCTCAGGGTACCTATGTGAGAAGTAACACAAAAATGTAGATTGGTCACGGTGTGCAGAGTAGCATATGTTAAGAGTAAGGCGAAGTCACGTGCCAAATCTTAAACATACACCAGTCATCCCCAAGGTGGCTTTCACAGGTCTGTAACAGTACTGTACACATTATCAATTCAAATGTTTTAATTGCCAGTATAGTGAGGGTAGTATAACATTTAATGTGAAATACCGCTAATAGCAGTGTACAGTGTGCTGCACACACTTTGTCTATGTGCACAGTAATGCACTACACAGATTAAGTTTTGTACAGGACATGGGAATGGAGCATTTCAAATGTAAACATGTTTACTCTCATTTGTAGAGGTGGTGAAGCACTTAACTGTCACAAATACAGTTTTCCCAATCGCTAACATTGTGGATGTCTGACCTCGCTAACAGGGCATGTCTAACGTACGATGCTGGTGGTAGTCGACCGCATGGTGGGCGGTCGCATGCACAGCAGACACAGCCATCGGTTAACGTTAGGGATAGTGACGGTCGTGGCCCAATGGCTATGTGCGCAGATGATGCGTACGTGGTGTACGTGTATGCGGCGGTTGGAAAAAAGTCTCACTTGCCTCCTGACACTGCTGCTCTCAACAACTCCTCCAGTTTAACTTCTGTTTGCTGCCTCTGGGACCTATCATGGCACACACTACAGGGGAGAGGGCCCATCCCTTCACTCCAGGGAGCTGGATACCCTGGTGGAAGAGGTTCTTCCCCTATATTCTCAGCTCTATGGCTCACCAGACGAACGTGTAAGTTTCTCAAATACATATTTAACTCCATTTCACTGCTTCCTTTCTATTCCCATAGGCTACCATGTGCCTCTGAGTGGCAAGGTGTAAGCATTAGGTTGATTGCATACATTGTGTGGCCCCTACATAGGGCACACATGTAATGGATTATTGGGCCCTGGACTTTTTGGAGAGGACGCCACCATTGGAATGTGTGATAAGGGTGATTTTTACTTGTGTTACATGCATATCTCTATGCATGGCTCAAGTTCATAGTAGCTACAATTAGTTCTCAAATCACATCATGCTATATGTGCATTGTCATGTATAGGCTTCATACCATGAGTCATGTCTGTATACAGGTTTAAGTATTTGAGGATTATGTTAACCAAGAGTACCATCTCACTGATCACTCAACCAACATCAGACTTCGCAAAACAGTTATCTGGGAGGTAGCTATATCTCATAGACCACTTCAGAGTGCCACACAACCGTATGTTCACATATGTAATGGGCTGAAGCTTTATTTTTCTGTATTGAATTGGTGGAAATATGAGGTTCATATGGGATAGGTAGCCTCAGCCTGCAGAGAGCAAGGCCTGACTGTGGCAGGAGAACTGATGCTCAGAGTAATGTCCCTGTGGACCTCCTGATCCATGGATGTTCCCAGAAAGAGTTGTCTGTATCACTAGTAGTCCTGATAGTTGTTACATGAATAATATGAGGCATGGTTACTGAGGTGATCCCCTGACCTGATACTTCTTTCCATTGACCCTCAGTGTCAATGTGTGTCTGTCACTAATGACTATCCCCTTACTCACACAGGTCTGTTGAAAATATTCTAATAGTGTTGTGTCACCGTACAGGCCTATTGCACATCTGAGATATGAAAAGTGCAGATAGTGGGTTACTTTTGAATAGATTTATAAATGTGAATCATCTGCTTGGCTACAATATTCCCTATCACACTACACATACAATAGTATGCTGATTGTCATGCTTGTTACAGTGCGACATATTACAAAAGGGGCGTCCTGTGATGGCAGTACAAACACAACAAACTCATATGAATATCCTTGTAGGTCATAATAATTGGTCCACATAGCCCCCAGAGAGGTAGCCCTGAGTGTCACACATGCCAGCCCTTACCTTGTGAGCTTCATCTTAGGATGCTGTGTATACTATGGTACTTGCCTCTATAGACCATATGCATCAATGCAATGGGCTTGCCAGTAAAGGTGTCTGGACAGTTATGCACAGGTAGTTTACCCTTCAGAAGGGCCAAATGGTGTGCTGTGTATCATGGTACCTCACATCACATTCCATGTAGGATGGCTCTGGCCTACATAATGTTAGTGGGCTGCCTCAGTCAGTGAAGGTCATGACCAGGATTGATGTTAGTCATCAGATGACCACAAAAGTGTCTATCCATGCATTAGTTGTGCTTAGCATGTGACATGGACACATGTATTGTATTGACTCTTGATGAATGTTTGTGCTATGCGTAAAATAAATGTGTATCAACCATACAGATATTCTTAAACTTCCAGTTACAATCTGTTTCGTCATCTATTGCATCCATACACGTCAATTCCCATCAGAAGGCGGCCATTTGGAGAACCATTGCCTGGAGGGTGTGGACCCCGGGGGTCTTCACTGCAGAAAGTGGTGGGAGGACCTGCAACCCTGGACCAGGAAGATCACAGAGGTCTAGCTGGGGAAGTCCTCCCAATGTGAAAGGGGCACGCACTGGACCCTGACCCCTCCCTTATGGCCAGCATACTGATGGTGGCCTACCCGGACCTTGATGGGCAGTTGAGGGCCCAACAGCAGCTACATGTGAGGGAGTCCTGGCTAGAGTCATACAGGTCATATTGCCAACTTTGAGTGTTATAGACAGGCATTTCACCAACCATATTGGTGGTGGGCCAAGTGCAACACACAAGATAAGTCATTGTTAGTGTTAGTGGGGTAGTAGGGGCATGCTGCTCTGCTGTGGCTATTGTCTTTCTGACTTGGAATGTAGCAGAGTTCTGCCCACATCCAATTCTCTCCTTTTGAGTAGACACCTGGCTCGTTGAAGTAAGTAATCCTCTCATGTTCTCAGTAAATCTGGGTGACAATTGTATGCCACTACTGTCTCTCATTTGGTGGCGGCCCTATTGCATGTGACATGACAGAGTTCACAGTACATGCAATGACTGTAAACAGTTCCCATTAGTAAGTACTGGTTATACAGTGAAATGCTAGTGCAAACATCACTGGTGCCATCAGCATTAGTGCTAACATGTTGGCCAGTGTGCATTTGCCAGTTGATGTTTCTTCTGCAATAGTGTTTCAAAACACTCATTCACTGACTGGTGACATGCATGATGGAGTGAGATGCAGATATGTGGGGATCATATGTGAGTGTCTACACTGATCCTTACAAGGAAATCTGAGTATGCAATACCAAAGAGTGGTGTGATGTGCCTGCCCACTAGGACTCTAGTGATCCTACATCTTCATGTCAAAGATGTTCAGAGACACCCAAAACCTTCAAAGGTGTATTGACTTGTGGATATACCATCTATGACAGGCATCATCACCTGTACCAAGCAGGATTGGGGGATGTTCAAATGGCTATATGAAGTGGTGTGCTGTGTGAATTCAGAATATCTATCTCTCAAATGTTTGAACCTCAATGTTTTCAGAGAGTTTTATCTGCTAATTGTGATACATAGCTAAACTACATGTGTACAGCTTTCATTTGACTTTCCAGGTAGTGGACAGGTGATGTAATTTGGAGTGTAAAGTGTCATCAGTGTGCAATGAGCATTTGCATGTGACAATGTCTGCCACAACACTAATTGATGATACATTGGTGTTCAACTTGCCCTTCATGACATCATGATGTGTTATGAGTAATAGTTAGATTTGTATGACTCTGGGCCTTGTGTGAGCATTGTGTAAATCTCACACTTGGATCCATCCTATTTTTTACATCTTTTTTCAATGGTATACAACAAGTGCCAAAGTATGCAAGGTGATCAACTATTCAAGTATGGACATAAGAATGGAGTGTAGAAAATGCCATCAATGAATTTGGGCCTGTCTGGGGTTATGACATGAGTGGACCCAACTGTTTGCAGGTTATGTAGCATGCATGCCTGTGCTCATGCTAAATGTGATGCCTATGGAGGGAACCATGAAGGTGGTGTGATATGTGGACTTCTCTAATGTTTTCTGTTGATTTTTGATGGTCAGGTGTGGAAACGCAGTTGGTTGCAATAAACCCATGTTGCATGTCATTGCAGATGCATCCAGGGCAAGCGGAGGAGAAAGGGCCAACACCAGTGGGGACACAGCTGGTCGCAGTGGTTCCAGATGTGAGACGTCAGACATGGAGGGACCCAGTAACCAGGAGGGTGAGAAGTGCGCCCGGGAGGACAGCAGCTCAAGCTCGCAATCATCTGAGTCATCCTCTGGTGGACACTCCAGAGTCGTGGTGGACCCAACAGGATTAATTCCACCTTCATCCTTGTCCACCAACCTCAGTTCCATCCCCACTCTCCCTGTTGCCCCCCAACAAGTTGGCCATTTCTGGTCGCCTAAGAGGGGAGTGATCTCCTTCACTAGAGGCACCTCAGCCCCTGCCCCTATTAGCCCTGCTGCCCTGAGTGAGGAGACTATTGACCTCCTGAGGAGCATCTCTGTGGACCAAGCTGCAGTCCTGAATGCCATCCAAGGACAAAGCAACTAGCTGACCCAGATGGTTGCTTCTCTGGAAGGTATTCACACTGCCATATCTGCCCTACAGAGATCTTTTCAGTCTCTGGCCTCCTCCCTCACACAGCCCCCCACCCATCCCAACCTTCCAGCCCCTCTCCTGCCCCTTCTCATTCCAAATTTCCGACTCCCATTTCTATCCCAAGCACACCTAAGCATGCACACATATCATCAGACACAAGAACCACACACAAACACAAGACATCCCAAAACTCAAATATACATGCACACAACAGACACTCCCCTCCTTCACCACCCCCATTACCCCCAGAATACCCCCAGGTACAACAGCAACAGCCACATACCACTCTGCAACACCCAGCACATCCACATCACTCCCACCAAAAAACGCAAACGCTCAGTCACCCACACAACAGACACCAACATAACACACAGTGCAGACAGCAGACAGATCCAGCTCACACTTCCACTCCCTCTTTCTCCCAACCCGAACTCCATCCAGGACACCCTACATATTTTCCCTATGAGGATGTTGTTTGCCCTTACCTTTAAGCCTCTGAAACCTGACCCTCTCATCCCAAAGTCCTTGAAAACCTCTCTCACACCCAAACCCAACCCTTCCACTTCTCACTCCACCCCTGAAAAAAAAACATCCCCACTCCCCTGAACCCAGCCCTTAAAAAAAACTATAAAACCCCTCCCAAAACTAAACCCATCTCTCCCTAAACTTCTGCCCCCCTTCCCAAGTACCATCTTCGAGGTGCTTGCTATGCCCAATAGATGCCCCTTTGTGAGGAGGTTCCCTGGCAGCGTCAGTAAGGGAAAGTTTGGTGGCACAGCATTGTGCTGTGGCAGATGCACAATGAATGGACTGGCCATTGGCCTTTGTTTATACTCTTGTTGTGAAATACTGTCATTAAAATCTTTTCATAGTTTTGAAGACATTGGTCCTGCCATTACTTTTTTGACCATTTGATGTTATTGTATAGTTAGTGATATGCGAGTACAGCTGTGTTTGTTTCATCCCTGATTGCTGATCCAGTTGAAGTAGTTAGTATGATGTGACCTTGTAGCCAGTGCTGGAGTTACACAGGGCAAGGGGAAATGTTTGATGGATATCTATGTGGGATGACATTCAAATGGGGGCAGCTCCCGGTCCCGGCAGTGTTTGAGGTAGGTCCACCGACGGATTGCGGTGAACGCACAACACTACATTCCAGAGTGTCTTTCCTTGCCGGGAGTCGATGATATGAGCCAGCTACCCGAGTAGGGTTGGCTGATCCGATTTACAGGTACTATACGTAGGGTACTGTCTGTGGTTTATCTGTTCTACCCCCTTAGACAACCACTAATAGTGTAGATCATACTGTTGTATTTGGTCCTGAAGAATTGCCATCTACCTTGACACGAGGTCAAGAAACATGTTGACCACCAGATAATGCGTAATATCCTGTAACATTGAGGCAGGGGTGAGCTACATTCTCCTTTTTAATCAGGATAGGAGCCAGGTTCATTAAAATTGTTTTGAGTGGACTCTTACTTCCTGTTTTAATCTACACATAGTCTAGTGACCCACTTCATACACATCTACACTCTTTTTTAGGCCCCTCACACCCAGTGCACCAATACGGCATGGATAAAAGATCTCCACCAAAGAGCCCCTCATAGGGTGCCCGTCGGGTATTGCAGCGTCGATCTGACGAGGAGCACGCCCTATGATGAAGCATGACACCTAGTTGGCTGGGTATGTGAGGGCACTTATTCCGAAAGGAGGAATTCCCCCTTTTCCTCCCTACGTCCAGTGTACATTGTTTGACACTTAATCAACCTAGTATCCCTTCCCCTGTCAGGAACTGCATACCCATCGTGTTGGATTCAAATGGCACAGACATAACATTGGGTGACATGATATATGGCAAGTATTTCAGCTTGGCTTTGCCACTGTCAACGCCACTTGTCTTGCACTTCTCCCTATCATGTAGGTTGGAAGTGTGTTAGGTGTGTTTAAGTTAGATAGTTGTGCGGAGGGTGTTAACTTGACATACCTTTGTGGAGTTCTGCATAGACATGTGTCCATTTTTGCAGTGTGTACCTTACATCTACTTCATCTAGATGTGTGCCACATGCTGCTAGTGCTGTGTTTGCTTTCATAGGTTGCACTTACATATGGCCTAAACATGCATGGAACTTGGTTATGCTATTGGTTGTCCCTAATATAGTTTATTTCCCAGGTCCAGTGCACATGGAGTTTGTCAGAGATAAATGTACTGTGCCCCAGGGCCCCAGCCTTTCAGGGTTTCCCCTGATAGAGGCATAGCTGTCCTGCAAAGAGTGTTTCCATTGTGCCCTTAGAATACTTCTCACACTGATTCTTTGTAATCTCATTGACTGACATTGCCTTTTCATGTGGGTGATGTGTGAGAATCCAATACAAAGTTGTAGCAGAGAAGGTGTGTTTCACTTTAATGACACATACATATAGCTGTTTCTTTGGCATCAAATAGGACCTGGGATGTCTGCAATGCTAGTATGTCATATTCACTATAGCATCTTGGTTAGAGTTGAAGTGACAGGGCCTCATGGTAGTTGCAGTCACTTCAATCTCACTTTACCAACACTTGATATATGGTAAACTGCAAGATGCGTGAAGATCAGTTCTAACATGCCAGACAAGTGAGAAGGGGCAAAAGGAGTCTAGCATCTTGGTTAGAGTTGGAGTGGCAGGGCCTCATGGTAGTTGTAGTCACTTCAATCTCATTTTACCAACACTTGACAAATGGTAAGCTACATGAACAGTGAAGATCAGTAGTAACATTTTTTTCTTAGGCTAGTCTAATCTATAGATGTTGCTGTGGGAATGACTGGCAACCCACCAGTTTCCTTCCCGGTCGACAGAGCCAGACACACCCACAACTGCACTCAGTGCTGATGGGGAGGGTGGCAGGAGGATATCAGTAAGAGAGAAGGCACATAAGAAACATAAGTGGTTTGAAGTCTCACAGCTCATCTCATCAAAAGGAGGTTCTTTCTATTGGAGAAATTTGTGTAATATCCTTTTGCAAAATTTCCTGAAACTTTGGAAGAAGTTAAGTAAAATTACAGGAACAGTAAACCCAGCATTTATCACTATTTTGTAGCTATAAATGTGTCCATTTTGGACTCAACGATGCATTTTGTGCTAAAATAAATAAATAAATAAAAGCGCACTAAATCACACATGACAAAACAGCAGTTGCTCGACTTCTGTTCATCAGTCAATCATTCAATCATTTATAAAGTGCACAAAATCACCCATTAGGGTCTCAAGGTGCTGGGGTTGCTAGCTGCTAGGTGCTGACCTGTTCATTTGAACAGCCAGATCTTGAACCCTTTCCTGAATTACTGGATTGATGAGGCAGTCATGAGGTGCAGGGGAAGGTTGTTCCAAGCTTTAGCTGCTAGGTGAGAGAAGGAGCATCCCCCACTGCTGCTTCTGCGGATCTGGGGGGTGTACTTGAGGGAGAGAGAGGCAGAGCATAAATGTCCAGTCGGTTGGTGGAAGGTGATGCATTTATTGATGTATGCTGGTCCTTCATTGTGCAGGGCTTTGCATGAATGGGTCAACATGTTTTACTCGCACCTCTTCTGGATTGGGAGCCAGTGTAGGTTTTTTGAGGTGCAGTGTGATGTGCGACCATCTGGGGAGGTGAAGGATGATTTTTTAATTGTCTGTAGTCTCTTCATGAGGCATGATGAGATTCCTACATAAATTGTGTTCCCATAGTCCAAACTGCTGGGGATGAGGGCCTACGTGACCGTCCTTCTGGTGTTAACCGGGAGCCACTTGAAGATTTTACAGAGCATGCGTAGGGTGTGAAAGTAGGCAGAGGAGACTTTGTTTACATTTTTCTTCATGGATAGCTTGCTGTCCAGGATGATGCCGAGATTGCGGGCGTCGTCTGAGGAGGCGGGAGGTGGGCTGAGTTCAGCTGGCCACTATGCGTCTTTCCATGGCAAGGTGTTGTTTCCAAAGATGAGGACTTCCGTCTTGTCCTAGTTGAGTTTGAGACAGTTATCCTTCATTCAATCTGCGACATTCATCATACATATGTGGAAGTTGACTCTGGTGGTGGATGGGTCTTCTGATAGCGAGAGGACAGGCTGTGGGTCATCGGTGTAGGAGATGATGTTGAGTCTGTGTGATCCGACTGAGTTGGCTGGGGGGTCATGTAAGTGTTGAAGAGGGTGGCACTGAGGGATGATCCCTGGGGAACACCGAAGATGATGTTCTTGGGTTCCAAGGTGAAAGGCAGGAGACAGATTCTCTGTGTTCTTCCACTGAGGTGTGAGAAGATCCATTTGAGGGTGCCTTCCTGGATTTCGATGTGGTGGAATCTGTTTATCAAGATGTGATGGGAGATGTGTTAAAGGCAGCTTACAAGTCTAGGAGGATGAGGGCTGCCCAGGAGGGCCCTGATGTGGTTGGTGGCTGCGATCAGAGCTGTCTTGTGCTGTGGTTGGCTCAGAATCCAGAGTGAGAGGGGTCTAGGAGTTTGTTTTGTTCCAGGTGTTTGGTGAGTTACTGGTTGATTGCTTTCTCGAGAACTTTTGCAGGGAAGGGGAGTGGGGAGATGGGCCGATATTTCAATTGTACTGGGTTGATGGATGGATTTCCCAGGAGGGGCCTCACTTCCGTGTGTTTCCAGACCTCGGGGAAGGAGGCCGAGATGATGGTGTTCAGGACTTACTTGAGCTCCTTGCCTATGGACTTGCCCCTGAGACTGAAGATGTGGTGGGGCAGGGTTCCACGTTGCCCTATAGTGCATTGAGTTCATGATGAAATATTGGGTTGTGTTGTGAGAAGGTCCCAATGGGTGAGTAGGTGTTCGGGTTTTGTGGTTGTGGCTGTGGCTGTGAGTAGGCTGATGCTATTGGTGGCGGGGGATTGGGTTTGAAGTTTTCATAGATGGCTGGGATGTTCTTGTGGAAGAAGCTCGCCAGGGAGTTGCACAGTTTCTGAGAGGGAGTGATGCCATTCTCGGCAGCGGCTGGCTTGGAGAATTCCTTCACAGTAAATGAACAACTCTATGCTGCAGTTTGTGCTGGCTTCTATCTGGTCTTTTTTGAAGATGGTGTAGTCTTCTGTCTCTTTGCTGGTGCGACACTTCATTTCTAGTTGCCGGGATCTGCCTTTGGTGGCCGTTAACTCTGTGCTGAACCAGCCAACTTTCTTGCAGGTCCTTTGGAATTGGCTAGTTTTGCTGGGGCTATTGTGTTGGCGCATTCCGTGGTCCACCAGACAAATTTATTTGCCGTCTGGTCTGGGTTGGCTGTTGTTTCCGGGATGTGGGAGTTGAGAGCATTGTTCCACTTTTCTTCAGATATCTTATTCCAGTTTCAATGCTTGTTGCTGGGAGGTGTTGTGCCGATGATTTGGGTCCTGAAATGGTGAAGTGGACGCTGTAGTGGTCGGTCCAGATGAGCTGAGAGACATGGTTGTACTTGACTTTGTTGCTGATGTGAAGATGGGGTCAAGTGAGTACTGCGACGTGGGTGGGGGTGTCAGTGATGAGTTGCTTGAGGCCAATGTTGCTCATGCTTTCCAGGAGGTGGTTGTCTTGGTGTCATTGGGGTCGTCGAGTTGGAAGTTGGTATCCTCTAGGAAGATGTAGTGTTCAGAGTCTATGGCATACGGGGCGATGTCTGGGATGCTGTTGCAGAAGCTGGGGGGCGGTCCTGGTGGTCAGTGGGCGAGGGTGCCTCTGATGGTGCTTCTTCCATCTGTGTGAAGTTGGAAGTTGAGATTTTCCATTATTGGGGTGGGTTCGTCTGAGGAGGTAATGCGGTGGATGGTGCCGTTGTAGATGATGGCAGTTCCACCTCCGTGTTTGTTGGTAATGTCTCAGAGCATTATTTTGTAGCCTTCTGAGGTGATGGTGGCAATGTCTGGTGAAGAGGCAGGGTTTAGCCAGGTCTCTAGGATGAAGATGACATCTGGGTTGAGGGATGAGATTGTGCCCCACATTTCTGTGGCATTTTTGTGGAGTGATTGTGCGTTGAGAAGAATGCACTGGAGTTGTGCTGTAGCTGTCTCAGTCGGCGTGGTGGACGCTGTCATGTTTGCAGTCTCACTGAAGTTGACTGTCCTGGTGTTACACATGAAGTGGCAGTGCTGGAAGCAGAATGGTCCTATGGAGGTTTAGGGGGACACACAGCAGCAGTTGTTGTTGGTGGTGGTGCACCCAGGATCCAGGGCGTGGAGGTCTGCTGTGGTGTAGTTGCGAGGGGAGGAAGAGCCAGGACTCTGGCTCTTAGCGCAGTCCAGTTGTGGATGAGTGCAGACGGGTTTGCCTTTGGCATGCCTTTGATGCGCCAAAGGTGCACCCGCTGTGCATGTCTGTTGCAGCCTCCATTAAGTAGGTCCTGGGAGGGTGCACAAGGCAGGGTTAGAGCAAGGTGGGAAGCCTCTTAATGTTGTCCCTGTGCTCCTGCAACAAAAGATTTTCACGAAACAGTTGGAAAATTATGCGGCATGCAATAATTTTAGGCATTAAGTATTACACATGTAATTAAAAATGCCAGACATTATGTAAGATTACACCAGTGTAACAAAAAGTTCACCTAGAACTAGTTTTCTGCAGTCTCTCATGAATGGAGGCTTTGTATACTACAAAAAACACAAGTCTACTGTTACTCTTGTTCTTCCTTCCACTTAAAATACACTGTTTTTCACTTACATGGTCTTTGAGCTAATGGTAATATTTCGCTGGAAATGAGACTTAGGTCCTCATTATGAGTTTGGCGATGCGGGAATGGTACCACCCCACTCCTGCACCCCCAAACCTGTGGTTGAGCCACTCGCCAGATCTGGCGGGCGGTTCTTTGGCGGTTCGTAGGCACCACAATGGGAATGTCAAAATCAGTACCTGCATGGCATGGACTGCTGCAGTCCATGCCATGCAGACACTGGGGTGCATGCACACAGGGGAGCACAACGTGTGCCCCCCTGCATGCACCCAATGGCACAGAGGCACAAGGGGGCCTGGCCCCCATTGTTTCCTCACTGCCACACTTTTCATGGCAGTCGCACCGCCATGAAAAGTGTAGCGGTGAGGAAACTCGTAATAAGCATATTGTGGCCTCAAAACCACTGCACCACCGCCAGGGATCTCAAATCCCTGGCAGTTGCAGTGGTCCCAGGGCGGCCCGTCCACCATGGTCATAATAGGGCAGTCGGGAGACCACTGCGCCCCCACGAGTCCGGCGGTCTGTGGACCGCCAGACTCACAATAAGCCCCTTACATAAGATTTACTCCAGCAACTGAGGCACTATTGCAAACATTCAACAAAATCAATGGCACAGTACTTTTATCTTGCTAGAGCCAAAAGACCTGTCATGATACTGGTCTTCACCCAGTAGCCCAATTTCAGGCACCAATCAGAAACAAACGTCCTGTGAGAGTACCATGGGACTACACAGGGGGTTGAATAGGCTCCTGCAGGAGTCCCATCGGACCACAATGAACCAAAGACATTTGCATTGCTTTTGGGCCCTGGGGTGGGGGATATGTCACTACTCAGCCCCTTGCATGTTTTTTTTTTTGTCGAGTTCCTGAGTCCTGCAATGGCGGCTGCCAATCACATTGCTCGGTTCTGCGAGACCCGCCAATCATAATTAGTTTTTTTGTTGTTCTTGTCCTGCACAAGCTCTGCAGCAGTCTCATGGCAACTGCTATTTTTTTAAATTTTAATTTCTCTAAAACAGCTCAACAGATTTACACCAATTCATAAAAAGAACACTTTTTGGATAAATATCCAGTTTTGCCAAATATGGTGGAATTCTTTTCAGTCGTTTTCTGTATTGTTATCAAATTTTCCCACTGGAATATATACATATTATATATTACCTCCTGGCGGTCCCCAGTATGTAGTTATAGTTACGGCCACGTTTCAGTAGGAAAAGCGTTTCTTGACTTGCCTATATCTTTGGTGCTATTTGACGAATCGTCACTTAATTTTCAAAAAAAGTGCACCAGTGATTCTAGTTGTGCATGGAAAGTTTTGAGGCGATCCGTCAAGCAAGGGCCATGAAAAAGGGGTGCTCTAAAAAAGTGCGTTTTACATGTTAATTCCCATAGGGGCTTTGAACACGACTACAGCCCGAACCGCTGGACGGATTTACACCAAATTTGGCAAAAAGGTAGGTTTTGGTTTGCAGATCACGCTTTCAGCTATTTGATGTAAATCCTTTCAGTAGTTTATGAGAA
This sequence comes from Calotriton arnoldi, assembly GCA_963921515.1. Taxonomy (NCBI): domain Eukaryota; kingdom Metazoa; phylum Chordata; class Amphibia; order Caudata; family Salamandridae; genus Calotriton; species Calotriton arnoldi. The sequence continues at coordinate 474,408 of CAWUFW010008448.1, read as the reverse complement.
ATTAAAAGAAATCTAAATTTGCATATCTACGACGAGAAGCCTTTGCAAATAATAATGAGCTTGTGCAGAGATCTGTAGAGCTCTGATTGGCTGCCAACACTTCTTCCAGAAGTGTTGGCAGCCATTTTGGGACTCTGCTTCAGCCGTGTCCCCTCCAAAATAGATAAAGGGGGCAAGGCATGAATACCCTAACCCCGTAGTCTTGGACCTAGAGTCCAAGAGGGACAAACAAAAAAAAGAAACAAACGTGGTCCCCGCTCTTGTTTTTTAAAAAGCCCCTGGGTGGGCCAAGTCCCGGCGGCATGCCGATATTTATTAAACAAAAGGAGGAGGGTGCATGTGGCCCCTTTCCAAGGGCATATTTATGCTCCGGTGACCACCATCTCCTTGGGGCTACATACAAATATACCGGGGGCCGCAGGTGGCCACCACCTCCCCAGGGCTTTTATAAAAAAAGAAGGGGGCAGTATGGTCCCCCCACCTAGGGCTATTGGAAGCCCCAGGAACCACGACCTCCCGTGGCTAAATTAAAGACTATAGAGGGGGTCTGCGAAGACCCTTGACCTTGAGGACAACCACCTCCCTCGGTAAAATGGGAAAATAAAACATGGAGGTGGCTGTGTGGCCCCCACACCCGGGCCATGTATGGTCCCAGGGACCACTATCCCCCTGGCCCATGCATAACAAAGTAGGGGGGCTACCCCACCCCCTGCTGGAGCCAATAATGGCTCTGGGCACTGCACCTCCCAGGGCCGGCTCCTGCTATGACCCGGGGTGAGCACCCACGGGACATAGCTGTTGGCTTTTGCTTGGTGGAAGCTTTGCCAGCACCTGCCAAGCAAAAGCAAACACTCTGGTTCCAGCAAGCAGGAGCTGCCAAAATGCTCCTGCTTGCTAGAAGTGGAGTTTTCATCTCTTTCCCTACCCGCAGACATGCAGGCAGGGAAAGAGATGAATCCATTCCTCTCATATGCAAGGAGCTGCATTTCCAGCAGCTCCCTGTGTGCAAGAGCAATGCTGGCTTCCGCAGAAGGGGGCAGCTGACTGGGACTGCGGAGGCCTTAAGGCTCCCCCCACAGACTCAAAGCACACTGGGTGTCCTGAGTAGGACCAGGGCACTCATGGAGACATGGCCGGGTCCCGGGGGCTGGGGTCCACAGGGGCTCAAACGGGAAGAATAGGGGGGCTGCACATCCACTTCCCCATTAGATTTCGGCCAGGCCCTGGGGGATAGGATCCCCGGGCTCAAAATTGGCCCAGGGTGGGAGGCCGTGGAGCCACCCTCCCACACAAAGCAAAAACAAGGAGATGATGGACAGAGTGTGAGGAACAGGGTGAAGACTGATTTGCATGTGACTGGGTCTGAACTGGGGTGGCGAAGTGAGTTAAAGAACGATGATGTATTCGACCCAGTTCTGTGACTGGGGGTGAGTTTCTGAAAAGTTTCAGTGCTCCGTCCATCATCTCCTTGTGTTTGCTTTGTTCACCCTAAGTTGGCAGGGTATGCCCAGACATGGGTCCTTTGCTCACTTTGCCACTGGATTCAAGCTAGCCTGGCTGATGAGGGGTGTTACACCGAAACCGGTCCCAGGGTCCTTGTTTTCAGTCCAGGGCTTGCCAGTTCGGGCTGGACTGTTCCCATGAGGAACAGGGTCAAGACTGATTTGCATATGGCTGGGTCTGAACTGGGGTGGCGAAGTGAGCTAAAGAACGATGATGGATTCAACCCAGATCTGTGACTGGGGGTGAGTGTCTGAAAAGTTTCAGCGCTCCTTCCATCATCTCCTTGTGTTAGCACTTAGTAATTAAAGAACTCCACTTGGGTATATATTTTGAGCAAAACTGTAGACTCTTGTTGGATAAAAGGGCAGGTGTGGTCCCTTTGTGGCAGAGTCACTGACCTACCCACACAGACCCTTAGACACCCACTCACACCCTCAGTCACTAACACACCCACTGCCAGGCACATACAGCAACTAACACAGCCACTCACAGATGCATGCAGACACTCATGCACCTACTCACAGACCCATTCAGAAACTCATGCACTCACTCACAGATTGAATCAAACACATATATGCATACACACACACATATATATATATATATATATATATATATATATATACGCATATATATGTATATGTATATACACACACACTGAAAAAACAAAGGTTAAAGTAACGTTATAGTTAAGTGAATTTGTCAGTGACATTACCTTTATGAACTAAACAAAAACCGCAGCAATTCACCAGTTATAGTTAGCAGCGACGACTATAACTTGCGACTCCACCATGCACTGCTTATGACCTCACATGACATCACTCATGACATTTTCTATGACATCATTTATGACATCACTGATGACATCTTAAATGACATAATTGATGACAACACGGATGACATCATCCAAGCTTCGTTTTCCCGCATATTGCTGTATAATTTACTATGGCATTAGAGGTCCAACAGTAGGTACAAAATAGTTCAGGAGAAGATCAGGCCTCATTACTACCAACACAGAAACAACTCCCTTAGGTGTTGAAAATAAGCATGATGTGCAACATTGACCCCATAGCATACACTTTACATGTAGCATAGTTTACATTAACAATCATCCACAGATATATGAGAAACCCTCATTGAGTATGGTGTTCAAACTGGATACAACTGTTCAGAGACAGCCATAATAGTGGATGCCAATTCAAAAACAAATGCCCCACTACTACTTTTATCTGTATCAAACCCCTGACACACACCAAACCTACATTAAGAAATGAAGTTGATATCAGTAGAGAACTGAACACTGTAAACAGTGTTTACTGTATGGAGAGAGTTCATTCTATACCATGCAGTTTGGAAACAGTGAAACTCTCATGAGAAATACACCACATATTATTCAAATGAATCCAGTAAGAACAGTGTACATTCTAAACAACAGTTGTAAAAAATGACACTATCTGCTAAAAAAAACAACATTTTTATTTATTTATTTATTTATAGAGTTTTATATAGCGCGAACATGACCCAGGGGTATCAGAGCGCTTCACAGTTACATGAGGTAAATCGTTTAGAATACAACGGGTATAGCAAAGGTAATATACATATGGTTCCGGTACATGCCTTTCTTATCAGTTTCAACAACAAGATTAGGATCGGTTTGGTGTACAAAAAGGTATAACAGTAGTATTATACATATGGTTCCTATGTGTACCTTTCGTATCTTTTACATCAATATTACAAAGATTCCACGATCCAGATGATGATCAGTCATTGTTTAGGGTAGGAACTTGCTCATTAGGAAGATCTTCTCTTCCCTCTTGAAGGTTGACGTGTTTGGAATTTTTCTAATGTTTGAAGGGAGTGAATTCCAGATTCTGGGGGCCGCTCCGGAGAATGCTCTGTCATACGTTTTCTTCTTCTGAAAGATGGGAGGTTTCAGCAACAGGTCTCTGGCATTCTGGGATGGTTTGCTTCCCCCAGGTAGCTCAATTTTCTGGGCAAAGTACCTTGGCGTTTTGTAGTGGAGCGCTTTGTGGGTAATACATCCCAGTTTAAGTTGAATTCTGGCTTCATATGGTAGCTAGTTTAGTGCCTTCAGGTGTGGGGAAATGTGGTCATATTTTCTCGAACCTGTAATGAGTCTTGCGGCCGCATTGAGACAGGCTTTTAGTGGTGCTGTGGAGATTTTAGGTAGACCTGTTAATGTTGTACAGCCATATTCAATCCTTGATATAACTAAGGACTGAACTGCCAATTTGAGGTCCGACGTAGTAATGAGTGGTTTCACTTTCCTTATATAGTTCAGGTGAAAATGGGCACTTTTTGCCATTGATTTGATGTGGGCTTTCATGTCTAGGTTCTTATCAAGTGTGATTCCTAGTGATTTGGTCGAGCCAACTAGGATAGGGGTGCAGTTTAGCGCTGTGTGATCAGTTTGGTCCATTCCTTCACATCTGCGGAGTTCTTTGGAGGGGATATTAATAGGAATTCCGTTTTTTGTGCATTTAATTTCAGATGATTGCTAGTTAACCATTGTAATGACACTTTTAAGGCCTCATTCATTGTCTTGATCTCTTCCAACGACGAGATCTTGATGTAGATCTGAGTGTCATCTGCGTACAAGTGATAGGAGATGTTTGCGTGCCGGAGAATTTCTGTAAGGGGTTTGACATATAGGTTGAATAGTGATGGAGATAATGTTGATCCTTGTGGAACTCCAATAGAATTAGGGCATGACGGGGATAGCGCCTGGTTGACCAGGAACATCTGAAGGTGCTCAGTATCATACTACCTGCACGCTTCATACTGTGGTAAAAACTTTACAGATAGTCAAAATTCTGAAGCAAAACAAACACATGTACATGGGTTAGTACCTAGTGCACATAGTCTTCTATGTTAAGTATAAATTATCATGCTGACACAATTTTTTCTAATAACTCAAGGCTGCGTTCAAAGTGAGTATCTACTAAGAAGGATCACTCTCCGTTGGAAACTTTTTCTGCAGAGCCAAAATGTTGTGTGGAGCATAATGGATACAAGTCAACTGTCAGTTGCACACAGAGTTACTCTTGAATGCAAACATTAATAACATGTTCAATAACTCTACACAGCTATGGTGCCTTAGGAGAACATATGTTTTGTAAACGTATCAATTAGCTGGCCCAAGCTGTACAAAATTACGTAGAAAAGTATCATGGTAACTACCCGTGACTATGTAAACTGCAAAACAAACTAGCACCCTCATTGGATGATGTCATCAATGATCAATGATGTAATTTGATATGTCATAAATGATGTCATAGAACATGTCATGAGTCATGTCATATGTGAGGTCATAAGCAGTGCATGGTGGGGGTGCAAATTATAGTTAGTGCTGCTAACTATAGCTGTTGAATTTCTGTGTTTTTTTTGTTCAAAACTTTAATGTTGTCACTGAGAAATTCACCTAACTATAACGTTACTTTAACCTTTGTTTTTTTAAATATATATGACATATAAGATATATATGATATATATATATATATACAAGATATATATATCTGTATATCTATTATATTTGTAGTGATCAGTTGAGAGGGGGACGAGAAAATGTTGGACTCCCAAAATGCATTTCCCCCATGTTTGTGAGATTTGGTGTAAATCTGTTCAGTAGTTGCAGAGTTATTAACAGAAATTCAAATTTGATATATAGGAAAGAGGTCGAACAACTCCGGCTTGCAGAAAGTGGAGTTTTCATCTATTTCTCTGCATGCAAATATGTGTGCAGAGAATCCGATGAAAACATTTCTCTGACAGACAGGGTGCTGCTTTTCAGCAGCCCCCTGTCTGTCACAATAATACCAACTCCCGCAGTAGGTGGGGACCTGGCAGAGACTGAAGAGGCTCCCCTCGCAGTCTCCAACACAGGTCACTGGGTGCCCTAAGGGCACCAAGAATAAAGAGACTGGGCACTGGGAGATGGGTTCACCAGGGCCAAAATCGGCCCACCAAGGGGGGCCACGCAGCCCCACTCCCCATTACAAAATGCCCGGGCCCCTGGCGATGGGATCCTGAGGGCCAAAATCGGCCTCAGGATGGGGGCCGTCCAGCCCCCCTCCCCTAATAATAATTATGTTTTTTTTAAAAGGCTGAGCATCGGGGGATAGGGTCCCCTGGGCCAAAATCGGCACGGGAAGGGGGGCGGGGAAGCCCCCTCCTATAATAAAAATAACTAAATAATAAAAGGCTGGCCCAGGGGGAATTCGGCGGAGGCCCGCTCCCTTTCTCAACCACTGTGCAATGGGCCCTCCTGGTGTACAACTTGTTGGGGATTGAAGTCCCCTTGGCTGCTGAGGGTCCTTGGGGGCCAACAACCCCTCCTGTTACCTTCAAAAAGTCCCAAACAGCGGGAGAGCTTGTGGGAGGCCCCGCCCCCTTTCTCCACCACTCTGCAAATGCGCCACCTGGCAAACTACTGGTTGGAGGATGAGATCCCCTTGGCTGCTGAAGGTCCTTGGGGGCCAACAACACCTCCTGTTTCCTCCAGTAAGCAGTAAGTCCCACACAGCAGAATTGCTGAGAGGTCATCCGATGCCCTGCCTTCCTTTCGCCATCACTGTGCAAACATGCCTCCTGGCTCTACAGTAGGCCTGGGCAGTAAATTCCGTTCCGCCTGCGGAATTTGCGGAATTTGGGTAATTTCGCGTTCCGCGGAGAACGTGGAATTACAAAACATTCCGCGATCCGCGGCTTCGCGGAATTTTTTGCTTGTTCGCGCTTACAAAATGCGTGTTCGCGAGATATTTCTCCCCGAGCACGCAAACAGCGTTTGCGAACAGGAAAAAAGCATCGTGAACGGGCGGAACAAGCTTGTTCCGCATGTTTGCGGAACTTTTGCGTGCTCGCGGAGATTTGTTTACCGTTTTGTGGAGCTTTGCGTAGCGCAACTACGCAAATTCCGCCCACCCCTACTCTACAGCCTCCCCTGCTGCCCCAGGAACTGCCACCTTCCCAGGGCACTTAATAGGAATGTGGTGAGGCCTGTCCGGCCCCCGCAGCCTCGGGGGCCACCACCTCCCTGGGGCACAAACACAATAATGAAAAGGGTCTTTTGCTGACCCCCAGCCCCAGTGACCACCACCTCCCCAGGGCTAAAGTTAACCCCCTCGTGGAGCCCTAGGTGCCCCTGGGGACCGCCACCCCCCAGGGCCGGTTCCAGCAATGTCCTGGGGTGCCCACCCTGGGACATTGCAGTGTGCTATGGCCTGGTGGGAGCACTGCTCCTGCCAAGCCATAATAAACACTCCACTTTCAGCAAGCGAGAGCAGAAAATGCTCTCACTTGCTGAAAGCAGAGCATGTCTGTTTCCCTACTCACTATCTAGCGAGCAGGGAAATAGACAAATTGCTTTGAGATCCAGGGACCTGCAGTTTAGCAGCTCCCTGGGTCTCAATGCATTGTCGGCCCGCAGGAAGCAGGCAGTCGGCAGGGACCCTGGGGACCTTGAGGCTCCCCCACGGTCACCAACGTTTAAAAAGTGGGTGCCTTGGGTGGGACCAGGGCACCCACATTTCAGGCCGGGCCCGGGGGGATGGGATCCCGGGGTCGAAATCGGCCCGAGAGGGCGGGTTGCACGGACTCCCTCTCTTTAGTATTAGTTAAAAAAAATTACAGAGGCTGGCATTGGGGGTTAGGGTCCCCAGGGCCCAAAACAGCCATGGGAAGGGGGGGCCATGTGGCCCCCCTTCCTAAAAAACAGGGAAAAAATGGGAGGGAACAACAACTCACCAGAGGCCCCGCCCTCTTTCTCCACCACTCTGCAAACACACCTCTCGGCACACTGCTGGTGGGGGGATGACTTCCCCTTGCCTTCTGAGGGCCTGAGGACTAAAATGGACATCTTCCCCGAAGCAGCTTTGCGCCAGGAGGTGCGTTTGCACAGTGGTGGAGAAAGGGGGCATGGCCTCCAATAACCTCTTAGCAATCCAGCTGTGTGGGACTTACTGGAGGTAACAGGAGGGGTAGTTGGCCCCCAAAGACCCTCAAGAACCAAGGGGACTTCATCCACCAACTAGTAGTGCACCAGAAGGTGCATTTGCAGACTGGTGGATAAAATGGGCGTGGCAACTAAAAACTTCTCAACAATCCTGTTGTGTGGGACTTACTGGAGGTAACAGGAGGGGTAGTTGGGGGCCAACTTTCCTCCTGTTACATCCAACAAACATGGCTCCTGGCACACTACTGGTTGGAGGATTAAGTCCACCTTACTCCTGTGGGATCTTGGGGGTCAAAAAGCCCTCCTGGTAACTCCTGTAAGTCCTACACAGCGGGATTCCTGAGAGCTGGTTGGAAGTCCCGCCCCATTTCTCCACTGCTCTGCAAACACAACTACTACTTAAAAAACATAGAAATTCACTAAAAAAACAAAAGTTAAAGGGATGTTATAGTTAGGCTCAGATTTCACTAGTACAAAACCAGTGAAATTCAGCAGTTATAGTTAGCCGAGCTACCTACTTGTGCCCCTGCAATGCACTGATTATGACCTCATATATTATATCACTCATGATATGGTCAGTGACATCACTGATGTTATCTCAAATGGCATCACTAATGACATCATCCACAGAATCACTAACACCCTCTCACACCCCCATAGAACCTTTCATACACCCACTCCCACATAACCAATCACAAACCCATTCACATACCCCTACCAGTACTTACACACCCACTCACTGATTCATAGATCTACACACACATCCATGCACTGACCCATACAGACACTCATACACCCACTCAGTCACTAATGCAGCCACTGACATATCCACTCATACAGCCATTCACACACGGAGTTCGTCACCCATACAGCTACTCACATAACTAGTCATTCACCCATACTGTCAATTACACAGTCACTTACTCACCCATACAGATACACACATACCCAATCACTTACTCATACAGATACTAACACATACTCACTCACCTATACAGCCACTCTCGCATTGACTCACCCATACAGCCACTCATATATCCCATCACTCACCTATACTGCTTTCACATACATAGTTCTCAACCATATACCACTGACACATTCACTTACTCACCCACACATCCACACATACACACTCACTCATACAGCCCCTCACATATGCACTCACTAACCCATACAGCCACTGACTCACCCACTCACTCATCCATACAGGCAGTCACACACCCTCTCACCCATCCACATAGACACTCAGACAACCATACAGGAACTCAGACAACCAATCACTCACCAATACAGCCACTCACGTACCCACTCACACACCCATGCAGCCACTTAGAAAGCAACTGACAGACTGATACAGAAATTCACACAACCAGTCACTCACCCATATATTTACTGAGACATCTAATCACTCACTTATACAGTCAGTCATGCACCCACTGAATCATACTCAGTACCTGCAAGCTTTGGTCCACCTTTACTTGCCCTCACGCCCTCTTCGGTCGACTACCCAGGCTAAATTTTCGGTTCCCAGGATCAGATGGGTGGCCGATCTTTTGCTTGTCTAGGTCCTTCTTTGTGGAATTCTCTTCCCATGCCACTTCACAACGAAACTGTTTACAGGAACTTCTGCAAATGTTTGAAAACTTGGCTGTTTAATCAATAATTTTCTGTTTTTCTTTTGTTCTTCTCAGGCTGGCGCCGGAAAACCCTGTTGGGTAGCTGTGCGCCTTACAAAATTAATTAACATAACATTAATTAATTAACATACAAGCACTCATACACCCACCGATTCACCAATACACCTTGGTATATTTTAAACACTTTAAAAACATTCACAGTCACTGGATGATGTCATCAGTGATGTCATTTGAGATGTCATCAGTGATGTCACTGACCATGTCATGAGTGATGTAATATGTGAGGACATAAGCAGTGCATTGCGAATGCGCGAGTTATAGTTAGCTCAGCTAACTATAACTGCTGAATTTCACGGATTTTGTACGAGTGAAATCTAACTATGACGTCCCTGTAACCTTAGTTTTTTTCAGTAAATAATATGTATATTATTTACTGAAAAAAACAAAAGGTTACATGGACGTTATGGTTAGGCTCAGATTTCACTTGTACACATTATATATATATATATATATATATTCACTGAAAAAACCACAGGTTTCAGGGACGTTATAGTTAGTTGGACATTTCACTCGTACAAAACCAGAGAAATTCGGCCGTTATAGTTAGTTCAGCTAACTATAACTCGCGCCCCCGCAATGCACTGCTGATGACGTCACATATTACATCATTCATGACATGGTCAGTGACATCACTGATGACATGACTGATGACATCTCAAATGACATCACTGATGACATCATCCATGTGATAATCTGATGCACCTCCTCATACCCTAATATAACATTTGAGGCAACAGAAGTCCAGAAAGATGAAGAAAAGTGCAGGAAGAAGCAAGAGATGTGCAGAAAGAACCAACAGAGGAGCAGAAAGTCCTCCTGTGCCCCCAAATTTTTGCTGACGGGTACTGGTGGTAACTGACTCTGACTAACCAGGCCTAGAGCCAGTGCTATGCTAAAGGACATTTAGAATACAGTGAAAACACCTACATACACTAGGGAACACTATGCGTTGGGGTACCCCTGTGATTAGCATGACCTCCTCTGTATTTGATATGAGTTAATGCCTGGACCATTGCATGAGTACATGCGTAGTGACTGGATGATTAGAGTGCTGCAAGGAGACTGCATGGTGAATTTATAAGTGCTGGGGTTTTGGCAGAGCAATTAGATAAGTATATGGTGCTGGCAGAGTGATTGGAAGAGTGCACAGAGAGTGACAGAGGGATTGCTGGACTGCATGGGTAGTGCTCTGGGGATTGTAGCAGTGCCTGTGTTAGTGCCTGGGCCATTGCATCAGTACATGGGTAGTGACTGGATGATTACAGTACTGTAAGGAGAGTACATGGTGAATTTATAAGTGCTTGGGTTTTGGCGGACTGATTGGATAAGTACATTGTGCTGGCTGGGTGATTGGAGGAGTGCATAGGTAGTGACAGGCAGATTACTGGACTGCATAAGTAGTCCTCAGGGGATTGTAGCCCTACATCTGTTAGTGTTGACTGTATGGGTAAGTGCATAGGGGATTGTAGCAGTGATCAGTTAGTGCCTGGATCATTGCATGAGTACATAGCTACTGAATGAAACATTAGAATACTGCAAGGAGAGTGCCTGAGTGAATTTATAAGTGCTTGGGTATTGGCAGAGTGTTTGGATTAGTACATAGTAGTGGCTGAGTGACTGGAGGAGTGCACGGGGAGTGACAGGGTGATTGCTGGACTGCATGGGTACTACCAGGGGAATTGAAGGAGCGAATGAGAAGTGTGTAGGTGGTTAGAGGACTCCATGGGTAGTACACAGGGATTGTAGCAGTGCATGTGTTAGTGCCTGGATCATTGCATGACTACATGGGTAGTGACTGGATGATTAGAGTACTGTGAGAAGAGTGCATGGTGAATGTATAAGTGCTTGGGTTTTGGCGCAGTGATTGGAGGCTGTGCCTCCTGTTATATCCGACATTGCAATGATTGTTGCAAGTTGTCTCTCTGGTCTCCGGTGCTGACCGCAACTCGTCACTCTGGACCTGCCCAGAGTTCTGGCAACCTATTCTGGTGAATCCTTTACCCCCCCCTCCCCCTGCTCACTACCCGACCCGACTCTTGGAACAGTGGCCTGGCGGCTCGCGACGGGATCACTCGGGAGTGACTGCTGTTCTGCCTGGGTGCGGGGCCGCGACGCCCGGGCCTGTGAGCGCCTGACCCATGCTGGTCCCCGCGGACCTGGCCCAATCTCGGAGCTTGAGGCGCAGGGGCACCCCTTGGGATGATACTGTCTCTGTCTCCAACCGCTCTAACAGCCACCACATCTGATCCAAGGTAGGCACGAGCAGGGCTTCACCATGGCCAACACAGGGATCTACAGAGGCCTGGACATGACGTGCCTGACCTTAAAATGGCAGCTGCCTTCCTTTCCTCGGCAGCCTAAATGGCAGCCCCCAGCTCCATCTCTGGATTGTTTTTTACACCCCCCCCCCTTTTTCTTTTACCTCTGCCCTCTAGTGGGGACATGTTCTTCCGCTACTCGACTGTTGCTTATGTATCTATTCTAAACTGTTTTTCCTGATTGCTGAGACCTGAGCAACTTGGCTGATGCCCGGTGGAGCTGCTAGACAGCTATTGAGGAGATTGGCCCTGGTTTCCCCCTCGACCGTCACCTACCCAGCCGGTCATTGGGCACAGTTCTTCCTCGTCTCCCTGCTATGGCTCCTTCCTCCCCTCCCTCCTACGTATTCTCGCAACCTTGTTTTTGTTTACTGTACCTTACTATGTTCTTGTAACTGATGTAACTTGTAACGCAATGTTCCCCTGGTAAAGCGCTCTGATACCTCCGGGTCTAGCCAGCGCTATATAAAACGTTTCAAATCATATCAAATCAAAACTGTTTCCCTGAACGCCGAGACCTGAGCAACATGGCTGATGCCCGGTGGAGCTGCTAGATAGCTATAGAGGAGAATGGCCCTGGTTTCCCCCTCGACCGTCACCTACCCAGCCAGACATTGGTCACAGTTCCTCCTCGTCTCCCTGCTATGGCTCCTTCCTCCCCTCCCTCCTACGAATTCTCGCAACATTGTTTTTGTTTATTGTACCGTACTATGCTTTTGTAACTGATGTAATCTGTAACGCAACGATCCTAAATGTAAAGCGCTCTGATACCCTCTGGGGTCTGGTTCGCGCTATATAAAACTTAAAAAAAAAAAAAAAAAATAAGGGTATAGGACTGGCTGGGTGATTGGAGGACTGCATAGGTAGTACCAGTGAGATTACTGGACTGCATAGGTAGTCCTCAAGGGATTGCAGCAGTGCATGTGTTAGTGACTGGGCCATTGCATGAGTTCATGGGTAGTGACTGGATGATTAGAGTGCTGCAAGGAGAGTGCATGGTGAAGTTATAAGTGCTTGGGTTTTGGCGGAGTGATTGGATAAGTACACACATGTCACATCAGGCCCGCCCCCTCCCTTCACCACTGTGCAAATGCGCCCCCTGGTGGGTTTTAAGTTGGGGGATTAATTACCTTTGAATCCTGAGGGTCCCTGGGGGCCAACTAGCCCACCAGGTACCTCCAGTAAGCGCCACAGAGCTGCGTTGCAGAGAGGTGGTCCAAGGCCACGCCCCTTTTTATACCTCTTTGCAACGCAGCTCTGTGGCGCTTACTGGAGGTACCTGGTGGGCTAGTTGGACCCAAGGGACCCTCAGGATTCAAGGGGACTTAATCCCCCAACTTACAACACGCCAGAGGGCCCGTTTGCACAGTGGTGAAGGGAGGGGGTGGGGCCTGATGTGACAAGTGTGCAAACGCGCCCCGTGGTGCGTTTTAAGTTGGGGGATTAAGTCCCCTTGAATCCTGAGGGTCCCAAGGGCCCAAGTAGCCCACCAGGCACCTCCAGTAAGCACCACAGAGCTGCGTTGCATAGAGGTGGTCCGAGGCCACGCCCCTTTTTACACCTTTCTTCAACGCAACTCTGTTGCGCTTACTGAAGGTACCTGGTGGGCTAGTTGGCCCCCAGGGACCCTCAGGATGCAAGGGGACTTAATCTCCCAACTTAAAACACGCCACAGAGCGCGTTTGCACACTTGTCACATCAGGCCCCACCCCCTCCCTTCACCTCTGTGCAAACGGGCCCTCTGATGTTTTGTAAGTTGGGGGATTAAGTCCCCTTGAATCCTGGGGGTCCCTTGGGTTCAACTAGCCCACCAGGTACCTCCAGTAAGCGCCACAGAGCTGAGTTGCATAGAGGTATAAAAAGGGGTGTGGCCTTGGACCACCTCTCTGCAACGCAGCTCTGTGGCGCTTACTGGAGGTACCTGGTGGGCTAGTTGGCCCCCAGGGACCCTCATGATTCAAGGGGAATTAATCCACCAACTTACAACACGTCAGAGGGCCCGTTTGCACAGTGGTGAAGGGAGGGGGTGGGGCCTCCGGCGCGATGCCGGCTTTTTTTTTTTTTAGAAGGGGGGCTGGGTGGCCCCCTTCCTTTCCTATTTTTTGGGCCCTGGGGACCCCATCCCCCCGGGCCTGACCCCTATTTTTTAATTTGCTTTTTTTTAAAAACAGAAGGGGGCGTGTGGCCCCCTTCCCAAGGCCATTTTCGGCCCCGGGGACCCCATCCCCCGGGGCATGGCCAACATTCTTTTTTTTTTTTATATATTTGGAGGGGGGCACATTATTCAAATCAAGCACTGGGAGGTGGCGGTCCCCGGGGCTGCGGGGGCCCCCGTGGGCCCCCGCTACATAAATAAATGCCTCCGGGACTTGGCCCACCCGGGGGCTTTGAAAACGAAGCGCGGGAGACCGTGCTTTGTTTTTTTTTATTTTCGGACGGATTCGCGCACCGGCGCGACCCCGCCTGAACTTTTTTAAAAAAAATGCTTTTCTTGGGCAGGCTTAGGGGGTCAGGGTGTTTTTACCCTGCCCCCTTTTTTTGTATTTTAATCTTTCTCTCACCTTTTCTTTCTCCCTCGGTCCAAGCACAAGATGGCTGCCAACACTTCCTGGTTTGAAGTGTTGGCAGCCAATTAGAGCCAAGCTCGTGCTGGGGGGGTTAGGCTCCGCCCAGATATTGAAACTTTTTATTTTTTTAATATCTCAGGAACTACTGAACGAATTTACACCATTTAAAAAAAGGGCTCTTTCTGAACCAAGGACTACCTTTTTGCCAAATTTGGTGTCATTCCGTTCAGCAGTTCGGGCTGTAGCGGGTCTAAAGTTTCCTATGGAAAATAACATGGGGAAAACATGTTTTGGTACCCCCCTTTTTTCTCGGCCCCCGCTTGTCAAATCACCCCGAAACTTTAAAGACAGAAGTTGACCGGAGCGGGCCACTAGTTTTGAAAATTTCGCGAAGATTCGTCAACCGGCGCCAAAGTTATTGGGAAAACAAAAAACGCTTTTCCTATGGAAACTAGGTCCTAACTATAACTACCTACTGGCGACCGCCAGTAGGTAATATATATATATATATATATATATATATATATATATATATATATATATATATATATATATATATACAATAAAGGTTCATTACAAATAACATCTACTGAGATATCCATCAGAATGAATAACAACATATCACCACCATCAGTAATGTTGAAAAAAGCTTTGAGGAGATGTATTATAGTAGACTCAGTTCTACGGTCAGTTCAGAATCTAGACTGGCTCACATATGGGAATAGGCCTGAAATTCTCCAAGATGTTTGTATCTAGTGAAGAATTTGTAAGGCGTAGCATGGCTGGGTTGTCCTTTGCGTAAGGAAAGGAGATGATGTAGTGAAAGGATGTATTTGTGTATGCATGGGTCGAGCGAGCCTTCTGTAGAATGTTGAGTGTGGCGCTGTGAGAATGTTTGCAATACAATAAAGGTTTATTTAAATAGAAAGTGTGACTTAATCATAATTACAGAGTCTATCTCATCTCAAATTACTAATCTTCACGAATTTGTTCCTAAAAAAATGTTCTTCCACCTCAACTTCCTCCTGGAAAGTTTCGGAGGAATCTGTCAAACGTGTGCTGATTAAACCTGGGCGTAGTTTGCGTAGTAGCACTTCACGTAGCTACGTGAAGTATATTTTGAACTACACGTAGCTATGCAAATTGCGTAGTGCGTAGCTGTGTGCTTGACTGCACTGTACAATAATTACCAAAGGCATCTTACACAGTGCAAGTTAAGATAAAACAAATAACTCTGTCTTTATATGCTAAAAATGCATATAGTTATTTCACAAAAATAAAAACGATAAATTAACAAGCAGTGAGAGAGGTGATGATTTTGGGATCCTCCCTAACCTAGGGAGAGAACCAAGCAGATACCTTGAAAACAAAAAGCACATCTTTTGAACGATTCAGTGGTGGTCCCATCCTCTTAGGACCACCCCAAGCACAGTTATTGGCAAAAATACAATCCCAACCAAAGGCCCTGCAAAGCATTATGGGACGAGATTAGCAGTGGGCAGTGAATATTATAGTATCCAATATCAAAATAATTCTACAAAGAGCTGCAGTTCAACTAGTCGTTACTAGGTGTCGTCCCTCAAGAGTGAAATGCAAAAGTATTGAAAACCTTTCATGAAGCTTTTGCATTTGACTCGTGAGGGACGACACCTAGTAACGACTAGTTGAACTGCAGCTCTTTGTAGAATTATTTTGATATTGGACACTATAATATTCACTGCCCACTGCTAATCTCGTCTCATAATGCTTTGCAGGGCCTTGGTTGGATTGTATTTTTGCCCATAACTGTGCTTGAGGTGGTCCTAGGAGGAAGGGACCACCATTGAATCATTCACATGATATGCTTTTTGTGTTCAAGGCATCTGCTTGGTCCTCCCCTAGGTTAGGGGGACTCCAAAATCATCACCTCTCTCATTGCTTGATATTTTATTGTCAAAATTCATTTTTGTGAATTGGTTATATGCTTTTTAGCATAAAAAATTGCTTTATCAAAGCATTTGAAGGAGTTTATTATTAAGCCTGGGCGTAGCTATGCAAATTGTGTAGTGCGTAGCTGTGTGCTTGACTGCACTGTACAATAATTACCAAAAGCAAACTTGTACAGTGCAAGTTAAGATAAAATAAATATCTCTGTCTTACTCTTTATATGCTAAAATTGCATATAGTTTTTTCACTAAAGTGAAAACAAAAAGTTAACAAGCAGTGAGAGAGGTGATGATTTTGGGATCCTCCCTAACCTAGGGAGAGAACCAAGCAGATACCTTGAAAACAAAAAGCACATCTTTTGAACGATTCAGTGGTGGTCCCATCCTCTTAGGACCACCCCAAGCACAGTTATTGGCAAAAATACAATCCCAACCAAAGGCCCTGCAAAGCATTATGGGACGAGATTAGCAGTGGGCAGTGAATATTATAGTATCCAATATCAAAATAATTCTACAAAGAGCTGCAGTTCCACTAGTCGTTACTAGATGTCCCTCACGAGTCAAATGCAAAAGCTTCATGAAAGGGTTTCAATGCTTTTGCATTTGACTCATGAGGGACATCTAGTAACGATAAGTGGAACTGTAGCTTGATGTATTAATAATTTCAATGCTTTTGCATTTGACTCGTGAGGGACATCTAGTAACGACTAGTTGAACTGCAGCTCTTTGTAGAATTATTTTGATATTGGACACTATAATATTCACTGCCTACTGCTAATCTCGTCCCATAATGCTTTGCAGGGCCTTTGGTTGGGATTGTATTTTTGCCCATAACTGTGCTTGGGGTGGTCCTAGGAGGAAGGGACCACCACTGAATCGTTCACATGATATGCTTTTTGTGTTCAAGGCATCTGCTTGGTCCTCCCCTAGGTTAGGGGGACCCCAAAATCCTCACCTCTCTCATTGCTTGATGTTTTATTGTCAAAGTTCACTTTTGTGAATTGGTTATATGCGTTTTAGCATAGAAAATTGCTTTATCAAAGCATTTGTAGGTGTTTATTATACTGCTGCTACGCTATGTCAATTAGCACAGTTTTTCACTATCCTATGTGCAGTTTGCGTAGTGCGTAGTAGCACAAACTTTGCATGCTCCGTGAGCGTAGCGAAGTATTATGCCCAGGGTTAGTGCTGATAAAAAGGGGGGAGATCTCAAAACACATTTACTCATTCATTTTTCCATAGGAAAATTAGACATACTGACAGCCCAAATGGCAGAACGGGTTTAAACCAAATTAGGCATCTGTAAAGGCTGTGCGGCTGCCCATCTCTGAGGCTGTCTCTGGACCCTACTCAGTCCTAAGACCCCAGAGACATTCCAATGGTGTTGCTTAGGAGCCTATAGCCTGAAGGTCCATGTTTCTAAGAGAGCAGGGGGCACATGCTTCAAGCTATTTACCGGTCGCAAACGGGCCGATTCGCAGAATCAGCCCCTTTGCGACCGGTAAATAGCCTTTTGGGATGCATCAAGCCCAAAGGCATTCGCAAAATAGGTAATCGCAATTTTTGCGATTACCTATTTTGCAAATGCAGTTAGGGAATCGCAAATTGCAATTCCCTAAATGCAATGCATTATGCATTTGCAAATTGCGTTTTCGCAATTTGGAATTGCAAATTACCATCAACTTTAAGTTGATGGTAATTTGCGATTCCTTTGAAAAATGCACAAAAGTGCATTTTTCAAAGTGCAATGTGGTGCATACAGTGCGCCACATGTCCATACTCACCTTGTTTGGGAGTGAATCAGGTGGGCCTTTAGGCCCCCTTGCACCCTTGGAATTGCATGCGCAATTTGCGATTACTTATTTGGTAATCGCAAATTGCGAATGCTGTCCCATTCATTCTTATGGGCCTGTAGGCCCGTAGGAATGAATGGGAATGCATTCACTAATAGCGAATCGCAATTTGCGATTTGCTATTAGGGAATGTGTAGGAATCACAATATATTTTGCGATTCCTACATGCATATGGAATTGTGATTCCTAAATAGCGATTCCTTTAAAATCGCTATTAAGGAATTGCAATTCATTATGTTGATGCATGTGCCCCCAGGATGCCCAACTCATGAGGCGCAGTGGAGGTGATGTGAAAGTCGCAGGCCCGAGCAGGAGAACGATGTAGTCTGTTCTGGAACCCCTCCTCTACTGCTGTCAGTATGGACCCAGTGTCTAGGCTGCTGTTGCTGGGGTCTATGCCTGCGCAGCAGCACTGAGCCAACATGGTCCTGCCTAGGCGCTCAGATAATGGGAGAACATGTTGGCTGCATTTGCAGAAGTTGCTCTGGCACCCATCTACAAGGCTGTCCCGTGCCTTGCGTTCTCATTAGACCCTGGGTCAACTCTGCTGATGTTGGCACCTGCTTCATGGGTAACAAGAACCACCGCCCTTGGTGTCTTGCATTCTGAAAGGGAAGCTTTGGAGTTTGTTATGGCTGGGACAGAGAGGAGTAGTGGCACCATGCATTCTACTCCATTCCCGTTTTAGTTAGGCCCTCCTTATAAAATGTGTAACTTTTTTCTTTATTGACGGAAGGCACAATAATTTTTTTACATCTTTTCATTCTCAATACTGGGATTCTTCTCTCCGCACTCCATATTCATGTTGCACTCCATTAAGTAGAGTGCAGAGCTGCTTAGATCCTAAAATGCTTAGGATTATTTTCTTCCACGTCCTGCAGCAGCTCTTGTGCTATGTTATGATCTGCAGTTGTCTCTGTGTTCTGTAGAGCGCTCGGGGCGTGGGTTCCATGTACTGGCAGTTGCTCCACAGCTGGCAGGAGGGAAGCCACGCACCCGGCAGCCTCCAATAAAGTTGTCTGCATCAACTTATTTGGCAGAAGGCGTTTTCAATTACCATATTGGTGACGACCTAGGTGGTCACCCAATGTGATTGTTTGTGTCTCTGGGTCAGTATTTGTGTCTTCCTCTCCTGGTGCACGGCTGGGTCTCATGGTCCATACCTCAATGGATGAAGGTTTGTGTCCCTGTGCCAGTGTTTGTGTCTCTGGGTCAGTAATTGAGCCTTCCCCCTGGTGTACATGCCTGGTTCTCAGGGTCCATGCCTCAATGGGTGAATGATTGTGTCCCAGGGCCAGTGTTTGTGTCTCTGGGTCAGTAATTGTGCCTTCCCCTCCTGGTGCACATGTCTGGTTCTTAGGGTGCATGCCTCAATGGATGACTGCTTGTTTCTCTGGGTCAGTATTTGTGCCTCCCTCTCCTACTGCACATGTCTGGGTATTAGGGTTTGTGCTTTGTTGGGTGAGTGTTTGTGTCTCTGGGTCAGTATTTGTGTCTCCCTCTCCTGGTGCACATGTCTGGGTCTCAAGGTCCATGCCTCAATGTAAGTGTTTGTGTCTCTGGGTCAGTATTTGTGTCTTCCTCTCCTGGTGCACATGGCTGGGTTTCATGGTCCATACCTCAATGGATGAAGGTTTGTGTCTGTGGGTCAGTGATGGTGTCTCTCTCTCCTGGGGCTCATGCCTGGTTCTCAGGGTCCATCCCTCAATGGATGAGTGTTTGTCTCTGGGTTAATATTTGTGCCTACCTCTCCTGGTGCACAAGTCTGGTTCTCAGGGTCCATGCCTCAATTAGTGAGTGTTTGTGTCTCTGGGTCAGTACTTGTCTCTCCCTCTCCTGTTGCACATGTTTGGGTCTCAGGGTCCATGCCTCAATTAGTGAGTGTTTGTGTCTCTGGGTCAGTATTTGTCTCTCCCTCTCCTGTTGCACATGTTTGGGTCTCAGGGTCCATGCCTCAATTAGTGAACATTTGTGTCTCTGGGTCAGTATTTGTGCCTACCTCTCCTGGTGCACATATCTGGTTCTTAGGGTCCAAGCCTCAATGAATGCTTGCTTCTGTTTCCCTCTCCTGGAGCACATGTCTGTATCTCAGAGTCCATGTCTCCCTGGGCCAGTTTTTGTGTCTTTGGATCAGTGTTTGTGTCTCCCTCTCCTGCTGCACATATTTGTGTCTCAGAGTCCGTGTCTGGGTAAGTCTTTATATATCCCCACCCCTACCTCAGTGTTTATGGCTGCCTGTCTTTTTTTAGATATGTGTGTATGTGTAGAGAAAGGAATACGAACAGTGTAAGTGGATCCAGGAGAAGGTGCAGAGAAATGAATGCGGATAGTATAAGCGGATCCAGGAGAAGGTGCAGAGAAAGGATAGTGAACAGTGTAAGATGTGCAAGGAGGCGATGCAGGTAAAGAGCGGCGTAAGGGTAAGAGGATCATTAGAAGGTGCAAAGAAAGGGTGGTGGATAGTGTAAGAGGTGCCATGAAATGTGGACAGTGTAAGAGGTTCCATGGGAAGGGCACAGAAAGATTAGCGGGCAGTGTAAGAGGAGCATGAAAAGGCGGAGAAAGAATGGCGGATAGTGTAAGAGGTATAGGGAGAAGGTGCAGAAAATGATGCGGACAAGATAAGAGGAGCATGAGAAGGTGCAGAGAATGGATTGCGGACGGTGAAAGAGGTGCCACGATAGTGCAGAGAAAAATGTCGGACAGGGGAAGAGATGTCACAAAGACGTGCAGAGAAAGAATGGCGGGCAGTGAAAGATGGGCCACGAGGAGGTGCAGAGAAAAAATTGGCGGTCACCAGATTCTTCATTGTTCCTAGCCCCCAGCTTCTTCCGTGATCTCTTTCTTCCGGCTTCTGTCTGGGTCACCCGCCACTGTATTACAGTGCCTTGAGTATATTACCTGCTTACATGCCATCGACCACAACCCCATCCTATTGAAACGTGTTCTCGGGACACGCCTGCACTAGCTTTCTAGTGGGCCCATGTGCCAGCTGTGCCTTCACCTTTAAAGTCCGGTTCTTCACCCATAACCAGTCACTTCCTATTGGCGAGCCCCTGTGCGCCTCTAAGATGCCACCCAGCCCCTTCCTTACCATAGAGCCAGCCCGGTTCAATATCATTTCTCCACCTACGGGCAGTGCCTGACCCCTGCCCTGCACCTTTTGTGCCCGCTCGCTGCACTCTTGGGTCACAGCACAGTGTTCGTAGTTCGCACTATCCCTATGCAATGCCATACGCACTGCTCTTATCCGTTTCTAAGTCATTCGAGCTAAGAACCTTAAGTGTTCGATGCTGTTTATTTAAAAGCGTATAAATGTGTGAGTTTTATTAGAAAGGAATGAAGGGATCAACCAACCAAAACAAGCAAATGAACCGAGGAATAAGAAACGAAAGCGCATCGCCTCAAGGCGCTTCTTGCCTGAAAGAGACGGTTGTGGGGATGGAACAGTGGCTGTTGAATCTACTCTTGAAAACAAGCTGGTGAGGCCCAAAGCCCCAATTATTACTTTTTTTAATAGCACCTCTATGAAGAAACATGGCTTCTAAGCGCTGTATCTCCATGATTGCTTTTATTCACTTGTGGGGTAGTGTTAATTGGGAAGTCACGTTATCCACAAAAATGTACATTTATATGAATCCTGCCTCAAAATTATGTATATTGCGTGAGTGCGTTGAGCGCTGCACAGCTCTCGGTAAATGCACAGCTCGTCTTCTCATGCAGTAAAGGGCGCACGCCGCCTCTTAAGCCTGACAAGGCGTGCATCGGCTGCACCTGTAAACCGCTCATCTGCGGCATTCCCACATGTGCCCCCGTGAGATGAGCAACGCGCTCAGTACATAAGTGGATACAAGCACACTTACAGCTGTTTACTTAATGTCACGTTACCAGTACGCAACTCTGTGGCACGAACCCGCCGGGCTCCTCTTCATGGACCTGAGGACACATTTCCATGGCTGCACTAACGGCATACCCGGGGCACTCACGTGGTATCCCCCACCGAGTCTTGGCTCTCCTAGGCTTCCTCCGCTGCAGAGTAGTTTATACCTGCGCACTGCATAATGACTAATGGTAGAAACGGCCCTGACACGAAGGAGCTAACAGGAACAAGCTAATAGCAACAGCAAACTAACCCCAACTGCTGCTGTTAGTGGCACTTACATTAATTTTCACTCCATGCGAGGCACAAGATGGCTGCCAACACTTCCTGGTTTGAAGTGTTGGCAGCCAATTAGAGCCAAGCTCGTGCTGGGGGGGTTAGGCTCCACCCACATATATAAAGATATTTTTCCTTAAATATCTCAAAAGCTACTGAACGGATTTACACCATTTAAAAAAAAGGGCTTTTTCTGAACCAAGGACTACCTTTTTGCCAAATTTGGTGTAATTCCGTTCAGCAGTTCGGGCTGTAGCTTTGTCTAAAGTTTCCTATGGAAAAATACATGGGAAAAACACGTTTTGGGACCCCCCTTTTTTCTCAGCCCCCGCTTGTCGAATCACCCCGAAACTTTCAAGACAGGAGCTGACCGGAGCAGGCCACTAGTTTTGAAAATTTCGCGAACATTCGTCAACCGGCGCCAAAGACATTGAGAAGAAAAAAACGCTTTTCCTATGGAAACTAGGTCCTAATTATAACTACATACTGGTTATATATATATATATATATATATATATATATATATATATATATATATATATATATATATATATATATATATATATATATATATATATATATATATGACACAGTACGTAGCAAAACATTTATCAGATAAGGATATCCTTATGTTTTTTTTATGGATTTGAAATATTCTGTAGCCTCAAATATTCTTGCAATTTTTCATGTTTCTGGTAGGTCCTGAAGCCTTTTCACTCATTTCTTCAGGGTGCAACCTTATTTCCAGTATTGGACAATCAAAGCAGGATTTTGGGAAAAAAATGAGCTCATTATTGTATTGATCAATGATAACTTTTGCTCAAGGAAGTCTTCTGATTCCTCTAGGAGAAGATCCTGCCACATGCTCTTTAGATTAGGCCTGGGGTCTGTGGAATTGCTGAAAAACTCTGCCAAATTCCGCAGAGTTGCCTGAGCGGGCGGAGTATTGCTCATCCACCCCTAATGATGTCCACTTGGCTGCTGAGGGTCGTTAGTGCCAAGTACCCCCTATTGTTGCCAAAAGTAAGTCCCCCACAGCAGGATTGCTGAGACATCGTCAGAGGCCTGTCCCCCTTTCTCAACCACTCTGTAAAGGGGTCTCCTGGCACACTATTGGTTGGGGAAGAAGCCCCCTTGGCAACTGAGGGTCATTGGGGGCCAAGAACCCCTATTGTTGCCACAACTAAGTTCCCCACAGTGGAATTGCTGAGACTAAGGGTGAGGTCGCCAGTAAACTCCGCTCCAAGGGCAGGTTTGCAGAGTTTTTGCCGGACTCTGCATTGCAAGTGGAGCACAGATTGTCAAAATTCTGTGAACTCTGCCTTCGGAGCGAAGTTTACCACCCACCCCTGCTTTAAATACATTTTTCTTTAAAGTAACAAGCTTCTGATAATTAATTAGGTTCCATAGCCTCGAATTGAGAAAGAAACCTATATAAAATGGTCTGAAATGTTTTTTTTTTTACATTATGCTCCAACTGATCCTTTTTTAGGCAGAGCTCCAGTCAGTCACAAGTCTAACACAAGTTAGACTTTGGACTGTTAATTTTAACAGATGGTGCATGTGGCATCAGTAATCACTTCAACAGAAATAAGGCAGGGAGCAGTGGACGGAGATCCACACAACAACCTCAGGTACCTGAGGTAAGGGAGACATTTCTCCAGGAGAACCGGGATGGAGAGCAGCCAAGCTCGGAACCTAGTGAACTAGTTACAAGTAAATGTGTGAATCAAACCAAAAGTTTTAGTCTAAATGTGCTTAATATTTATTTGTTTGCTTGCTTAGATAGCTGATATTGCATTGTGGTTAATGTATTATCAAAAAGGTATCCACAGATGTTGTATCGGTAGATGGGGACAGAGGATATAAAAATTGGTTGGGTGGGAAGGACTGAGAGAAGTACAGAAAACAGGAAATGAGTACGAGTGTGAACCTGTGGTATAGAGCAAGTGGGCTCTACAAATAGTGTATTGAAGAAGATAGACAGTAGCTCTAATACTCAAACAACAGACCACTGAAGGATGAATCTGTGAGAGAAAGTGACCCTCTGAACTAGCCAACCAACCCCTTCATGGCATCCTCTGAGAGTTGACTGAAAGCCCTTTTAATGAAAAGAGATCTTTGGGTGTGAGTGCACAATACATACACCTCTCCCTCCATGAGATCAGTTACATGAAACAGACCTGAAGGGAACACTGTTTTCTGTTTTCTTCCCTAGCTCCCTCCGTGGAATGAGCTGAGGCCACAAGGTCTGCATTTCCTGGTTTCCCAGGTGTGAGTAAACTTTAAAGAATGGTGGAGGAATGGATAATCTATACATAGCAAGCCCACCCGTAAAGGTACTTTTGGCCATGCTATGTCGCAACAACACGGTAAATGCATGTGTAAATATTTACAAGAGTGATTTCACTCAATAAAGACGATGGGAAAAGTCATTTGCTGAACATGGTACCATTGATATAGAAAGATTAGCTAATTTACAGAATAAACTGAAGGATCCAAAAAATAAGATAGCTAATGAACAAAATCCTCTTTTCATTGAATGCATGATGAGACACACAAATATTGGCATGAATCCCAAGTCTATGGAATGAGAGATACCCAGGAGAGACTAGACTATCAATTAGCTTTAGGGCTTGTACTCCAACTGCTTCGCCTCCTTCTTATCTATTAACCCATATTCCTTAATCACAAGAGAAGGATAACTAGAGCAAGGGCACAAAGAAGGAGGATCTGCTGGACATATTCCCGATGCCAGCCAATGGAACTATAGGTGCAGCTGCTTATGCAAACAGAAATGGGGCAGCACTTGTGGGACTGCCCACCGCTGGAGCATAAGGAGGCAACACACAAGTGAGCACTGCAATGCAATTGGCTAGCAGTAAAGTGACCAGGTCACCGACTGATTCCACTACTGTGGATCAATCTAGAGTGTGAGCATATTCTGTCTCAGGATGTAGAGACCGATGAGAATGAAGCCTCACTATTACCCTAGAAAGCTAGAAACAGACAGCAGAATGCTTGTCTAGAAGGCATCGTCCATGTACCAATCCTTGTGATGCTGATGATGAGGGCCCTTCCTCTTTTCCCCTTGAGGGACTGCCC
Organism: Calotriton arnoldi; assembly: GCA_963921515.1. NCBI lineage: Eukaryota > Metazoa > Chordata > Amphibia > Caudata > Salamandridae > Calotriton > Calotriton arnoldi. The sequence continues at coordinate 449,313 of CAWUFW010008448.1, read as the reverse complement.
CCTGTCTGGGGGTAGAATTATGGTGTATGTCACATGGACTCCCTACAATTTAATGAGTATCAGGAAAACTTTTTATAATATTTGAGAAAATCCTACTTAGTTCAGAGAAGAACTACCAAGGGTGTTTGAAATGTACAGAAGCAATTGTGTATGTGTTAATCAGTTATTGCAAGTGGTGGTGCTGAGGCAGGGTAGAGAAAGACTGGTGGAGAAAGTGCCATGGCTGAGAGTGGCTCTTGGAAACGATAAAAAGTTGAGCGCAGCGAAGGATGATTTGTTGAATGCAATTGCAAAGGTGTTTCCAGTGAAAACCAAATGGACTAAGATCTCAAATTGTACACAACATAAGGGCGAGGCACCAAGTGATTATTTGAACAGACTTAAGGATGTGTTTGAAAAGTATTCAGACATAGCCTGTCCAACTGAGATGGTTCAAGCAGCTGTAGGTGCTGTTTTTGTGCACAGAGTATTATCAAATGTTAGGAGTCAGTTAACAACAATATGCCTTGCATGGTAGACTAAGAGGGTGGCTGAACTGGTGATGGTAGCAAATTAGTCAATGGAATGGACCGTAGAGCCCCACAAAGGGAGTGCCCACAGGGAGAACAGGGAGGCAGGAGAGATGAGAGAGGGAATTGAAGGAGCTAGTGGGAGGCCTCGAGAATCTGAGGTTCTTGTTTCAGTTGTGGTCTGCCCAGGCATTGAAAAAGAGATAGTCCCAATACGGCGCTTAACGCACCAGGCCTTCCCAATTAGTTTGGTTTCCATCAAGTTGCCCAAAACCCTTAGCCTGAATTTTAGGACAGCCAAGAGGTTCCCACCCTAATCCCAGTATATCAGAATTGCACTTTTTGTTAATTGTGTAATTGATCGTAAAAGAACGACTTGCCTTATTGAAACACATGCTACTTCCTCACCCTAAAAACCTTAGAGTTTCTCCTGTACCTCTCTCTGGCATCTCCATAGATGCAGTTGGTATTTCCAGATAACAATTTTCCCATTATATTTTTCACTCTGTATCCATGTCTGAGGGATCCATTAGTGAGGAGCATTTATTTTTGCTTAGTCCAGCCTCCCCAATGAAATTGTTAGCAGTGATATATTATATTAACACAAATGCACTGCGTTTTGTACCCCAAATGGGGTGTCCTTAAATATACCTCAATAACAAGAAAAAAGGTATTCACACTATTATGTGACAGATTAAGGGGCCAAGGTGAAGTGGGTAAGAGTGTTATGTTCCCTGATTTAACTGAATTGCTTTCACAGGTCCTATCCACATTGTGGTCCAAAACATCTAAAATGTGGGATTCATCTACTCAATGGAACCCATAAAGGTGAAGGTCGACTCTCAGAAACAGCTACCCAAAATACCACAGTGCCTGTTAAAACCTGAACATTTTTCCGATACTTTACCATACAGAGATAGCTGCCCAGGCTACGGAGATCTCCTAATGGTAAACTATAAGGAACTTTTCCCTATACTTTACCCTCTGGAGAGCTCAACCCAGATTGCAGAGTCTCCCCATGGTAAAGTGCAGGGAAAAGTATAAAAAAGTTTATTATACTAGGAAAAAGTTTGCAAAAATATTTTATGTTAAGTATTTATGTAAATAATTTTCATATATTCATTTTAAATGTAGAACTAAAGGAAAATGTTACACCACTTTTCACTTGATTTGAAATAAAAATTAAATCATTAACATTATATTCAATGACATTTTTTTCTCAAGTTTAAATTAAAAAATAAATTGCTACCTAAACAAAATGAAGAAAAATATTAAGCATTAATAAATTTTAAAAATGGTATTTAGATTTCATTAAAACTAATGTACATTTTTTATTACATTTATGATCAATTAAATTTGTAAATGCAAATAAACTTTATAATTAACTGAAATATGTACTATTTGTAGATTTTAAACATTAAATGATATTTTATTTTACTATTTGAAATAATTTTATTTAGTTTAACATTATTTCATTTGGGGTTTTATTTTCAGTCCCTACCTCCTTAGGTTTCTATGGGAGGGTACTGCAATAACAGTGGTTAGCCAAATGTGGTGCTAGACATTATTTTCTGTCTCTTTTTGACTGTAGTCACTTTGGAAGGGCAGTTTGTGAATACCAACGAACTTACTGTTCTGTGGGTGGGTACACTTTCCACCCTGACCCTTCCTTAGCCCTCCATAAAGCCCTTTCCTTTAGTAATACATATTCCCCATTTTCCAGCCACTCCTCCAGTTCCTCCCACATTTACTACTAAAATGTATACTTAGGTGTGCTGATACTCGGCAGTCAGGCGAGGATCTCTGTACAGAAAAAGATATGAGAGGCAAAGGTGTAAACTCTGCATGTAAGTTTGAGGATAGCATTGTGTAGAACATTTGTAGGACTATTGTAATACTGCAAAATGTAATACAAAATGCAGTTTGTGAATAGGCACTAATGTCTTCATAGCTTCCACTTTCATGTTCAAACAATGGTTCAAAGACATAATACCGAGAACACAAATATCAAGATACGTAAACTTCCTATCAAAAATATCATTTTCCCATACATATAAAGGTAAGTACAAAATTGTCGAAAAAAATATTGTTTCACACTTATATTGTTAAAAAGACAAAAGTATTGATTAGGTTAAAATAGTAAAGATTAAACATTTTAATATATAACATAACTATTATGTAAAATACATATATTTAAGTAACATTTTATACTATATATATATATATGTATATATAAATATATATATATATATTCACTGAAAAAACCATAGGTTTCAGGGACGTTATAGTTAGAAATTAGCATTTAAAAAACCTTAGAAAGTCACTAAAAAAAACACAGGTTTCAGGGACGTTTTAGTTAGTTGGACATTTCACTCAAACAAAACGAGAGAAATTCGGCCGTTATAGTTAGTTGAGCTAATTATAACTCGCGCCCCGCAATGCAAGAGTGCAGAAAGAGAAGAAGGGTGCAGAAAGAGGCACAAGTGGTACAGAAAGAAGCAAGAGAGGTGCAGAACGATGCAAGATACGTGCAGAAAGAAGCAACAGAGATGCAGAAAGGGGGACGTGGGGTGGAGACAGAGGCAAGAGGGATACAGAAAGAAACAAGAGAGGTGCAGAAAGAAACAAAAGAAGTGCAGAAAGAAGGAACAGAGGTGCAGAAAGAGGCAAGAGGTGTGCAGAAAGAGGGAAGAGGGGTGTGAGAGACGCACAAGGGGTGCAGAAAGAAGCAAGAGGTGCTCAGAAAGAAGCAAGAGAGTTACAGAAAGAAACAAAAGAAGTGCAGAAAGAAGGAACAGAGGTGTAGAAAGAGGAACAAGTGTTGCAGAAAGAAGGGAAAGGGGGGCAGAAAGAAGCAAGAGAAGTGCAGAAAGAAGCAACAGAGGTGCAGAAAGAGGGTGAGGGGGTGGAGAAAGAGGCAAGAGAAGTGCATAAAGAAGCAACAGAGAGGCAAAAAGGGGGAACAGTGGTAGAAAAATTGGCGAGAGGTGAAAGAAGAAGCAAAAGAGATGCAAAAGGGGGAACAGTGGTAGAAAAAGTGGCAAGAGGGGTGCAAAAGAAGCAACAGAGGTGCAGAAAGAAACAAAGAAGAGCAGTAAGAAGGAACAGAGGTGCAGAAAGAGGGGTGCAGAAAGAAATACAAGTGGTGCAGAAAGAAGCAACAGAGGTGCAGAAAGACGCAAGAGCGCTCCATAAAGAGGCATGAGGGGTGCAGAAAGAGGCTTGAGGGGTGCAGAAAGAAGCAAGAGATGTGCAGAAAGAAACAAAAGAAACACAGAAAGAAGCAAAGGAGGTGCAGAAAGAGGCAACAGGGGTGTAGAAAGAGGGAAAAGGGGTGGAGAAAGAGGCAAGGGGTGCAGAAAGAAGCAAGAGAGCTGCAGAAAGAAACAAAAGAAGGGCAGATAGAAGGAACAGAAGTGCAGAAAGAGGCAAGTGGGGTGCAGAAAGAGGCAAAAGGGGAACAAAAAGAAGTGAGAGGTTCAGAAAGAAACAAAAGAAGTGCAGAAAGAAAGAACAGAGGTGCAGAAAGAGGCAAGAGGGTGCACAAAGAGGGAAGAGGGGTGTGAAAGAGGCACGAGGAGTGCAGAAAGAAGCAAGAGGAGTAGAGAAAGAAGCAACAGAGGTGCAGAAAGAGGCAAGAGGGGTACAAAAATATTGAAAAGGAATGCAGATAGAGGCATGTGGGGTGCAGAAAGAAGCAAGAGATGAGCAGAAAAACAAAAGAAGTGCAGAAAGAAAGAACAGAAATGCATAAAGATGCAACAGGCGTGCAGAAAGAGGGTGGATGGGTGGATAAAGAGGCAAGGGGGTGCAGAAAGAAGCAAGAGAGCTGCAGAAAGAAACAGAAGAAGTGCAGAGAGAAGGAACAGAGGTGCAGAAAGAGGCAAGAGGGGTGCAGAAAGAGGGAAGCGGGTGCAGAAAGAGGCAAAAAGGGTGATCAAGACAGTAATTGTCGAAACGCGTAACGAGCAATAAATGAGCTTCCTGCTTGGCATCCAAGACTTTGAGAGTGCGTTTTACTTGGAAAATTGTGGATATATAAATATATATATATATATTCACTGAAAAAACCATAGGTTTCAGGGACGTTATAGTTAGAAATTAGCATTTAAAAAACCTTAGAAAGTCACTAAAAAAAACACAGGTTTCAGGGACGTTTTAGTTAGTTGGACATTTCACTCAAACAAAACGAGAGAAATTCGGCCGTTATAGTTAGTTGAGCTAATTATAACTCGCGCCCGCAATGCAAGAGTGCAGAAAGAGAAGAAGGGTGCAGAAAGAGGCACAAGTGGTACAGAAAGAAGCAAGAGAGGTGCAGAACGATGCAAGATACGTGCAGAAAGAAGCAACAGAGATGCAGAAAGGGGGACGTGGGGTGGAGACAGAGGCAAGAGGGATACAGAAAGAAACAAGAGAGGTGCAGAAAGAAACAAAAGAAGTGCAGAAAGAAGGAACAGAGGTGCAGAAAGAGGCAAGAGGTGTGCAGAAAGAGGGAAGAGGGGTGTGAGAGACGCACAAGGGGTGCAGAAAGAAGCAAGAGGTGCTCAGAAAGAAGCAAGAGAGTTACAGAAAGAAACAAAAGAAGTGCAGAAAGAAGGAACAGAGGTGTAGAAAGAGGAACAAGTGTTGCAGAAAGAAGGGAAAGGGGGGCAGAAAGAAGCAAGAGAAGTGCAGAAAGAAGCAACAGAGGTGCAGAAAGAGGGGTGAGGGGTGGAGAAAGAGGCAAGAGAAGTGCATAAAGAAGCAACAGAGAGGCAAAAAGGGGGAACAGTGGTAGAAAAATTGGCGAGAGGTGAAAGAAGAAGCAAAAGAGATGCAAAAAGGGGGAACAGTGGTAGAAAAAGTGGCAAGAGGGGTGCAAAAAGAAGCAACAGAGGTGCAGAAAGAAACAAAGAAGAGCAGTAAGAAGGAACAGAGGTGCAGAAAGAGGGGTGCAGAAAGAAATACAAGTGGTGCAGAAAGAAGCAACAGAGGTGCAGAAAGAGGCAAGAGGGCTACAAAAAGAGGCATGAGGGGTGCAGAAAGAGGCATGAGGGGTGCAGAAAGAAGCAAGAGATGTGCAGAAAGAAACAAAAGAAACACAGAAAGAAGCAAAGGAGGTGCAGAAAGAGGCAACAGGGGTGTAGAAAGAGGGAAAAGGGGTGGAGAAAGAGGCAAGGGGGTACAGAAAGAAGCAAGAGAGCTGCAGAAAGAAACAAAAGAAGGGCAGATAGAAGGAACAGAAGTGCAGAAAGAGGCAAGTGGGGTGCAGAAAGAGGCAAAAGGGGAACAAAAAGAAGTGAGAGGTTCAGAAAGAAACAAAAGAAGTGCAGAAAGAAAGAACAGAGGTGCAGAAAGAGGCAAGAGGGGTGCACAAAGAGGGAAGAGGGGTGTGAAAGAGGCACGAGGAGTGCAGAAAGAAGCAAGAGGAGTAGAGAAAGAAGCAACAGAGGTGCAGAAAGAGGCAAGAGGGGTACAAAAATATTGAAAAGGAATGCAGATAGAGGCATGTGGGGTGCAGAAAGAAGCAAGAGATGAGCAGAAAAACAAAAGAAGTGCAGAAAGAAAGAACAGAAATGCATAAAGATGCAACAGGCGTGCAGAAAGAGGGTGGATGGGTGGATAAAGAGGCAAGGGGTGCAGAAAGAAGCAAGAGAGCTGCAGAAAGAAACAGAAGAAGTGCAGAGAGAAGGAACAGAGGTGCAGAAAGAGGCAAGAGGGGTGCAGAAAGAGGGAAGCGGGTGCAGAAAGAGGCAAAAAGGGTGCAGAAAGGAGAGGTGCAGATGGAAACAAAAGAAGTGCAGAAAGAAGGAACAGAGGTGCAGAAAGAGGCAAGAGGGGTGCAGAAAGCAACAAAAGAAGTACAGAAAGAAGCAAGAGATGTTCAGAAAGAGGCAATAGGATTGCAGAAAGAAGGAAGAGGGGCGAAGAAAGAGGCACGAGGGGTGCAAAAAGAAGCAAGAGAGATGCAGAATGAAGCAAGAGAAATGCATAAGGAATTAACAGACATGCAGAAATAAACAAAAGAAGTGCAGAAAGAAGGAACAGAGGTGCAGAAAGAGGCAAGAGGGGTGCAGAAAGGGAAGAGGGGTGTGAAAGAGGCACGCAGAGTGCAGAAAGAAGCAAGAGGAGTGCAGAAAGAAGCAACAGAGGTGCAGAAAGAGGCAAAAGGGGTGCAGAAAGAGGGAAGAGAGGTACAGAAAGAGGCAAAAGGGGTGCAGAAAGAAGTGAGAGGTGCAGATAGAAATAAAAGAAGTGCAGAAAGAAGGAAGAGAGGTGCAGAAAGAGGCACGAGGGGTGCAGAAAGAAGTAAAAGGGGTGCAGAAAGAAGCGAGAGGTGCAGAAATAAACAAAAGAAGTGCAGAAAGAAAGAACAGACATGCAGAAAGAGGCAAGAGGGGTGCACAAAGAGGGAAGAGGGGTGTGAAAGAGGCACGTGGAGTGCAGAAAGGAGCAAGAGGAGTGCAGAAAGAAGCAACAGAGGTGCAGAAAGAATCAAAAGGGGTGCAAAAAGAGGGAAGAGGGGTGCAGAAAGAGGCACCTGGTGTGCAGAAAGAAGGAAGAGATGTGCAGAAAGAAACAAATGAAGTGCAGAAAGAAAGAACAGAGGAACAGAAAGAGGCAACAGGGGTGCAGAAAGAGGGTGGATGGGTGGAGAAAGAGGCAAGGGAGTGCAGGAAGAGGGGTGTGAAAGAGGCACGAGGGGAGCAGAAAGAAGCAAGAGGTGTGCAGAAAGAAGCAACAGAGGTGCAGAAAGAGGGAAGAGGGGTGGAGAAAGAGGCAAGAGGGGTGCAGAAAGAAGCAACAGAGGTGCAGAAAGAAACAAAAGAAGTGCAGAAAGAAGGAACAGAGGTGCAGAAAGAGGCAAGAGGAGTGCAGAAAGAGAGCGGTGCAGAAAGAGGCAAGGGGGTGCAGAAAGAAGCAAGATAAGTGCAGAAAGAAGCAACAGAGATACAGAAAGAGGGAAGAGGGGTGGAGAAAGAGGCAAGAGAAGTGCAGAAAGAAGCAACAGACATGCAGAAAGGGGGAATAGGGATGGAGAAAGAAGGAAGTGGGGTGGAGAAAGAAGCAAGAGAGGTGCAGAAAGAAACAAAAGAAATGCAGAAAGAATTAACAGAGATGCAGAAAAAGGCAAACAGGGTGCAGAACGAAACAAAGGAAGTGCAGAAAGAAGCAACAGAGATGCAGAAAGGTGGACGTGGGGTAGAGAAAGAGACAAGAGGGGTGCAGAGAGAAGCAAGAGAGTTACAGTAAGAAACAAAAGAAGTGCAGAAAGAAGGAACAGAGGTGCAGAAAGAGGCAAGAGGGCTACAAAAAGAGGCATGAGGGGTGCAGAAAGAGGCATGAGGGGTGCAGAAAGAAGCAAGAGATGTGCAGAAAGAAACAAAAGAAGCACATAAAGAAGCAAAAGAGGTGCAGAAAGAGGCAACAGGGGTGTAGAAAGAGGGAAAAGGGGTGGAGAAAGAGGCAAGGGGGTGCAGAAAGAAGTAAGAGAGCTGCAGAAAGAAGTAAGAGAGCTGCAGAGAGAAACAAAAGAAGTGCAGATAGAAGGAACAGAGGTGCAGAAAGAGGCAAGTGGGGTGCAGAAAGAGGCAAAAGGGGAACAAAAAGAAGTGAGAGGTTCAGAAAGAAACAACAGACGTGCAGAAAGAAGGAACAGAGGTGCAGAAAGAGGCAAGAGGGGTGCACAAAGAGGGAAGAGGGGTGTGAAAGAGGCACGAGGAGTGCAGAAAGAAGCAAGAGGAGTACAGAAAGAAGCAACAGAGGTGCAGAAAGAGGCAAGAGGGGTGCAAAAAGATTGAAAAATAATGCAGATAGAGGCATGTGGGGTGCAGAAAGAAGCAAGAGATGAGCAGAAAAACAAAAGAAGTGCAGAAAGAAAGAACAGAAATAGATAAAGATGCAAAAGGCGTGCAGAAAGAGGGTGGATGGGTGGATAAAGAGGCAAGGGGGTGCAGAAAGAAGCAAGAGAGCTGCAGAAAGAAACAGAAGAAGTGCAGAGAGAAGGAACAGAGGTGCAGAAAGAGGCAAGAGGGGTGCAGAAAGAGGGAAGCGGGTGCAGAAAGAGGCAAAAAGGGTGCAGAAAGGAGAGGTGCAGATGGAAACAAAAGAAGTGCAGAAAGAAGGAACAGAGGTGCAGAAAGAGGCAAGAGGGGTGCAGAAAGCAACAAAAGAAGTACAGAAAGAAGCAAGAGAGGTTCAGAAAGAGGCAAGAGGAGTGCAGAAAGAAGGAAGAGGGGCGAAGAAAGAGGCACGAGGGGTGCAAAAAGAAGCAAGAGAGATGCAGAATGAAGCAAGAGAAATGAGTAAGGAATTAACAGACATGCAGAAATAAACAAAAGAAGTGCAGAAAAAAGGAACAGAGGTGCAGAAAGAGGCAAGAGGGGTGCAGAAAGGGAAGAGGGGTGTGAAAGAGGCACGCGGAGTGCAGAAAGAAGCAAGAGGAGTGCAGAAAGAAGCAACAGAGGTGCAGAAAGAGGCAAAAGAGGTGCAGAAAGAGGAAGAGAGGTACAGAAAGAGGCAAAGAGGTGCAGAAAGAAGTGAGAGGTGCAGATAGAAATAAAAGAAGTGCAGAAAGAAGGAAGAGAGGTGCAGAAAGAGGCACGAGGGTGCAGAAAGAAGTAAAGGGGTGCAGAAAGAAGCGAGAGGTACAGAAATAAACAAAAGAAGTGCAGAAAGAAAGAACAGACATGCAGAAAGAGGCAAGAGGGGTGCACAAAGAGGGAAGAGGGGTGTAGAAAGAGGCACGTGGAGTGCAGTAAGGAGCAAGAGGAGTGCAGAAAGAAGCAACAGAGGTGCAGAAAGAAGCAAAAGGGGTGCAAAAAGAGGGAAGAGGGGTGCAGAAAGAGGCACCTGGTGTGCAGAAAGAAGGAAGAGATGTGCAGAAAGAAACAAATGAAGTGCAGAAAGAAAGAACAGAGGAACAGAAAGAGGCAACAGGGGTGCAGAAAGAGGGTGGATGGGTGGAGAAAGAGGCAAGGGAGTGCGGGAAGAGGGGGTGTGAAAGAGGCACGAGGGGAGCAGAAAGAAGCAAGAGGTGTGCAGAAAGAAGCAAATGAGGTGCAGAAAGAGGGAAGAGGGGTGGAGAAAGAGGCAAGAGGGGTGCAGAAAGAAGCAACAGAGGTGCAGAAAGAAACAAAAGAAGTGCAGAAAGAAGGAACAGAGGTGCAGAAAGAGGCAAGAGGAGTGCAGAAAGAGAGCGGTGCAGAAAGAGGCACAAGTGGTGCAGAAAGAAGCAAGATAAGTGCAGAAAGAAGCAACAGAGATACAGAAAGAGGGAAGAGGGGTGGAGAAAGAGACATAAGAAGTGCAGAAAGAAGGAAGAGAGTTGCAGAATGAGGCAAGAGGGGTGTGGGAAGAGATTTGTGAAAGAGGCACGAGGGGTGCAGAAAGAGGTAAAAGGGGTGTAGAAAGAAGCGAGAGGTGCAGAAATAAAGAAAAGAAGTACAGAAAGAAAGAACAGACATGCAGAAAGAGGCAAGAGTGGTGCACAAAGAGGGAAGAGGGGTGTGAAAGAGGCACGAGGAGTACAGAAAGGAGCAAGAGGAGTGCAGAAAGAAGCAACAGAGGTGCAGAAAGAAGCAAAAGGGGTGCAAAAAGAGGGGAGAGGGGTGCGGAAAGAGGCACCTGGTGTGCAGAAAGAAGGAAGAGATGTGCAGAAAGAAACAAAAGAAGTGCAGAAAGAAAGAACAGAGGAACAGAAAGAGGCAACAGGGGTGCAGAAAGAGGGTGGATGGGTGGAGAAAGAGGGAAGGGAGTGCGGGAAGAGGGGTGTGAAAGAGGCACGAGGGGAGCAGAAAGAAGCAAGAGGTGTGCAGAAAGAAGCAACAGAGGTGCAGAAAGAGGGAAGAGGGGTGGAGAAAGAGGCAAGAGGGGTGCAGAAAGAAGCAAGAGAGGTGCAGAAAGAAACAAAAGAAGTGCAGAAAGAAGGAACAGAGGTGCAGAAAGAGGCAAGTGGAGTGCAGAAAGAGAGCGGTGCAGAAAGAGGCACAAGTGGTGCAGAAAGAAGCAAGATAAGTGCAGAAAGAAGCAACAGAGATACAGAAAGAGGGAAGAGGGGTGGAGAAAGAGACAAAAGTGCAGAAAGAAGCAACAGAGATACAGAAAAGATGAAGAGGGGTGGACAAAGAGGCAAGAGGGGTGCAGAAAGTAGCAAGAGAGGTGCAGAAAGAAACAAAAGAAGTGCAGAAAGAAGGAACAGAGGTGCAGAAAGAGGCAAGAGGGGTGCAGAAAGAGACAAAAGAAGTGCAGACAGAAGCAACAGAGGTGTAGAAAGAGGCAAGAGGAGTGCAGAAAGAGGGAAGAGGGGTGCAGAAAGAGGCATGAGGGGTGCAGAAAGAAGCAAGAGAGATGCAGAAAGAAGGAAGAGAAATGCATAAGGAAGCAACAGACATGCAGAAAGAGGGAAGAGGGGTGGAGAAAGATGCAAGAGGGGTGCAGAAAAAAGCAGGAGAGTTGCAGAAAAAACAAAAGACGTGCAGAATGAAGGACAGAGGTGCAGAAAGAGGCAATGGGGTGCAGAAAGAGGGAAGAGAGGTGCAGAAAGAGGCAAAAGGGGTGCAGAAAGAAGTGAGAGGTGAGGATAGAAACAAAAGAAGTACAGAAAGAAGGAACAGAGGTGCAGAAAGAGGCAAGAGGGGTGCGTGAAGAGGGGTGTGAAAGAGGCACGAGGAGTGCAGAAAGAGGGAAAACGGATACAGAAAGAAGCGAGAGGTGGAGAAAGAAACAAAAGAAGTGCAGAAAGAATGAACAGAGGTACAGAAAGAGGCAAGAGGGGTGCACAAAGAAGCATGAGGGGTGCAGAAAGAGGCATGAGGGGTGCAGAAAGAAGCAAGAGATGTGCAGAAAGAAACAAAAGAAGTACAGAAAGAAGGAACAGAGGTGCAGAAAGAGGCAAGAGGGGTGCACAAAGAGGGAAGAGGGGTGTGAAAGAGGCGTGATGGGTGCAGAAAGAAGCAAGAGGAGTGCAGAAAGAAGCAACAGAGGTGCAGAAAGAGGCAAAAGGGGTGCAAAAAGAGGGAAGAGGGGTGCAGAAAGAGGCAATTGGGGTGCAGAAAGAAGCAAGAGATGTGCAGAAAGAAACAAAAGAAGTGCAGAAAGAAAGCACAGAGGAGCAGAAAGGCAACAGGGGTGCAGAAAGAGGGTGGATGGGTGGAGAAAGAGGCAAGGGTTGCGGGAAGAGGGTATGAAAGAGGCATGAGGGGTGCAGAAAGAAGCAAGAGGTGTGCAGAAAGAAGAAACAGAGGTGCGGGAAGAGTGGTGGAGAAAGAGACAAAAGTGCAGAAAGAAGCAACAGAGATACAGAAAAGATGAAGAGGGGTGGACAAAGAGGCAAGAGGGGTGCAGAAAGTAGCAAGAGAGGTGCAGAAAGAAACAAAAGAAGTGCAGAAAGAAGGAACAGTAGTGCAGAAAGTGGCAAGAGGGGTGCAGAATGAGAAAAGGGGTGCAGAAAGAGGCACAAGTGGTGCAGAAAGACGCAAGAGAGGTGCAGAAAGAGGCAAAAGGTGTGCAGAAAGAAGTGAGAGGGCAGATAGAAACAGAAGAAGTGCAGAAAGAAGGAACAGATGTGCAGAAAGAGTCATGAGAATTGCTGAAAGAAGCAACAGAGGTGTAGAAAGAAGCAAGAGAAGTGTAGAAAGAGGCAAGTGGGGTGCAGATAGAAGCAAGAGCAGTGCAGAAAGAACCAACAGAGGTGCAAAAATAGGCAAGAGGGGTGCAGAAAGAAACAAAAGAAGTACAGAAAGAAGGAACAGAGGTGCAGAAAGAGGCAAGAGGGATGCAAAAAGAAACAAAAGAAGTGCAGAAAGAAGCCAGAGAGGTGCAGAAAGAGCCAAGAGAAGTGCAGAAAGAGGGAAGAATGGGGCAGAAAGAGGCACAAGGGGTGCAGAAAGAAACAAGAGAGGTGCAGAAAGAAGCAAGAGAAGTGCATAAAGAAGCAACAGAGATGCAGAAAGGGGGAAGTGGGATGGATAAAGAAATCAAGAGGATACATAAAGAAACAAGAGATGTGCAGAAAGAAACAAAAGAAGTCAAAAAGAATGAACAAATGTGCAGAAAGAGGCAAGAGGGATGCAGAAAGAGGGAGAGGAGTGTGAAAGAGGCACAAGGGGTGCAGAAAGAAGCAGGAGAGTTACATAAAGAAACAAAAGAAGTGCAGAAAGAAGGATCAGAGGTGCAGATAGAGGCAAGAGAGGTACAGAAAGAGGGAAGAAGGGTGCAGAAAGAGCCACAAGTGTTGCAGAAAGAAGGGACAAAAGTGCAGAAAAAAGCAAGAGAAGTGCAGAAAGAAGCAACAGAGGTGCAGAAAGAGGTATGAGGAGTGGAGAAAGAGGCAAGAGAATTGCAGAAAGAAGCAACAGAGATGCAAAAAGGGGCAACAGGAGTGGAGAAAGTGGCAAGTGGGGTGCAGAAAGAAGCAAGAGAGGTGCAGAAAGAAACAAAAGAAGAGCAGAAAGAAGGAACAGAGGTGCAAAAAGAGGCAAGAGGGTTGCAGAAAGAAGGAAGAGGGGTGCAGAAAGAAGCACGAGTGGTGCAGAAAGAAGCAAAGAGGTGCAGAAAGAAGCAGAGCAGTGCAGAAAGAAGCAAAAGAGGTGAAGAAAGAGGCAAGAGGGGTGCAAAAAGAGGCACAAGGGGTGCAGAAAGAGGCACGAGGGGTGCAGAAAGAAGCAAGCGATGTGCAGAAAGAAACAAAAGAAGTGCAGAAAGAGGGAAGAGAGGTGCAGAAAGAGGCAAAAGGGGTGCAGAAAGAAGTGAGAGGTGAGGATAGAAACAAAAGAAGTACAGAAAGAAGGAACAGAGTTGCAGAAAGAGGCAAGAGGGGTGCGGGAAGAAGGGTGTGAAAGAGGCACGAGGAGTGCAGAAAGAGGCAAAACGGATGCAGAAAGAAGCGAGAGGTGGAGAAAGAAACAAAAGAAGTACAGAAAGAAGGAACAGAGGTGCAGAAAGAGGCAAGAGGGGTGCACAAAGAAGCATGAGGGGTGCAGAAAGAGGCATGAGGGGTGCAGAAAGAAGCAAGAGATGTGCAGAAAGAAACAAAAGAAGTACAGAAAGAAGGAACAGAGGTGCAGAAAGGGGCAAGAGGGGTGCACAAAGAGGGAAGAGGGGTGTGAAAGAGGCGCAATGGGTGCAGAAAGAAGCAAGAGGAGTGCAGAAAGAAGCAACAGAGGTGCAGAAAGAGGCACAAGGGGTGCAAAAAGAGGGAAGAGGGGTGCAGAAAGAGGCAATTGGGGTGCAGAAAGAAGCAAGAGATGTGCAGAAAGAAACAAAAGAAGTGCAGAAAGAAAGCACAGAGGAGCAGAAAGGCAACTGGGGTGCAGAAAGAGGGTGGATGGGTGGAGAAAGAGGCAAGGGTTGCGGGATGAGGGTGTGAAAGAGGCATGAGGGATGCAGAAAGAAGCAAGAGGTGTGCAGAAAGAAGAAACAGAGGTGCGGGAAGAGTGGTGGAGAAAGAGACAAAAGTGCAGAAAGAAGCAACAGAGATACAGAAAAGATGAAGAGGGGTGGACAAAGAGGCAAGAGGGGTGCAGAAAGTAGCAAGAGAGGTGCAGAAAGAAACAAAAGAAGTGCAGAAAGAAGGAACAGTTGTGCAGAAAGTGGCAAGAGGAGTGCAGAATGAGAAAAAGGGTGCAGAAAGAGGCACAAGTGGTGCAGAAAGACGCAAGAGAGGTGCAGAAAGAGGCAAAAGGAGTGCAGAAAGAAGTGAGAGGTGCAGATAGAAACAGAAGAAGTGCAGAAAGAAGGAACAGATGTTCAGAAAGAGTACTGAGAATTGCTGAAAGAAGCAACAGAGGTGTAGAAAGAAGCAAGAGAAGTGCAGAAAGAGGCAAGTGGGGTGCAGCTAGAAGCAAGAGCAGTGCAGAAAGAACCAACAGAGGTGCAAAAAGAGGCAAGAGGGGTGCAGAAAGAAACAAAAGAAGTACAGAAAGAAGGAACAGAGGTGCAGAAAGAGGGAAGAGGGATGCAAAAAGAAACAAAAGAAGTGCAGAAAGAAGCCAGAGAGGTGCAGAAAGAGCCAAGAGAAGTGCAGAAAGAGGGAAGAATGGGGCAGAAAGAGGCACAAGGGGTGCAGAAAGAAACAAGAGAGGTGGAGAAAGAAGCAAGAGAAGTGCATAAAGAAGGAACAGAGATGCAGAAAGGGGGAAGTGGGATGGAGAAAGAAATCAAGAGGGATACATAAAGAAACAAGAGATGTGCAGAAAGAAACAAAAGAAGTCAAAAAGAATGAACAAAGGTGCAGAAAGAGGCAAGAGGGATGCAGAAAGAGGGAAGAGGGGTGTAGAAAGAGGCACAAGGGGTGCAGAAAGAAGAAAGAGGGGTGCAGAAAGAAGCAAGAGAGTTACATAAAGAAACAAAATAAGTGCAGAAAGAAGGATCAGAGGTGCAGATAGAGGCAAGAGAGGTACAGAAAGAGGGAAGAGGGGTGCAGAAAGAGGCACAAGTGTTGCAGAAAGAAGGGACAAAGGTGCAGAAAAAAGCAAGAGAAGTGCAGAAAGAAGCAACAGAGGTGCAGAAAGAGGTATGAGGAGTGGAGAAAGAGGCAAGAGAAGTGCAGAAAGAAGCAACAGAGATGCAAAAAGGGGCAACAGGAGTGGAGAAAGTGGCAAGTGGGCTGCAGAAAGAAGCAAGAGAGGTGCAGAAAGAAACAAAAGAAGAGCAGAAAGAAGGAACAGAGGTGCAAAAGAGGCAAGAGGGGTGCAGAAAGAAGGAAGAGGGGTGCAGAAAGAAGCACGAGTGGTGCAGAAAGAAGCAAAGAGGTGCAGAAAGAAGCAGAGCAGTGCAGAAAGAAGCAAAAGAGGTAAAGAAAGAGGCAAGAGGGTGCAAAAAGAGGCACAAGGGGTGCAGAAAGAGGCACGAGGGTGCAGAAAGAAGCAAGCGATGTGCAGAAAGAAACAAAAGAAGTGCAGAAAGAGGGAAGAGAGGTGCAGAAAGAGGCAAAGGGGTGCAGAAAGAAGTGAGAGGTGAGGATAGAAACAAAAGAAGTACAGAAAGAAGGAACAGAGGTGCAGAAAGAGGCAAGAGGGGTACGGGAAGAGGGGTGTGAAAGAGGCACGAGGAGTGCAGAAAGAGGCAAAACGGATGCAGAAAGAAGCGAGAGGTGGAGAAAGAAACAAAAGAAGTGCAGAAAGAAGGAACAGAGGTGCAGAAAGAGGCAAGAGGGGTGCACAAAGAAGCATGAGGTGTGCAGAAAGAGGCATGAGGGGTGCAGAAAGAAGCAAGAGATGTGCAGAAAGAAACAAAAGAAGTACAGAAAGAAGGAACACAGGTGCAGAAAGATGCAAGAGGGGTGCACAAAGAGGGAAGAGGGGTGTGAAAGAGGCGCAATGGGTGCAGAAAGAAGCAAGAGGAGTGCAGAAAGAAGCAACAGAGGTGCAGAAAGAGGCAAAAGGGGTGCAAAAAGAGGGAAGAGGGGTGCAGAAAGAGGCAATTGGGGTGCAGAAAGAAGGAAGAGATGTGCAGAAAGAAACAAAAGAAGTGCAGAAAGAAAGCACAGAGGAGCAGAAAGGCAACAGGGGTGCAGAAAGAGGGTGGATGGGTGGAGAAAAAGGCAAGGGTTGCGGGACGAGGGTGTGAAAGAGGCATGAGGGGTGCAGAAAGAAGCAAGAGGTGTGCAGAAAGAAGAAACAGAGGTGCGGGAAGAGTGGTGGAGAAAGAGACAAAAGTGCAGAAAGAAGCAACAGAGATACAGAAAAGATGAAGAGGGGTGGACAAAGAGGCAAGAGGGGTGCAGAAAGTAGCAAGAGAGGTGCAGAAAGAAACAAAAGAAGTGCAGAAAGAAGGAACAGTTGTGCAGAAAGTGGCAAGAGGAGTGCAGAATGAGAAAAAGGGTGCAGAAAGAGGCACAAGTCGTGCAGAAAGATGCAAGAGAGGTGCAGAAAGAGGCAAAAGGAGTGCAGAAAGAAGAGAGAGGTGCAGATAGAAACAGAAGAAGTGCAGAAAGAAGGAACAGATGTGCAGAAAGAGTACTGAGAATTGCTGAAAGAAGCAACAGAGGTGTAGAAGGAAGCAAGAGAAGTGCAGAAAGAGGCAAGTGGGGTGCAGATAGAAGCAAGAGCAGTGCAGAAAGAACCAACAGAGGTGCAAAAAGAGGCAAGAGGGGTGCAGAAAGAAACAAAAGAAGTACAGAAAGAAGGAACAGAGGTGCAGAAAGAGGTAAGAGGGATGCAAAAAGAAACAAAAGAAGTGCAGAAAGAAGCCAGAAAGGTGCAGAAAGAGGCAAGAGAAGTGCAGAAAGAGGGAAGAATGGGGCAGAAAGAGGCACAAGGGGTGCAGAAAGAAACAAGAGAGGTGCAGAAAGAAGCAAGAGAAGTGCATAAAGAAGCAACAGAGATGCAGAAAGGGGGAAGTGGGATGAAGAAAGAAATCAAGAGGGATACATAAAGAAACAAGAGATGTGCAGAAAGAAACAAAAGAAGTCAAAAAGAATGAACAAAGGTGCAGAAAGAGGCAAGAGGGATGCAGAAAGAGGGAAGAGGGGTGTGAAAGAGGCACAAGGGGTGCAGAAAGAAGAAAGAGGGGTGCAGAAAGAAGCAGGAGAGTTACATAAAGAAACAAAATAAGTGCAGAAAGAAGGATCAGAGGTGCAGATAGAGGCAAGAGAGGTACAGAAAGAGGGAAGGGGGGTGCAGAAAGAGGCACAAGTGTTGCAGAAAGAAGGGACAAAGGTGCAGAAAAAAGCAAGAGAAGTGCAGAAAGAAGCAACAGAGGTGCAGAAAGAGGTATGAGGAGTGGAGAAAGAGGCAAGAGAAGTGCAGAAAGAAGCAACAGAGGTGCAGAAAGAGGTATGAGGAGTGGAGAAAGTGGCAAGTGGGGTGCAGAAAGAAGCAAGAGAGGTGCAGAAAGAAACAAAAGAAGAGCAGAAAGAAGGAACAGAGGTGCAAAAAGAGGCAAGAGGGGTGCAGAAAGAAGGAAGAGGGGTGCAGAAGAAGCACGAGTGGTGCAGAAAGAAGCAAAGAGGTGCAGAAAGAAGCAGAGCAGTGCAGAAAGAAGCAAAAGAGGTGAAGAAAGAGGCAAGAGGGGTGCAAAAAGAGGCACAAAGGGTGCAGAAAGAGGCACAAGGCGTGCAGAAAGAAGCAAGCGATGTGCCGAAAGAAACAAAAGAAGTGCAGATAGAAGGAACAGAGGTGCAGAAAGAGGCAACAGGGGTGAAGAAAGAGGGAAGAGGGGTGGAGAAAGAGGCAAGCGGTGTGAGAAGTTGGCCTGGTATATGCTGTCCACTAATTATAGTGGGCACCTTGCACCAGTCCAAACAACCCCTTATTGGAGATAGGTTAAAGATAACCTTTATTGAAAGCTATCCTAGTGGTAGCTATGGAGAGCAGCCTTCAGGCTAAGTCTTGAAGGAATGTAAAGCAGCTTGTTTTACCAGTCTATAATCTCTTGAGTGACCAAATGAAAGAGGACCACACCAGGTATATATTCAAAATATATGTATTTATTGCTAAACACACCCCTCTAGTCTCTTTATGAGGCTAGAGTTTGAAGTACATAAGTTATCAGTTAGTTATCAACAGTAATAGCACAAATACACGTTTGAGCCCTAGGGGCGTACCAAACCATATACCAATAAAGTGGTATAAGAACCACGACTGAGCTAGACACAAGGCCTAGAGCCTGTAGAAGTGCTTGGCCCTCATGGAACCACCCAAGGTAGTGACACAGGGGACCCACGGGGGACGCGTGCAGTGTGAGAACACAGCCGCGAGCCGCCCTTGACTTCTATGGGGAATGTCGCGGTTGGAGTTTTAAAGAAAAGGGACACTTGGAGGAGGACTTGGAGCAAACCTCTTTAGAACTGGGTCGTTCTAGAGTCTATACCCACGGGAGCACCGGAGTACTCGAGTTACCTCACCCAGGGAAGCCGGGTGCATAGGTGTCTTTCGGGGTCGGGTTTCGTCGTCATTTTCAATGGCGATCTGCTGCAAAGTGCTGCTGGCGGCCAAGTCGAAAGTGTTCGGGTGGATCCAAAGGTGTATTGAAGATCTGAAGAACCTGAAAGCAGAGGGGACAGAGTCTGGGTCACTAGCCAGTGACCAGGAAGGCGATGAGCGGATGCCCACCGATGTCGAGTGCTTCAGGTAGGTTGATGGTCATCTGGACTCTTCAGCCACGAGGTCCAGGAGGTGTCAACGACAACCAGGAGCTGGATTCGAGCTGTCCCATAAAGTTTGTCGATTTCAGGGGTGTCGTCAACCGGATTGGACCCAACAAGCCTTGGCAACGGCAAGTCTCATGGAAATAAAAGAAGGACGGTGGTGCAGACCAGCAAGGTCTGAGGGACTCACCCAGCAAGGGTAAGTCAGGGCATGCCTAGAGCAACCACGGAAGCCCAAGCAGAAGAAGATTGGCCTTCGGGAGGGCCTACTAGCTAACGGACTAGCGACCATAAAGGAGCCTTGAGTGGACGCACTGAGGGCTGGCTCACGGGACACTCGTGGAGTGGAGGCCAGTGATCTTCAGTGCAGTCGGTGCTGGAGGCGGGGGCTACTCGGAGCCCAAAGCACAACTTCGTGAGAGACCCAGAAGAGGATGCACTTGCAAAAGTACTCGGTGTCCAGGGGTCATGGTTCCACGTTACCCACAACAGCTACAGGCCTCAGCTTTGCAGGGGACTCAGGGCAGCCTCGGGGAAGTCTGGAAATCTACATCAGGTGATGCAAAGACTTCGGCGTCTGGCAAGAGCTTCAGCGATGCAGACCAGACAATTGCTTTGTTGGTGCCTGCCAAGCAGGGGAGTCACTCCTTGACCCCAAGGGAGATTCTTCAGTCTTCTAATCTTAAAGTAGAGCGTCGAAGGTCCAGGATTCTGTGTCAGAGTTTCATCCAGGTAAATCTAAAGTCCTAAGGACTGGGGTCCCATACTTATACTAAGTTAGGGGGTTGGACATACTCTGGGGACCCACCTATGGGAGGGTCAGGGAAGAGGGGTGGTTACACCCATTCCCTTTGTCCAGTTTTGTGCCAGAGCAGGGGCTGGAAGCCCCTGAACCAGTTTGAACTGGGGTATGCACATGGACACCAAGTGTGCCCCCAGTGCAGGACTTCAAAGCACCAGAGAGTGCTCCCGCCCAGCCCCAATACACATTATCCTGTCTGGGGAGGTGGTTACACCTCCCTGGGACAGGAAACCTATTGTCCAGGCCTCCCCTGCCGGAGTTTCAGTCAGCAGCAGGAGGCCAGACCCGTGTCTGTGGCAGTGGCATCCATTTTGTGATGCCAGGGCTTGGAAAGAAGTTACCGGGCAGGCCGGTGTGTACATGTCTCTCCCTCTAGAAGGGTGGAATGCTACCCCCGCCGCCAGAACTGGTGGGGGGGTAGTATTCCAAGATGTTTGACACCAAACACAACATGTTTCCGTGCAGCCATCCCAAAGTTAGCATTTAACGCGAGATTATAATGTGCTTAAGAGTATATGGTCAGGCTGCACTACAAACAGCATCAGAGAAGGGTCTCCGAACGCTGCAGAGGGGCTCTGCTCATGCAGGGGCACCCTCTCACATAGGAACCAAGCACTCTGCCTTCAGGAGTGACAAGGCCTGCCATAGGAGTGACTTATAGGTTTATTGTGTGTATGTGTGCAGTGATATAGGTAACCTATATCACTGTAAGGGGTGCATGCACCACCTTACCCAGGCTGCAGTAGCAGACCTGTGGTGTCATTTTGGACGGCCTTCCAGGGGTGACACAATACATGCTGCAGCCCTTGGTAGGCCTCTGAGGTACCTATGCCCTGGGTACATAGTATACCATATACTAGGGACTTATAAGGGCACTCCAGATTCCAATCAGAGATGTGCTTAAGGCACATGGAAACCATTTTAGAGAGGAAGCAGCTAGGCTGGGGTTCTGATTAGCAGGGCCCCAGCCAGACTAAAGTCGAAAAACAGTGAAGCATCAGCAAAAAGTGGGGGTACCCATGTGAAGCAGATCCTACTCTCCTACACAACCCCCCCAAACGTAGGGACATTAAACTAACCTTGCCCAGTTAAGTCTTCATGTTCTAAGTGGAAGTACCTAGAGAGTCCATCTGCATTGGCATGGTTACTCCCAGGTCTATGTTCCACTGTGAAGTCCATCCCCTGTAGGGAAATGGACCACCTAAGCAGTTTTGGGTTTTCACCCTTCATTTGTTTTAGCCATAAGAGGGGCTTATGGTCTGTTTGAACAAGGAAGTGGGTACCAAACAAGTATGGCCTCAACTTCTTCAAAGCCCAGACCACAGCAAAGGCCTCCCTCTCAATGGCTGACCAACGTTTCTCTCTAGGGGTCAGCCTTCTGCTAATAAAAGCTACTGGCTGATCCTGACCTTCATCATTCAATTGTGACAGTACAGCCCCTACTCCCAATTCAGATGCATCTGTTTGGACAATGAACTTCTTGGAGTAATCAGGACTCTGTAGAATGGGAGCAGTGCACATTGCCTGCTTTAGGTCATCAAATGCCTTTTGACAGCTAACTGTCCACTGAACCTTTTTGGGCATTTTCTTGGAAGTTAAGTCATTCAGGGGTGTCACTATTGATCCATACCCCTTGACAAATCTCCTATAGTACCCAGTCAGGCCTAAAAGGCTCTCACCTGAGTCTGGGTAGTTGGAGCAGTCCAGTCCATGATGGTCTGGATCTTGCTCTGCAGTGGTTGAACCTGGCCTCCACCCACAAGGTGGCCCAGGTACACAACCTGACTCTGCCCTATCTGGCACTTGGTGGCCTTGATAGTCAGGCCTGCTTTCTGCAGGGCCTACAAAACATTTCTGAGGTGGACCAGGTGATCCTCCCAGGTGGAGCTAAAGACAGCAATATCATCTAGATATGCTGCACTATAGGCTTCCAGACCTGTAAGGACTGTATTCACCAACCTCTGAAAAGTGTCAGGTGCATTCTTCAGACCAAAGGGCATCACCACAAATTGATAATGCCCACTAGGGGTTGAGAATGCTGTCTTTGGCTTTGTATCATCAGCTAGTCTGATCTGCCAGTAGCCAGCTGTCAGGTCAAATGTGCTTAGATACTTGGCTGAGGCCAAAGTGTCTATTAGCTCATCTGCCCTAGGTATTGGATGGGCATCAGTCCTAGTGACTGCATTGAGAACCCTGTAGTCCACACAAAACCTCATCTCTCTTTTCCCACCATTGGTGTGAGGTTTTGGCACAAGGACCACTGGACTAGCCCAAGGGCTATCTGAGGGTTCAATAACTCCCAAATCCAACATCTTCTGGACTTCTGTCCTGATACAGTCCCTGACATGGTCAGGTTGCCTATAAATCTTATTTTTAATAGGCAGACTGTCCCCAGTGTCCACTTCATGAGTGCACCAGGTGGTCTGGCTGGGTGTCAGTGAGAATATGTGCCTGAACTGATTGAGCACCTGTCTGCAATCAGTTTGCTGCTGGGCAGTGAGGCTGCCTGCCAAGGCTACACCATCCACTGACCCATCATCAGGGTTCTGTGAGAGCAGCTCAGGGAGTGGATCACTCTCTTCCTCCTGTCCCTCATCAGTAGCCATGAGCAAGCCCATGTCTGCCCTGTCCACATAGGGTTTTAATCTGTTGACATGGAGAACCCTGTGGGGACTCCTGGGTGTTCCTAGGTCTACTAAGTAGGTAACCTCACCCTTCTGTTCAACAATGGTATGGGGTCCACTCCATTTGTCTTGGAGAGCTGCTGTGGCCACTGGCTCCAACACCCACACCTTCTGTCCTGGCTGGTAAACAGTCAGGACAGCCTTTGGTCATGCCAGGCTTTTGAAGTTCCTGGCTAGCCTCAAGGTTTTTAGTTGCCTTTTTCATGTACTCAGCCATCCTGGAGCGGAGACCAAGTACATAGTCCACTATGTCTTGCTTTGGGGGCTTGAGAGGTAACTCCAATCCTTCCTTCACCAAGCACAATGGACCCCTGACAGGGTGACCAAACAAAAGTTCAAAAGGGCTGTAGCCAACCCCTTTTGAGGCACCTCCCTGTATGCAAATAAAAGGCAGGGCAAGAGTATGTCCCATCTTCGCCTAAGCTTCTCTGGGAGCCCTTTAATCATGCCCTTCAAGGTTTTGTTGAATCTCTCAACTAAACCATTGCATTGTGGGTGATAGGGTGTGGTGAACTTGTAAGTCACTCGACACTCCTTCCACATTGCTTTCAAGTATCCAGACATAAAGTTAGCACCCCTGTCTGATACAACCTCCTTAGGGAAGCCCACTCTTGAGAAAATTCCCAGGAGGGCTCTTGCCACCACAGGTGCTGTAGTGGTCCTAAGGGGAATAGCCTCTGGGTACCTGGTGGCATGATCCACTACCACCAGGATAAACCTGTGCCCAGATGCTGTTTGGGGATCCATGGGACCAACAATGTCAATTCCCACCCTTTCAAAGGGAACCCCCACCACAGGTAGTGGTATAAGGGGGGCCTTTGTGGTGCCACCTGCCTTGCCACTGGCCTGGCAGGTTACACAGGAGCGACAAAACTCCTTGGTGTCTTCAGACATGTGGGGCCAGTGAAAGTGAGGGACAATTCTGTCCCAAGTCTTGTTCTGGCCCAGGTGACCTGCTAAGGGAATGTCATGGGCTAGGGTCAATAGGAAGCCCCTGAACTTCAGAGGTATAATCAACCTCCTGGTGGCACCAGGCTTGGGGTCTCTACACTCTGAGTACAAGAGTCCATCATCCCAATACACTGTATGGGGACCACTAGCTTTCCCAGCAGCCTCAGCAGCAGCTTGCTGTCTGAGGGGTTCAAGAGAGGGGCAGCTCTGCTGCTCCTGGCTCAGATCTGCCCTGGAAGGGCCACCTGTCCCCAAGAACTCAACCTGGTCAGGTTCAAGCTCCTCTGGGACAGTTCCTTCCTCGGGACTGAGATCATCCCCCTCAAGAGACTGATCTTCCATCTGAGCCAAGGGGGAAGGCACTACCTTTACCCTGCTACTCCTCTTCTTGGAGGGCACTTGGTCCATTATTCCAGAATCCAAGGCCTGTTCAGTGTTAGACATTTTGGCTTGTGACCTGGTCACAGCAAACACATCTGCAGGGATGCCCAGCATTTCTGCATGGGTCCTGAGCTCCACTTCTGCCCAAGCTGAAGTTTCTAGATCATTGCCAAGCAAGCATTCAACTGGTAGGTCTGCACTTACCACAACCTTCTTAAGGCCAGTTACCCCTCCCTAGGAGAAGTTAAAAACTGCCAGAGTATGGTCTGTTCTGACATTGCTAGCATTGGTCACTTGGTACATTTCACCAAGTATAATCTGCCCAGGATCCACAAGGTCTTGTGTCACCATGGTGACACTTGCCCCTGTGTCCCTAAATGCCAAAGCCTCTTTTCCATTGATTAAGGGCTGTTGCCTGTACTTGCCCAGATTACTGGGACTCACAGAGGAGGTCACATCCATGCCTCCATCACAGACTAGGACAGCCTGAGTGAGTTCTCTGACTAGGTCAGAGCTCATCTCTTTACCCAGGGTCAACCCTACTAAACCCTTGGCTTGTGTAGTCCCACCACCAACTGTAACTGCACTAGGGGGAGCAGGTGCCTTAGGGGCATTGGTGGGGGCTGGAGTAGAGTCTTTGGACTTGGTGCAAACACTGGTCCAGTGGGTCTTTTGCTTACAGACCTTGCACCATGGTTTCTTTTGGCATTTCCCTTTGTTAGACTGTGAATCCCCACCTGAAGAAGATTTTGGGGGCCTTGTGAAGACTTCTGGTCTTTACCCTTCTCCCCACCCTTATCAGAGTTCTTAGAATCTTGCTTCTTTGGGTCACCACCTTGGTTCTGTACCTTCTGCCTCACCCTGGTTCTGACCCATTTGTCTGCCTTCTTTCCCAATTCTTGGGGAGAGGTCAGATCAGAGTCCACCAGGTACTGATGCAACAGCTGATTTTGACAGTTATTAAGAATCTGCTCCCTCATGATAAGATTGTACAATCCAGTGAAGTCACATACCTTACTGCCCATCAACCAACCTTCCAGAGCCTTAGCAGAACAATCCACATAGTCTACCCAGTCTTGAGTCTGTGCTTTTGGGTATCTCTGAACTTTAACCTGTATTGTTCAGTTGTTAGGCCAAACCCATCAATCAGAGCACTCTTCAAGACTTTGTAATTGTCAGCATCCTCTTCTCTTACAGTGAGGAGCTTGTCTCTCCCTTTGTCTGCAAAGGAGAGCCACAAGATTGCTGCCCACTGCTCCTGAGGGACCCTCTGTACTTTACAGGCCCTCTCCAGTGCAGTTATCCATTTGTGGATGTCATCCCCACTCTGGTAGGGAGGGACAATCTTGCTCAGGTTTCTATGGTCATGTGACCTTTCCCTATCTCTAGGGAAACTGCTGCCACCATGGGACTCTAGTCCCAACTTTTTCTCTCTCTATAGAGATCTAGGGACTCCCTGTCTATAGCCAATTGCTGTTTTCTGAGTTCAAGCTGGGCTTGCTCATACTGAATCAGTCTCTTCCTCCTCTCATGAGAGGATTCCCTTCCATGAGAGGAGACAGAGGTCCCTACTGAGGTGTCAGAGTGGTTAGACTCCTGAGAATGAGATCTAGTCCTTCTGGGCACACTCACAACTCTTCCTGGGGGGACAAAGGGGAGGTCATTCTGATCCTCCTCCTCATCCACAGGAGGAATTGGGTTTTCCAGGTCAAGGTCATTTTCACCTTCCTGGCCAGTGTCAGAGGGGGGGCCCTGGGTGATTTCACCGCTGGCCCCTTCCTCATCTTCTGCCCCACCCTGTCTGCCTACCCCTTCAGACCCTAGGGGCCTGCTGAGATCATCAGCTAGTAGCACCTCTCTGAGGTGTTGGGTGCTGGCACTTTTGCCTGCCTTCAGCTTCCTAGTATTGCACAATGCTCTCAATTCCAAGAATGGGAGATTATCATACTTGGAGGGAAGAAGCCCACTGGCTTCTGGCAAGGACTCACTGGGTCCTGGCTTTGAAGGCATTACTAGTGAGGTGTGGTGTATGCACTACCTACTCTAGTGTGGCCTACTAAACTCTCTTGAGTTGTAGAAAGGGTGTGCTATCCCTTAACACACAACTCTAAGTTCAGTAGAACTTACTGTATACTAAGCTTGATTTATATATACCTTAGGTACCCTTAGTGGTTTTCAGTTGATCAATTCAATTGAGATTATCTGGTAAAACAATAGCAAGCTGGAATCCCACACGCTGCACACCAATGTGAGAAGTTGGCCTGGTATATGCTGTCCACTAATTATAGTGGGCACCTTGCACCAGTCCAAACAACCCCTTATTGGAGATAGGTTAAAGACAACCTTTATTGAAAGCTATCCTAGTGGTAGCTATGGAGAGCAGCCTTCAGGCTAAGTCTTGAAGGAATGTAAAGCAGCTTGTTTTACCAGTCTATAATCTCTTGAGTGACCAAATGAAAGAGGACCACACCAGGTATATATTCAAAATATATGTATTTATTGCTAAACACACCCCTCTAGTCTCTTTATGAGGCTAGAGTTCGAAGTACATAAGTTATCAGTTAGTTATCAACAGTAATAGCACAAATACACGTTTGAGCCCTAGGGGCGTACCAAACCATATACCAATAAAGTGGTATAAGAACCACGACTGAGCTAGACACAAGGCCTAGAGCCTGTAGAAGTGCTTGGCCCTCAAGGAACCACCCAAGGTAGTGACACAGGGGACCCACGGGGGACGTGTGCAGTGTGAGAACACAGCCGCGAGCCGCCGTTGACTTCTATGGGGAATGTCGCGGTTGGAGTTTTAAAGAAAAGGGACACTTGGAGGAGGACTTGGAGCAAACCCTTTAGAACTGGGTCGTTCTAGAGTCTATACCCACGGGAGCACCGGAGTACTCGAGTTACCTCACCCAGGGAAGCCGGGTGCATAGGTGTCTTTCGGGGTCGGGTTTCGTCGTCGTTTTCAATGGCGATCTGCTGCAAAGTGCTGCTGGCGGCCAAGTCGAAAGTGTTCGGGTGGATCCAAAGGTGGATTGAAGATCTGAAGAACCTGAAAGCAGAGGGGACAGAGTCTGGGGCACTAGCCAGTGACCAGGAAGGCGATGAGCGGATGCCCACCGATGTCGAGTGCTTCAGGTAGGTTGATGGTTGTCTCGACTCTTCAGCCACAAGGTCCAGGAGGCGTCGACGATGACCAGGAGCTGGATTCAAGCTGTCCCACAACGTCTGTCGATTGCAGGGGTGTTGGCGACCAGATTGGACCCAACAAGCCTTGGCAACGGCAAGTCTTGTGGAATTAGAAGAAGGACGGTAGTGCAGACCAGCAAGGTCTGAAAGACTCACCCAGTGAGGGTAAGTCAGGGCACGCCTGGAGCAACAAGAGAAGCCCAAGCAGAAGAAGATTGGTCTTCGGGAGGGCCTACTAGCCAACAGACTAGCGACCACGAAGGAGCCTTGAGTGGACGCACTTAGGGCTGGCTCACGGGACACTCGTGGAGTGGAGGCCAGTGATCTTCAGTGCAGTTGGTGCTGGAGGCAGGGGCTACTCGGAAACCAAAGCACAACTTCGTGGAAGACCAGGAAGAGGATGCACTTGCAAATGTGCTCGGTGTCCAGGGGTCACAGTTCCACGTTACCCACGACAGCTACGGGCCTCAGCTTTGCTGGGGACTCAGGGCAGCCTCAGGGAAGTCTGGAAATCTACCTCTGGTGATGCAAAGACTTCGGTGTCCAGCGGGAGCTTCAGCGATGCAGACCAGACAATTGCTTTGTTGGTGCCTGCCAAGCAGGGGAGTCACTCCTTGACCCCAAGGGAGATTCTTCAGTCCTCTAATCTTAAAGTAGAGCGTCAAAGGTCCAGGATTCTGTGTCAGAGTTTCGTCCAGGTAAATCTAAAGTCCTAAGGACTGGGGTCCCATACTTATACTAAGTTAGGGGGTTGGACATACTCTGGGGACCCACCTATGGGAGGGTCAGGGAAGAGGGGTGGTTACACCCATTCCCTTTGTCCAGTTTCACACCAGTGAAGGGGCTGGAAGCCCCTGAACCAGTTTGAACTGGGGTATGCACAGGGACACCAAGTGTGCCCCCAGTGCAGGACTTCAAAGCACCAGAGAGTGCTCCCGCCCAGCCCCAATACACATTGTCCTGTCTGGGGAGGTGGTTACACCTCCCTGGGACAGGAAACCTATTGTCCAGGCCTCCCCTGCTGGAGTTTCAGTCAGCAGCAGGAGGCCAGACCCGTGTCTGTGGCAGCGGCATCCATTTTGTGATGCCAGGGCTTGGAAAGAAGTTACCGGGCAGGCCGGTGTGTACATGTCTCTCCCTCTAGAAGGGTGGAATGCTACCCCCCCGCCAGAACTGGCGGGGGGGGTAGTATTCCAAGATGTTTGACACCAAACACGACATGTTTCCGTTCAGCCATCCCAAAGTTAGCATTTAACGCGAGGTTATAATGCGCTTAAGAGTATATGGTCAGGCTGCACTACAAACAGCATCAGAGAAGGGTCTCCGAACACTGCAGAGGGGCTCTGCTCATGCAGGGGCACCCTCTCACATAGGAACCAAGCACTCTGCCTTCAGGATTGACAAGGCCTGCCATAGGAGTGACTTATAGGTTTATATGTGTGTATGTATGTAGTGATATAGGTAACCTATATCACTGTAAGGGGTGCATGCACCACCTTACCCAGGCTGCAGTAGCAGACCTGTGGTGTCATTTTGGATGGCCTTCCAGGGGTGGCACAATACATGCTGCAGCCCTTGGTAGGCCTCTGAGGTACCTATGCCCTGGGTACATAGTATACCATATACTAGGGACTTATAAGGGCACTCCAGATTCCAATCAGAGATGTGCTTAAGGCACATGGAAACCATTTTAGAGAGGAAGCAGCTAGGCTGGGGTTCTGATTAGCAGGGCCCCAGCCAGACTAAAGTCGAAAAACAGTGAAGCATCAGCAAAAAGTGGGGGTACCCATGTGAAGCAGATCCTACTCTCCTACAAGCGGGTGTAGAAAGAAGCAAGAGATCCACATAAAGAAACAAAGAAAGTTCAGAAATAAGGAACAGAAGTGCAGAAAGAGGCAAGAGGGCTGCAGAAAGAGGCAAAAGGGGTGCAAAAAGTAGCGAGAGGTGCAGAAAGAAACAGAAGAAGTGCAGAAAGAAGGAACAGAGTTGCAAATAGAGGCAAATGAGGTGCAGAAAGAAACAAAAGAAGTGCAGAAAGAAGCAACAGAGGTGCAGAAAGAGGAAAGAAGAGTGCAGAAAGAGGGAAGAGCGGTGCAGAAAGAGGCACGTGGGGTGCAGAAAGAAGCAAGAGAGATGCAGAAAGAAGCAAGAAAAATGCAAAAGGAAGCAACAGAGATGCAGAAAGGGGGAACAGGGGTGGAGAAAGAGGCAAGAGGGAAACAGAAAGAAACAAGAGAGGTGCAGAAAGAAGCAAAAGATGTGCAGAAAGAAAGAACAGAGGTGCAAAAAGAGGCAAGAGGGGTGCAGGAAGAGGGCAAACGGGTGTGAAAGAGGCATGATGGGTGCAGAATGAAGCAAGAGGTGTGCAGAAAGAAGCAAGAGAGTTACAGAAAGAAACAAAAGAAGTGTAGAAAAAAGGAACAGAGATGCAGAATGAGGCAAGAGGGGTGCGGGAAGAGGGGGTGTGAAAGAGGCACGAGTGGTGCAGAAAGAGGCTAAAGGGGTGCAGAAAGAAACGAGAGGTGCAGAAAGAGGGAAGAGGGGTGCAGAAAGAGAGAAGTGCAGAGAGAAGCAACAGAGATGCAGAAAGGGGGAAGAGGGGTGGAGAAAGAGGCAAGAGGGCGAAGAAAGAAGCAAGAGAGTTGCAGAAAGAAACAAAAGAAGGGCAGAAAGAAGCAAGAGAGGTGCAGAAAGACACAAGATAAGTGCAGAAAGAAGCAACAGAGATACAGAAAGAGGGAAGAGGGGTGGAGAAAGCGGCAAGAGAAGTTCAGAAAGAAGCAATAGACATGCAGAAAGAGGGAAGAGGGGTGGAGAAAGAAGCAAGAGGGGTGCAGAAAGAAGCAAGAGAGATGCAGAAAGAAACAAAAGAAGTGCAGAAAGAAGGAAAAGAGGTGCAGAAAGAGGCAGAAGGGGTGCAGAAAGAAACAGAAGTGCAGAAAGAAGGAACAGAGGTGCAGAAAGAGGCAAGAGGGGGCATAAAGAGAGAAAAGGGGTGCAGAAAGAGGCAAGAGGGGTGCAGGAAGAGGGGTGTGAAAGAGGTACGAGGGGTGCAGAAAGAAGGAAGAGAGGTGCAGAAAGAAGCTTCAGAGGTGCAGAAAGAGGGCAGAGGGGTGGAGAAAGAGACTAGACAAGTGCAGAAAGAAGCAACAGAGATTCAGAAAGGGGGAAGAGTGGTGGAGAAAGAGGCTAGAGGGGTGCAGAAGGAAGCAAGAGAGGTGCAGGAAGAAATAAAAGTAGTGCAGAAAGAAGGAACAGAGGTGCAGAAAGAGGCAAGAGGAGTGCAGAAAGAGAAGAAGGATGCAGAAAGAAGCTCAAGCGGTGCAGAATGAAGTGAGAGGTGCAGATAGAAACAAAAGAAGTGCAGAAAGAAGGGTCAGAGGTGCAGAAAGAGGCAAGAGGGGTGCAGGAAGAGGGGTGTGAAAGAGGAATGAGGGGTGCAGAAAGAAGCAAAAGGGGTGCAGTAAGAAGCGAGAGGTGCAGAAAGAAACAAAAGAAGTGCAGAAAGAAGGAACAGAGGTGCAGAAAGAGGCAAGAGGGGTGCACAAAGAGGGAAGAGGGTTGTGAAAGAGGCACGAGGAGTGCAGAAAGAGGCAAAAGGGGTGCAGAAAGAAGCGAGAAGTACAGAAAGAAACAAAAAAGTGCAGAAAGAAGAAACAGGTGCAGCAAGAGGCAAGAGGGGTGCACAAAGATGGGAGAGGGGTATGAAAGAGGCACGAGGAGTGCAGAAAGAGATACGTGGGGTGCAGAAAGAGGCAAGAGAGCTGCAGAAACAAAAGAAGTGCAGAAAGAAAGAACAGAGGTGCAGAAAGAGGCAACAGGGGGCAGAAAGCAGGTGGATGGGTGGAGAAAGAGGCAAGGGGGTACAGAAAGAAGCAAGAGAGCTGCAGAAAGAGGGCAGAGGGGTGGAGAAAGAGAAAAGACAAGTGCAGAAAGAAGCAACAGAGATTCAGAAAGGGGGAAGAGTGGTGGAGAAAGAGGCTAGAGGGGTGCAGAAGGAAGCAAGAGAGGTGCAGGAAGAAACAAAAGTAGTGCAGAAAGAAGGAACAGAGGTGCAGAAAGAGGCAAGAGGAGTGCAGAAAGAGAAGTGTGAAAGAGGAATGAGGGGTCCAGAAAGAAGCAAAAGGGGTGCAGTAAGAAGCGAGAGGT
Organism: Calotriton arnoldi; assembly: GCA_963921515.1. Lineage (NCBI taxonomy): Eukaryota > Metazoa > Chordata > Amphibia > Caudata > Salamandridae > Calotriton > Calotriton arnoldi. The sequence continues at coordinate 418,578 of CAWUFW010008448.1, read as the reverse complement.
GCAGAAAGAAACAAAAGAAGTGCAGAAAGAAGGAACAGAGGTGCAGAAAGAGGCAAGAGGGGTGCACAAAGAGGGAAGAGGGTTGTGAAAGAGGCACGAGGAGTGCAGAAAGAGGCAAAAGGGGTGCAGAAAGAAGCAAGAGATACAGAAAGAAACAAAAGAAGTGCAGAAAGAAGAAACAGAGGTGCAGAAAGAGGCAAGAGGGGTGCACAAAGATGGAAGAGGGGTGTGAAAGAGGCACAAGGAGTGCAGAAAGAGGTACGTGGGGTGCAGAAAGAGGCAAGAGAGCTGCAGAAACAAAAGAAGTGCAGAAAGAAAGAACAGAGGTGCAGAAAGAGGCAACAGGGGGCAGAAAGCAGGTGGATGGGTGGAGAAAGAGGCAAGGGGGTACAGAAAGAAGCAAGAGAGCTGCAGAAAGAAACATAAGAAGTGCAGAAAGAAGGAACAGAGGTGCAGAAAGAGGCAAGAGGGGTGCAGAAAGAGGGAAGAGTGGTACAGAAAGAGGCAAAGGGGTACAGAAAGGAGAGGTGCAGACAGAAACAAAAGAAGTGCAGAAAGAAGGAACAGAGGTGCAGAAAGAGGCAAGAGGGGTACCAAAGAGGGAAGAGGGGTGTGAAAGAGGCATGAGGAGTGCAGAAAGAAGCAAGTGGTGTGCAGAAAGAAGCAACAGAGGTGCTGAAAGAGGCATGAGGGGTGCAGAAAGAGGCAAAAGGGGTGCAGAAAGAAGCGAGAGGTGCAGAAAGAAACAAAAGAAGTGCAGAAAGAAGGAACATAGGTGCAGAAACAGGCAAGAGGGTGCACAAAGAGGGAAGAGGGGTGTGAAAGAGGCACAAGGAGTGCAGAAAGAGGCACATGGGGTGCAAAAAGAAGCAAGAGAGCTGCAGAAACAAAAGAAGTGCAGACAGAAAGAACAGAGGTTCAGAAAGAAGCAACAGGGGTGCAGAAAGAAGAAAGAGGGGTACAGAAAAAAGCAAGAGAGTTACAGAAAGAAACAAAAGAAGTGCAGAAAGAAGGAACAGAGGTGTAGAAAGAGGCACAAGTGTTGCAGAAAGAAGGGAAAGGGGTGCAGAAAGAAGCATGAGAAGTGCAGAAAGAAGCAACAGAGGTGCAGAAAGAGGTATGAGGAGTGGAGAAAGAGGCAAGAGAAGTGCAGAAAGAAGCAACAGAGATGCAGAAAGGCAAGAGGGGTGCAAAAAGATTAAAAAGGGATGCAGATAGAGGCATGTGGGGTGCAGACAGAAGCAAGAGATGTGCAGAAAAATAAAAGAAGTGCAGAAAGAAAGAACAGAGGTGCATAAAGATGCAACAGGCGTGCAGAAAGAGGGTGCATGGGTGGATAAAGAGGCAAGGGGGTGCAGAAAGAAGCAAGAGAGCTGCAGAAAGAAACAGAAGATGTACAGAAAGTAGGAACAGAGGTGCAGAAAGAGGCAAGAGGGTGCAGACATAGGGAGGCGGGGTGCAGAAAGAGGCAAAAGCGCTGCAGAAAGGAGAGGTGCAGATGGAAACAAAAGAAGTGCAGAAAGAAGGAACAGAGGTACAGAAAGAGGCAAGAGGGGTACAGGAAGAGGGGTGTGAAAGAGGCACGAGGGGTGCAGAAAGAAGGAAGAGAGTTGCAGAAAGAAGCAACAGAGGTGCAGAAAGAGGGCAGAGGGGTGGAGAAAGAGACTAGACAAGTGCAGAAAGAAGCAACAGAGATTCAGAAAGGGGGAAGAGTGGTGGAGAAAGAGGCTAGAGAGGTACAGAAGAAGGCAAGAAAGGTGCAGGAAGAAACAAAAGTAGTGCAGAAAGAAGGAACAGAGGTGCAGAAAGAGGCAAGAGGAGTGCAGAAAGAGAAGAAGGATGCAGAAAGAAGCTCAAGCGGTGCAGAATGAAGTGAGAGCTGCAGATAGAAACAAAAGAAGTGCAGAAAGAAGGGTCAGAGGTGCAGAAAGAGGCAAGAGGGGTGCAGGAAGAGGGGTGTGAAAGAGGAATGAGGGGTGCAGAAAGAAGCAAAAGGGGTGCAGTAAGAAGCGAGAGGTGCAGAAAGAAACAAAAGAAGTGCAGAAAGAAGGAACAGAGGTGCAGAAAGAGGCAAGAGGGGTGCAAAAAGAGGGAAGAGGGTTGTGAAAGAGGCACGAGGAGTGCAGAAAGAGGCAAAAGGGGTGCAGAAAGAAGCGATAGGTACAGAAAGAAACAAAAGAAGTGCAGAAAGAAGAAACAGAGGTGCAGAAAGAGGCAAGAGGGGTGCACAAAGATGGGAGAGGGATGTGAAAGAGGCACGAGGAGTGCAGAAAGAGGTATGTGGGGTGCACAAAGAGGCAAGAGAGCTGCAGAAACAAAAGATGTGCAGAAAGAAAGAACAGAGGTGCAGAAAGAGGCAACAGGGGGCAGAAAGCAGGTGGATGGGTGGAGAAAGAGGCAAGGGGGTACAGAAAGAAGCAAGAGAGCTGCAGAAAGAAACATAAGAAGTGCAGAAAGAAGGAACAGAGGTGCAAAAAGAGGCAAGAGGGGTGCAGAAAGAGGGAAGAGTGGTACAGAAAGAGGCAAAAGGGGTACAGAAAGGAGAGGTGCAGATAGAAACAAAAGAAGTGCAGAAAGAAGGAACAGAGGTGCAGAAAGAGGCAAGAGGGGTGCACAAAGAGGGAAGAGGGGTGTGAAAGAGGCATGAGGAGTGCAGAAAGAAGCTAGTGGTGTGCAGAAAGAAGCAACAGAGGTGCAGAAAGACGCATGAGGGGTGCAGAAAGAGGCAAAAGGGGTGCAGAAAGAAGCGAGATGTGCAGAAAGAAACAAAAGAAGTGCAGAAAGAAGGAACATAGGTGCAGAAACAGGCAAGAGGGGTGCACAAAGAGGGAAGAGGGGTGTGAAAGAGGCACAAGGCGTGCAGAAAGAGGCATGTGGGGTGCAAAAAGAAGCAAGAGAGCTGCAGAAACAAAAGAAGTGCAGACAGAAAGAACAGAGTTTCAGAAAGAGGCAACAGGGGTGCAGAAAGAAGAAAGAGGGGTACAGAAAGAAGCAAGAGAGTTACAGACAGAAACAAAAGAAGTGCAGAAAGAAGGAACAGAGGTGTAGAAAGAGGCACAAGTGTTGCAGAAAGAAGGGAAAGGGGTGCAGAAAGAAGCAAGAGAAGTGCAGAAAGAAGCAACAGAGGTGTAGAAAGAGGTATGAGGAGTGGAGAAAGAGGCAAGAGAAGTGCAGAAAGAAGCAACAGAGATGCAAAAAGTGGCAACAGGAGTGGAGAAAGTGGCAAGTGGGGTGCAGAAAGAAGCAGGAGAGGTGCAGAAAGAAACAAAAGAAGAGCAGAAAGAAGGAACAGAGGTGCAAAAAGATGCAAGGGGGTGCAGAAAGAAGGAAGAGGGGTGCAGAAAGAAGCACAAGTGGTGGAGAAAGAAGCAAAAGAGGTGAAGAAAGAGGCAAGAGGGGTGCAAAAAGAGGCACAAGGGGTGCAGAAAGAGGCACGAGGAGTGCAGAAAGAAGCAAGCAATGTGCAGAAAGAAACAAAAGAAGTGCAGATAGAAGGAACAGAGGTGCAGAAAGAGGCAACAGGGGTGAAGAAAGAGGGAAGAGGGGTGGAGAAAGAGGCAAGCAGGTGTAGAAAGAAGCAAGAGATCTACAAAAAGAAACAAAGAAAGTTCAGAAATAAGGAACAGAAGTGCAGAAAGAGGCAAGAGGGCTGCAGAAATAGGCAAAAGGGGTGCAAAAAGTAGCGAGAGGTGCAGAAAGAAACAGAAGAAGTGCAGAAAGAAGGAACAGAGTTGCAAATAGAGGCAAATGGGGTGCAGAAAGAAACAAAAGAAGTGCAGAAAGAAGCAACAGAGGTGCAGAAAGAGGAAAGGAGAGTGCAGAAAGAGGGAAGAGGGGTGCAGAAAGAGGCACGTGGGGTGCAGAAAGAAGCAAGAAAGATGCAGAAAGAAGCAAGAAAAATGCAAAAGGAAGCAACAGAGATGGAGAAAGGGGGAAGTGGGGTGGAGAAAGAGGCAAGAGGGAAACAGAAAGAAACAAGAGAGGTGCAGAAAGAAGCAAAAGATATGCAGAAAGAAAGAACAGAGGTGCAAAAAGAGGCAAGAGGGATGCAGGAAGAGGGCAAACGGGTGTGAAAGAGGCATTATGGGTGCAGAATGAAGCAAGATGTGTGCAGAAAGAAGCAAGAGAGTTACAGAAAGAAACAAAAGAAGTGTAGAAAAAAGGAACAGAGGTGCAGAATGAGGCAAGAGGGGTGCGGGAAGAGGGGTGTGAAAGAGGCACGAGTGGTGCAGAAAGAGGCTAAAGGGGTGCAGAAAGAAACTAGAGGTGCAGAAAGAGGGAAGAGGGGTGGAGAAAGAGGCAAGAGGGGTGAAGAAAGAAGCAAGAGAGTTGCAGAAAGAAACAAAAGAAGGGCAGAAAGAATCAAGAGAGGTGCAGAAAGACACAAGATAAGTGCAGAAAGAAGCAACAGAGATACAGAAAGAGGGAAGAGGGGTGGAGAAAGCGGCAAGAGAAGTTCAGAAAGAAGCAACAGACATGCAGAAAGAGGGAAGAGGGGTGGATAAAGAAGCAAGAGGGGTGCAGAAAAAAGCAAGAGAGATGCAGAAAGAAACAAAAGAAGTGCAGAAAGAAGGAAAAGAGGTGCAGAAAGAGGCAGAAGGGGTGCATAAAGAAACAGAAGTGCAAAAAGAAGGAACAGAGGTGCAGAAAGAGACAAGAGGGGTGCATAAAGAGAGAAAAAGGGTGCAGAAAAAGGCAAATGGGGTGCATAAAAAAGAAGTGAGAGGTGCACATAGAAATAAAAGAAGTGCAGAAAGAAGGAACAGAGTTGACGAAAGAGGCAAGAGGGGTGTGGGAAGAGGGGTGTAAAAGAGGCATGAGGGGTGCAGAAAGAGGCAAAAGGGGTGCAGAAAGAAGCAAGAGGTGCAGAAAGAAACAAAAGAAGTGCAGAAAGAAGGAACAGAGGTGCACAAAGAGACAAGAGGGGTGCACAAAGAGGCAAGAGGGGTGTGAAAGAGGCACAAGGAGTGCAGAAAGAAGCAAGAGGAGTACAGAAAGAAGCAACAGAGGTGCAGAAAGGCAAGAGGGGTGCAAAAAGATTAAAAAGGGATGCAGATAGAGGCATGTGGGGTGCAGAAAGAAGCAAGAGATGTGCAGAAAAACAAAAGAAGTGCAGAAAGAAAGAACAGAGGTGCATAAAGATGCAACAGGCAAGAGGGCTGCACAAAGAGGGAAGAGGGTTGTGAAAGAGTCACGAGGAGTGCAGAAAGAGGCAAAAGGGGTGCAGAAAGAAGCGAGAGGTACAGAAAGAAACAAAAGAAGTGCAGAAAGAAGAAACAGGTGCAGAAATAGGCAAGAGGGGTGCACAAAGATGGGAGAGGGGTGTGAAAGAGGCACGAGGAGTGCAGAAAGAGGTACGTGGGGTGCAGAAAGAGGCAAGAGAGCTGCAGAAACAAAAGAAGTGCAGAAAGAAAGAACAGAGGTGCAGAAAGAGGCAACAGGGGGCAGAAAGCAGGTGGATGGGTGGAGAAAGAGGCAAGGGGGTACAGAAAGAAGCAAGAGAGCTGCAGAAAGAAACATAAGAAGTGCAGAAAGAAGGAACAGAGGTGCAGAAAGAGGCAAGAGGGGTGCAGAAAGAGGGAAGAGTGGTACAGAAAGAGGCAAAAGGGGTACAGGAAGGAGAGGTGCAGATAGAAACAAAAGAAGTGCAGAAAGAAGGAACAGAGGTGGAGAAAGAGGCAAGTGGTGTGCAGAAAGAAGCAACCGAGGTGCAGAAAGAGGCATGAGGGTGCAGAAAGAGGCAAAAGGGGTGCAGAAAGAAGTGAGAGGTGCAGAAAGAAACAAAAGAAGTGCAGAAAGAAGGAACATAGGTGCAGAAACAGGCAAGAGGGGTGCACAAAGAGGGAAGAGGGGTGTGAAAGAGGCACAAGGAGTGCAGAAAGAGGCACATGGGGTGCAAAAAGAAGCAAGAGAGCTGAAGAAACAAAAGAAGTGCAGACAGAAAGAACAGAGGTTCAGAAAGAGGCAACAGGGGTGCAGAAAGCCAGTGGATGGGTGGAGAAAGAGGCAAGGGGTGCAGAAAGAAGCAAGAGAGCTGCAGAAAGAAACAGAAGAAGTGCAGAAAGAAGGAACAGATGTGCAGAAAGAGGCAAGAGGGGTGTAGAAAGAGGCACGAGGGGTGCAGAAAGAGGCAAGACAGGTGCAGAAAGAAGCAACAGAGGTACAGATAGAGGGAAGAGGGGTGGAGAAAGAGACAAGAGAAGTGCAGAAAGAAGTAACAGAGATGCAGAAAAGGGGGAAGAGGGGTGGAGAAAGAGGCAAGAGGGGTGCAGAAGGAAGCAAGAGAGGTGCAGGAAGAAACAAAAGAAGTGCAGAAAGAAGGAACAGAGGTGCAGAGACAGGCAAGAGGAGTGCAGAAAGAGAAGAAGGGTGTAGAAAGAGGCACAAGTGGTGCAGAAAGAAGCAAGAGAGGTGCAGAAAGATGCAAGATAAGTACATAATGAAGCAACAGAGATGCAGAAAGAGAGAAGAGGGGTGGAGAAAGAGGAAAGAGAAGTGCAGAAAGAAGCAACAGACATGCAGAAAGGGGGAAGAGGGGTGGAGATTGTGGCAAGAGGGGTGCAGAAAGAAGCAAGAGAGGTGCAGAAAGAAACAAAAGAAGTGCAGAAAGAAGGAACAGAGGTGCAGAAAGAGGCAGTAGGGGTGCAGAAAGAGGAAAGAGGGGTGCAGAAAGAGGTAAGAGACGTGCACAAAGAGGCAAGAGGGGTGCACACAGAAGCAAGTGAGGTGCAAAAAGAGGCAACAGAGGTGCGAAAAGAGGCAATCGAGGTGCAGAAAGTAGAAGAGATGTGCAGAAAGAGGCAAGAGAAGTGCAGAAAAAGAAAGCAATGTGCAGAAAGAAGCAACAGAAAAGCAGAAAGAGGCAAGAGAGGCGCAGAAAGAAGCAAGAGTGGCTTGCACACCATTAGTACCAATTTAACGCTCACATTTAGCAGTAAGTAACAGGTGACCATTTTAAGTTTGCAAAGGACCTTCCACCACGCTGTAACACTTGTCGCTGCAATTCTGGTAACGTTTGAGCCGTTTGAGCTAGAAACAAGGCTTTTTCTGTTCAAATCTGCAGATTAGGTAGCAGATGATGGATCATGTGGCTAATGCAGAAAATGTATAATTGTGCGAAAGTCAGTGCAGCCAAACAGTCTCATAATTCCAGTGGCCCTGCTCATACCTCTGACTAGGTCCAGAAGTGCTCCTCAGTGATTCCTTATTTTTTTGTCTCATTGAGTTCATAGTTTAGCTTCAATGGAAACGAGGAAGACTAAACCTCAGGTTGCCACTCCTGAACAGAGACTACCATACCACATAATTACTCCCCATAACACATAATCCCACTCTGCATAATTCCTATACACTAAATGCCACATACTTTCTTTCCACATAATTTCACTGCACAACATACCACATAATTCCACTACACACAACGTACATCCACTCCACTCCAAAAAACATTAGTAAAAAACATTTACATTTACAACGCCAATAGCTCTAACTCTCTCAAATGCGACACCTATTACATTGCAAATGCTTCTTTAACTAGTAGTCGCGTTTGCAGAGCGGTGGAGAAAGGTTGCTGAGCTTCCGACCAGCGCTCAGAAATTCTACTGAATAGGACTTACAGGCAGTACCAGGAGGGATTCTTGGCCCCCAAAGTCCCTCAGGAGTAAAGTGGACTTCATCCCCCAACCCGTAGTGTGCCAGGAGGTGTGTTTGCAGAGTGGTGGAGAAAGGGGGGTGTGGCCTCCGAATACCTCTTAGCAATCCCACTGTGTGGGACTTACTGGAGATAACAGGAGGGGTAGTTGGCCCCCAAGGACATCTTTGGGGGCCAACTACCCCTCCTATTACCTCCAGTAAGTCCCACACAGCAGGATTGCTAAGTTCTCATAGCAGGCCTCGCCCCCTTTGCCCACCAATTGCAAACGCGCCTCCTGGCGCGCTCTTGGATGGGGATTGAAGTCCCCTTCGCTTGTGTAGGTCCTTAGTGGCCAACTAGCCTACCTGATACCTCCAGTAAGCCCCAGATAGTGGGATTGCTGAGAGGTGGACACAGGCCACGCCCCCTTTCTCCACCACTCTGCAAACGCGCCTCCTGGTGCGCTCTTGGTTGGGGGATGAAGTCCCCTTGCCTCCTGAGAGTCCCTGGGGGCCAACTAGCCCTCTTATCTCTAGTAAACCCCACACAGCTGGATTGCTGAGAGTGGTCCGAGGCCTCGCCCCCTTTTTACACCACTCAGCAAACGCACCACCTGGCACACTGCTGCTCAGGGGATGAAGTCCACTTTAGTCCTGAGGTCCTCAGGACACAAGAGGACCTCCTCACTCCACCAGCAATGTGCCAAGAGGCGTGTTTGCAGAGTGGTGTAAAAAGGGGTATGGCCTCTGATCACCTCTCAGCAATCCCTCTTTGTGGGGCTTACTGGAGGTACTTGGTGGGCTAGTTGGCCCCTAAGGACCCTTAGGATTCAAGGGGACTTAATCCCCCAATCCAGATTGTGCCAGGAGGTGCGTTTGCACAGTGGTGCAGGGAGGGGGCAGGGCCTCCAGCGAGATGCCGGCTTCTGCTTTTTTTTTAAATTATTGTTAGAAGGGGGGCTGTGTGGCCCCCCTTCTCTAGGCCACTATTGGCCCTGGGGACCCCATCCCCAGGGGCCTGCCCAGCCTTTTATTTTTTATTTTTGGAGGGAGGCCGCGTGGCCCCCCTCCTGAGGCCAATTTTGGCCCCGGGGACCCCATCCCCCAGGGCCCGGCCTTATTATTTTTTTTAATGAAAAAGGGGAGTGGGGACTCATGGCCCCCTTCCCTTGGCCACTTCTGGCCCCGGGGACCCCATCCCCCGGGGCCTGGCCTCATGTTGGGGACCACGGGGAGAGCCCCAATTCCCCCGCGGTCCCAGTCGGCTCCCCGCCTCCTGCGAGAGCGGCATTTATTTTTGGACAAGGGGAGCTGCTGACATGCAGCTCCCCTTGTCCAAAAGCAATCTGGTTCGCTTCATGGAAGCGAGAGCAGGTTTTCTGCTCTCGCTTCCATGAAGTGAAGCAGAGTTTGCAATGACAGGGCGGGAGCTGTGCTCCCGCCCTGCCATTCCAAACTGCAATGTCCCGGGGGTGGGCACCCCAGGACATTGCTGGAGCCAGCCCTGGGGGGTGGTGGTCCCCAGGGCCATGGAGGGCTCCACGAGGGGGGCCTCACGGCTCCCCTCCAACAAGTTTAAAGCCCCGGGGAGGTGGTGGTCCCCGGGGGTCTGCAACGGACCCCCATATTAACATAATTAGTGCCCCGGGGAGGTGGTGGTCCCCGGCGCTTGGGGAGGCCCGCGAGGCCCCCGCCCTTAATTCACTAAAGCCCTGGGGAGGTGGCAGTCCCTGGGGCTTGGGGGGCCCACAAGGCCCCCCACCCTAAATAAATAAAAGCCCTGGAGAGGTGGCGGTCCCCGGGGCTGCGGGGAGCACATGCCCCGTGCATAATTAATAAAGCCCTGGGGAGGTGGTGGTCCCCGGGGCTGCGGGGGCCCCTGTGGGCCCCCGCACCATAGTAAAACATTTCCCCGGGACCTGGCACACCCGGGGCGTAAAGAAATGAAGCACGGGAGCCCGCGCTTCATTTTTAAAAATACATTTCGGCCAGGTTCGAGCACCCAGCGCGAGTCCCGCCGAAAATATTTAAAAAATGCTTTTTTTGGCCCTGGGGCTCCCTGGGGGACCCCCTGACCAGGCCTAGTGTGGTCAGGGTGTTTCTACCCTGCCCCTTTTCTTGTTTTTGAATGTGTTTTTCCTTTTTTCTTGTGACTCGGTTCTACCGAGTCACAAGATGGCTGCCAACACTTTCTGGTTTGAAGTGTTGGCAGCCAATCAGAATCAAGCTCGTGCTAGGGAGGGTTCGCAGATCCCCCGCGGTCACAAGATATCAATATTTTTTATTTTTGAATTTCTCAGCAACTACTTAACGGATTTACTCCATTTACTCCTCAGTGATTCCTTCTTTTTTTGTATCACTGAGTTCATAGTTGAGCTTCTACGGAAACAAGGGAGACTAAACCTGAGGTTACCACTCCACAACACATAGTACCATACCACATAATTACTCTCCATAACACATAATCCCACTCTACATAATTCCTATACACTAAATACCACATACTTTCTATCCACATAATTTCACTGCACAACATACCACATAATTCCACTACACACAACGTACATCCACTCCACTCCAAAAACATTAATAAAAAACTTTTACATTTACAACGCCAATAGCTCTAACTCTCGCAAATGCAAAACCTATTACATTGCAAACACTTCTTTAACTAGTAGTCGCGTTTGCAGAGTGGTGGAGAAAGGGTGCTGGGCCTCCGACCAGCGCTCAGGAATTCCGCTGCCTAGGACTTACAGGAGGTACCAGGAGGGCTTCTTGGCCCCCAAAGTTCCTCAGGAGTAAATTGGACTTCATCCCCCATCCCGTAGTCAGCCAGGAGGCGCGTTTGCAGAGTGGTGGAGAAAGGGGGGCATGGCCTCCGAAGACGTCTTAGCAATCCCACTGGAGGTAACAAGAGGGGTAGTTGGCCCCCAAGGACATCCTTGGGGGCCAACTACCCCTCCTATTACCTCCAGTAAGTCCCACACAGCAGGAATTCTGAGTTCTCATAGCAGGCCACTCCCCTTTGCCCACCACTCTGCAAATGCGCTCCCTGGCGCGCTCTTGGATGGGGATTGAAGTCCCCTTCGCTGCTGGGGGTCCTTTAGGGGCCAACTAGCCTACCTCTTACCTCCAGTAAGCCCCACACAGTGGGATTGCTGAGAGGTGGACACAGGCCACTCCCCCTTTCTCCACCACTCTGCAAACGCGCCTCCTGGCGTGCTTGTGGTTGGGGGATGAAGTTCCCTTTCCTCCTGAGGGTCCCTGGGGGCCAACTAGCCCTCCTGTTACCTCCAGTAAGCCCCATACATCTAGATTGCTGAGAGTGCTCAAAGGCCACGCCCCCTTTTTACACGCAACTCGTGGTGCGCTGCTGCTCGGGGGATGAAGTCCACTTGTGTCCTGAGGTCCTCAGGACAAAAGAGGACCTCATCGCCCCACCAGCAGTGCGCCGAGAGGCGCGTTTGTAGAGTGGTGTAAAAAGGGACATGGCCTCGGACCACCTCTCTGCAATCCAGCTGGGTGGCGCTTACTGGAGGTACCTGGTGGGTTAGTTGGCCCCCAGGGACCCTCAGAATTCAAGGGGACTTAATTCCCCAACTTAGAACGTGCCAGGGGGCATGTTTGCAGAGTGGTGCAGGGAGGGGGCGGGGCCTCCTGCGAGATGCCAGATTTTTTTATATATATTTTTAGAAGGGGGGCTGTATGGCCCCACTTCCTTTAGTATTTTTGGGGCCCTGGGTACCCCATCCCCCAGGGCCTGACCCTTTTTAAAAAAAAATTTAAACGGTAAGGGGGCCGCGCGGCCCCCTCCCGAGGCCGATTTCGGCCCCGGGGACCCCATCCCCCAGTGCATGGCCTCCTTTTTTTAATATATATTTATAGGGAAGGGGGGCAGCGTGGCCCCCCTTCCCTGGGCCAATTTTGTCCCCGGGGACCCCATCCCCCGGGGCATGGCCTCGTTTAAAAAAAAAAATTTATAGGGAAGGGGGCCCACATGGCCCCCCTTCCCTGGGCCACTATTGGCCCCAGGACTTGACCATTTTATATACAAATTTAAGGAGGGGGGGCTGCGCGGCCCCCCTCCCCAGGCCGATTTCGGCCCCGGGGACCCCATTTCCCAGGGCCCGGCCATTTATTTATTTTTAAATAAAGGGAGGGGACGCGTGGCGCCCCTCCCGGGACACTTCTGGCCCCAGGGACCCCATCCCCCGGGGCCGGCCTTCAGCGTTGGGGACCGTGGGGGGAGCCCCAATGCCTCCACGGTCCCAGCTGGCTCCCCGCCTCCTGCGGGAGCCGGCATTGCTTTTGGGCAAGGGGAGCTGCTAACATGCAGCTCCCCTTGCCCAAAAGCAATTCTGCTTTGCTTCATGGAAGCGAGAGTAGGTTTTCTGCTCTTGCTTCCAAGAAGCAAAGCAGTGTTTGCTATGGCAGGGCGGGAGCACGGCTCCCACCCTGCCATAGCAAACAGCAATGTCCCGGGGGTGGGCACCCTGGGACATTGAAGGAGCCGGCCCTGGGGGGTTGCGGTCCCCAGGGTCATCAAGGGCTCCAGGAGGGGGGCTGCGCGGCCCCTCTCCCATCATTTCAACAGCCCCGGGGAGGTGGTGGTCCCCGGGGCTTGGGGGTGCCCGCGAGGACCCCTGCAAATAATTTACGAAAGCCCTGGGGAGGTGGCGGTCCCCAGGGCTTGGGGGGGTTCGTGAGGCCCCCCACCCACAAAATAAAGCCCCAGGAGGTGGCGGTCCCCGGGACTGCGGGGGTCGCATAATTAAATAAAGCCCCCGGGGAGGCAACCGTCCCCGGGGCTTGGGGTGGCCTGGGAGGCCCCCCATATCAAATTAAACAAGCCCCGGGGAGGTGGCGATCCCCGGGTCTGCGGGGGGGCCACGTGCCCCCGCATATAATTAGCATAGCCCCGGGGAGGTGGCAGTCCCCGGGGCTGCGGGGGCCCCTGCTGGTCCCCGCTATATCATTTTGTCATAGCCCCCGGGACCTGGCCCACCCAGGGGCTCATTAAAACGAAGCGCGGGAGTCCGCGCTTGTCTTTTTTTTATTTTCTCGGCAGGATTCGCGCACCCAGTGAGAATTCTGCTGATTTAAAAAAAAAAATGCTTTTTTTGGGCCTGGGGGTCCATGTGGGACCCCCTGAGCAGGCCTAGGGGGTCAGGGTGTTTCTACCCTGCCCCCTTTTCTTAATTTTTCACTTTTTTTTTCCTTTTTCTTGTGACTCGGTTACCGAGTCACAAGATGGCTGCCAACACATTCTGGTTTGGAGTGTTGGCAATCAATAAGAATGAAGCTCATGCTCGGGAGGATTCGCCTCCTCCTCGGTGCTCAGATATCGATATTTTTATTTTTTAAATCTCTCAGGAACTACTGAACGGATTTTCACCATTTAAAAAAAGGTCGCTTTCTGAACCAAGAGCTACCTTTTTGCCAAATTTGGTGTAATTCCGTTGAGCAGTTCGGGCTGTATCCTGTTCCAAAATTTCCTATGGAAATTAACATGGAGAAAACGCGTTTTGGGACCCCCCTTTTTTCTCGGCCCCCGTTTAACGAATCACCCCCAAACTTTCCAGACAGGAGCTGACCTGAGCTGGTCATTAGTTTGAAAATTTCGTGAAGATTCGTCAAATGGCGCTAAAGATATTGGCAAATCAAAAACGCTTTTCCTATGGATAATAGGTCCTAACTATAACTACCTACTGGCGACCGCCAGTAGGTAATATATATATATATATATATAGATATATATATATATATATATACCCACATACACACATATATTTTTATACATACACACACAAAACATAAAATAATTCACAAATTAAACAAAAAAAATAAAGATACCAAAATAATGTAAAACTATATAAAAATGTCTATGTCTGTATATGCAAATATAAAAAAATAACATAAATTTAAACAAATAATATTACATATATTTAAACAATATTAAAAAAGTACTAACATCTGTGAAAAATAGATACTATTTGTACTGCAATGTATACAACAGAAGGAAAAGCATTAGACACCGGAGGGGTAAAATTCATTATTCCCACTCCAGTCTGTGCAACAGTAAGGAAAGCGTTTAACACCGCAGGAGTGAAATTTACTATTCTCACTCCAGTCTGGAAAGTGTTGGACACCGAAAGGGTAAAATTTACTATTCCCGCTCCAGTCTGTGCAATAGTAGGGAAAGCATTGGAAACCAGAGGGGTAAAATTTACTATTCCCACTCCAGTCTGTGCAATAGTAGGGAAAGCATTGGACTCCGAAGGGGTAAAATGTACTATTCCCACTTCTGATTGTGCAAAAGTAGGGAATGTGTTGGACACCGGAGGGGTAAAATTTACTTTTCCCACACCAGTCTGTGCAACAGTAAAACAGACGTTGGACACCAAAGGGGCAAAATGTACAAATCTTACTCCAGTCTATGCAACAGTAAGGGAAGCATTGGACTCCGGAGCGGTAACATTTACTATTCCCCCTCCACTCTGAAGTGAACCACTGTCTCTCTCTCTACTGCTACACAAACAAATAACATTTTTTACAAACTCTATTAATTATCTAAAAATATACAATCCTCAATCTAAAAATGTTATGTCTAAATTAAAAACAATTAACAAATCACATAATTCTTACAATTTTTAATTATTATGAAGTAACACAAATATTATTAATTTAATTAACGTGCAACACTATGCTATATATAATAATGATTAATCATACTTAGTTAACTTCCCACCCTTTACTCCTACAAGCCCAACAACCCACACCTAAACTATAACTCAGAAAATATATTAATTACACAATTTGCATAATTATCAATTAAATAATTCATATTAATTACAAATGTATTTTTAATTAATTACAATTAATTAACTTCCTACACTGTACCCTTACAAACCTCACAACCCGTTACAACACTATAAATTATAATTACCAATTAAATAAAATTTTAAAATAACTCAAAATGACAAACTGTATTCAAAAACATTAACAACAACTATACAGTTTATAACATATGCAATTAAAATATAAACTAAAAAACAAATAATATAAAAAATATATATTGCTTACAATTATATTTTTGTAAACAATAGTATTTTTGGCAATGATATTACTAACCAAGATGATGGAAAAAAACAATAGTATTGTTAACGATATTTCTGCAGCACGATATTGCAGCATGATATTTCTGTATCACGATATTAAAAACTCTATATTTGTGTGACTTGATATTTATGACTTGATATTTTGTGCAAATACCCAACCAACCTTACCCAAGTACCTGACTGATGCCTGCCATTCCCTCCAGCCCGGCGAATGGGTTTATATCTGCATACACTAGAGGAAGACTACAGTGCAGCATCACTGGAGTGGGCCCTATCAGATTCTGCTGATCACAAACATAACTAACAAATCTTGTAGTCTAGCTAATTGGATCCATTCTCCTCATTGCAGGTGAGCTATTCCTCCGAGATACAACAGTGCTCCCACATCTAAGCCAGTGTCTGGCCCGATCTCCTGCAGAATCTGTTCCTGTTGTGCTACCATGATCTGCCAGTAGGTCAAGTTCTTTGTGTCCACCTTTTTATCCTCTTCCACCATGTGATTTTGCCCCTGAAGCCTCTTCCTGCTACTGCCTCCATCTGAGGTAAGCAGCCTCCTCCTCCGAGATAACAGATCTCTCTGTGTGTCTGGTCTGCTATTTTTGCCGCTGCTCTGAGATTCTGAATAGTATTGGGATAGATCCTTGCAGTGAGAAAGTGTGCAAGGACCAAGCTGTGCCCGGCTGATGAGCCCATAACTAGGGAAAAATCGGTCCGGGCCTGTTTGTGTTCTGGTTTAGGAAGGATGTGGTTTGGCAATTAGGGCTGGAATGTTCCAATTGAAGCAGGGTCAAAACTGTATACTGCTGGGTCCAAACTGAGGTGACATGGTGTGCAAAATAGCGATGGACTGGGATGCGGCCCAGACTAATAACCACTGGCTGAGATTAATTGAAGCATTCCATCGATCACTTTATGTATACTGTAGCTTCCAAAAATAAAGGCACTGCCAATATTTTTACACTTGCCCTTTCTGACGATGAGGAGGAACATGACAATGAAGAAGCAAAAAAGGAAATAATGAGTCTCTTTTATTTTGTGCTATCCTGCAGAATTTTTCCTCCCAGGAAAAAGGGGCAGGGGTTGTGAAAATATAAATTGAACACACAAATTGGTATAAACAAGAAATGACTTCCTATCAATTAGATTAAAGTAAAGCCATCATCCACATGTTGTGGCATGCTTCATCTTTGGGCAAGCTTCAACAGCCTTCGTACATGTTTTTTTGACCAAGAGTGGAGCTCAGTAGATATTTCAAGAGCTCAAGATTATATAGAGTGATCTGCACCTATAATGCTAAAACTGTCTACAAAGGAAAACTATTCCTATTGAATTTATTAATGGGTTTCATATGACAGGATTACAAACAACATCAGGTGGACTGTCACAGGGCTCTAATCACACTAGCATTCCTAGAAATGTGTGAACATGTTCCGGCCGTTGATGGACGCACCTATGTATCAATGGTTTTCTTCAGGGCAAAAAGATCCCTATTCTGTCTGTACTATCGTCTCTGCCTGCTCAACAGTCATAAAGTAGTGTTAATAATATACAAGAAAATGGAAAGTCCTCATACTTTTCAGCATCACTGAAGAATTACTCTGCAAGGAATCATTAACATTCAAAAAGGGTAAATAGAGAAATTGAAACATCACATATAAAATTCATTGTATAATATGTACAAGTTCTTTGTTAGCCAAAAAATGATAAATAATGGAGCACATCACATTGTGAAACACCGCACTTGAGTGGAGAATACAGTGAAGGTAGGCAGGTTTCATAATAAAGGACCTCAGAGTTTCCCTTTACTCAGTCATATGTCAAGGCACTTCTGATCTGGGATGCCACAGGACCATTGCCCTCTAGTCACACACTATATAAAATAATTACATTAAAAGACATTTATTTCTTGACAGTAAATATTTAATTCATCAACCGTAACCTTAATCGCTTGGTAAAGACCGATATGATAATGAACAAATCCATAGAAAAAAGAATGACCTGGAGATATTCTATATTCAATATCCTAAATCCATTCATCTCAAATCTCCCCTGACTAACTAGGTTAAAGGTATGATAATGTAGCTTTTATATAGGATTGCTCACACTGATGGAATTATTTAGAATGAATTTGAGCTTGGGTATCTGTTTACTCAAAAGAATTATCTTTGCATAAAATGACAGTACCTTGCTGTTGGACATGCCATATGAAACAATCTAAATGTCTGCCAGTAGCTATCAACCCAGTTTGTCACTTATTTGCATCAAACTTTATGATTAAGCCAGTCTTTAGTGCAAACTTCTGCTGTGAAAGAAACATACTTCATCAAGGGATCAGAGGGAGCTTTGTGGCGTCGGGCGGCACCGAACTCTTGATGAAGTTGGCGGGCTTGCTGACCTCCCTTGGCAGCATCCGCTGCATGGCCAACAATTTGTAACCCCACTGGTTGTCCTGACAGTTTAGCACAGTTACAAGGATTGCGGGAGGATACAGAGGACCAACCTATGCCCCCAGATGATGGAGCCAAAGTTAAACATATGCACCCAAATGATGTTGCCACAGTACAGATTTAGAACAATGCAGGCACCATAGTGCCTGCATACTTGTGAATGACCAGTATTGACAGGGCACAGGCCTAAGCCCTCTTGCGAGACTTCAGGGAGGCAGCAGCCATGATGGCTGCGGTCAGGCATGACCACTATTTAAGGCCATGCCTGTTCCAGAAGCCCCGCTTGCTGTTTGAGACTCTCACCTATATCCAGCTTGAGTCTCCTGCTCCACAGTGGCAATCCTTCAGCAGCGGCGTCTTCCCTTGGGCTGTGTGCATTTGAAAAGACAGAAGAAAAATTAACACAGCATTCAGAACTGGTTTCAGCTGTAACGCGCTGCACTGCATGCCTGTTTAAAACGTACCTGATGTTTGTTTCAGCTGCAAGGCTCCCAAGCCTGGAAAAGAAACAAAAAATTAATTGCATGAACTTTGGGATAGTGCAAGAGTAAAAAATGTATCATTTCACAATACTCACAGAGTAAATCGAGTAACAGTGTATTTCTGTACATGTAACCTTGTAACTAGTGGTGGGCGGTGAACTCCGAACCGTTAGCAGCGTTTGCAGAGTTTTGCTAACTCCACGCTTGTAGGAGAGTAGGATCTGCTTCACATGGGTACCCCCACTTTTTGCTGATGCTTCACTGTTTTTCGACTTTAGTCTGGCTGGGGCCCTGCTAATCAGAACCCCAGCCTAGCTGCTTCCTCTCTAAAATGGTTTCCATGTGCCTTAGGCACATCTCTGATTGGAATCTGGAGTGCCCTTATAAGTCCCTAGTATATGGTATACTATGTACCCAGGGCATAGGTACCTCAGAGGCCTGCCAGGGGCTGAAGCATGTATTATGCCACCCCTGGAAGGCCAGCCAAAATGACACCACAGGCCTGCTACTGCAGCCTGAGTAAGGTGGTGCATGCACCCCTTACAGTGGTATAGGCTACCTATATCACTACCATTGCACACACCTATAAACCTATAAGTCATTCCTATGGCAGGCCTTGACAATCCTGAAGGCAGAGTGCTTGGTTTTTATGTGAGAGGGTGCCCCTGCATGAGCAGAGCCCCTCTGCAGCATTCGGAGTACCTCCTCTGATGCTGTTTGCAGTGCAGCCTGACCATATACTCTTAAGTGCATTATATCCTCGCGGTAGAATGCTAACTTTGGACTGGCTGCACCAAAACATGTCGAGTTTGGTGTCAAACATCTTGGAATACTACCCCCCCACCAGTCCTGGCGGCGGGGGTAGCATTCCACCCTTCTAGAGGGAGAGACATGTACCCACCGGCATACCCGGTAACTTCTTTCCAGAGCCCTGGCATCACAAAATGGATGCCACTGCCACAGACACGAGTCTGGCCTCCTGCTGCTGACCGAAACTCCGGCAGGGGAGGCCTGGACAATAGGTTTCCTGTCCCAACCACCTCCCCAGACAGGATAGTGTGTATTGGGGCTGGGCGGGTGCAATCTCTGGTGCTTTGAAGTCCTGCACTGGGGGCACACTTGGTGTCCCTGTGCATACCCCAGTTCAAACCGGCTCAGGGGCTTGCAGCCCCTGCTCTGGCGTGAAACTGGACAAAGGGAAAGGGGTGTAACCACCCCTCTGCCCTGACCCTCCCATAGGTGGGTCCCCAGAGTATGTCCAACCCCCCAACTTGGTATAAGTATGGGACCCCAGTCCTTAGGACTTTAGATTTACCTGGACGAAACTCTGACACAGGATCCTGGACCTTCGACGCTCTACTGTAAGATTAGAGGACTGAAGAATCTCCCTTGGGGTCAAGGAGTGACTCCCCTGCTTGGCAGGCACCAAAGAAGCAATTGTCCGGTCTGCATCGCTGAAGCTCCCGCCGGACGCCGAAGTCTTTGCATCACCAGAGGTAGATTTCCAGACTTTCCAGAGGCTGCCCTGAGTCCCCAGCAAAGCTAAGGCCCATAGCTGTCGTGGGTAACGTGGAACTGTGACCCCTAGACACCAAGTACTTTTGCAAGTGCATCCTCTTCTGGGTCTCCCACGAAGTTGTGCTTTGGGCTCCGAGTAGCCCCAGCCTCCAGCACCGACTGCACCGAAGATCACTGGCCTCCACTCCACGAGTGTCCTGTGAGCCAGCTCCAAGTGCGTCCACTTGAGGCTCCTTCGCGGTCGCTAGTCCGTTGGCTAGTAGGCCTTCCCGAAGGCCAATCTTCTTCTGCTTGGGCTCCTTGATTGCTCCAGGCATGCCCTGACTTACCTTCGATGGGTGAGTCCCTCAGACCTTGCTGGTCTGCACCACCATCCTTCTTCTATTTCCACGAGACTTGCCGTTGCCAAGGCTTGTTGGGTCCAATCCGGTCGCCGACACCCCTGCAATCGACAAACGTTGTGGGACAGCTCGAATCCAGCTCCTGGTCATCGTCGATGCCTCCTGGACCTCGTGGCTGAAGAATCAAGACGACTGTCAACCTACCTGAAGCACTCAACATCGGTGGGCATCCGCTCATCGCCCTCCTGGTCACTGGCTAGTGACCCAGACTCTGTCCCCTCTGCTTTCAGGTTCTTCAGATCTTCAATCCACCTTTGGATCCACCCGAACACTTTCTACTTGGCCGCCAGCAGCACTTTGCAGCAGATCGCCATTGAAAACGACGACGAAACCCGACCCCGAAAGACACCTATGCACCCGGCTTCCCTGGGTGAGGTAACTCGAGTACTCCGGTGCTCCCGTGGGTATAGACTCTAGAACAACCCAGTTCTAAAGGGGTTTGCTCCAAGTCCTCCTCTAAGTGTCCCTTTTCTTTAAAATTCCAACCGCGACTTTCCCCATAGAAGTCAACGGCGATTCGCGGCTGTGTTCTTACACTGCACGCGTCCCCCGTGGGTCCCCTGTGTCACTACCTTGGGTGGTTCCTTGTGGTCCAAGCTCTTCTACAGGCTCTAGGCCCTGTGTCTAGCTCAGTCGTGGTTCTTATACCACTTTTTATTGGTATATGGTTTGGTACGCCCCTAGGGCTCAAACGTGTATTTGTGCTATTACTGTTGATAACTAACTTATAACTTATGTACTTCGAACTCTAGCCTCATAAAGAGACTAGAGGGGTGTGTTTAGCAATAAATACATATATTTTGAATATATACCTGGTGTGGTCCTCTTTCATTTGGTCACTCAAGAGATTATAGACTGGTAAAACAAGCTGCTTTACATTCCTTCAAGACTTAGCCTGAAGGCTGCTCTCCATAGCTACCACTAGGATAGCTTTCAATAAAGGTTGTCTTTAACCTATCTCTAATAAGGGGTTGTTTGGACTGGTGCAAGGTGCCCACTATAAATAGTGGACAGCATATACCAGGCCAACTTCTCACAAAGCTTCGCAGGGACCACGGAATTCTGCAAAAAACTCTGATTCCGCCACGTGACAGAGTTTGCCACTGCTGCCCACCTTAAAGACCTTTCTTGTTTGTTGATTGGCTGGGAGCCCACTGACTCGGCTGACTAAACTACTCCTATGTTTGTGTCTCAGCAAATTGAATCCACTACATGGCATTCCAAGCACTTCCCATATAATAAAATCTACTTCATGTCCAATCATTACTTAGGGGCTGATTATGATGCCGGTTGACACGCCACCGACAGCCCGTCAGTGGCGGTCCCACCTCCATCGGAACCGTGATATCTCCAGATAGGTGGTGGTTGGAAAGACTGACCGCCATGCATCTGACAGGCTCCTTGAGCCCGCCAGAGCGGCAGAGGGGTTTGTATTCCCTACCATGTTGGCGGTGCCTGCCAGGCACTGCCGTAGAGATTACAATGTCCCTTTCCGCCCACCTTTTCATGGCGGTTAACCCTTAATCATCTTAATCAGCCCCTTAGTTTGGATTACTGACCGTTAAAAGCCTGGCTTAAATGGCCGTACAGCGGGTAATGACGTGTTGCGTCACAGACTATGTCATCTCATTGTGTTCCTGAGAAGCGCTCTAGTCTTTTCTTCTGACAAGAGGAAGGTGATATCACTTCCTGCCTGGACTCCAGCGCTAGACATCACTTCCTGGTTCTGTCTGGTCTAAGGAGCAGCATGGGATTATATTTGGAATGTGAGACCAAACGGGTAGGATCAGGGCCTGGGGCTACGGCGGCAGGCTCTTGTGTGCACAAGCAGCAAATAGGTGAGCATTGGAGCCTTGTCTATGCTGCTGCGAATGCGAGTGTCACTTTCATACTAAGCCAGGCCGGGCCGCATACACTTGCCCAGTTTGGGGGCCCATGGGCTGTAGGTTGAATAAAGCACTTTGTTGAACTGAAGACTTTTTAATGCCAAAGGTCACATGGTGAGTCGACTGCGCTTGGTTACACCTCTCGTGCGCGGCTCTAGCCCCCGAAGTTAAGCGTGTTGTTTTGCTCAGCGGTCACGAAGGCGGTGACAGAAATGTAACAGTGTCTCTGATGTCAGACAAGGAGGCTACATTCAGGAGATGGCGCTGGAAAGGGGGACTGCATTTTTGATGCTGTAATGTTTTTCTTTACGTGTCTCAGTCAGTGGATGCAGTAAACTGAAGCTGTGGTCTTGTTGCGCATTTGAGAGAATGCTATCATGTCAGTTCACTATCAGTTAGGGCGGAGAGGAACTCCACGGAATTCCATGGAGTTTTAATGCAACTCCACAGAATTCCACGTAGTGCAACTCCATGAACTCTGCCCACCTCTACTTGTAACTTCTGTCATGTTTTCAGCAATTCATGTAGATTACAGTGTTAAAGGAAACTGTCGCTAATGGGTTTGGAAACTATATGTGAGACTAACATATATTTTCACTAAGGGGCACATCCATCAAACCCGCATTTCGCGATTCCCAAATAGCAAATTTTACTGATTCACTATTTGGGAATCGCAAAATGCTATGTATGTAGGAATCGCAAAAAAAATTTAAATTCCTTAACATTACCTAATAGCGATTCGGAAATTGCGAATCGCTATTAGGTGATGTGACTCCATTCATTCCTATGGGCCTACAGGCCCGTAGGAATGAAAGGCATTGCATTTGCTAATTGCGATTACCAAATTGGTAATCCCAAATAGCGAATGCAAATCCAAGGGTGCCCGGGGGCCTAAGGCCCCCCTGAAGCATCCCAAATAAAAAGGTAAGTGTGCACATGTAAAGGACACACATGCCCTAAGGGCATGTGTGCGTTACATGGCACTTTGAAAAATGCATTTTTGTGCATTTTTCAAAGCATGCACATATTACCCTCAAATTGAAGTTGATGGTAATTAGCGTTTCCTAAATGCACAGTTCGCATTTAGGAAAGGCTACATGCATCGGCATTAGGGAATCGCAAATTGCGATTCCCTAAATGCATTCGCACTTTAGGTAATCGCAAAAAATTGTGATTACCTAAATTGCGAATGTCAAAACCTACATGCATAGGAAAAGGCCTTTTTCCATTCGCAAACAGGCCGATTTTGTGAATCGGCCTGTTTGCGAACGGGAAAAGGCTTGATGCATGTGCCCCTTACATACTGTGTTGTGGTGCAATACTTACCTCTGTGCTAATGATATCATGATATGAAACTTACTACTGTACTTATGCTAACATACTTACCATTGTGCCCTGATATTTTTCAATGCTAAAGCTGCATTGAGTGATTGTTTTCCAACCTATTTGAGTTAAGGACTAGGATTCTTAAAACACCCTAGAACAGACATGGATTAAGAAGTAAACCCCATGTAAGACTAGTAGGTTGTACGGATTGTACTCAACATACACCACTTGTAGAAGGGGAGAACCCCACAAGTGGGAAAGGGGAACTCTCAGGTAGCTTATTGAATTTGTGGGAATACAGGGCAAGTTGGATAGGGTAGAGAAGTATTCACATTTTATTTTCCGTGTAGCGTGCGGCAAGCCCTAGACGGAGAACATCATGTGGACAACGTGAGGTCAACTGATCAACATCTCTCTCTCTCATCTCGTCCCCTTTACCCCAGGACGCCCCTGTGCTATGTGCGCGAGTCTGTGGGTAAAGCTTGGGTGTCCAGGCGGAACTGGGAAACAGCGCCTCAACTCTACATCATGTCTCCATGGGATAAAACAGGTCAGTGCTTGACAGAAGTAAGTGTCTTTAACAGCAGATGTTTGCACTAAAGACCAGTTTTATCATTAGGTTTGCTGCAAATAGAATGCCAAACTTAGTCAATTGTTACTGGCAGATGTTTATATTGTTTCATATGGCACGTCCAAGAGCAAGTTACTGCCTTTTTTGCCATTTCGATTAATGTGCTGTCGAGTTAGGGTTTCCCCAAAATTACTCTTAATTACCTGAGGAGTAATTGTGTAATTATTGGAAGATCCACACCAAAGAGTAACTTAGAATTACAAAACTTACTGCAATTACTCTGGCGTAATTGAAATTCTCAGAGGACTAATTTTAGCATTATGCTCCAACTGACCCTTTTCTATTGAGGGCTTCGGTTGGTTGAAATGACAATTGCCTTTTAATTATTTGCTGTGCTGCTTGCTATTTTGCATTGAACACAAGTTCATCTTTGGACTTCCCAATGTGTTGTGTTTTAATTTTAAGAGGTAAGATTTTTTTTTTAAATGTTTGTGGCAAAGTCATTGGTTCAAAATGGCATAAAATTAATATCACTTCCCAATAATAAAAAGTCCCTTTCTTCTGTGCACCAGTTTCTAAGGCTACCAGATCAAAGTTTGGTCCCAGTTTCTATACAAGTCAAACGTTTGCCATACTTAGCCTGTTCTTCAGGAGACTGCAACTTGTGTGCTCAAGCTACCCCTTAATGAGCCCTTACATTTTTTGTTTCACGAAGTGGGACCGAGTCCCCACATCTTGTAATGGTGGCAGCAAACTTATCTCCTGATGTTGTATTTGGACAAATGGATTTACCGGTACCATGGATCAATCTTTAGATCTATGGTAACAAAGTTGTCAACAGGAAAAAAAGTTCCCATGGCCAATCAGATCAGAGTATTTATTTTAAATTTTGGACCGACTAAGTTCTGCAAATTAATGGTCCAGATTTCTTTAAAAATATAACCTCTTCATTTCCAACCAGAGCACCTATTCAAATGCATTCTTTTTTAAAAGTACTGAACACATTTATATCACACTTCTTTGAGTAAAGTTCCACCTTCATGCCAAATTTGTTAGTAATACCCTTCAGCTTTTTTTTCTGTGTGTGAGAACAAATGTACCGATGGGCATTAAAAAGGGAAATGGCACTTTTGGGATCCTCCCTTTTTCTTGGTCTCCACTAGCTGAAGGCCGTGCTCAGCAAAGGGTTGGTTGTCCGTGGGGGCTGGATGCGGGGCTTAGCCAGAGACCAGGTCCTATGGTCAACCCACCTCTGTGCACAGCCTTTGGCTGTGCGCAGTGGGGGTTGCTCACCCATGGGGTGCTAGGAAACTGGCAAAAGGCTAGGCCCAAAGTCAAAAGAACAATCCCCTTGGGAACAAATATTCAACCACAACAACTGATCCTCACATCCACCACCAAACTTAGTATCAGTCACCCAGGGTCAACCCAACACAGAGGTGCAAATTACATGAACTCAAAAATCAAGTCAAAGAAAAAAAAATTCTCTCTTTTCAATTTATTAAAATTATATATGTACATATTCTAGCTGATCACAATGTTAAAAACCATACATTTTATGGGACAATTTAATACTCGTATGTGCCATTCAATTAAAAACAAATAATCACAAATACAGAAGCAAGTTAAAAAACACAACAACAGCGAGTGGGAATACAGCAAGAAAAAATGTTTTCAAATCAAGAAGACATCACAAAAAATGGGATATTAAATAAATGCACACAATCAGATCAACAATTTCTTGTCAAATGATATCCATAAAGTGTTGCACTTGTCATTGATCCGTGATGTGTTCAACAACAAAGCATCGACGCCTTTCGGTGGGTCCAACGTTATATCACCACCACCTTCTTCAGGAACGCCAATATCTTCCTACCTTGTTTCAGTAATTCTAAATAAAATAAAACATATATATAACGACCATTATGAATTGATTAAAAAGCTCACAATTAACATCCTCTGTGGGTTACTCCCAAGCACTCGGACATTCAAACTTTCAAGCATACTTCCAAATATCACTGGACCTGCCACCGGTCTCCACCGTACTTCATTCACTCATTGACTCAGCGACAGAGGGCAAGCATGTCTCAAAGTAAAATTGCTGCCCATCTAGGGTACAGTTTAGGGATGCCGGCTCCATTACTCTCCGCATACAACTGCAGCGAATATCCCAAGGATAGGACACCATCAAACATTGAAACAAACAAGCATAATTCCAAATACCATTGGACCTGCCACCAGTCTCAACAGTACTTCATTCACTCATTTGCTCAAACGATATAGGGCAAACATACCTCCAGATAAAAATACTGCCCGACTAGGGTATAGTTCAGACATGCGGGCTACGTTCCTCTTGGTACAAAGCTGCAAAGAATACACAAGGGATAGGACACCATCAGGTTCTCATCCTACTTCCTCTGGGCTCTAGGTCACAGTGTACTACACCTCTTAGGCATTTACCTTAGTGAGAGACAGAAAACCCTCACACTCTTGTTTTAAGCAGACGGGCTCCTTTTAACGGTTCATTTCCTTATACCAGTGATTTATTAACAAAGTGGATAAGATCCCAATCTGCATAAAAACAATATGCAGAAAAATATTACAGACATAAACCTTGCGTATTACTGTCAAGCTTAGGTCATTGAAAATTACGGACTCCCAAGATGGTTACCTGTTTAATTATAAAAGTCCAGGCTAGTTCCGTCTCTCTTGCACATCAACAGGAGGAAGGCTCGTTCTCACTCCAAACAGTGTGTTCATTAAAACGTATCTAAACACACAAAGGTGAAATTAGGATCACCACAACTGTGATACAATCTCCAAAATACACCAAATTCAAGCCCACGCTCTACGTGCATTAATCACAATAGAATTGTGATGCCCAGGCAATCTTCTACGACTAGATGCAACTAGTTAAGTGGTTTTAAAAAACAAGATTTGGGACAATACCCTTTTGTTTACTAAACCTATATCCGGGGACTAACCATCTCCCGTTTCTATAAATATCCATAGAACCGGGTCACATATGTGTGCCAAATTACATGACACGAGCAAAGTCCCAGAAGACAGACTTAATAAGTCGCAAACCCAACATTCCTGATTTTGAACTGAGAATCTTAGCTCTAATTTAAACAGCACTAACTGCGCGGTCCAGACAAACGGCCCTCTCCCGCTTACCTGTCCAGCAGATTACACGTTCCTTTAAACGGGGTTCCAACATGAGGTACTCTGCCTCCGTATGCGTAGCTCTTCACAACCAGAGCACGCTTCTATTTAAACCCCAAAAAGTTTAAATACCCCGTTTAAAGGAACGTGTAATCTGCTGGACAGGTAAGCGGGAGGGGGCCGTTTGTCTGGATCGCGCAGTTAGTGCTGTTTAGATTAGAGCTAAGATTCTCAGTTCAAAATCAGGAGCTTTGGGTTTGCGACTTATTAAGTCTGTCTTCTGGGACTTTGCTCGGGTCATGTAATTTGGCACACATATGTGACCCGGTTCTATGGATATTTATAGAAACAGGAGATGGTTAGTCCCCGGATATAGGTTTAGTAAACAAAAGGGTATTGTCCCAAATCTTGGTTTTTAAAACCACTTAACTAGTTGCATCTAGTCATAGAAGATTGCCTGGGCATCACAATTCTATTGTGATTAATGCACGTAGAGTGTGGGCTTGAATTTGGTGTGTTTTAGAGATTGTATCACAGTTGTGGTGACCCTAATTTCACCTTTGTGTGTTTAGATACGTTTTAATGAACACACTGTTTGGAGTTAGAACGAGCCTTCCCTCCAGTTGATGTGCAAGAGAGACGGAACTAGCCTGGACTTTTATAATTAAACAGGTAACCATCTTGGGAGTCCGTCATTTTCAATGACCTAAGCTTGACAGTAATACGCAAGGTTTATGTCTGTAATATTTTTCTGCATATTGTTTTTATGCAGATTGGGATCTTATCCACTTTGTTAATAAATCACTGGTATAAGGAAGTGAACCGTTAAAAAGGAGCCCGTCTGCTTAAAACAAGAGTGTGAGGGTTTTCTGTCTCTCACTAAGGTAAATGCATAAGAAGTGTAGTACACTGTGACATAGAGCCCAGAGGCAGTAGGATGAGAACCTGATGGTGTCCTATCCCTTGTGTATTCTTTGCAGCTTTGTACGGAGAGGAACGTAGCCCGCATTTCTGAACTATACCCTAGTCTGGCAGTATTTTTATCTGGAGGTATGTTTGCCCTATATCGTTTGAGCAAATGAGTGAATGAAGTACGGTTGAGACTGGTGGCAGGTCCAATGGTATTTGGAAGTATGCTTGTTTGTTTGAATGTTTGATGGTGTCCTATCCTTGGGATATTCGCTGCAGTTGTATGCGGAGAGTAACGGAGCCGGCATCCCTAAACTGTACCCTAGATGGGCAGCAATTTTACTTTGAGGCATGCTTGCCCTCTGTCGCTGAGTCAATGAGTGAATGAAGTACGGTGGAGACCGGTGGCAGGGACAGTGATATTTGGAAGTATGCTTGAAAGTTTGAATGTCCGAGTGCTTGGGAGTAACCCACAGAGGATGTTAATTGTGAGCTTTTTAATCAATTCATAATGGTCGTTATATATATGTTTTATTTTATTTAGAATTACTGAAACAAGGTGGGAAGATATTTGCTTTCCTTAAGAAGGTGGGGGTGATATAACGTTGGACCCAACGAAACGCGTCGATGCTTTGTTGTTGAACACATCACGGATCAATGACAAGTGCAACACTTTATGGCTATCATTTGACAAGAAATTGTTGATCTGATTGTGTGCATTTAATATCCCATTTTTTGTCTGACCATTGTGATGTCTTCTTGATTTGAAAAAACATGTTCTTGCTGTATTCCCACTCGCTGTTGTTATGTTTTTTTAACTTGCTTCTGTATTTGTGATTATTTTTTTAATTGAATGACACATTCGAGTATTAAATTGTCCCATAAAATGTATGGTTTTTAACATTGTGATCAGCTAGAATATGTACATATATAATTTTAATAAATTAAAAAGAGAGACATTTTTTTTTCTTTGACTTGATTTTTGAGTTCATGTAATTTGCACCTCTGTGTTGGGTTGACCCTGGGTGACTGATACTAAGTTTGGTGGTGGATGTGAGAATCAGTTGTTGTGGTTGAATATTTGTTCCCAAGGGGATTGTTCTTTTGACTTTGGTCTACTGGCACCCTACCCCTGTGGTGATAAAGGGTCCCTCTCTCTTTTTCTAAAAGGCAAGGCCCAACAACCTTCCCCCAGCTGTGCATGGCCTCTAGCCATGTGCAGCAGGATGTTGGCTGTCCACGGGAGGTTACATGTAGGGTGTGGCCAGAGGTGTTGGCTGAATGTGATTAGAAAACCCCTTAAATTTTTTTTTTTTTTAAAACAAAGTTTAAAGGGACCTTATGGTTAAATATGGTAATAAGATCTTAGTTTATGTTAAAAAAGATGCAAATTTACTGGAAAAAAACCAAAGGTTAAAATTACATTATAGTGAAGTGCTAAATTGTGATAAAAACTTGTTTAAAGCAGAAAAAACACTAAATTTCACTGTAAGTTACACCCCCACCAGGTATTGCTTATGACCTCACGTTACATAACTCATGACATGTTAAGCGATAAAACTGATTACATAACTGATGACATCTCAAATCACATCATTAATTACTTCTCTGATAACATCATCCAGTCATTGAGATAGCGCCCTATAGGATTTGTGGACTTGATGTACTTCAGCACCCTATACCTGTGGCCAATTTTCTATCACCACTCATGTGATAATGGGCATATCATTTAACAACATGCTGGACACATAGCATATCTGTCAAGTCACCTACATTTGGATGGATGTAACCCTCTTTTTCAATGGTATGCACCCACCGGACAATGGCCTATATAGAGTTCAATGTGGTCACCCTTTTTAAAACCATAAACACCCTGTAAAAAAAAAAAAAGAGTTCAAACACTGCTCACCTTAACGTAATCACCTTCTTCACATGACCCACAATTTGAAGTCAAAAGGTTGACAGGTGTGTATTTGCTACTGATAAGACAGCTTCTGCTAGCCCCTATGGAGAACCCTCTGTAGTCCACTAAAATACACTACACGCATTCCAGAGAAGAGCAGAATGGTTTAGAGTGATTCTTACAACCCCAGTGTGAGTTAACCCACCTCTATGTGGCTCACCTGCACATTCTACATTATTTTACAATCTTCTATGTTTCAAAATTCTGGAAATAAAAATCTACACTGTAGCAAATGGTTTTAGTCATTGTATCCCCCTGGATTTTTTGCTTTTGGACTACCTAGTGTTGGACTTTTAATGTGAGTGAGTCTCTAAGTCTCACAGTAGACTCTGAAGAAATGAGCTGAGAGTGCTAACCACAGGCATCAGCCTTTTAAGATAAAGTCCACTGCTTCATATCTAGAGTAAGAGGCTCTGAGCTGCTTACACATGTGCAGACTGAGCATGTGAGACTACCGTCTGGCTCAGTCCGGTACCCATGCCTGCATAGTCTGTATCCGATTCAAAAGAGACCTTTAATGCTGACCCGGTGTAGGCCTTTTAATTTCACTGGGCATTCATAATGTGCAGTCCGGATTCACAAATTGCCTTTTGTAGTGCGTAAAGTAGTACTACATTAGTACTACTTAGTTACTACAAATGGCGTATCACAAACCTGAGTGTAAACATCCACCACCACCTCTCCTATCTGTTCTATGGGGAGATCATCACACATGTACGTTAGTAGCAAATGTGGGAGGGACCAGTGTGAGTGGCTGGTTAATGGGACACACATACTACTAAATGGGGGAATATAGAGAGGAGTAAGAAGGGAATTAAGGAAGACTATGGAAGGGTTTAGGGAGGGACATACACCCACCCACAAGAGAGTAAGCGCATTCTTATTCACAAACTCCACTTCTAAAGTCATTACAGCCAAAAAGGACCCATACCAGTAGTAAACGTGCTCCAGCTGAGAGCTGGAGTAATTCCAGTACCACACATAGCCAACCACTGGTACTACAACATCCTCAAAGGGGAACATCATGGATTATTACCTATGGGGTTCTATTTTAAGTCGCTGTCTCCATTATTTTCTATGGGAGGGTGCTGCAGTATCAGAATTTGGCCATGTGTGAATATGTTAGACTACTGCTCCTTTTTGGCTGTAGTAACTTACACTATACATTTGGCTCCACCTCCCATTTCAGGGGGTGGAGGCAAGTAAGTATATACTCTTGAATAATTTTACACTTGTAAATGGTGTATAAACAAAGTAGTAAAGTTACTCAAGAGTGTCAGAGTAAACTGAAATGAGGAACTTACTCAAAGGTGTAAGTTGTTTTTGTGAAAAATCCTGTTCATCTTTAATGATGGCTGAAAGTCTATGGGGCCGATTCACAGAACTAATCTGAGGCAAAATCCTAAACTTACTACTTTTGATATTCACAGAAGGCATTTAGTAGTAGTAAAGTTAGGATTCCTAACTTTACTACTACTAAACTGAGACAAAATCCTAACTTTATGACTTTCGGTATTCACAAAAGGGATTTAGTGGTAGTAAAGTTAGGATTCCTAACTTTACTACTACTAAATCCTTTTGTGAATACCGAAGGTCGTAAAGTTAGGATTTTGTCTCAGTTTAGTAGTAGTAAGTTAGGAATCCTAACTTTACTACTACTAAATGCCTTCTGTGAATACCAAAAGTAGTAAATTTAGGATTTTGTCTCAGATTACTTTTGTGAATCGGGCCCCTTGTCTTACTGGATTCCACATTATGGGCAAAATCTGTGTCACAGCACAGTTTCCAATAACGTAGGCCTAGAGATACTAGTCAGGCATCAATCCTAGAGTAAAAATGTATTCTGAGTGCAGAGTCTCTGTCACTTTTAGGATAACTGCACTCTTAATGGCATTTGGAGAATTGACATATTTCCCTGGTTTATTTTATAATCCAATTCCTGGCCTTTGACCCCCCCCTACTAAGTCAAGTTTACTGTGCTGGCCAGAAGGGGGATATAAGGCCTCACCAATTGGGACTATTTGCCAGTTCTTGGCCCTGTTTCTGGGAAAGGAAGGGGTAGGGAGAAAATCTACATGTGCTAATTAACTCGTCACACTGCACCTGGCATGGGCACGCCAAAGCCCATAGAAACAAAAGAAGAAGGCAGACCCCTGGAGCCAAGCACAGGAAGGCTCTCCTTTGTCATTTTGGTGGGAAGGAATCTGGCAATTGTGTAAGTTTGGGGCGTGGGATTGAAGATCGCAGGGAATGTCTTTCTATAGATCACTTCAAGCTGCCATGTTTAAATTTCCCAGAATGCTGTGCAGGCAGGTTGAGGCAGGGGTATTAGGGATCATGTGGCACCCTAGGATTGGGAAGGGGTGCCTACCATCCAAGACTTTCCACCCCCATTCAAAAACCCATGCACAATGGGGAGATTGTTGAGAACTTTCTGAACTTTTGAACACCGGTGTCGGAGGAATGCCCTGCTGGTAGGAGAAGCCACCTTACCCCACTGCATTGATGGACGTAAGGACTTTTACATCACAGCTGGCACCTAGGAATTAAGAGAGTTTCTCCAGGGCCAGTGGCTCAGGCCCTCTTAAACACCATGGCAGTAGAGGGAACAACCTGCTTCTGCGGACCCCAGAGGGTTCCCCGGGAACTTCTGTGGACTGATCCTGCAGATGGGTGACCTTCATTAGGAGGAGGGCTACTAATTCTGCTGCAAATGCCCTGAAATACAGGGCCTGGAGAGGGCGGCAGCAAGGCTATTCTTCTGATGTGCTATGAATGGGCTGTTGAGGAAGTCCTCAGGTGAAGGCAACTGCCAGACGCCCAGAAAAAGGACAGATCCAGCAGCAGGAGCAGGAAAGCTCCACAACAAAATGAAACTTTTGGAGGCCACAAGGCCTGAAGTAATGTTCCTTGTTTCTAGAGCTTGCTACCAGGAGCAAATCAACACCTTCCCCATTAAAATCAAAACAGCGCCGAAAGTTAGGTCCCGTAGGGTAACTGGGCAGGAAACGGATGGCAGAACACTCAGCTGTGAATTTAAAAAGTACACTCAAGGAGGGTTAAGCTCGTGTGGGTTGACACAAATGTAATTATCAATTTTGATGAGGAGGGGGCATGCATGGGGCCCTCTCCCTAGAGTCACATTCATCCACCCCCCCCAAGAGACCTTAATTTCCAGGTGCCGCCACAAAAGTCTCGTCCAGGAGGACCCCATCTTACTGGGACAGAAGAAGAACCAGGAGTGCAGCTTACACCCCCCCCATGAGATAGCGAGCCTCCCCCACTCATGCTAATTTTTGGGGGGAATAGGCGAGTACTCTGTCAATACCTCCAAGCTCACACTCATCGTGGGCAGGAAAAAGGAAATGCCAACTCCTGCACTGGCACAAGAGTAGTGTTGGGTATGGGGAGCTAGCTGGGCAGCACAGGAGTGACCTCCGTACGCTGCTGCAGTGATGGATGAATGCCAGAAAAGAGGGAAAATACAGGACAAGGCTGTATTTACACCCCCTTCAATTGTTTCTAGTATATGTGGATGGTAGTATGGTTATATGGTTCAGTGCTCACTAGGGGTGTCACCATAGGTATTACTATCTGCCTATGTGTACTTACTTGTAAATTATTCATCAATCAGTCAATAAGATATTTATAAATAGCTGCGATTCACTCGTCTCCTGGCGCTGGAGTTTCTAGCTGTGTGTGATGATATTTTCATTCAAACAGCCAGGTCTTCAGTCTTTTCCTGAATTACTGGAGCAATGGGGCAGTATTGAGGTGCAGGAGAAGGTTGTGCCAGGCTTTGGCCACCAGGTGCGTGAAGGCGCATCCTCTACTGTTGGCTCAGCGGATCTGGGTGGGGGGGTCTGTGAGGAAGAGGGAGGCTGATCATAGGTGTCTGGTCGGTTGCTGGAAGGTCATGTGTTTGTTGATCTATGCTGGTCCTTCATCATCTTGAAGTGGCATCTCTTCTGGGTCGGAAGCCAGTGTAGCTTCTTGAGGTGGGGTGTGATGTGAGTCCTTCTGGCGAGGTCGTGGATGAGTCTTGCCATTGAGTTTTGCATTGTCTGTAGGCTCGTCTGGAGTCGTCCAGTTATTCCTATGAAGAGTGAGTGGGAGCCATCTGAAGATCATGCGGTGCATGCATAGGGTGTGGAAGCAGCCAGATGAGACTGAGTTAACCTGTGTCTTCAAAGTTAGCTTGCTGTCCAGGATGATGCTGAGGTTGCAGGCGTGGTCTGTCAGGGAGGGGTGGGCCGAGGTCCTTAGGCTGCCATGCGTTTTTTGTGAATAATCAGATTCAACATACATATATGTCACACATGTACATAAACATGGAGAGAGAGAAAATGCTTAATAGATGACTGTGTAATATGATCCATTTTTGTCATAAAATGGTTCTGGTGAAACCATAAACCACCAGTCTAAACTTTGAGTGGTTTGTAGATAGCATCAGAACCCTAAAATGACAATATAAAACTATTGTGATTTATTTTTATATCACATGATAAAAGTTGTTTTCTTCAAAGTGAAGGCAGTAATGGGCACTCTTTGAAATTAGAATGTTTGGATGTTGCTAAACTTTCTTGAATAAATTGCTAATAAAATGTGTGAGGGTCAGTGGAGATAGGGGTTTCTGTGGCTTACCGTCTAATTATAGATTTACTGCATTCGTCATATAATTTGCAACATTTGCTGATTTCTCCAAAATGTTTCTAACTGAAAAGGATATAATAATACTGACAAGGAATGTGTAGCATAATATGCATTTTTACCTCATAACTTGGATAACTTTATTGTAAGAAATTGAGATATTAGCTAGGGACCTTTGGCTACCCACCTTAAGTAATAAACACATTTCTTGTGAGGGTGAACCAATAAAATCACAGACTTGCAATATAATTTATGCCTCCATGCTGCATAATCCTAGTAACCCTGACAATGCTAAAGTTGTTTGTGTGTGTAATGCTAAAGGTGTATGTGTGTGTGCATAATA
This sequence comes from Calotriton arnoldi, assembly GCA_963921515.1. NCBI lineage: Eukaryota > Metazoa > Chordata > Amphibia > Caudata > Salamandridae > Calotriton > Calotriton arnoldi. The sequence continues at coordinate 384,167 of CAWUFW010008448.1, read as the reverse complement.
GAACAGCCTTCATAAATTGTGCTGCAAGATCTAGTGATTTAAAGTGTGAAGCATGTGTGCGTAAATGAAACAGCGGACATTTACAGCATTAATAGTTTATATAAAGATAATGATACATGATGGTAAGTGCACAAAGAAAAATAGAAAATAAGTGCATAGAATAAATAAATGAAGATGAGGAGTACTTGCAGAATATAAATGTAAAAATACAAATGAAAAGTAGTTATGATGATTGCACATACCAGTGATTCCTACTTCCACCAGGGGAGTGGGAGACAGCTATTTGAATTGAAAACAATGGCAAATCGCACCTTTAAGAGGGACTGCAAGTGCACATTTATGAAAGGAATTATAGGGCTTGTTGAATAATAGAATGTGTGCAAAGAAAATGAAAATCAGTAAGAATTTCAAGCATTCGGTAGTAGCAAGGAATTCACAAAACATTGGAAGATTCACTGTCCACCTCACCATCATTTACCCACCTTATTTCCAGGTGGCAAACCCACTGACATTCTGGCCTTAGTAACACAGCTGGCACAGCCATTGGAAATATGATTTACATACAAAGGCTGGTGGATTATGTTACAAGTTACAGGTATATGCTGTCATCTGTGTTCCTGTGGTTTGTTCATTAGGATATAAATAATGTAATTAATAGGTTTTACTGTAAATTGAGCCATTGTCAAAGACAATCTTTTTTAAAAGGACACAACCCCCTCACCCATAGTAGGTGGCATGCTTCAATATAGGGAGTACTTCTTCACCAGCACCATAATGATGGAGAGTAGGCTCATCCTGAGCTTTTTTTAAATGGGAACGTTTTTCTTGGATGGGAATGGTCATGAGAAATAGGTTAAGTTATAGTGAGGCAGGCGTGTTTTTTAATATTGTATTATGAGTTATTCCGGTTTTATGGCAAGGAGAATGGTCGCATAAAAAAACCTGTGTCCATGTCCTGTTATCAGACGCTTACTTCGACAACCTCATTCCTGTGCATCGGAATTGGTCTTGCTCCAATGCAACACTTCCAATTTATTTCCCCTTTTGCACAAGACTCATTAGTGGCTCTCCTGCCAATCAGAATCCTAGAATGAGGCCTGTGTTCCTGGTGTACTCTCTTGTCAGGGACCAGGGTACCTCTGCTAGTGTCTACTTCCCTATATATGCAGTTTTCGACAAGCTGGGGTGCCTTACATCCATTTTATGGTGTTTTTTTAACACTACAAATGATCCTACTGCAGCATTTTCAGGCTTTTGCAACATGTTAGTATGTTTCTTTGGGTGCTCATACGCAAAACTTTGAAATAGTCAAAGTTTGCATCTCTGACCGCGCCAACAATGGGTCATAGGATTTGAAAAAAACACATAAGTGACCACATCCCCAAAACACTTCACATAATCGCAAATGTTTCCTTAGGAAATAAGAGACTGCAGTTGGTTGTATTTGATTTAATAGAAAAATGATTTCATGGAATACCATTACAGAGAAACCATTTTATCTAAACTGTTTAATGGAAATTTGCAGAATGAAATGCATTTACCTTATGGTAGAAACCAATTCATAGAATGTCTTTTTGATCGAAATGCAATGGTTGGAGGTCTTACTTTCAGAAACACTTTTGTCAGAGCTATTTATTTCAGTGCTCTACTTCAGGGAACATTATTTCATATTTATATCTTTTACATTATCAAACAATTACTTCGGATGCTTTCAATTTGCTGATCCCTCAGCACCCATAAACACCATCTATCGCTGATCCCTCACAACCCCTAAACACCATCAATCCCTGCTCCATAGAGCCCCTCACCACTTTAAAATGGGTTTTATTCCTGAAACCCAAAAGCCCTTTCAACAGCAAAATCCACCATTCCTAAACCATAAAATCACTCACTATAGCAAACTCCACCCATACCTGAATACTAAAAAACCCTTTCTACACCTAAACCCCACTCATCCTACACCCCTTCAAACACCTTAGCACACCCAAACTCCACCCATCTCTGCACCCTAAACAACCCTCACCATCCTTAAACACCAGCCATCCATGACCCATAAGAACTCTTCATCACCCTAAACTACTCATCACTGAACCCTAAACACTCTTCACCACCTCAACCACTAACCATAATTGAACCTTAAAAACATGCAGCAGCCCTAAACTCTGCCCACCCGTTAACGCTACAACCCCTCAACACCCTTACACTTCTCCCATCCTAACACATGAATGGAATATAATGGACCACATTAGTGTCAGAGCCGAGAGAAGGGTTTTGTCCGTAAGAAATACACCATTTAAATTTGAATATCTATTACACTGGACATGTAAGAAAAATTAATTTATATTAACAGTGAAATGAAGAATTGTGAAACAAAATAGTCCTTACAATTTAGGTTAAGCAATTTAAGTAATTCGCTGAGACAGTGACAAGAGCCAGGAACCCTGATCATATATGCCATAGTGTGAAAAAATTTATTTTAATGCCATTTAGTTCCTAATGTAAAAACATTGGATGCCTAATGCTCATATGACACAAGTGCACTTTGTCAACTTTTACCCCTTAAGACTTCCAATGCCTGAAAGTACAAAGGTCTCTAAGGATCCTGTTCTATTATTAGGACAGGTATTAACTCATATAAGGTTATTTTTAAGTCTCTATATGTCCTCTTTGTATCAGTCGGAGTTATTACAAGTGGATATACAAAACAACAGACAAACATACATGCAGGAATACTTGCCGCAATGTAGGAAACACATATTAGTGCCTAGAAAGATAAGCATATGTTATTTTCCAATCTATTAGACTCCTATTCCATCCTTTGTAATATGAATACAGTTTATTCAAACACAGCACAATTGCATGCAGGCAAATGCATAATGACAATACTATGTATTGGGTAGCCACGTGCATCCTTAGGACAACTGTACACACTGTACATCAAATGCTAGTGGAACATGTTTGGGAGATTCCTTTTCAAGGAAATTATCATGCATACGCTTTAGACAAACACCATATATGTGTTATATCAGAATACCTCCAACTGATACAAAGACGATGGGTAGAGACTTAAAATCAACCTTATACGGGGTAATACCTGTCCTGACGAAAGCCCAGGGCCCTTAGAACCACTTAAAGTGAGATTGAAACATGTTGACAACTAATAAGTAGGGTGTAGGGAAAATTTGATACTCTAACGCACCCCGATGATAACAGTTTTTAACCATACCTAGGACACCAATAATAAAGGGATACCAGGGGTTCTTAAGGTATTTTTTAATATAAATAAATGGAACCAGTCAGGTAAAATCCTTATGTGCTCCCTGGAAAATGGTTGAGCCTATCCCTGTTTTTAGGGACCAGGATGAGACCCAATGATGAACCATGCCACAATTAGTGGATGGCAGCTTTAAAAACAAACCAATTTGGATTAATGATATAACTGCTTAACCGTTATGCTCAACTTAGGTGTTGGACCTTGCCCTTTTTGCAGGGTTAGCCCCAAACGTTTTGCCTTCCTCCTCCTATTTTTTCCGACCTGTTTTTGTTGGCTTTATGACTCTGGGCACTTTACCACTGCTGATTAGTGCTGAAGTGCATATGCCCTCTGTCTAAATTATATTGGTAATTGGTTATCCATGATTGGCACATTTTATTCACTGATAAGACCCTAGTAAAGTGCACTGTTTGTGCCCAGAGCCTGTAATTCAAATGCTACTAGTGGGCCTGCAGCACTGATTGTGCCCCCCATATGAGTAGTCCTGTAAACATGTCTCAGACCTGCCACTGCAGTGTTTGAGCCTGACAAGTGCACCCACTTGGCAGGCCCAAACCTACCCTTTTTCTACATGTAAGGCACTCCTATGTTAGGCCCAAGGTCGCCCTATGGGCAGGGTGCAGTATATGTGAAAGGTAGGATATGAACTGGTATGTTTTACATGTCCTGATAGTGAAATGCTGCCAATTTTATTTTTCACTATTGCAAGCACTATCTCTCCCACAGGTTATCATTAGAGCTGCCTTGTAACCTCTTATAAGTGTAACTTCCAATTGGGAAGAGACAGAGATTTGGTGTTTGGGGTCCATGAACTCACAATTTAAAAATACATCTTTTAGTGAAGTTGGTTTTTAAATTGTGTGTTTGAAAATGCCACTTTTAGAAAGGGGACTTTTTCTTGCTTTACCATTCACTCTAGACAGTCACACCAAGGGAGCTGAGGTGTGCTCTGCATATCCTGATGGTCCATCACCAGGCTGATGGGTCTTCCTGAGCTAGAGTGGGGGGAGGAGTTGTCACTTGAATAGGGCTGTGCCTGTCCTTGCACAAAGCTGTCTCCACCACCCTGTAGTGTGTCTGGAGCCAGGTCAGGGAAAGGCAGAGTCTTGTGTACTACAAAGACTGCCCTTTGAAGTTTACCTACTTCAAAGGCAGAACCTGGTATAAGTATTGTAGCTGTTACACCATAACTTTAGAACACTTCTGGACTAAGAGGAGATTCTGCCAAGAAGAAGTGCTGGAGAAGCTGTAGCAGGTGAACTGCCACTCTGCTTGATGCTCCTATTGTACTGTCCAACTGCTCGCTGCTTCTGTCTTGGACAGCAAAAGGACTGGACTTTGCTTTTAGTATCCGGCTTGACAAGGTTCTCAAAGGGCTTGTGTGTGCTTGCCTCCTGTTAAGAAGTCTCAGGGTCATCAAAGATTTCACCTGCAGCCACTGAACTCCTCTGCTGGGAGTTCTGACATCCCAAGTGGTGCCAATTCCAGTTCTGGGCCCTTGGAGGTGGCTTTGCTGCAAAGGACTGAAGAAAATCCATGCATCGTCCTTCAGCTCCTGTTTTTCGCACCACAGCAATGCCGTGTGGTTGAAAAACCAATGCATTGCTGTAGCTGAAGAATCGACACAGCACCTGCCGTGTGGCTGAAAGATCGCCGCTGCCCAAGTCACGAGCACTGTGTCACCAACGTCCATGACACCCGTCCGACGCCGATGCAGGTCCTGCTGTGCGGCTCAAGCAATCAACACATCACCTGCTTGCAGCTGGAAAATCGACGCACAGCCTGTTTTGCCACCACATAAACCCCAGCGCATCTGGATTTTCAACACATTGCACGTGTGTACCAAGTTCTTCATTGACGTAGCCCAGCATTAAGGAACCGAGGCCACATGTCCGGAAAACGATGCATCACTACCCCCATCAGTAAGGAATCAATGCATCACCTCTCCTGCCAGTAAGGAATCAATGCATCACTTTGTTTTCTGGCACTTCATCTCCCTGCACTTGATTTCGTCTTTGATTTTGACGCATCCCAGGTACTTTGTCATAAAAGTTATGCATCCATAGTTTTCTATAGACTGAAATGTCTTGAACATTTTAAAAGTTGTATCTGTGCTTGTGTATGTTCTATTTTTGTCGTTTTGGTCTTGTTTATTCAGATAAAGATTGGTTATATTACTAAACTGGTGTGGTTTCCATTTGTAGTGTTTTCATTGTGTTACTGTGTGTTTAAGTACAAATACTTTACACATTGCCTCTGAAATAAGCCTGACTGCTCATGCCAAGCTACCAAGGGGGTGAGCAGGGGTTATCTTGTGTGTTTAATCCCCTTACCCTGACTAGAATAAGGGTCTCTACTTGGACAGGGTTTAAATCACTGCCAACTAGAGACCCCCAATTCTAACAATAGGGCTATAGGATACCTATGTTTTGTGGATTTACTTGGAGAGAGTGTATCCTATACTCCCTCTGAAAAGCTACCCCCCCACCCGCTACCAAAATGTGCCAAATTGTGGGGATATTTTGTGTGAATTTGGAAGTACAAGAGCCATAACACTTCATTTAAACAGAAGACTATACTTCTTTTTGGTATGCTGTTTGTTGCCTGGTTGATCTGCAGTTGCCAGCTCCCCCTGCGACAGTTCTCCTGTCCAGCTTGCCCACAGTTCGCTACCCTCTGCTGCCTGTTTACCTGCAGCCCTCTGTTTGTGCCTCCTCTGCTCGTTTCTTGCTCTGTTTTGCCTTTTCTGCTCGTTTTTCTGCCTTCTGTTCTGCTTGGTTTTCTGCCCTCTGTTTTGCCTTTTTCTGCTTGTTTTTCTTCTCTCTGTTTTGCCTTTTCAGCTTGTTTTTCTGCCATCCGTTCTGCCTTTCCTGCTTGTTTTTCTGCCCTCTGTTTTTTCCTTTTCTGTTTGTTTTGCTAGCATCTGTCTTTCCTTTTCTTCAGTTTGGCCATTTCTGCTCGTTATTCTGCCCTCTGTTTTGCCTTTTTTGCTCGCTCGTTTTTTGGCCCTCTATTTTGCCTTTAGCTGCTCATTTCTTCTCTCTTCCCGCTGTTTTTTCAAGGTCTGACTTTTCTATGGAGACATCACACCCCAGCCCTCAGGGCTGACAGTGCCGCGCTCTACAAATGCTGAATGATATACAGAATCTAAACTGACTTTTCATATGGTTGAAGTTCCGATTCTAGGTAGTTTCAGAAGTGAAATTCCAAGTCACAGACTATCGCAACAATGTCAGCCTCTGAGACAGGTAAAGAAACTTGACCTTATTGCACCTTTATTTCAATCACTTGTATTTAGGTATGGATACTGACAGCATTAACTTTGGCGGCAATTCTACAAAATGCCTGAGGTAGCCAAACTGACATCAACCAAAGGTTCAGCCGCTGATGACATCACAGAAAGTGACACAACATTAGTGTCTGACCCTGATGATTTCATTGAAGGTGTGGCGACATGAACTTTGACATAATGGCCTTACAGCAGTGACATCACTAAGCTCAAAAAAATCAAAAATAAACGAAAGATTAAGCATTAAGTGCAAGACAAATGAAATAATGCAACAGGTTTCTAAAGCAGATACAAATCTATTTTTGCACCCTATACACACACACACACGCAAAAAAATAGATTTGTATCCTCTATCTGCTTTAGAAACCTTTTGCATTAGTTTTATTTGTGACCCTCTTGTTTGCTCCCCTAAAAATCCCTTCTAGAGGTGCTGAGGATACAAACAAACGAATTAAATGTCCCAGTTTTTGATGAGCAACAAAAAGTAAACAGGGCTCATGTGAGCCTCACTTTCTTTTAGTTCCTGCCACCGCCTTTGTGATCTTTCAGGACCGGGGTCGCAAGGCGATGTCAAGGGTTACAAGGAGCAAGCCCTGACGTCAATGAGCACTAACTGTTAGCCATAGCTCACATCATCAAAACCAAAAACATGGAGAGAGGGTTTAGGTCAATCTCCTTCCATCATTCCTTCATTTGGTAATCCCCTTTCAGCCTCTCCTTGAGGAAAGTAGCATTCACATTTTGGATCAGACCAGAGGAATATTTCACTCTTACCTTTAACCTTTCTCTATATGGGGCATATCGGTATGGGTTTATTAAAGTAGCACATAGACGAGAGCCTATTTTATGCACCTGCAGGACATAAAGTGAATTCATTTAAACTGACATTTCTCCTAGTTAATGCTTTATTAACAGCACAGCTCAGAAACAGAAAGAGGCATATGTGACCCACTGTTTCCAAGCTGTAATATCAGAAAATAAAAGCTAAGGGGCTTATTTACTAGAAACTGGCAGAGCACGGTTTTATGCCAAAATTGGTAATGCCACGCTCTGTCAGTTTCAAAACGCTGGGATGCACCGTATTCACAAGAATGCAGCGCACCCCTGCGTTTCCCCTAGCGCTGATGCTAAAGAAGCTGTCTAGCGCCAGCACAGACACCCTTGCGCCATTTTGCAACGGTGCCTGGGCTGCAGGGGTTATGGTTTGCGTGCAGGAAGGGACACCTTCCTGCACATAAACAATCTTTACAGACAATTTGCTGTTTCTATGTGTGCTGCAGAATGCAGCACACATGGAAAGAGCAAAATATGAGGAGAAATGAAACATTTCTCCTCTTATGGCCTGCTTAAGACCAGGTATACTCTGGCAATAGTTTTGGAGCTGCGCTATACCTTGTAAATATGGGGCAGCGTAAAAAAGCAATGGGTATTATGGAGCAAAGCCCACTGCAACACCCATTGCACGCCCCTTTCACGCTAAGCGCTGCGTGAATAGGGACATTATTTACAAGGCAGCGTTAAGCCACGAAGTTAAGTGGCTTAATGCCGCCTTGTAAATAAGGCGAAGGACTTAACGCCACCACTCCTTGTAAATATTCCTCAAAATCAAAAAAATACCAGGTTTAATAAATTCACTTTACACCCTTCAGGTGCATTAAACAGGCTCTCGGCTATGTGCTGCACCAGAAATGGCCACCCTGATATGATCCTAGGTGTGAACATCCATCTGCTTTAAGACTGCTTCCCATTGCAGAGCACGGTGAATCGAAGCATCCTAGTACTGCAGTGGAGGTGCATTTATGCTCCTAAAAGTGTTCCACATTCATGTGGATGCTACACTTATGGTAATTGTATACCTATATTTGATTTTCACTGTAAAAGTGTTTTTGCTTCAACATGTAATTTGCGTTCCTAAAAGTATTTCCATACCCTTGCAAATTTGTCACCAAGAGGTATTTTGCAGCTTAATGTGACTATGCATATAGATGTGATTATAGTCTAATATGTAATATTACCTTTATGCTTGCTATGCAAGGGAAATTTTGCACCCAAAAGTGATTTTGCACTTGTAAGTGTTTAAATACATCTCAATGTAGTTTGTTCTCCTAAATGTTTTCATGCTCATGTTGATGTTTCTCAAAGTGTGCTGTCAAACACTTGTGAAATTACATTGATGCACACTTTTTACATTTAATTTGATATTGCATTACAACATTTTCTCCTTGTACAAAGTGATTGTGCACATTTATATGGTACCACATGCAAGGTGAGTTTTCACATTAATCTGTTTGTGCATCTAAATGGTTTTGCTGTAAAAGTGTTGCCACGCTCCTGCTGATGTTACACCAAGGTAATTTTTCACCTAAAAGCGATTTTGCCCCTAAAAGTGATTTGTGAAGGCCTGGGCGGAAAACTACGCTACGCTCGCGTAGTTTGCGCAACTACGCGCTACGCGAATTGCACGTAGCACAGTGCAAAAACGCGTAGCGTAGCGAAAATTTTATGCTTGCTCGCGGTCCTCAACGTCAAGTTGGCGACCGCGAGCGAGCAAAATGACATCCCGGCGAGACTTTTTCCTCGTTCGCGATCAGCAACATCAAGTTGCCGATCGCGAGCGTGGAAAATAAACCTCCCGGCGAGATTCTCAACGCGGGGAGGTCATGTTTCTCATTGCGAGTGGTCGCGTATGCTCGCGACCGCTCGCGATGAGAAACTACCAGTCCGCGTTGAGAAAACTGCAGCTCGAGTACAAATCTACTTGAGCGGCAGAAAACGACCGCTTGCACTGTGCAAGATGCCGTTTGCAATGATTGCACAGTGCGGACAAGCATCCGGCACTGTGCAATCATTGCGAACAGCATTTCCTACCGCACTAGCTCGCGTAGTGCGAAGTACACTTCGCGTAGCTACGCGTAGCGCTGCTACGCGAACTACGCCCAGGGTTAGATTTGTGATCCTAAAAATGTATTCACTGTTTATATTGCACCAATTATGATTTTAAACTTAAATGTGATTTTTACTCAATTCTATATTCCACTTAAATTGGACTTTGCTTTTAAATCTAGTACCCTAATAGTGGTTACCATGCGGAAAGACATTTTTGCATTAACCTCTGTTCTCTACGCCGCTCCCCCTGTCTGGCTCCTCGATACCGGGATTCGCCTCCCTATCCCAGGGACCCCGGTTCGTGCCTCTACATTCCGCTAATTACCTGCTGATAATTTAGGGATCTCATCACACTTGTTTTGTTTGTCTGTCCCCATTATGTTTGTTGATTTAATTCACTTTGCTCATTGCTTGTTTTTAATTCATTTTTTGCTTACTGTGGGTCTGTTGGTCCCCCTGATTGGTGCTTTGCCGCTCTTCTTTCCGCTCGCACCTTCACACTGTTTTCCCCGATCTCCCGCCTCCCGGTTAGCCCCTACCCCACCTCCTGGGCTCCTTATGGAGGCCACTTCGTGGCCGTACCGCTGGTGCACTGAAGGCACACCAAAGGAAACCTGTCTGCACCCATCCTCGCCTGGACTGCGCCCAGCACCAGGACGCCTGGTCCTCCGTACTCCCACTGGTATTCCGCTGCAGATCTTCATGCCCTGGGACCCAGATTCAACAACAACTGCTGGCTTGCATCACCCCTCTCCACAGCGGGACCTTTCTTCTGCCTCTGCTGCCAATTCACCTCAAACCAAACATCGATTACCACCACGGCAACCCGCACCACACTAGCACCGAAGTCAAGACCCCCAGGACACCTCACCTGCCTCCTGTGCAATGCCAGATTGCTCTGCAAACACACCACTTAGGTCTGAGACACCATCTCCACCCTTACCCCCGACAGGACGTTCATCACAGAAACCTTGCTCACCCCCCCATCCAACCCAGACATTGCCACAGCTACTCCCAGCAGATACAAAATGAAATACCGCGACCGCACCAACAGATCCGGAGGTGGCATCGCCATCATACACAAAGGATTTGATCACCTGCACCATCTCCAATGTTGAAATCACGTTGATGAAGGAACAGATGAACTTTCAGCTCCGCACAGATGATAACACCACTTTTAAAGGCACCCTCGCATACAGACTTCCTGGACCATGAACTGGCCTTAGTGATGCCATCACCCCGCTCGCCATCAAGTCCGAACACTACGTCTTCCTGGGAGACCTCAACTTCCACCTGGACGACTGTTATATCCTGCCCCTGTTGGTTCAGTCCTGCCCCCCCCCCTCCTCTCGTCACCTTGGTTCCTTCTTAGAACTCTCAGGGGGAGGCTGCTTTGGAATGTTGACATTGCAGCTCTTCTGTGAGAGTGGCGCTCAGGACTGGCAAGCTGAAGGTGCACTGGTTCTTACTCTTTAATAAAGAATATTCCACTTACCTCCTGCATCCTAAATTACTTCATTTTGGCGACGAGCTTCGGGATGCTGTGACAGGGACAGCGCTGCACCTTCCCCTGTTGATGTTCGTCTTGTCAGTCGCCTTGAGGTCCTCTTCTTGAATGGTTTCCTGCTTCCATCCTGGTTAAAGAAGTGCCCGTTTCTGCTGCCTCTGTTGTCGTTACAGGTGGTGGGTTATTTCTGCTAACTTGGTCTGCGCAAGGTTCACCTGCCTGGATGGATGCTTTTCTCCTCTGTTGAGAGTGACTTTGGGTGCTTTTTGAGTTGCTGCATTCTCCCTGTGAAGCGCTTCCTGGTACATTGCAGTGAGTCCACGTGCATCGCAGCGCTTGGCAGACGTTAGAGGAGTTTTCTTCTCCTCTGCCCATGCCGTACTCTGAGGACTTGTATGTGGATTCCGTTGGGGCAGCGCTCATGCAGCAATTCAAGCTGCCTCTGGAGTACCGTTCTCGCGGCGCTGCAGCTTGGAGCTTCGCCGCTCTGTTAATCGTGGACAGAGAGTTTCCTTCGGACCCGCATGGAATTGAGGTTGGGCAAGAGCTTTGAACAAACTGCTCTCTCATCGAGCGTTCTGTAGGCTCCGGTGCCTCTGACAGGCGGGTTCCTGCCATTTGTTCCTCTCACCTCTTCATTCAGCTGTTCAGGCGTGGCGGCTGCGCAGCGGTGTTTCTCCACAGTGGGTGGCGCGCTGTGAGGAAGTTCTGCATTTTCACCTCATTGCGCTAACTTTTTCTTCGAGGAGTTGTTGGGATTCACCTCGGGAGTACTATACAGCGATATTGATTTATGAGATGGGCTGCACATCTTGAGTAACCTGTGTAGCGAAGGCTTCCTCGATCTCCTCACAGGAAGTTCCCGCTCTTCACGTAGCCCTCCTTCTTTCACAGCTTCCTGAGGCAGTTCATTATCATAAAAAGAGGACTGCTGCGTTCACTTAGGATCATTATTTCTAGAGTGTACTATTTGAACTAATTTTGTGATGCTGTTTGTATAATTTCAAGGTGTTTTACAAAGTCGTGCTTACCATATTTCAGAAAGTATTGTTCCATTTATTCCCCTTGCATTTCAGATCCAGCACTGTTTAGTCTAGATATTCAGCATTATATTATTATTTTTATTTACTTTCTGTTCTGGCCGCTATGGCAGGTGCAGGCATGAGTCAGCCACCCCCCTTTTGAAATGAGGTAGGAGAACCTGACATACCTTGGCGTAGGTGGGAGGGTATCTTTAAATCATACCTCATAGCTATTGGTGGTGGTAATTTTTCGGCAATAACAAAACAACATATTCTCTTGCACAATTTGGGCATTCAGGGTAGGAAAGTCTACGAGGATATTACAGGAAGATTGATTGATGAGGAACCTACTGAGGAGGAAGCAGGTGTGGATGTTTATGAGTACACTTTAAGGAAATTAGAGGCACATTTTAGAGAAAAATAAACGTTGTCTTAGAGAGGCACAAGTTTTTCAATAGAGGCCAAAGAAAAGATGAGAAAGTTTCCTCTTATGTGACAGCTTTAAAAGGCATGTCAGCCACTTGTGATTTTGGAGCTCTTACGGATTCCCTTATCAGAGATCAATTAGTTAGATGTACAAATGACATGAAGGTACAGGAAGAACTACTCACCAGAAATCCTTGTTGAAGCCATCAGTATAGCTAAGGGCTTGGAACACACAGCATTGTGCATTAAGGAGATGAAGACTTCTGCAGGATGGAATAAAGAGAAAGGAGAATCTAAAAACTCAGTCAGCGAGGAGGTTGTGTGTAAAGTAGGCGAAAAGAGTAAAGAGGGTTCCCATAGTAAGTCAGATAACTTCCAGTGTTTTAGATGTGGTAGTCCCAACCACTTAGCTAACAACTGGAAATGTCCTGCTAGGAGTGTGGTTTGCAGGAAGTGTAACAAGAAGGGACATTTTTCAAAGGTCTGCAAAGCGTTCAGTGCCAGAGTACACTTGATAAAAAGTCCTGAACTGGAGACGGAGGAGAATAAAGCGTTTGTATTTCAGATAGAACAAGGGGAGATGGAGGAAAGGATACAATATCCCACATGTGACATATGTCTTGATGGGGAAAAGTTGCAGGTGTATGCAGACTCATGTTCCCCTTTTACTCTCATTCAGAAAAAATTGTTTGAGGAAAAGTTTGCTAAACATAATGTCAAGCTAGAATGTGCTGATATTTGTCCTTCTGGGTACAATAAAGAACCCATCCCCTTAGAGGGAATGGTGAGAATGAGAATTTCGTTCAAAGATAGGCACACAGTGGGGAAGGTATATGTTACCAAACAAGGTTCAAGCTTGTTGGGGTGGAAACACCAGAAAGAATTGGGTATCACCCTGGACCACAACAAAGTGGACCAAGTGTAGTTAGTTGAACCTCCTGTGGTAGGAGGTGACCTCGCCAAAGAGTTTCCTGAACTATTTACTGAAAAATTGGGAATGTTAAAAAATGATATGCATAAAATTGTATTAAAAGAAGGAGCTGGCCCTGTAATACACAAAACGCGATCCATTCCACTACTCATGAGGGAACCTTTAAGGTTGGAACTTCAGAAACTTGTTAACCAGGGTGTCATTCAAGAAATTGAGAGTTCGGAGTGGTTGGCACCCATTGTCCTCACCACCAAGGACAATGGGAAGAACATTCGGTTATGTGTGGACTTGAGGGACTTAAATGCTAACATCATGGTTGACAGACATCCTTTACCAAGGATACATGAGATGCTGAGCACTATTCAAGGGGCTAAGTTTTTTAGCGTGCTTGATCTATCCTCGGCCTATCATCAGGTCAATCTCCACCCTGAGTCTCGGCTGTTGACGGCTTTCACCACTCCATTTGGTAACTTTAAGTTCTTGAGGATGCCTTTTGGTCTGGCGTCAGCCGCCTCAGCCTTTCAGAGAATAATGCAACATATTCTGAGGGATTGCATTAAAACTATGTGTTTTCAAGATGATATACTAATATATGGTTCTTGTGAAGTTGAACACAATTCAAATGTATGTATGGTGTTGAACAAACTTAGAGAGGCTGGGTTCACTACAAAAGAAAGCAAGTGTAAATTAGGTGTGACATCTGTTGACTATCTTGGTCACACAATTTCAGAGGAGGGCATTAAGCCTAAAATTGACTTGGTTGAAGCCGTGAGAAGAGCTCCCACTTCCACATGCAAAGAGGAGATCTTGTCATTTTTAGGTTTGGCAGAGTATATGGCCAAATACATAAAGAATTTCTCAATATTGACTCAACCTCTAAGGGACCTGCTAAAGAAGAGTTCCACATTTGCTTGGTGCGTGGATCGTGAAAGAGCATTGGAAAGCATAAAAGAAGCAATTATTTCTGTCCCATACATTGGCAATTTTAATGTTGAAAGAGATACCATTATATCCACGGATGCTAGCAGCAGAGGAATTGGGGCTACTCTTTCTCAGAGAATAGACAACAAGGTGAAGGTGGTGGCCTTTGCATCCAGAGCCCTTACGGGAGCTGAATCCAATTATTCTACGGTGGAAAAGGAGGCATTGGCCGTTTTTTGGGCTATAAAACATTTCAAATTTTATGTTTGGGGTTTACCATTTGAACTATGCACAGATCACAAACCGTTGTTGTCTTTGTTAAAAAAAAAAAGACATGGAGAACATGACCCCTCGCATTGCAAAATGGGTATTAGGCCTTCAAGGTTTTAATTTCAAAATGGTCTATATACCTGGGGCAAAGAACAATGTTGCTGACTTTTTATCCAGGGCCCCTGTTGAGTGTGAAGAGGATAGCTCCTTTCCCAAGGAAGCGATTCTGGAGATTACCCTACCTGCTGTGGCACAGGATCAATGGGATCTCCATATGGAGCAAGATGGACTCCTTAAAATAGTCAAAAATTATGTCATCAAGGGGTGGCCCAGCAAATGCAAGGACCTACCTGAGAGTGTTCAGTCCTTTTGGAATGTAAGGGTTGATCTGTCGGTGGAGGGGAATATTCTTCTCAAATCAGGCAAGATAGTTCCACCGGGAGGGTTAAGGAACCACATTATAGATCTTACTCATGAAGGACACTTGGGGAGAAGTCTCAGTAAGGCAAGGTTAAGAACTGAGTATTGGTTTCCCTATATGGATCATTTGATGGAGGAGAAGGTGCGTGACTGTTATGCCTGCAGCCTAAGTGACAAATCTAAAAGTCTGAGGCGTATTCCCCTTATTCCAGTTGAAGTTCCCACAATTCCGTGGGACAAGTTGGGACTCGACATTGCCAGTCCTATCCATGCTCTGGGACCACAGGACAAGTACCTCTTTGTTCTCATTGACTATTATTCCAACTGGATCACACACAAGTTTGTGAAGAAGATCAACACGAAGTCTCTCACTAGCTTTTTAAGTGAGGTGTTTTCCAAGGAAGGTATTCCGTACACTATCATCACAGATAATGGTGTACAGTTTATTTTGGATGAGATGAAGGAGTTTCTTACTGATATGTCTATTGCTCATGTTCGCACGCCTTTGTACTGTCCTAAGGCTAATGGCAAAGTGGAAAGAGCGAACCGAATGTTAAAAGAGACTATTCAATTAGCTGTTACTTCGGGTAAGCCTATTGAAGCGGCTGTTAGAGACATGCTATGGTCGTACCATACCACACCCAATCTCACCACGGGTCATTCCCCTTTTGAGCTCTTGAGAGGTAGGAAGGCAGGTTCCAAGTTGTCTCCCAATTGGCTGTGCCAGAACAAAGAGGTCATTGTCAACCCGGAAGAGTTTAGGATGAGGGTTGTGACTAAACAAAAAGGGTACAAAGAGAAGTATGACAAGAAATGGGGTACCAAGAATAAGTCGCTGAAGCAGGGGCAATGGGTCTTGATCAGAAAACCCTGTGTCGTAGGCAGCAAAAGTGACAAATTCTATGCTCCTGAGAAAATCAAGGAGGTGAAGAAGAATGTGGTGATTCTAGAAAATGGGAAAATGTGGAGTATGGATCGCATTACCACGTGTCCTGACAATTTGAGGCCCAGTGATGATATTGGTCCTAGTACCAGCAGTACCCATTTTGAGGAAGTCCAGGGGAGAAGAGGGGAAAGACCCAAGCAATCCCCTTGCTGGCACAAAGATTATAATATGGTGTAATATTTCCAGTTCATATGTTGGCTCACATGTTCTTAGGTCTTCTGCGCAAGACCAGTTTCAAACTGTTTTCATAATGTAGCGGTTACCATCCGTGTAACTCTCCTCTGGTTTTTATCTCCTGGTCTTCCTGTCAAGACCATACCGCTTCCTTTCTCTCTCACTCTCTTTCCCTTCTCATCCCCCTTTTTCTCATTCTCATTTTCGTTTCTCTTCGCTCTCTCTCTCTTGCTCACCCTTCTTTCTCAGGTCTTCTTCTTCTCTCCAGCTCTTTCTCTCCATGTTCTTTCCTCGCTCTTACCCCATCCCGCTCCTCTTTCCCTTCAGGAGGGAGATGTGTTATATCCTGCCCCTGTTGGTTCAGTCCTGTCCCCCCCATCCTCTCTTGTCACCTTGGTTCCTTCTTAGAACTCCCAGGGGGAGGCTGCTTTGGAATGTTGACACTGCAGCTCTTCTGTGAGAGTGGCGCTCAGGACTGGCAAGCTGAAGGTGCACTGGTTCTTACTCTTTAATAAAGAACATTCCACTTACCTCCTGCGTCCTAAATTACTTCAACGACACAACCGACACTAGCCCCACTGACCTCCTAGAAAGGCTGTACAACATCAGACTCAAGCAGCTAGTCACAGACCCCACGCACAAAGCAGGACACATGCTGGACCCCATCTTCACATCCAGCAATAGAATCAAATACGACCACACCTAGGAACTCATCTAGTCAGACCACTCCATCATACACTTCACCATCGCCAGACCTGCCCACACCCCCCAAATGGACACAGTGCCTCCTTTTGCAACTGGTCAAAGGCCACCCAGCAACAATGGATCAATGCCCTCAGCAACACACAGCCCAAAGACACCACCAATGTTACTCAGGCAGAACATAACTTCAATGACTGGATCACCAGTGCCGCCGACCGAATTGCCCCCAGCAGACCAGCCAAAACACACAGACCCTCCAAACAAGCCAGATGGTACACCCCAGAACTTCACACTTCAAAATGCAGGTGCAAACAGCTTGAAAGAAGATGGTGCACCAGCAGAAATCTCACCAATAGAGTCACCTTCAAATCAGCACTCAACGGCTACTACCATCAGATCAAAGCTGTGAAAAAAGAGGCCCTAACCTGCCGGATTGACACAAGCACCAGTCAAGCCAAGGAACTGTTCACCATCGTCAGAGAGTACATTTGCCTTTCAGCCACTGAAAACATTATCCCTGCATCACAGGAACTCTGCAACGCCCTCGCTGACAACTTCCACAACAAGATGGCAACCATCTATAAAAAACTTTAACCCGTGACCCACAACCTCCTCAGCCACTGATCGACCACCACTGCCAACCACCCACTCACTGCATGGGAACAACTCACCACCTCAAACACTAACACTCTGATGAACACCATCCACTAGGGAGCACCCACCGCCCCCGCCAACACCGACTCTTCAACCTCGGAAAAGATTAATTTAGCCACCAACCCACTACCATCCTCAACATCTCGAGAACCACGTCCACCTTCCCCGATGAGTGGAAACGCACAGAGGTCAGACCACTCCTCAAGAAACCCTCGGCAGACTCCATTAAGCTCCAGAACTACCACCCCATCTCACTACTCCCATTCCCCGCAAAAGTCCTGGAGAAGGCCATCAACCTCAAACTCAAACACCTGTAGAAGTACAACCTACTGGAACCCTCACAATCAGGCTTCAGAACCAACCACAGCATAGGCATAAAATCCCAGTCCTTATTTAGGCATTAAACCGTGCACTCCAAATACAGGCATGGTCTCCGACATCCGTCCACCCTAACGTCACAACGAGTTCATGAAGAACAGACCCTTAGGCTGCGGGAGTTTCCCTAGCCCAGGACTATTGATTTCTTCAAGGACTCATATATTATGCATGAACCATTATTCCTTAGGGGTTCATTCATGACGTCTTCCGCTGTCCGACTCACGTCAATGCTAACATTCTTAGGTACTTCTCAGGTATAAATATACCTTCCCTAGCCCCTGTAAATCAGAGGAGACCTCGACTTCAGAGGAGCCCGTTTCCCGGCCTGACGCACTGAGAAGACGCTATCATCCCTGCACGCAGAGAGTCCAGCTTCCAGTGATCTGACTTCCCTCGCGGGGTGTTGGAGTTCGAGTCTGGCAAAGAGATTCCTACCTCTCTCATTCTTCAGGTATGGAGCTGACTAGAACCTAGAGGGACTCTTGGCATACTAGGCATACTAGACTTAACATACTCTTAGTATACCATAGTAAGGAATACTTCACCTACTTCATACCTCTCCCTACACCTAGGTTAGGTTAGGTACATTGGGGTAGAACCAGGTTAGAAACGCATCGTATGAGTACTCGCATTTTTAGTCTGTGTCATTTATGTAAATGCATATATATTAAAAGATAATGCTATCGCAGTATTATTTATTTCTACTGCTCACACTGTACATTATTTATCTCGCATACTGTCTTGTGATCGTAACAGCACATTTTACTTACACCAGAAACAAGACTGTTCAATAAATCTTTTATTGAAACGCCCGTCGGTTCTTTCTGTGTAACTTTGAGGAAAACTAAGCATGCACGATTGAGCTGAGTGAAATAGTTATCTATTGTTTCCACGACTCTGGGACACGTTCTGATTCTAAAGGGAAACAAAGTAGTCATGTTTTGCGGCTGCCAGAAACTACTCCCTTCTTGTCGTCAAGGAGTCTCTAGTGGCCTCTGAGCTAGCTGGCACAAGTAATTAAGTTTAATATACTCGATAGGGACATACTGACCTTAGTCCTATGTCAAACCTATAGGATATATTATTCCAATGCGCAGAGCCTATTAGGGAAATGGCGCCCAACGTTTGGTAAGGCGGTAATTCAACGTTAGATACTGAGTAACTCAGCCGTGCTTTTTCTCTCAGAGACCCCTACCCATATACTCCAAAAGACGTCTGGAGTGGGCAGGGTTAAGTATCCACCACGGCTACATAGGGCAGTACCCTATATATTAGCTGTTTGGTTTGCTCAACGTTGAAGGATACAGTGTTCCAAAAATATTGTGCACCTTATCTTTGTTTCCTTGAAACTTGTTCTACATTTTTCAAAAACAAAAATGCCTGACCCCGACAATGACGCCGGAAACGGTGGAGCTGCGGATCAGCCAGCTGTAACAGCTTATAACATTACAGGTTTTATTGAAACCGAGGAGGGTGTTATAGACATCACTCCAAACTTAAGAAGAGCCATCACTCTAAAACTCATAAAACACGGCCTACCACCAAGAGGAGGTAGAGCAGTTTTCGTGATAGAGGCACACGAATCCTTTCAGACAGAGGTATTCTATTCATAGGTAATATTTCCAGAATCCAATCCAGTAACACACGTTTCACTTCTACAAAGAAGATGATCCACCAGAGGAATACATTCCTTTCGAGGATATTGAAATTCCATTAACATACCAGGAGCATCAGCTCTGGTTTAAAGGCGTCCTAAAACATCACAGAAACATTACCAGGCTTGGTCCACTAGGTAGACCAGGAGCAACATGACCGATTCTAGCCGGCTACACACCTCATCCTGACATTGAAGAAATGTCAGACAAGGAACTACTTACTCAACTTACAGAGTTAATAAAAATCTACAGACAATTGGTCCAATATGTCATGCAGACTTTCACAGTCCAGCAACCACTGACACTTCCAAATCAAACCCCTCAACCGGGGAATACACTAAAAATTACACCACAGACTCTATACGCAGGGTAAAATGCCCACAAAACGTGAGCACATTCCATTCTGGATAGCTCAAAAGATTACTCAAATAGAAGCAGTATTTCCAAATACTAGCCCATATGAGAAACACAGAATACTGACAATCAGTTTACCGATGGGGATCACACCACAACTGGAAGACTGCACCACTTGGGGCTCAGTCTTTGCTGCCATCTATACTAAAACACATGGCATTCCGTCAATTGCAGTAATACCTGATGTCCTGAAACAAATTCAAAATGAATACGGGGCAGAGCCTGCTCTAAATTTAGGTATGAAATTACTGAAAAATTTCGACCAGGTCTCAACAATAATATTATCTGATATTAAAGGGGAGGCAGCAGCAGTGGCGATCCGCCAAAAATTAAGGGAATTTGATGTTACAGAACATCAAACTGAGCTACCCAGAATAATAGAACAATCTTATGCAGAATTAGGCAGAGATAGTTTGGGTAGAAGACCAGTGAAGCCGAAGCAATCTGAAAGTCCTGAGAAGGACTCAATTAAACAAACTCATACATCTTCTAAAAAGAAATGGGAGACTAATAAACAAAATTCAAATGAGAAACGTTCTCAATCCCGAGGTAGGGCTCCTCAAAAGGAGCCCTCTGAAAGGCGGTATAACCTCAGGAATAGGGATAATTTGAGAAAGCCTGACAGGTATCAAGATACTGATACACGTTCCTCTCGTCCCTTTCAGATCTCATCACAGACTTCGGAAAGAAGAGGACGATCAGGACATAGAGAAGAACGCGTGAAATCGAAAGACGAAAAACACGCTCCAAAAACTAAAGCAAAACCTCAATTCTCCAAAAAGAAAGTAGCAGGTCTGAAGGTCATACATGCCGAGAATACTGAGAACACAACTCAAGAACGGAGAATGGGCTCAGACAATGCTGGACAGTGCAGCAGAAGTCACAATAGCTTGCCAGAACCTGAAGGAACTTCTGGAGATAGTGGACTTGAATGAGTACATTACAGTAGAGACTGTAGACACCAGGGTTAGTACTCCACAAAAGTTATATGAAATAACACTCCGGATGGAGGGAGACAAACCTAGACAGGTGAAAGCACTTTTTTGGGAAAGACTATCAAGGGGCTATGACATACTTCTAGCAGAAAAGGACTGGCCACCACAATTTGTCAGGGAGTGCCCACATGGCGAGGACATTATTATGCCTGCCTTCTCCAACCATATTCCAATACATCTAAAATATACATATGCCAGGAAATGGGCAGTGGCCCAGGCCCCAGCATTATATAAAAATCATGTAGGATGGGATGAGGATTCTCCTCACCATAAAATACATCTGAAACATGAACCAACTGCACAAAGGCAGTATCCAATAAAGCAACAAGCTAAGAAACAAGTCAGGGAGATCTTAGATCAACTTGAATATCAAGGGGTGATTGAAACATGCACCTCCTCAATGAACAATCCTTTGTTTCCTGTCTCCAAACCAGACAATACATATCGTCTAGTTTTGGATTACAGACACCTAAACACTTGTTCTAAAACTTTTGCAGTGCAAAATGCACATAGCACAGCATTAATGAATAACATTGTGCGTAAAAAATATAAAACAACATTAGACATCTCAAATGGTTTCTTTTGTCAAAACATAGCACCTGAAAGCAGGTACTTCACAGCATTCTCCATAATGGGGACCCAGCGTCACTTTTGTCGACTCCCACAAGGGTTCAAGAACAGCCCAGGTTTATTCTCAGCGAGGGTAACGGAGTTACTACAAATTTATGACAATGAGGCATTGTCCTATGTCGATGACATCTATCTGACAGACGATGACCTGGAAAAACACTTGAATAGGGTGAGCACCATTATACTGGGTTTCGCCTCTGAGGGCTACAAGTTCAACTTTAAAAAGTTCAGAATTGCCCATCTCAATGTCCTGTTTTTAGGATATGAGCTTTCAAGTGAAGGCA
Organism: Calotriton arnoldi; assembly: GCA_963921515.1. Lineage (NCBI taxonomy): Eukaryota > Metazoa > Chordata > Amphibia > Caudata > Salamandridae > Calotriton > Calotriton arnoldi. Next base: position 362,389 of record CAWUFW010008448.1, on the reverse strand, counting down.
AGAGCTTGGCAGCTAGCTTTCTAGAGAAATGTGCGCTGCTCCAACCTCCAAAAACGCTAAAAAACTTACAATCCATCCTGGGTTTCCTAAATTTTGGAAGAACATACATTCTAAATTACGCAGAAAGGGTTAAACCTCTCTACACATTAATCAAACCTGATTTATCAATCAAAAATTGGACAAATGAACACACATAAATCTTGCGTTCACTCCAGGCTAACATGTTAGCAACAAATCACTTACAAACACGTGTAAGTCAACGAAATTTGGTGATCCGAATAATTTCGGGTCAATGCGGATTCACCTACTTAACCTTCAATGAGGGTGAGAAAATACCAATCGCATACAAATCTCATTTGTACACACAAGCGGAAATGCGCTTCAGTTCAACTGAAAAAATTCTGACAGCAGTTCAAACCGCTGTAGCAAAAGAAAGAGCCTTAGCCCAAGGGAAACGCATTATTGTCGTAACCCCGGTACCAGCTTTAGAAGCGGTCACAAAAGCAAGCATTCCAAATGCTAAAGCATTACATCCAAGATGGATACAATGGGTTAATTCTCTTGCTGCAACAGATGTTGAATATGTTTTTGATCCAGATTTAAAAACACAAGCATTCCTGCAATATGAACAAGAATGTCCTCTGCCCACTGAGATTCTGCCTCTTGATCAGTACGAATTCATAATTTACACTGACGGATCAGCACAGCCCGCAACAGGGAGTAAGCAAGCTTACAGTGCAGCATGTGCGATCGTTAAAGGTTGCATGCGAAATGGCATCTTCAGACCCATGGTCACAAAAACTCAATCTCTAGGAGATTGTACAGCTCAGCGAGCTGAACTACAAGCATTCAAACTGGCACTTGAAAGTACAGATCGAGAATTCCCCACACTAATAGTGTGCGATTCCTTTTATGTGTTCAGTCGTATAATGAAAATATACAAAACTGGCTTGACAATGGTTTCAAAGATGCGAAAGGTGGCACAATAAAGCATAAAATGCTTTGGGAACAAGTAGTTCAGTTGAAAAACGAACTACCAAAGGCTCACGTGATACACACACTGAGTCATCAACGTGATGGCGTTCACGTTGCAGGGAATTCATTGGCTGATGAAGCCGCAAAGGGGGCTGTTCAGACGGCTTCCGTAACTGCGATCACTCGTTCAAAAATAAAAATAGACGGTGAGATAATGTTGGCTGTCAATGCTTCAAGCAAGGGCAGCAGTGCAGCGTTACCAAAAATATTTCCACTCAAGTACTCTTATGTAATTGATGCGAACAACGTTCCTTTTGCTCGAATCCCTGGAGTGGGGGATAGGGTAATTCCAAACATGGAACGTAGAGCAGCCTTGATTTATGAAACACATTTGGGGGAGGGTCTGTCACATCAAGGGATCTCTAAAACAATTTTGACGTTAAAAGAGATGTACTGGTGGCCTGGAATGAATACAGAAATTCACATATTCATCAACAACTGCTTAGACTGTAAATTACGGCGAGAGAGCCACCAGACACCATGCTGCGAATGCGGCAACCCAGTACAGACACCACTGTTAGACAGCATTAGACTATCTACGCGCCTGCGTCCTACTGGACAAGTGCAATCCCACAAATACTGAATCTAGGTTCCTATGGATATGGCCTCAGCGCTCGGCTGACGCTCGAACTGTTATAAAAGATTTGCGAGTCTTTATCGGCACATACGCAATAGGAACGCTACATTCTGACCAGGGTCCTGCGTTTAGCTCTCGGGCTTACAAAGAGGCCATGGCCAGTCTGGGCGTTGCATTGCGGTACTCCTCTCCATTCCATCCTGAGGGAAATTCGGTTGTGGAAAGGAAAAACCGGGACATAAAGCAGTCTATAACAGCTAGGGTATTAGGTTCGGGTGATGGGTGGGTCAAACACCTTAATGGGGTCCAACGCTCATTGAACAATCTGCCAAGAAGTTCTCTAGGGGGGGTCACTCCATATGAGGTCCTATTTGGGACAAGAATGTGGGTACCAGACATTGAACACGTAGGCACAGTGGTGGAAAATAAACCGTTTGACATCAAAGATCGTTTGGCTGTTTTACAGGATCTGAATGCATTAAGAACGAAACAAAGCAACGTATTCCTGCAGCCAACCACCACTGGGGAAAAACCGGTGGTCCCAGCAAGGCCTGTCTGGATTCCAAAAGTTGGGGATCTAGTCAGAGAAAAATTGCGGACAAGAAGGAATTTGGACCTTCTTACAGACAACCAGTACCTGTCCTAGCAGTTCAAGGAACAAGAACAGTACTTCTGCCGCCCCTTGCTGGAAGAAAGGAGAAAAGATTTGTGTCCATCGACCTCATCAAACCACAGTATGTGGCCAATACTAAACAGTAGGCCTCGTGGACTCCGACCTAGTAGCAGACGCACTCCTCTCGCTACTATCCAAGAGGTTCAGACTGAAAGACTGATAACTATCGAGAATTCAGCTGTAACAGATGGAGGACTAAGCAACAATGCAATGGAACTCATCCCTCTTGAAAACCAAGTAACAGTTCGTCCAAATACGCCTGTCTACACCAATGTAGCAAGTGATCAACTGGTTCCAGTGATTTCTACAAATCCTGATGCAATTCCAACAATTGACAGAACTGCTTCTGGCTATTTCATTAACTTTGATACGTTCTCAGAAGATCCGAGTGAACCTGAAACAACACCAGCATCATTAACATTCAAGCAGCAAGTACAAGACTTTTTTCACTTTCTGAAAAAGACCTATTTGGTTTCTCCATGGATTGAACTCTGGATTACATCTGGACTTTTTGTTCTCCTGCTCTGGCTAGCTTTGGTTACAACTGTGAGCGTGCTTATAAGTGGCAGATACATCCATGTGAATACTGAAAGAAAAGGCGTGAACGTACTTTTGAAACCTCACAAATCTTCCCATCGTGAAGCAAGAGACTTGTCATCAGTGAACATCACAGCCGTTCCTATACAGGATGGTATAGTGTGGGACAAAACAGATTTTGATATCTTCAGCCCGACGGAACAATTGAACATTCCACATTTGTTTAAAATTTCACTAAGTGATCTAATTGCGTCCAGTACCTATTCAGATGATTGGGACTTTGAGACGGTTAATGACATAATGTTTGACTTAGAAAAATCTGCTGCATTTTCTAAAAATGAATTTTTAGAGGGTTCAACAGACTATGAACAACTGTATTGTTATAACCACTATGGTCATCATTATTTGCATAAATCTGCAAATCCAAGAAATGTGTTTATGTTTAACCAATGGGAACATTGTCCTACAACTCCGAAAGGTAGTTCAAAAACATTTGCTAGTAAGTTTCCATATTTTTCAGGTTACAATACATCTGACCCAGACGCATTTTACTTTAGAAATGTAAACAAGACAGGACTGAAAATTATGTTAACTAATACAAAACAGATTTACTCTGCAGCATTTATTGCCCAACTGTCTAGACAGGGTTTCGACTTATGGAAAGACACAATAGACACAAAAACCGTCTGGGGTACTAAAGATTGGCAAGTGCAGGGGATAGAAGCGTTATTTAGAGCCTGTATCATCCCTGAACAAATAATGTTCTTGAATGAAACCATCCAACAAACATCTTGTCTTGGATTAGCCAAGATCAAAGAGATGAAAACACCTTCTGTACCAACACCTGCAAGTGATAACGATACACAGGCAGTGGTGACAGTTGACAATATATTACAACTCAACAGATCTAATCCTGATTGGAAAAAATGGTTGATCTGGCCCACAGACACGAATAACTGTCAGGAAAGATTCCTGAATAAAACTCATGGCTTTACTATTAATAGGCCAGACCCAAGATACGTCCAAAGACAGCATCCGGGGGTAGTAACAACATACAGTGTAGGAAAATTATGCCTCGATTGGCTGCATAAGTCTACACTGCAGGATGTGAAACAACACTTATCCTTACTTAAAGAAGACGCAGACCTTAGGGAATTCTTGCTTGGACCAAGAAAACCGCGTCAAAAACGTTTCATATATGCCGGCATTTATGCTGCCTATAATGAAGCATGGAAAGTGTCACAGATGGAGGCCGCAGAACGAATACGTGAACTTGATCGTATTAATTTAGAGAAAACCCTCTCTGTGGTCGACAATGGGTTAACAACTTTGTCCTCCAGAATTTATTCATTGGATGGCATTGTATCCTCTGCTATCGACATACTAGAACAAGATTTGGCGATGTTACAACAAGGTCAGTCTCAATTACGTTCTATTGTGTTATTAAGCTGGACGCTGCAATCTTTGCGAGCGGGCTATGTGCCTTGGCGTTTTATCAACACGTCAGCTCTGTTTGCAGAATACAATCTAACAGATAAACAGATCGAATTGGCACAAAGAGGAGCAAGGTATACAGTGCTGAGCATTGAAAAACTGGAAAAGTTACCATTCACAGTGGCAGAAAAACCAGCTACAGAATGGCTTATTCATGGCAAAATAACATTACCTGTGACTACTTTTCAGTTTCAGTATTGCCTCAGACAAATGCAAGCAGGCAAATATGAAAGGTTGGGTAAGGAATACATTAAGACATATTGGGATTTACCGTATACATATAGATGTTGGAGTGGGGATCGTGAAGTGTTTTTGAGCGGTACACACTGTAAACGTGCACTGAGCGGTTCACTTATATGTCAGGACATTTCTTTACACGGGGCTTGTAATGGTTCTGTGGCAAATTTGTCTTGCCATCAGCAGGGTACACCAGCTGCTGTGATTAATCCAACGTTTGGACAACTTTCTAATGGGAGTTACCTCATGTTGAATGATCAGAGTTGCTGCGGCATGCTGCCAGGCATCCCATATCTAGTAACGGTCAACTCCAGGGTCACTTGCTGTATGCAAGTATTGTTTGCCCCAATAGACACAGTCAGGGAGTCGCCTCTATGGCCTTCGCTGAACGTCTCTTTTATAAGATTTGATACTTTGAGCAGAATGAAAGCCATGCTTTTACAGCAAACAGTGCCTTTGACCTCGGCCAAAGAAACCTATGATCTACAAGTAGCAAGGACTTCGGCTGAGATACAGACTTTAATACGCACAAACTGCCCTATACATTTCGTGGAAATAATAGGACGTATCTTTAACATGTCTGATACAACCAGAATTGTACATGTATTTAAGAGCATCTGCTCCGGTCTGTTAGCACCTTTTCAGGCAATACTCGGAATCATCCCGAACTTTGCACATTCGGTGTTTGGTGGCATACCATTAATTCTAGCACTTGTTGCCGGAATTCTATTTCTCTTCCTGCTATTGCGCTATGGCCAGCCTATTCGCAGACATCACTCCGAGCGAAATGGAGAAAGCTCTCCTTGAACGAAAGTGCCGTGAGCGAATAGTACAGCTATTGGGCATGACTCGTCTACGGGACCTGAATACCACGTGGTTCCTGTCATTCAGACCATTCTGGCAAGATTCCATCTTACCTGTTCTACGATGCCTGCTATGCGGTGAAGAATGCGTGTTGGACACGTGTCTAACATTTCCATCAGCAACGCCAACGGATGTCGATACTTTGCTGGTCCCAATAACGGCCCATGCTCTGTGTTGTCCCCAGAGGCTACCAATCCTGATGTCAGCATTCATTGAGATCTCACAGACGCTTCCGGCTGCTGCTGAGGTACGAGAAAGATCTACAGGCACACAGGTAACAACGGACGCGAACATTGCTGCGGCAACCTATGCTGGAAGCGATGCTTCACATCTCTGTGCCATTAATCTACTACACAAGGTGTTCCAACTGACACCAACTTCAGTGGATGATGTTTTGTCTATAGAAATAGATGATCTCATGTTTACACCAGACCCGTAAACTGACTCTGATTCAGCATACAGTGTTCCAGAGATGCAGTAACAATTTGGCCTTCATTTTCAAAAAACTTGGAACTCTACCAAAATTGAACTTTTTCCCATTTTTCGAACTAAAATGGCACTTCAATCTGGTTAAAGTAGAACTAGCCTTATAGTACAGACTTCGCGGTACTTCCACGGACACTTAGTCATCTTGTGTGTCTAGAACAGTTAATTAATTTTCATGACATGAAATGACTTTGATTTTTGAACAGCTTATCGATCATTTTCTATCACATGTAAATATTACTGCTTATTTCATTCCAATTGCATTTATTTTCGAACTTTATGCCTGAAATGAAAAGCATTTGCTTCAGATGTACAGTACCTTTTGCATTTTTTACTATGTTTTTTAATGCTTTTAAGAAATATTTTTTAAATATGCGGTACTCCATTTAATGTTTAGCATTTTAAATGTTTAGCATTTTAGTATTATCGTACACACGAAAGTGGAGTGGGTGTTGTATTCCTCTTAGGGTGTCCATAAACGGGCTTTCTAGTATCATGTCCTTATATAGGCACAATTCGCCCTGCCCTTATATAGGCATAAAATCCCAGTCCTTATTTAGGCATTAAACCGTGCACTCCAAATACAGGCATGGTCTCCGACATCCGTCCACCCTAACGTCACAACGAGTTCATGAAGAACAGACCCTTAGGCTGCGGGAGTTTCCCTAGCCCAGGACTATTGATTTCTTCAAGGACTCATATATTATGCATGAACCATTATTCCTTAGGGGTTCATTCATGACGTCTTCCGCTGTCCGACTCACGTCAATGCTAACATTCTTAGGTACTTCTCAGGTATAAATATACCTTCCCTAGCCCCTGTAAATCAGAGGAGACCTCGACTTCAGAGGAGCCCGTTTCCCGGCCTGACGCACTGAGAAGACGCTGTCATCCCTGCACGCAGAGAGTCCAGCTTCCAGTGATCTGACTTCCCTCGCGGGGTGTTGGAGTTTGAGTCTGGCAAAGAGATTCCTACCTCTCTCATTCTTCAGGTATGGAGCTGACTAGAACCTAGAAGGACTCTTGGCATACTAGGCATACTAGACTTAACATACTCTTAGTATACCATAGTAAGGAATACTTCACCTACTTCATACCTCTCCCTACACCTAGGTTAGGTTAGGTACATTGGGGTAGAACCAGGTTAGAAACGCATCGTATGAGTACTCGCATTTTTAGTCTGTGTCATTTATGTAAATGCATATATACTAAAAGATAATGCTATCGCAGTATTATTTATTTCTACTGCTCACACTGTACATTATTTATCTCGCATACTGTCTTGTGATCGTAACAGCACATTTTACTTACACCAGAAACAAGACTGTTCAATAAATCTTTTATTGAAACGCCTGTCTGTTCTTTCTGTGTAACTTTGAGGAAAACTAAGCATGTACGATTGAGCTGAGTGAAATAGTTATCTATTGTTTCCACGACTCTGGGACACGTTCTGATTCTAAAGGGAAACAAAGTGGTCATGTTTTGCGGCTGCCAGAAACTACTCCCTTCTTGTCGTCAAGGAGTTTCTAGTGGCCTCTGAGCTAGCTGGCACAAGTAATTAAGTTTAATATACTCGATAGGGACATACTGACCTTAGTCCTATGTCAAACCTATAGGATATATTATTCCAATGCGCAGAGCCTATTAGGGAAATAGGAGCTACACTACAACTTGACCTCTCGACAGCTTTCAACACTGTCTCTCACCACATACTCATTGAACGATTACACCAGGTCGGCATCACAGACGACTCCCTCAGATTGATGGCATCGTTCCTTGCGGGATGCACCCAGAAAGTCCAACTATCTCCCTTCACATCGCAAGCCAAGCACAAGATATGTGGCATTCCCCAAGGCTCATCCCAACACTCTTCAATGTCTACATGGCACCACTCACAGACATCAGATCGCACGACATTGACATCATCTCCTACGCCGATAACACCCAACTCAGACTATCGTTCTCAACCGACCCCACCACGACGAAGACTAACTTCCACAACTACATGAAAAGCGCCTCTACCTGGATGAGGGAAAACTGTCTGAAGCTCAACACGGACAAGGCGGAAGTTCTCATCTTTGGCAAACACACTGCCCTCTGGGATGACTCCTGGTGGCCTTCAGAACTCGGACCCACTCTCACACCAAAAACCTTGGCATCATACTCGACAGAGAACTATCCATGAAACGCCAATTCAGCGCTGTCTCCTCAGCCTGCTTCCATAAGCTATGCAAGATTTTCAAGTGGCTACCCATCAGCACCAGGAAGACGGTAACCCAGGCCCTCATCACCAGCCGACTAAACTATGGCAATGCACTGTATGCAGGCACCACCTTCAACCTCATGCATAGACTTCAATGGATCCAGAACACAGTAGCCAGACTGATCCTCAACCTGCCCAAGAGAACCCACATCACCCAGCACCTGATGGACCTTCACTGGCTTCTAGTTCAGAAGAGATGCCACTTCTAGCTCCTGACGTACGCCTACAAAGTCCTTTATGACCAAGGAAGCTCCTAGATAAACCACCACCTGCACTTTCACTGATCACCCAGGAATCTCCGCTCTGCACACCTCGAGGAGATCCCCTGCATACACCGCAGCTGCACTGGAGGAAGATCCTTCTCCCACCTCATTCCAAAGCTTGGAACACGCTCCCCCTCCACCGCCACAGAGCACCCTTGCTCACCGAAGGGGCTTAAGACCTGGCTTTTCGAATGAGCCTGGCAGCAAGCGCTTGGACACACTTTCGGGTGACAAGCAGCGCTATACAAATACTACTTGATTGATTCATACTTGCTATATGAATCCTTATAATGTTCCTAGTACACTCATACAGCCTACTTTGATCAAACACTTGGCTGATAATTAGCAAAAAAACATGACTACAAATAAACCATAAATTTTGTTTTTCAAACCTATACATGATCTAGCCACCTACCTTGAATGCTTTCTCTCAATTGTTGCTTGGCTAATCTACACTTTCTCATCTCCTTCACATATCGCTAAGCTGGCTCATGATTCCGCTCATTTAATCTTATAGCACACCTCTTAAAATTGACTCACATTTGAACTGCACTCCAAATCCTGCTTTCGGAATTGCCTGAAAGACTCACCTACTTATGAATGAAGGTGGTCACAACTAATTCTTGACAAATTATTCTTCTTGCACTTCAGTGCAAATGTGTATATATATTTCATGGATAAAAATAAAGGCTAAAGGGACGTTATAGTTGGGGAAAAAGTCAGCTAAAACATGCTGTTTTAAATTAACAAAACCAGTCAAAATATGCACATATTTATTGTAATACCGAATGTATATTTTTCATATATGATAATTGTAACCGCTTTTTTAATAATAAAAACACATACTGAATTATTCAATTAATCAGTATTTTTGGTGATATTGATTGAATTTGGGATGAATGGTGTATGATTCGCTATTGGGCTTCTTTTAGCATATCTAAAGGGAAATTGTTGAATTTTGACTGGTTGTCAATTTGGTGCCCTGTCCCTTTGGTTAAGGGGGGCCCCTCTCTTGTAGTTTGGAATTAAATGAACAAAACCCCTGAAATTCACCAGATCTAATTATCTCAAGTCACGATAACTGGTGCCCAAAATTAACTATAACCCACCATGCGCAACGTTGTCATCAATGATGTTATTTCAGATGTCATTAGGGATGTTATCAATGCAGTCATTGAACTTGTAAAGAGTGATGTAATAGCAGTGCATGGCATGGGCAGCGAGACGTACTGTCTTTTTTTCTTTTTTAATGTTAATGGGGGACTGCTGTGCTACCTGCAGCCCTCCACATTAGAAGAAAAATGGTTGATGGTGCCATTGCAATTTCTAGGGGCACCACCAAGAAGAAAAAATATATAATTTAGGAAGCCCTTGTAGGTAATTATGGGGCACTCCTTGCAGGAGCAGTGACTAAAATATGAGCAGTTCCTGCCACTCATTTAGTATTTTTTTTAGGTTCCTTCTTTTTCTTAAATGGGGGCCCTGTGCCCACCCAGGCACCCACAACATGGAATCTGTTAGTGGCTGTGGGGGGGGGCTCCAAGGCCCCTTCTGGCTACCCAGCCAGCACCCATTGTGGTGTCGGCAGGAAACAGGCATTACATTTTTGCTAAGGGTGCCCCAGTGTTCACTTGGGGCACCCATACATTTTTTTATTTTTTTAAGTTTGTGGTAATGGGATGAGCCCCCATTGCCCCTGCCAACTCCTCAGCCAGCACCTATAGTGGGTACCAGTAGGAGCTGGGTATTTTATTTAAGTGGGTGCCCCGGGGCTCCCACGGCAGGCTAAATCATTGGAAGACACAGGAGGAGACCCAGTATTCTCCCAGACCCAGCTGTAGGGTGACCAGATTCTCAAAACAAAAAACCGGGACAGGTCATAGACATAGAAGTAGGACTACAGTTTGCAGTAACAGTTGGACTATTTGACAGCTGTCAGACATAGAAAAAGGACTACGACAGCCGCTTCCACAGGCACAGATGAAGAATTACAGACAACAAATCAGATGTGTGACACAGACAGCAATAGAGTTTTTGCTTTAACAATGCCAAGAACGGCCTCAAAACTACTAACTTTCAAAAATGGCTAAAAAGCTTGCCCCATGCCAGAAGCCGAGAAGGGGAAGAGGAATAAGGAAGTGAAAGGGAGACAAAAGGCACTATGATGCAGGAAGGGCTGAAGAGGTAGGTTCTGTGTCTCTGAGTTGAGGGGAGGGATGAGAGCAGGCCTGTCTGTGCCTCAGAGATGAGGGGAGGGCTGAGAGAAGGTCTGTCTGTGCCACTGAGGTGTGGGGTGGGCTGTGACTATAGGCCTGCCTGTGCCTCTGAGATGAGGGGAGGAACTGTGGCATTTTTCAGGTCCAAGTCTAACTCTAAAATAGATGCAGTATGTTACTGGTGATGTCCGCTCTGTGCACGCTGCTGTCCTATATAAGTGTCTCCTGTTGAGAAGCTTTAAAAACACCTCTGGGCACTGTGTATGCATCCATTCTTTGCTGTGATAAAACCCATCACATCATAGTCTTTAAAAACATTTCCCCAAGTGCATTTTGGAGAGTGCCTTTCTTCAGGGGGCAGTTACTGTCCAATTACAAGCCAGCATTTCTGGTCATCTGGTAGAACCGTCCAGCGCCCAGCTTCCTCCCAGGTAGGTGGTCTGAGTAGTGCGGAGAAGGGACTACAGCACAGACGTGTTGTATGTCAGAGGAAGCAGAGCTCGCCTCTGACCCTGTGTATCTCACCCAACCATGTCACATGAGACAACTGCACCCGCAGACGTCTCACCACTTCTACGTCACACAGGGCCTTCAGATGTAGTAGAAGTAATACCAGAGCAGGCTTGGAGGCTGCAGTAACTTAACCACATCACCACTCACACACGACACCCAACTAACCCTGGGCAGTGAACTACGCTCCGCTCACGGAGTTTGCTGCACTCCGCGTTACGCGGATCTCGCGGAGTGCAGAGAAAATCTGCTACGCTACGCGTAGCGGACATTTTTGCTCGCTCGCGATCCTCAACATCAAGTTGCCGACCGCAAGCGAACAAAATCAACATCCCGGCGAGATATTTCCTCGTTCGCGATCGGCAACATCAAGATGGCGAGCGCGAGTGTGGAAAATAAACCTCCAGGTGAGATTTCTCAATGCGGGGGGGTCAGGTTTCTCATTGCGAGTGGTCGCGTATGCTCGCGACCGCTCGCAATGAGAAACTGCCCGTTCGCATTGAGAAAGCTGCCGCTCGAGTAAAAATCTACTCGAGCGGCAGAAAACGACCGCTTTCACTGTGCATGATGCCGTTTGCAATGATTGCACAGTGCGGACAAGCATCCGGCACTGTGCTATCACCGCGAACAGCATTTTCCTATCGCACTACGCTGCTCACGTAGCTCTGCGTAGTGCGGCAGAGTTGTTTTACCACGTCGCGTAGCGCAACTCCGCGAACTACGCCCACCCTTACACCCAACGCTTCCCCCCACACTCCCTTCAACCACTCATGCACCCTGTGCCCTCCCAGCACTCCCAAACAAGGCAGCACCCTGAAGTCCCATACAGTGCTCTACAAAGACCAGGTGACATGACAGAAGTACCCAGGCTTTAAGTGGGATTAAAAAACGGGGGGGGTCTCTCAAAGGGGTGTGGCCCATGTAATTAAGGGTGTGGCTTAAAACACATAAGCTAAAAAATCTGTGCTTACCATAGTGTCCTGTCCGAAAAATTGGATGCTTCTGTCATTGTATCCAAATAAATAATACAACAAGTAACAATACACCTACAACAAGCCAGGACTATTAGCTTTATCAATTGTTAGCTGCATAAGCTAAATAAGCAACAACTTTGGCTTCATTGTACATAACATTGAAAATGCTTCAGTTCTGGAATGATGAGACTGTGAAAGAACTATAATGGGTCTCTTCAAAGGCAGTGAAGGGTGGTACTGTTACAGCAGTAAGATTTTTTTTTCACCCTGAGGGCTAAAATGGAGAGACCAATAGAGACCCATCTCAGCACCTGTGCGAAGTAAGCAGGCGCACCGAGACACTATTTAAAAATCAGGACATTTCTCTGTTTAACCCGGGCACTGCACAAAAACACGGACATTTCTTTAATTTGGAGCAAAGTGTCGAGACACTGCTCCAAAAACTGGGACCGTCCGGGGAAAACCGGGACGTCTGGTCACCCTACCCAGCTGGCTCCCCAGCTAGCACTCACAGTGGATGCCAGCTGGGCCAGCTGGAGCTCCATTGCCTTGCTCCTCACCGGGCAGTAGCAGATTTTTTAACCGCTCCAACACAGGCGATAGCAAAGTTGTGTTCCCTGCCTGGCAAAGTGTGGACAGGGAGTAAAGTTTATTTTCCCTGTCCACATTCTTCCACGTAGGGCATAACAGTGTGCTGGCGGATATGGTCTCCAGGGCCAATGTACGGCTCAAGGAGGAAGGATGCACATCCCCCAAAAGTTGAATCTCAACCCAGGGTGTCCAGGGTCACCATGTGGCTAAGGTAGAGGGGCTGCACCCTGCTCCCCTAAAAAAAAAACTCCCCTCCCAAATTTTTTATCTCAGCCTGGGGTCCCCAAGGTCTCCATATGGCTAGGGTGGAGGGGCCGCACCCCGATCCCCTAATTTTTTTTTTATATATATGCGCCCTAGGTATGGGGTGCTTGAGGCCTCCACAAAGCTTGGGGAGGGGGCTGCATGACCCTACCCCCCAAAAAATAAACATGATCAACACCCAGCCAACCCCTGGGAGGGCTCAAATTTAAGAAGGGCAGGAGCCCATTTTTTTTAAATTTTAATCTGTGCCGCAGATTTATGGATCCTCTGTGGACCCACTGTGCCAATTAAAAAAAATTAATGGGCAGATGTATGAAATACATATTTTGCATTTCCTAAATAACAACTCCTTAGAAATCGATATTTAGGAAATGCAAAATTATATGTACAAAAATAGAGATTCCTAATAGCGATTCTTACAGAGTAGGAATCGCTATTAGGAAATTGCAATTTAGGTAATACCAAACTATTCGTTCCTATGGACGTAAAGGCCCATAGGAACGAATGGTTTTGCATTTCCTAATTTGTGATTTCCTAGTAGGAAATCGCAAATTAGGAAATGGTAAAGCAAGGGTGACATTCAGCCTAAAGCCCCCGCCTTGCTGCACCCCGATAACAGTGTTGCACATGTAAACCGTACACTTTAAAAAAGTATTTTGGAGGGCTTTTTTGGAAATTGCACATGGTTAACCGTTGACTTTGATTTGATGATAATAGCATTTTCTAAATGCCCAAATTTCATTTAGGAAATGCTTTGTACATGTACATTGGAAATCGCAAATAGGAAATCCCTATTTGCGATTTCCTATTTGGAGTCACAAAATGCGATTTCTATTGGATAGAAATTGCATTTTGCGATTCCTAAACAGCCTTTGCACATGATAAAAGGTTATTTAGCATTTCTTAATGGGCTGAAATAGCGATTCGGCCCGTTAAGAAATGCTAAAAAGCTTTGTACATCTGGCCCTTAGTTTTTGGCCCCACGAAGGGTCTCTCCAGGATTTAAATGACTGGGAGCGGGCAGGGTATCCCTACTTTGCCCGCCTTTTTTTTTTTTTAAATACAGGACAGGGGACTGAGTCTTAAATTCCTAAAAAGGCTGCCACCACATCTTTGTTGATCTTATCTTGAGATCTGTTGGCTCCTCGAAGCCTCAGCAGCATGTAATATACAAATATTTTGAGCCTTAATTTCTCAAAAACTACTAAATGGATTAACACTAAATCAGAAATGCATGCTTCCTGCACCAAGATCTAGCTTTGTGCCACATTTGGTGAAATTCTGTTCAGCAGTTTTTTCAGTATCGCTGTTCAATTTTCCTATTGAAAATTGCATGGGAAAAACATGATTTGGGCCACTACCACCCTTTTTCTCAACCCCCATCTTGAAGGATCACCCCAAAACTTTCCAGGAAGGAGTCGAGATGGATCAACATTTTTTGGTAAACTTTTGTGAAGGTTGGTCAAATGGTGCCAAAGCTATTAGCAAACCAAAAAATGCTTCTCTTATGGAAACATGGTCCTAACTATAACTACCCAGTGGCGACCGCCGTAGGGTAAAATGATGCGCGTGTGTGTATATATAGAGAGAGTGCTGTTTCGCATGCATATTGGTAGCAGTTTGCTAGCCAGTCCTTTATGTAAACATGATTTGTGCTACTACATATTTTCCACTCTTACACTGTTTCAACCTTTGATTATTTTGCAACTCAATGTGCTTTCACCAAATGGGAAGTCAAACTGATGCACACCTTTAACCCCTAGTGTGACATCTTACTGCTTTTGCCACCCTGTATTGACTGATTTGGCACATGAATGTGATAACACAATTCTGCTTTCTAGTAAGGTTGATTTTATACTCAATTGCGTCAATGCAACTAAACACAATATTTTGGTCCTAAAAGTATCTTTGCCCCTAAAAGTGTCCCCACACTCTTGCTGATATTGCATCAAACATGATTCTGCAGAAATTTAAATTGATCCCCTAATATTTTCCACTTCAAAGCAAATGTTGAATGAAGGGCAATTTTACACTTCAAAGTGCTGTCAATCAAATGTGAGGTCATACAGATGAACAATCTTCACCTTATGTGGTATCGTACTGCTCTGTACTTAAGTATACCACATGGTTTTGTGTTGTGGCTGTCCCAGACTGAATCTGCTTCTGAATATCGATAACCTACACACTTTGCACATGATCTTATTATGGCAATCAAACCTGATACAAAGAATATTTTACATTAGATCTGACTCTAGGATGCATGCGACAACTCCTCACAATCCTGTACCAACTGGCCTATCCAAAACTACCCTAAAATATCACAAAGTCCTGATGGTCAATGCAAGAACCTTAATTATAGACAAATAGAAAAGTTTTAAACTGGCTATAATGAATGGGACATGCTCGTCTTGTTTTAAAAAAAAATAAGGATGTTCCCTTCTGGACAGAACACAATAAAAACCTCACAGGAAAAATGTAATATTCTATGCCAAGCTTCTGCAATAAGTAGCTTGCGAGCTACTGGTAGCTCCTCAACTACCTGCAAGTAGCTCTCCTGTGTGCACCCCAGCCAACTAGTTTTAAACCTTTTGCTGGGTTGAATTAAGGTATGGATGCGAAATTTGTCTATTCAAGATGAAAATATGTATATTTTCTTAATTAATAAGCTGATGTTTGGAGAAAAATGGCTGAATTTCCCAAATAAATTTAAAGCTGATTTTTAAGTGATACATCATTTGGGTAGACTTACTAATATTATTGACATAGTAATCTTTATTTCGGCAAGTGCCATAAAAGAACAGTTATAAGCACAATACAATAAATTAATATATGGACTAAAATAAGCAGTGCCGATACATGATGCAGTACATTGTAGAAAAAAAGCATTGCTAAAAAGGTTAGTTATATTACATGAAGAATAAAAACATTAAAGAGTAAAGATAAAACGTTATCAGTCTTGGCCAGAAGACCCCGATTTGGGGGAGGGGCGGGGGGGACATAGGTCTCCTAATTGAAAAATAATGCAGGAATTGACACACTGCCATCTGATCCCCCCAATCATAAAGTGTAAAAGTGGTGGCAGGGAAAATAGGGAAGCTAACAAATTATTCAATCCGCTTCAGTGGCATTACTGCTAGGGGTAGATGTTTCATATTTAGACCTGATGTGCCACATTGAGTGTGGGAACCTGAACGTTGCAAAAACTATATGTTGACTGGTAGCAGTATGCAGTATCCTATTGGCCTACTTATAGTGTCTGGTTCCAAGGTTGAGGCAAACTGAATTAACCATTTCTCCCCAAGATATTTATATGCGGAGCAAAAGAAGAGGGCATGGGCCACCATTTCCAGGGATGAACCGCAAGACGGGCAGGCCTGCTCTGATAGACTTTGGGGCTGTGCTCAGTTGGCAATGAAAGAATTCAGAGGGAGGGTCCCAAACCTAAATTGACCCTTTGCTTCTTAGCAAAGGTGGGCTAGATCTCAACAAGATATTGTTCTGCTGAGTATTCATCATTCCTCATAAGAAAGCCATTGGTCAAGGTGCCCAGGGCTGTCCCAGATAGGTGGGAGTTGATGGTGTACTGCATATATTTGCACTTCAGGGCTGCTTTAGAAACAGAAAGAGACACCCCCCTTGGGTCTATCCCCAAGCTCTGACTCCCCATTGCCCTCAGGGATTCTCTCAAATACTTGAGCCATACAAGCTTCCAGACCCCGGAGTGCTGAGTATATCTTCCACCCCTTGGCAATAGGATTGTAGCTCAGGGGTAGCCCAAATTCTTCTCCAGTATAATAGTGGTTTGACCCCAATCTTGTCAGTGATGGGTCTAAGCCCCACGTCCAACCGAAGAGGAAGAAGTGAGGTACTGACTGGGAGACCAACCATTTGTTGTAGGAAGTGGTTCTCTGAAATTACCATAGCATTTTCACCCTTATGCCCCCAAAGCTCAGCACCATAGAGAGCAGCGCCCAGAGCTTGGAGGTTATAAGTTTGGATAACAGAGGAAACAGGTCTAGAATAAGTGCCCCTATTTACCTTTAATAGACCCCCAATGTGATGTTCCAATTTAAGTCTTCGGCTTGTAATGTGGGTGTAACACTCCATATGCTTAGTGAGGGTGATCCCAAGGTAATCAATGGTGTGCACCTATTCAAGCGGGGTCCCCAACAATGTGGGGTTTAATCTAAAAGTCGAACGCGGTTGAACACCATGAATTTAGTTTTTGCCACATTGATTTACAGGCCCCTCAGTCTGCAGAAACTACTGAATATATTTAAGATGTTCTGAAGCCCCATTGGAGATTTCGACAGGAAGAGCATATCATCTGCAAACAATAATGCAGGAACCTTCGTGTTGGCTAGCCTTGAGACATCACCCTCACAAGAGTTGAGCTGGGAAATCAGGTCATTAATGTACAAGGAGAAGAGAGTGGGGGCAAGGATACAACCTTGTCTCGCCCCCACCCCCGGTTCACAGGGAATGGCTCAGGCACCTCATCCAGCCTATCACAGAGCCTCATGCAGCCTTACAATGACACCAAGAATGTATTTAGGGATCCCCATATTGGCTAACACCTGCCACAGCGTGGCCCATGGAACCAGGTCAAAGACAGATGGTAGGTCCACAAATGTGACATACAACCTACTACCCGCTTAGGCCACAGTTTTCCAGTATAATAACTGAAGCCTAAACACCTGGTCAATGGTGGAAGTGCAATCTCGAAAACCAGCTTGCAGAGGAGTAAGAATCGCGTTAACCTCCATCCAGTCAAGTAACCTATCTAGGATAATTCTACAAAACAGCTTTTGAGTGCTATCAATAAGGCTAATGGGCCTATGTTTGGTTGGGGAGAGAGGAGAATCCTAATTATATATGGGCATAATTTCTGCCCCTGCCCAAGATGGAGGAATAGGTGTCCCACACAAGATTGCACTAAAAAGTAAAGTGAAGTACAGGCCCCAAACGTCCATCTCAGTGTGGAACAGATCCCCAGGAATCTTGTCTAATCCTGGCGCTTTGTTGGGCACTATCTTCCTAATTGTGGAGCACACTTCCTGAATCATGATAGGGGGGTACTCTCTGCTCCCTGCTTCGCCACCTAATCCAGCCACACATGGGCTGAATCCCACAAGGGTGGATACGCATTTTCCTACATGATCAGAATACAGGCCAGAAAAGTGCGTAAACCAGGTTTCTGCATGAATATTGTTGTTAATAGGGCAGAAACCCTCCTTGGTCCCTGTGACTACTAGATTCCAAAAGCCATGTTGATCGTCTGCTGTTGCAGCAGCCAGCAGACCTTCCCACCTTCCTTGGTCCCGCTCCTTTTTAGCCTCAGAGATAGCTAGTTTGTATGCCACCCTCCCTAACAATATCACCCTTCTATCCCCTTGATCGAAACAATTAGATCTAATTTAGCTTTTCTGCACGCTTGATTGAACCAGGACAGGAGGCCTCTATTTACTTTCGTGGGCTTTGAGTCCACATAAAAGTAATTCTTGAGACTCTCAAACATTAACTTATGTAGACCTCCAATCATCTGGAGAGTATTTCCCTAATTTTAGACCAAGTCAAGACCATGCAATTGACCCATGATTCCCTCCATGTGTCTTTAAATTAGCCCAACCTGTTCTTGTGAGTGGGCCATGGTGCTCCTTTTAACTCGGCGCCCATTAGTGGATAGATGTAACCTGCTGTCAAGCTAGTTGGGGCAACTACCTGACCCCTTAAGATATGAAAATCCCATGGGGAGTACTAAGGCATTATGGTCACTATCATGCCTGGGTGTAACTACAATGTCAAAAAAGGATGAACAAAGCTGCAGATCAATCAAAATATAATCTATAAGACTAGTACTGTGTGATCAATTAAAGGTGTGCTTCCCATTCCGATCTGAGGGTGATCTACTGTTACAAGC
Organism: Calotriton arnoldi; assembly: GCA_963921515.1. Taxonomy (NCBI): domain Eukaryota; kingdom Metazoa; phylum Chordata; class Amphibia; order Caudata; family Salamandridae; genus Calotriton; species Calotriton arnoldi. The sequence goes on along the minus strand of CAWUFW010008448.1, from coordinate 343,485 downwards.
ACGAATGCGCTGCTTTATGGCTAAAGTATTTAGTTGTAGGGCCATAGGAGACCATTTCCTAATCAGGGGGGATTGTTAACTTGGGAATAGACCAAACATTATCTTCCTCCAACGAAAGATCAACAACCTTACTTTCAGGGGGCTCATACTGACAATTGAAAGCCCAGCCCACAATTTTGTACACCATTTCCGCAAGGGATGCCAGGTGTGAGCACAAAATCTCAACTGCTGGGGCTTCCTATTTTTTACCAACAGGTCTAAAGTAAACATTATATATGTATAACACTATATTTGTGGATAATGTTAGGCTTACACATAGGATGTCATCAGAGGCAATCATTATGTCCTTGACAGCACACACGAGTGCAGTGTTAACCAAGGTCATAAGGCCCCCTGAGGGTCTACCCTTGCCCTTTTTTGTTGCTTCTTTACTATGGATTACAAACCCTGCACGCTGGGCTTCTGTGGTTAACCAAGTTTCTTGAAAAAGTCAATTGTCAAGGGGGGGGCAGTAAAAAGGCCCTAATCAACACAATCACATTTTTAACCCAGCCCAGCAACATTCCAGGAAGGTAGTTTAGTTTAACTCAGGGTTCTTTTCCAATGGGCCCACCATTACATCTAAAAGCTAATTGGGGTCTGGACCCGCGCCGGTCCCCGAGGCTCCCTTCCATTACCAATGCACTAGGTGCTACAATCCCCGGAGGGCCCTAGCAAATAGTCAGCCATATGGGAGTGATCAATATCCCCACTACTTTCAGCACTAAAGGTTTGCCTTACCTTCCCCAAGGGTGTACCTGGTTGGTTGGCTATGTCGGAAAGAACCCTAACTCATGTCTCATAGTTGACCTGTGACAATGGCGAAAAATCGACTTTGACCATCCATCCATTAGCCTGGATTGCAAAGGCGCTCGCTGGCCCCTAATACCCCTAACTGTGCCTATCCAAACAATGCACTTTGCTAGTTGTTGCAGACGGCACAATACTTTCAACACCTACTTGATCAGTTAGTCAGTCAACTTCTTCAAGGGCATCGAAACGACTGCATACAGGGACATTGAAAGTCATATGATTACATGACTGGTCAGCAAGCACTGTGGCTGCTGCTGCTGGAGGAGAAAAAAAGATCGGCAGATCATGGAGCCAACCGAGAAAACCGACGTGAGTTGCTAAAATAGCCTTATGGCAATAATGTAATGCCTGACCAACCATTGTGCTTTCTCCCAACATCTATCAGCAACCTGTGGACCAATTGCGGATTTCTAAAATTAATTATGACACAATCCCCAGGGCGGTCCACTGGCCCCAGTCCAATCCTCCCCACCCTATGAGTGAATTGGATATTGTTAGCCATAGATAGTGGCAAGTGCCTGTACCGTCTGAGCCAGTCGAGAGTTTTGTTTCCTAATTCAATGTGCAATTCCCTTTGGCCTTCACATAGCTGGGGAACTCCTGTTAGAACTGTAACAAATTGGCATGATGCTGGAGGTAAATGAATCACTGGAGATTTCCGATTACGTGATGGACCAAAAAGTTGTTCAAATAGTTGATATCATAGAGCCATCCCACCTCCCCACAGACTCCCCAATACTCGAGTATTGAGGACGTGCTATGACGCTGAAATAAAAGGTTTGCCTTTGGCCTATCAAGCCGACTGCCCAAATCTGTATGTAGGGTTTACTCTATTTTGATTTTCAGTCATAATAAGAATTTTGAATGGGCCTGGTCATGACTCATTCATGGGTTATTTATTTCCAAACCTTCAACAATTTGTGCGATAACTTGAAGGCCCTTAAAGTTTCTACCCTGGCTGGGGAGGTTTACACTGATACCAAGACTACTATATATAGGGAAACAGCCTTTGCAACGGAAGCGTTACAACGCATGCCATTACAACGCATGTCGTTAAAACGCGAAAGGCTTGTTGCAGGGGGTAGAAGGTGTTGGAGTTAACTCCAACACCTTCCCTACTGTTGCACACACTGGAGTTGGAATAGTAAATTATACTATTCCAACTTCCAGCGCACCCCCAACAGCAAGTCGGGGTAAAGGTATGCGTTGTAACGGTATGCGTTGTAACGGCATGCGTTGTAATTGCATGCGTTGTAACGTCATACAACCCTATATATACTGATTCTGATAAAACTGTCTCACCCTCATCTACTCCTCTCATGCAATGACGCCAAATGGTGTAATGCCAGCATAGAGTAAGGTAAACAAGGCTGGGTCTGGGTAAAATTTACATTACTCTGGAAAAAACTGAAAGATTCACAATGTTTGCATCACGTAAAATGAACAACATTTCTAGAAATGTCAATTTATGCAATTTTGCATGCAGGAGACTGGTTCCCACAGAATAAATCTCTCTGAGGTACATTTTCGGCACAGACCAGTCTTCTGCAGGTATCTCTTGTGACTTATTTCATACCAGGCATGCACTTGCATGGAAAATGTTCCAAGTAATAACAGCAAACCACAAGTTGCTCTAAAAGCATAGTAGCCAGATCTGCTCGCTAAAACTCTGCATTATTTCAAGCGATACTTGGAGACTGACTGAGAAGGGAAAAAGGAGCCGCCAAGGAAATATGAACTGGGAATGTATAGCACTTGGACGCTTCAGTAAAACGAGATGCCCACACCAACTCACTCCCTGATCTAGTTCTCTATGTAATGGCTTCAAATAGTACCTTTTTGAATAATAACGTGTACATTTAAAATCAAAACACGAGACTTGAATAGGTAAACAAAAACCGAAGCATATCTTAAATCAAAATATGCATATACATATAAGCAGCTCTTTAAGTCATTTCCTTGTGTTGCCGGTTTGGCACGCGAGATTTTTGGGCTGGGTGCATTTTCACGGGGCACACAATCCTAATGCCCTCCTTTGTGCCCTGGTTCAGAGAGCAGCACATCTCTGAGGATGAGGCACAGCAGTCCACAAGCTAGTATCGGCGAGCCGCAGTCGGCAGCATCAGCCCGGCAGATAAGCCTTAATGCTCTTATGTGTTTGCAGCCAGCTGACTGCGGCTTGTCGGCTCTCGTAAGGCTACCTGCTACAATGTAACTAATTAGCTTAGCGGCTATTTGGAGACAGCGCCACTGGTTTTTCTATTATCCAGTCTTTATTAAGTGAGCTGTTGCCGAGACGAAAAGGTTTCTTATAATGATGAGGTCCTTTTTACGCCTATTAGTCCTTAAAGCAAGGATCTTCTTACAGAACAAAGTTGCCTTTTTTAAAAGGACTTACCGTGGGAACAAGAAAAGCCGCCTTTTTTCTGCTGAAGTATGTTATTAAAAGTTTCAGTGTCTGCACTAAGAGCAAGGTGCCCGGGCCTTTAATCATTTCCATCTTTAAAACACAGCCTTATATTTTCACATTTTCTGCTGTCCCCGAGGGCACCTGGGCCACCTCTGACGGCATTAATCCCTCTTTATGACAGGGCTTGCAGGGCCTCGGGTCTGCAGACCTGCCTAAAAATGTCTGCAAAAGTAGATAATGAAGAGGATATTAGAATTGTAAACAAGAACAATTTGGTAATAAAAAACATATATTTTCTGCCTGTGGCTTTGGGCTTAATAACTGCGACAGGGTGTCATGAGGTATAATTTGTTGAGCGCGGCTGGCCCTTTCTTACCGTTGAAGCGTGCTTCAAGAGCAAGGACTATTGTCAGGGAGCCCAGGAGGATGCAAGACGTGTCATTTGAAATGAGTTTTTCTGATTGTTCCTTCTTAGGTTGTGTCAATCTACAGGTGACTGCAGTGGGGCGCGTGTCGCCCTAATGACTGTCCGAGTCCTTGGGGTTGATTGGTTGGGCACTGGGCACAATGATTCAATTCTCATCCGCCAGCTCACATCCAGAGTGGACAGGAGTAGTGAGGCCCAGCCGCACAAGTGCAGGCTCATTATTATTAGTGAAAGCAATGCATAGATGTTTTTTTTTATAGATTTCTGGACAAAATATTTTAGATAAGCTAGTCAAAAATAGATTGCTTTTTTTTCTCCCTTAAGACAGAAAACATCTCATCAGAGATTCGTTTGAAGCATTAGTCAAAAGTACACCAAAAACCCTCCAATGGAGTTCGAAATCATTGAAGACAACAGCTGATAGGGTGTGTCTCCTGAACATCGAACCCACAATATCGGTGGGACAAAATATCTAACAAAATATCGACAGGCAAGTAAGTGTAGATTTTCTATACCTAACTCCACAAATATGTACATATGCAGTGCATATATCTTCGAGGTACATAGATGTGAGCGAGGAATAGTACATCTATACTTCCTTATTTGCACTTTCCTTTTAATATTTTGTACTCGATATTGATGTCCCATCATATTGTTGGTGAGGATATTCAGTAGTACAACCAGCGGATAACACACTAGCCTCAGAAGACTTAAAACAAATCAGGAGGTCAACTATGCTGCTGAACTTACATAGTGTCCCTGGTGATAAATTCGGCTATGTAGTAAAAACATAAAAAATGCTTTTACATTTCCTCTGAGGCCACCTCTGTGTTCAGGATACATGAACGCATTAGCCAAGATACTTGTATGACAAAGTTGGTTAATGCCAAAGCTGGAACAGCAGTAGCTCCCAAAGCTGCTTGGTGTAGCTGGGCACTATGTTCAATCCCTTGACCTTTAGTCCCGGACCTATTGTATTCTAGAAGTTGTAGTTTTGGTTCACTTTATTTGACTCAATTGGACCGAAGCCCCATATTACTTTCAAAACCCATGGTTAAATCGCAGTGTTACCAGTGACTTGGTGTTAGCTGGTTACCAAAAGTGATAGAAGATAAGATCATGGAATAAAGGCTCAAACATCCATTGGGATGATAGTCATCTAAGAACAAAGAAGAATTCTCAGTAAGAATAAATGGTGTCAAATGAGGATCCCCAAAGGACCTGTACATATCCAACAACTTAAAATGACAAATATTGAGCATTACAAGAGATTGGACATGCACATGGACTTACTCAAATGCCAATGGAAGAAAAAATGTTCAAATAAATGTATCCAATATTATCTATCAGGGAATGTTATAAAGCACAGACATGCACCCAGCGAATGAGGTTTCTTATCTCTACAGAAGCAGACAAAGCAGAAACCGAAGCGGGTAAAGTTATAGACTAGCATGAGACTGCCAGGATGTAAGCTGTGTCTGAAGAAATGGAGCTACTCTACATTTCTGCGACAGAGGGACAGAATGACCTGCAGCTTCAGACCCACCACTTGTAAGAGGATCTGACAAATTGGGTCACTTTAAAGCTCTGGATGGTGAGAAGTTAGGAGTAAGCCAGTCTCTGTCTACATATGGGGTAGTACTCGTGAAAGTGCTGAGGCAAACATTTGACTCTATTTTTTCTAGATACCTTGGAATTACTATCTTAAAGTCAGTAGAGTCAATACCTCAGTATAAACTGGAGAGGGTAGTGAAGGAAGTTGATGCACTACTTGCTAGATGGAAGAATCTGCCTCTGACCATATACGGGAGAGTAAATTTGATCAAAATGGTGGCAATCCCTAAATTGACATACCTTTTTAACTGTATTCCCTTGACATTCCCGGGAAATTTAATCGATAAGATCCAGGGGAAAATAGTTAGTTTTATTTGGGCATCAAGGGGAGCTCGGATGGCCTGGAAAAAAGTAAGGGGTCGGCTTGAAAAAGGTGAACTGGCTTTTCCAGATCTTAAATTATATTGTACGGTCTTTCAGTTTGAAAATTGCAGGGCGCTCCTTGGTAAACCAAGGCCCACAATATGGGGAGGTATGTTGGAAGAGATGGTAATAGAGTGGAACACTAAAGGTTTTTTATGTAAGTTTGGTGCAAGGAAGTTTTTCAAAAAGGTTGGTATGCGGCAACAGCGAAATTCTGCTTTCAAGAAAAGCTTCGGGGTCCCTGTACTTATTATTTTACAAATTAAGCACTAACATAATGTAATGTCTATTTGTAAAGCGCACCTTCCCCCATAGGCATCTTGGCACTGAATAAAAGACCTCAGATGGATGAAAGGCGGAGTGGACCGCAGAAGTCAGACACAGACCCCTGCAGTGGATGCATTAGTCCACCGAGCCATCAGACCTGGGTAAGGCCACTTTGAGGTAAAGTTAACTTTTGCAGATGCAGCTATAGTCACAGTACTTATGACCCTGTAATCAGCTAATCAGGCATTCAGAGCACTTTCCTCCCGGGGACGTAAGTGGCACCGTGAAATAAGGACACAGAAGGTCTTTGGAAGGAGCATAGCACTGCCCTTGCTCTGAATGGACTGCAAGTGGGCGGAAGGTATGACGTAATTGCGTCCCCGACTTTGAACGACGCACAGAGGGCCGGCTTCTCCTCACCGAGAGGCACGGCTGCTGCGAATGTTCACGCTCGGCGTGACCTTTTGCCCTTTGCTGCTCTGCTGTCACCAGGCTGCCCATTACACTGATGAAATCCCCGAACTAAATCCGTTTGATATGTGGCCCTTTTCATTAGTACAGCGTGCCCCATGCACTCTGCATGTATTGTGATTAGGAAAGGGAACGATTTATCTTCTGGCATCTTACATTCGCTGAATGCATAGAGGCAGATCTCCAACACGTTTATTGTTAACCATTCCGTTTTACATGCCATGGAATATGTCAGCGTTTAAGTATGTTAATGGTATGATTGCATATAGACAAAACAGATACTTTATGTATTTTTCCCATAGCTGTGATATTGTCATATGCTGATTTCCACCAAATTGTAACGATTTTGTTTTAGATGGTAATATTGATTCATTTAAGCATATATATAATCGAGTGGTGCCAAATTAAGTGGTTTGCGTTGCACTGTGCTGTGGGTAATGCACAGCTCAAATAAGACCTATGCCGTACATCTCGGAAATGGGCTATGCTATGCCATTGCCCAATGCGCTGTATCTATTCAGAATTTGGGAGCATGTTCCTTTAAGAGTTACTTTGCCCAGGGACCAATTCTAAGGCAGTATTGCTCCGCCGTGACGCTTGGTGGTAGGCAAAAATGAGCCCTCCTGTATTATTCAGGCACTTGTCCAGAGGATGGTAAAAATCCTGCTTGCGCTAGCTAACGTACCCAAAGAACAGAAAGGATAACTATCTCGCTTCCGGCGTCTAATAAGGACTGGATGGAGGGATATAATTATTTTATACGGGTGTGTTCATAAAAGGCAGAGAAGAAATACGTCCGAATACTGGCGGAGGCTCTTGTCATTTTCACACGAAAAGGGCTATTTGTTTCCAAATCACGCTAGTCAGTGGAATGTGTTCTTATGTGGATCAGAAACACCCATTTTCGGAAGGAAAATTACCTCGCTGTAATTTAGTCACTGCAGGATTCGCCTGCTGAATGGTCAGAAGCTATCAGATAGCTTGCAGCTGCAGGCTGGAGCCAAACAATTTTTTTCAGGACAAGCAGTTAGTTAGCACAGCCATCAGTGTGGCGTCTGTCATCCCGCTAGGCCCAAATTGTTTTCTATGATGGATGTCACAGTCTGTATGATCAAAATAGAAACCCTGCTGCTTTTAATTGCAAAATCGGAGTACTTGCACATTTGTTATTATGCGGGGGTTATTACCTCACACAAAATGAATTAACAGGTGAAAATAATTGATGAGAGGCGTCTCGGGATTTTTCGCCTCTTCAAAGAGACTTTGTAATTATGACATAATGAATGTTCAGAGATATATCTGTGGGGGGCAGCATGAGACCACCAGAGATCTCTTAAGCAGCATGATAAATTCATGGAACTCCTCTTTAATGCTGCCTAAATTTACTCAGCAATTAGTTTAATAGGCCGCCGTGATTCATGATAAAATGGTGAGAAATTTTAAATAAGTTTCTCCCGTCTTTAAATTGAGCAGCTTTACCTCAGCGTTCTTCCTAAGGTGATGAAACGCGTTAACTAATCAGGATTTCTGAAAGAAAGCCAAAGCGGGAGAGAGGTTTTCATAAAGGGGGCACTTGTATATTTAAATAGCTCGCCGTCAACAATGGGAATCTCTTTAGTCTGCGACTCGCCTGAGAGACACATAGGGGACATTTGGATCAAGCATAGCATCGGTTGCTTCCTAGCGGAAGGAAACTTTGCAGTAAGGGGATCGTTTCAGCAGTTAGTGATCTTAAGGAATCATTTGTGGATGAATGGCCTCCCTTCCTCCCGCTTGGACGTGGTCACGTTTTTAGAAACCTGCAAGCGTCCTCCTGATAACCGGCAGCGCAATTTGGCAATTTGTTTTACAGTGAACTTTATATAATGGTGTCTTGAAATTCGGGCTACAATTACGAGCCTGCGTAAAATGCCCGTCTGACTCTCCATGAGGCGCATATTAGACTTAGACGGCACAGTTAAACCGAGCTAAGGGGGTGATTACGATGGTGTAACGTTCGCCACCGCCGGGCCGGCGGTGGCGACCGTTACGCCATCGTAACGTGATTTACCCACCGCCATATTACGATGGCGGTGGGTATGTCTGCTGCTTTTCCGCCCATCTTCAATCGTTACGATTGCCAGCCGGGCGGAGCTGGGGCACAATATGGTGGCGGTGCCTAGCAGGCACCGCCATCCATATTATGATGTCTGCTTTACACAGCCTTTCCATGGCGGCACATCGCTGCCATGGAAAGGCTGGTGGGGATTTGCTTTGGGGGCCCGTTGTGGGCCCCCGGGGGGATGGGGAGGTGGGGGGGTGCACTTGGGGGGTACCCATGGTACCCCCCTGCATGTCCATGCACAAGGTGGCAGGCACCTCGCGGTGCCTGCCACGTTGTGCATGGACATGCACATCATGGCATTTTCCTATTGCGGCGGGTGCTGCAGCCAGCAGCAACCGCCGCAATGTTGCAATGCCAGATGCGACCGCCGCGGTGGCGGTCGCATCATGATTTGGGTGGCGGGACCGCCGCATGGCAGGCGGGCAGTCCCGTTACCACTAGGATGTCCACCCTCCATCCTAATCACCCCCAAAGATTGGCGCAAGCGAACCATCGCGTTCAGTACCCAAAGTACTGATTTATATCACCCAGAGCAGGTGATCCGGGATCTTTTTCGTGCGCAACAAAAATCCTGCCTGTGACACATTTTGTGTTAGTGTGGTTCTTTTCTCCGCATCAGGAACATATGTAATAGTTTCTGACTGAGTGTTGCTTAAACAATGATCAAAGTGATGCTCAGCAGTGAAGGTGCTGCTATTCACGGCGCAGAGAAAACCATTGATTTTAAAATGAGTGAATAGTAGAGATGAGTACGAAAATCTGTAGGGTTCAATTCCCACTCTCTCCCCAAGTTCTCTCGAATTGCCCAGGCGCTTAAGTGAACAATATAATATCCTTAATTATGGATGTTAGGGGCTAATTATCAGATTTGACTTCGTGACGTGAATGAATCAACAGGACGTTAAGCCTCATTTCGAAGGCCAGATGTCTAAGCTTTTAAAATATGTACCCAAAGCAAACGTCACGTTGGCTGAATACCAGCCATGTGTCCAGCTACCCGTGGCATCAAATTATTCGTACTGCAGTCAACAGGCTTAAAAAGGTGGGCATACACCTGAGACTCATACCAGCAGTAGAAAATACTTACATCACAGGAACGATTGTAAACACCAGGACGTCACAGGTATTGTATCTTTTTGTAATTGCATTTACATAGCGCTTCATACCTCTGATGAGGCACCAAACGCCATTTGCTTGGTTAGAAGAGTGTACGGGGCTTATTTACAAGCTCTTTGCGTCGTTGGTACATCACTTTTAATATGGGAAAAAGTGACGTATCTGCAATGTGGGCAACGTCAGCAGTGTTCTAATGTCATGTGTGAGGATAAGAAATGTGCTGTATTTTTGTCACTGCGCCTTGACGTGGTGAAGCAAAACAAGTGAGAGATAGGCGGTGTAGCTCTCAATAGTGCAGCAGGTGCAGTGGCACCAGGGCCCAGGGGTCAGAGGAGTCCACAGCACCCCTTTTTACAGATGTTTTTAATATTAGCATGTCGAACAGGGGGCCCATTTCCCTTCATTGTATTAAGGCCCATGGCAACCTGGCTATGGCTCCAGATGGATAGGATGCTTAGCATAGGATTACATTGCTGGTGTATGAATCGAGAAAACATTTGTAAATGTAGCGGGGCCAATGTGGGAAGAGGTTTAGTGGTGTGCTTGTAAGGCAGAGGCTATTCTGCCCCTTTTGAGAGCAGGGCCAGCCTTAGGCATGGACGAGCTGGGCCCAGGCCCGGGGTGCCAATATTCTGAGGGGTGCAGCAGGGACCTGCCTGACTTAATGTCTTGCAAACAGCTGCTCGTCCATCCCACTTGGTATCAATCGGGTCCCGTTAAAGACTTTCTAATCAGCCCTTAATGCACCTCAGTGTAACTGTTAGAACCCAATCAACCCCCTGCCCTCATTCCATCTTCCTCACACCTCCTGCCATCATACCCCAACGGTATTCCACTCCTACAGCAAACACCAAATTTTCTTTGTGCCCAGGGCACTGTCCTGGTCAATCCGATTTAGGGCCGGCCGGCCGGCCCTGCTTGGGAGATTGTGGCTGCACATGCTTGAATTTATGTGTGGCGTAGAGCAAAGAAGAGCGAGCGATAAATGCACATGTGGTTGTGCCTAGCATCCTTTGGATGATTTGTCCCAGTTCAGTTTGGTGTGATCCTGAGTTTGATCAGCAGTTAAGTGTTTTTTGTGATTATTCTCTGAGTAAATGCATGGCTAATACAATGTATATCATGTGGAGACAGGTGAAACTGATCAAAGGCTTGCCATTCAGAGGGAGATTTCATGAGCACAGTTAAGACATTTTCTTCATAGTTAAAGAAGAAAATGAATGGATCTGCCATCCAGAAGGCATTATATGTACATGTCACTAACTGAATTAACCCTTTCGCTGCTGAAGTGTTTTCACCTCAGAGCTGAGCCATTCTGCCGGAAATTTGGGGTACTTCGCGCTTAGGCTTCCATAACATTTTTCCATATAAGGTATCAATGCCAAATTTGCACCTTTTTTCCAACATAATGGGATTCTAAAAGTATGCAGGGTTTGTTGATTTCCTCAGAGAGGACTGAGAAAATAGTCAAACTATAGCTCCACTTTAAGTTTTTGGTGTAAAATAGGAAAAAACTACTCCACTAAACAGTGTCTGTTTTTATTTCTTAAAAATGTCATCAAAGAAATGTTTGCTGTTCTAAAGTCACCATCTTCCCAGATTTCAGGAACAGAGCTGAATCAAAAAAACTATTTTTTTCAAAGTTTTGGCGTTTTTTAAAAAGGTAGCCCATTTTTCCTCATTTTTGTGCTTTCAACCTATTTTCAGTTTGTGGTGGAAACCGGTGTGAAACCCATTGGTAATCCAGGGAAGCTATATATTTCTGAAAAGTAGATAGAATTCTGAATTCAGCAGGGGGTGATAGGTGTCAATCTCTGAAGGTTTTCCCAAAGAAACTAACTATTAAAATAAAGAAATAATGAAAATCAGTAGGAAAATTGGGCATTGGTGACAACGGTTTTATTGGTAAATTTATGTCATGGTGGGCAATTTAAAAAAGCAATATACCATTACATCCGCTAGACCCTTTTGGTTACGGGGATATATAGTGTTTGTAGGGTGTTCAAGAACCTGAGGTACCCAGTGCCAACAACTGAGCTGCACCTTACAGTGGGTTTTCATTGTGTACCGAAGATAGAACAATTCATATGGTGAAATATGTAGACTGAAAAATGGCTATCAAGGAAACCTGTGAATTTCTGCAATGGGCACCAGATAGGGAGTTTAGGAGCAGAGGGTATTTGTACATCTCTGAACTTGTGGGTAGCTATATTAGCATGTGGTTCAGAGGGCATTTTTCAAAATGTTTTCATACTTACACACTGGCTTACTTTTGGAAGGCGCAAATGCAGAGAAATTCAATTGGTAATAGCAAATGTTCAACTATTCTATGTTTCCACATGTCTCCCAATAAAAATGGCACATCACTTGTGTGGGTAGACCCAGTGCATATGATAGGAATATGCCAAACCTCAACACGGACACATCACAAATTTTCCACTGAAAACTGACCCTTTCATTGCAATGTCAGTAGCTGTGGATTTTGGACCCCGGCTCAGCCGACGCCTAGTTGAACCTAGCAAACCTGTACGTTTAAAAAAAAATAAAACTAGATACCAAGAGGATTCCAGTGTGGGGTGACTTGCATGGCTCTCACTAGGTTTCCTTACCCAGAAGCCCTTTCAAACCTCAGCGTTGGCTAAAAAACACATTTTCATCACATTTCTATGATGAAAACTTCTGGAATCTGTGGGGAGCTGCACATTTCCTACCACCCAGCATTCCCCCAAGTCTTTGGATAAAAATGGTTCCTCACTTGTGTTGGAGGGCCTAGTGCTCTTGACAAGAAACAGTCCAAAACGCAACATGGACACATCACGTTTTTCCACTGAAAATTGATCCTTTCTTTGCAATGTGGGCAGCACTGGACTTTGGGCCCTAGCTCAGCAGGCACTTAAAGAAACCTAGCAAACCTGCACATTTTTTTAGACAACTAGGGGATTCCAGGGTGGGGTGATCTGTGTGGCCTTTGCAAACCTCGAACTTTAGCTAAAATAACAAACATTTTCTACACATTTCTGTGAGGAAAACTTCTGTAACCTGCTTGTAGCCACATTTGTTTCTACCAACCAGCATTTTCCCACGTCTTTCAATAAAAATGGTACTTAACTTGTGTGGGAAGACCTAATACCAGCGACAGGAGATAGCCCAAAATGCACCATAGACACATCACATTTTTCCACTGAAAACTGACCTTTTTAAAAAAGGTCAGTAGCTGTGGATTTTGGGCCCTGACTCAGCCAGCACATAGGGAAACCTAGCAAATATGTATGTCTTTAAAAACTAGACACCTAGGGAAATTCAGGGAAGGGTGACTAGCATGATTCTCACCAGATTTTTATATCCAGAATCCCTTGTAAACCTCAAAAATTGACTAAAAAACAAATTTTCCTCATATTTCTGTGATGGAAACTTCTGGAATCTGTGGGGAGCCACAAACATCCTAACATCTAGCATTCCCCAAAGTCTCCTGATAAAAATGGTACCTCACTTGTGTGGGTAGGCCTGGTGCCAGTGCCAGTAAAATGGCACAAAATGCAACATTGACACATCAAATTTTTGCAAACCCTTTTATCAAATATTGTTCGCTGGGGATTTTGGGCCCTGGCACAGCTGGTATCTGGGGTTACCTAGTAAACCTGAACGTTTTTTAAAACTAGACACCTAGGGAAACTCAAAGTGGGGTCACTTACAAAGCTCTCACCATCTTTTCTTATCCAGAATCCCTCGCAAGCCTCAAACTTTCACTAAAAAAACAAATTTTCCTCACATTTCTGTGATAGAAGGTTCTGAAATCTGCAGGGAGCTACAAACTTTCTAACATTCCCCCAAGTCTCCCAATAAAAATGGGACCTCACTTGTGTGGGTAGGTCTAGTGCACGTGACTGGAAATGGCCCAAAATGCAACATATACACATATATTTCCACTGAAAACGGACCCTGTTTTTGCAATGTTGGTATCTGTGGATTTTGGGCCCCTGCTCAGCAGGCAACTAGGGAAACCTAGCAAACCTGTACATTTCTGAAAACTAGAGAATTAGATGAATCCAGGGTGGGGTGACTTGCATGGCTCTCACCAGGTTTTCAACTTACCTAGAAGCCCTTGCAAACCTCAAACGTTGGCTACAAACACACATTCTACTTGCATATATATAGAAAAGTTCCGTGATCTCTGGGGATCCACAGATGCCATACCAACCAGAGTTTCCACATATCTCCTGATAGCCACGGCACCCAATTTGTGTGGGTGGCCAAGAGACAGCCACACAAAAGGCCCTAAAGCAGTACATGGAGAGATCAGCGATAGGGATAGTTGCAGTATTTGTGGCCGTGCTGGGCTGCCTACCATGAAAACCTACCAACCACAGACATTTGTAAAAACTAGAAGCCTACAGGATTCCACGGTTGTGTGCCTTGCATGAATCCCAAGAGGTTTTCTGACCCACAATGAACTGCAAACCTCAAGCTTTGGTAAAACCACAGATTTTCCTTACATTTCTGTGATGGAAACTTCTGTAATCAGGAGAAATACAAAAAAATTCTACAACCCAGCATTCCCCCATTTGTCCGAATAAAAGCATACTCAACCTCTGTGGCTGTGCCTAGTGACTGTGACAGGAACAGATCAAACAAAGGTCAATGGGAGCTCCACTGTGGAACTCCTATTGACCCTGATTTGATCAGTTCCTGTCGTGGTCACTAGACCCAGCCACACAAGTGGGGTAGCATTTTTATTGGGACAAGTGGGGTAACAATGGGTGGTAAGAATTGCCTGGCTCTCTGTGGATTCTGGAAGATTACATCACAGAAATGCAAGTTAAGTTTGTAATTTTAGGCAAAGTGTGAGGTTTTAGGGCTTTTTGGGTAAGAAAATGTCATGGGATCCATCTGAAGCACACCACCCTGAGCTCCACCAGGTGTCTAGTTTTCAGAAATTAGTGAGTTTGGTAGGTCTCCCTAGGTTGCGGTCGAGTCTGGGCCCAGTTTAACCAGCTACCACCATTGCCAAATCAAGTTAGTTTTTTGACAGGAAATGTTGATGTCTCCACATTATGTTTTGGGGCATTTCCTGTTGTGGACGCTAGCACCACCCATTCAGGAAGGGTTGTGTTTTTACCAGAACAAGTTGGGTAATGCTGGGCTGTACGAAATCTGTGGATCCCTGTGTATTCCGGAAGTTTACATCTCAAAAATGCAAGGAAATTGTGTGGATTTTAGGCAGAGTTTAAGGTAGGCTGAGAATTGGGGGTAAGAAAACATCACAGGATCCATGCAAAGCATGACACCCTGGACTCTCCTTGATGTCTAGTTTTCAGAAATGTCTGTGACTGGTAGTTTTCCCCAGGTGGAGGCCTACAGAATCCCAAAAAGTGCAGCCATTCACCAGGGCAAGTAGGACTATATTGGAATTTAGCCACACTCTCATGGCTCATATGTAAAAATAATACCCAAAAGGATCAAGTGTCCTCTCGCTTGCCATTGGGATGGGATATTTTAGTACACAGGGAAGCAGAAAGACTGTTGAGGCTTTCAGGTTGAGGATGGGACCTGATGTCAAGAGGGGCCAGCCCTACCCTATTATTTGACAACAAATATTGTCCTGCCATCCGGTGGCATTTTTGCCTCCCAGGGGCAAACTCCCTCTGTGCCTCCGAGGAGTCTAAAATACTGGTTTGTCCCTTTTGGGGTAGGAGTGTGGCCAGTGCCAGAGTGAAAAGCCCTCACGCCTTTCTTTTGCCCCAAGTGAAAAATTCCCGTTATCTAGTGGGCTTTCTATTTCCCCAGGGATGGGAGATTTAGGGCAACCTTTCCAATTGGGAGAAACTTCCTATCTGCCGCTAGGTGGTGAAAGGCACTATTGCCCCTTTTGTGGCAGGTGTATGGCTCAATTCCAGGGTTCACTGCTCCCTCCCTCCTTTTGTTTGTTTTGGTGTCATTTTGAACTCCTTTCTGTCTTTTGGGCTTTCTGTCCCCCACAGGGGCAAATTGGGGGCCAAACCCCTGCCTGCCCTATGGGGGGCAGGAAGACTGGTTTGTCCTTTTTGGGGTGGGGTGGGGGTGTGGCCAATGCCAGAGTACAACACCCATGCCCTTTCTTTTGCCCTAAATGCAAAATATGTGGTGTCTAGAGAGCTTTCTACCCCCGGGGGCAGATTTGTGGCAACCTCCCCAATTGGACAAACTTCCTATCTGCCCCAGGGATACAGAAAGATACTATTGTCCCTTCTGGGGCGGCAGTATCACTTAATGCCAGGGTGGGCTGTCCCCTCCTTTTGTTTGTTTTCCGGCCATTTTGAAATCCATGGTGTCTAGTCGGCTTTCTGCCCCATGGGGCGGCTTGTTGGGGGTGAATACCCCTAACCACCCCAGGAGGGAGCATAAAGTCTATTGTGCCCTGTTGGGGTAGGAGCATGGGCAGCCCCAACTCCTTTGCTTTTTTCCCCTGGGTTTCAGTGGGCTTTCTGCCCCTATGGAGGGCTGGTTTGGAGTATTCACCCCCAAATGCCCACCAGGGGGGCAGAAAGACTATACGTTCCCTTTTGGGGTGGGGGAATGGCCATGTCCATAGTGGGCAGTCCCCACCCTACCTTTTTTTAAAAACCCTGGTGTCTAGTGGGCTCTCTGCCCCCCCATTTGGGCAGATTGGAGGTAATCACTCCCAACCACACCCCAGGGAAGGCAAGAACACTGACATGTTTTGGAGGTGTGGGGAGCACAAGCCCTTGTCCAAGGGGCTGCTCCCCCAAAATCCCTGTTGTCTAGTAGGTTGATCCCTGCTTGGGGATTGCTCCCCTGTGGTGCAGAGATACCATTGAAAAAGAGGAGATTCTCCCCTTTCCAACGATACCCCTCCCAAGACAATCAGTGCACTGGAGAGCGAGTACACGTGTCGGCCATTGGTCGACACCCACACTTAAAGGGTTAAACATCTATCAAAAATGTTTGCAACAGCCATCCCCAAGGGATATAAAATCCTTAATCTTGATCGCCCTAGTGGGGAGGAGGAGGGGTAGCTGTAGCCTACAAGGAACAACTGTGCGATGATCCCTACGAAAGATCTAGATGGAGCGGAAGCACTGGGCTTCTGCCTCACTTTTTACCCTCACCAATCCATAGCAGGAGTGTTAATCTATAGACGTCCGGGCCCTGCAGGACCCTTTCTTAATTCCTTTGGCAATGCAGTAGCTCACCTGGCCTTAAGATATGCACATTTTATGGTGCAGAGAGATCTTTATTTGCACATGGATTGAACAGAAGATAAAGAGGTGACTACATTATTAGACACCATGGCAGCGCTTGAGCTGACCCAACATGTTTCAAACCCTCACATCAGACTAGCCATATGTTGGACCAAGGCTTCTCTAATGTTAAACTGCAGGCTGATGAACCCATCCTGCAAGTCTGGACTAATCATTTCCTGATTAAGCTCAGATGGCTGGTCTTATTAAAAAAAATGAAAGACCTGCCTACCAGAGCTCCTTATGGGTTTAGAGCATTCCATAAGGGCCAGCAAATGGAGTTGTTCTGTTTTCTGGAAAAGAGTGCCCCCTCTCTTCCAGGCTTAGTTGAGGAAGAGTCCAGTTTGGTCTCGAGCTGGATTTTATTTTTTATTTATTTATTTATTTTATTTTTATTTTAAAAGTTTTATATAGCGCTGGCTAGACCCAGAGGTATCAGAGCGCTTTACATGAGAAGATAATATAAAGCAAACATGGCATACAAGTAGATAAAAAGATAATGAAACAACGTGTGAAATATACAAAACAAAAATAGATATACAGGTGCAAGAGCTATACACTTCAAGTAACTAGGTATATGATGTTCGGGAAATGGACAGATATTACTGTACAAAATGTAACATGGTGATTGGAGATCAGGTGCCGGTCACAGGTTAGGACCCCCAATAATAATTGGGCCAAACATGGCGTATAAGTAGATAAAAGATAATGACAACAACATGTGAAATATACAAATCAAATAGATAAACAAATCAAACAAATAGATAAACAAATCAAATAGATAAACAGGGGCAGGAGCTATACATATCAAGTAATTAGGCAGATGATGTTCAGGAAATGGACAAGTATTACTGGACTAATATAACATGGTGAAATTGGAGATCAAGTGCAGGTCACAGGTTAGGATCCCCAATAATAGTTGAGGAGGTGGATTTTGAGGTATTTTTTGAAGCTGAAATAGGAGGGGTTGCAGCGCAGGTTTTTTGGGAGGGCATTCCAGATGATAGGGGCATTACCAGAGAAGGAGCGTGATTGTGTGGCTTTCTTTTTATGCAGTGGTGGTATAAGGAGGAGGGAGTTGGTGCTTCTCAGAGGTCGTGTGGTGCCCGCAATGAGGAGTTTCTTGGAGAGGTACTGCGGAGTGTTTTGGTGGAGGACTTTATGAGTGATGCAGGCAGTTTTGTAGGCAGATCTGCCTTCAATAGGGAACCATTTAAGAGATTTGAGAGCCGGGGATATGTGATCGAAGCGTTTGCAGTCTGTAATGAGCCTGTCTGCAAGGTTGAGCACAGCTTTGATTGGAGCAAGGTGGACCTTGGGGATTCCGTTGAGGATGGCGTTACCATAATCAATACGTGAAAGAACAAGTGACTGAACTACAAGTTTAAAATCATCGGTAGGTATAAAGGGTTTGATTTTCTTGAGGTGACGGAGAGTGAAGAGGGCTCCTTTAGCAGAGTTTTTGATGTGGACGTTAAGGGTTAGGGTGTTGTCGATAGAAATACCAAGAGATTTGACGGAGTTGGACAGGGTGAGTGAGCAGTTGAGTGCGTTAAGGTCAGAGATCCATGATTGAACGGGGAGAGGGTTGTTTTTAGGGGAGAAGAGAATGATTTCAGTTTTATTAGGGTTAAGTTTGAGATGATTGGAGTGGAACCAGGTTTGGATCTTGGTGAGGGTGTTGTTCAGGTGTAAGATGTCAGCATGAGTTTTAATCTTGTAATAGATTTGGGTGTCATCGGCGTAGAGGTGGTAGTTGATGCCTGCTTGTTTAAGAATGAGGGTGAGGGGTTCCATAAAGAGGCTAAAGAGGGAGGGAGAGAGAATAGACCCTTGGGGGACTCCAAGGGAGACAGGAGTGGGGTTAGAAAGACAATTTTGAATTTTGATTTGCTGAGTTCAGTGTTGTAGGTAGGAGACGAACCATTTGTAGGCAGTATCATTGAGGCCGAAACGGGTCCTAAGCACATTAAGTAGGGCTGAATGGTTGACTGTATCGAACGCTGCGGAGAGATCAAGGAGGATAAGAAGGCAGGTCTCGCCATTATCAAGTGAGTGGTGGATGTCATCGACGACATTGAGCATTGCCGTTTCGGTGCTGCAGCCTTTCCTGAAGCCTGATTGAAAGGGATCGAGTAGGTTGAAGTTTTTGATGTGTTTGTCTAGTTGTAGTAGGACACATTTTTCAAGGACCTTTGAGAGAAGGGGGAGGTTAGTGATGGGGCGGAGATTGTTTAGGTCATTGGGGTCAGCATTGGGGTTTTTGATTATGGGAGAGATTTGTCCAAGTTGAAGGGAGGTGGGGACACAGCCAGTGGAGAGCGAGGTGTTGATGATTGTGGTCCAGTATGGGGTGATGATGTGCTTAAGGGCAGGGACAAGGTTAGAGGGTAAGGGGTCTTTTGTGTGGGAGGACGGTTTAAGATTACCAATTATTTTAAGGACTTCTAGCTCAGTCACGGGGAGGAAGTTGAGCAAGGAGGCATTGTTCTTTAATTGTGAGTTAGGGGAGTTGGTTTCCGGAGATGTAGCAGTGGATAGGTGTGGGGAGTGGTTAGGGGGGTGAGGAAGTAGGTGGGAGAGGAGAGTCACTGGGGAGCAGTAGAATAGTGGGCGGAAGAGAGAAGGGGTCAGCTGGTCGAGGGGATGTGGAGTAGGCATTAGAGGTGAGGACGGGTTTGCATTGGGAGTTGGAGGGGAGCTGTGTGGAACGGAAGGATTGATCAATTTTGGCTATTTTTTCCGAGAAGAAGTGGGAAATTTCTTCACATCTGGCTGAGGAGGTGATCAGATTTGGAGGTGCGGGGGAAGTTTGGTTACAAATGATTTTGAAGAGTTCCCTAGGTTTGTTTTTGGCACGATCAAGTTGAGTGCGGAAGAAGGATGCCTTTTCCTTGAAGATGTGTTTTTTATACGTGGATCTAGCATGTCTGAGGAGTGCAAGATGGGAGGGAGAGGGATGGTGTCTCCAGGTTCTTTCCGACAGTCTGAGTGATCGTCTTTCGTTATTAAGCTCGGTATTAAACCAAGAGTTGGAGGGGGTGATTCTTTGGTTTTTGAGTTTAGGCGGGGCTAATTGGTCAAGAATACCAGTGACAGTATTGTTAAAGTGTTCAGTGAGCTCATTAGCATTTTGTGAGGGGGGAATGAGAAGAAGTTGAGCTTGGAGTTTAGACTCAAGAACACCCGGGGGGATATGTTTTAGATTTCTGGTCCGTTACTTAGGTCTGTTAATTTTGGAGGTGGGGAGATTTGCATTGGTAGCAATGGTGAACAGTATAAGGTGATGGTCAGACCAGTCAATGGGGACGATATTGGTCACGGAGGCCAGATCTTCGTTGGAAAGAATGGCGTCAAGGATGGCTCCTTTGGTGTGTGTCGGGGACAGGCATAGTTGTTTGAGTTAATTGATCTCAAGTAGATTAGTGAGGAGGGAGATAGTGGGATCATCGGTATCGTTCCAATGGAGGTTAAGATCCCCAAGAAAGAGATTTTTTGAGTTGGATAATGAGGATTGTGTCAGGAGCTCAGATAAGTCCTCGATGAAGGGCTGGGGGGGGGTCCGGAGGGCGATAGATGTTGTGAAGACGAATTGGGTGGGAATTTTGAGTTGTCAGTTCAGCTTCCAGGAATTCGCAGGAGGAGTAGCCAGAATTATTGACAAGGGATAGCTGAAGTTCATTTTTAAAGATAATGGCTAGACCACCCCCAACTCTGTCAGGTCTATCTTTTCTAAGAATAGAGTATCCCGGGGGGAGAGTAGGTCAAGTATGCTCGTTGAGTGGTCTTTGAGCCAGGTTTCTGTGAGGAATGCAATGTCAATGGATTCACTCAGGATAGTTTCCGAAATTTCCGTGGCATGTTGGACTGCGGAGCGACAGTTGACAAGCATACATGTAAGTGGTGTGGGGTTGCATATGGTGGGTGGGCAAGTGTGGATCGACGTGAGTTGGGGCGGTGGTCTGGGGGAAGCGGGGGAGGAGGGGATTCTATTAGTCCCTAAGATAACAGGGATGTGGGAGTAGGGGAGTAGAGGATTGGTGGTTGGTAAGCTAGGAAGGTAAGAGTTGCATAGGTCAGAGAGGTCGGACGGGGAGAGATGGTTCGATGTGCGGCGAGGTCTATGTATACGGCAGCGGAGAGGAATCGATCTCCAATGATTGTGTTTGGTGGTAGGGATTTTCGGGGGGAATTTTTTGGGGGGATTTTTGGGGGGGATTTTTGGGTGGGGCTGGGTGGGGATTTTATGGTGAGGGAGGGTTCTGGAGCTGGGGAAGATAAAGTCTTTCCTGAATTGAGAGAGTTTAGTAATCAAATTAGATAGGTCAAGTTCAATGTTGTGTAGGCTCTGGGCAATTAAGGTGAGGGGAGGTACCGAGGGGGTGGTCTGGGTTAGTTACGGAGGGTGGACTGATGTGTGAGGGGGAGATAGGGAAGTGGGTGTGGAATGAGGGGTGCAGGGCTGTTAGGTGTGAGGGGTTCGGTAATCAAATTGGATAGGTCAAGTTCAGTGTTATGTAGGCTCGTGTCAATTGGGGTAGAGGGGGGTACTGAAGGGGTGTGGGCGGGGGTAGGGAATGATCTGGGTTAGTTGCAGAGGGTGGACTGATGTGTGAGGGGGAGATAGGGTAGTGGGAGTGGAGTGAGGGGTGACGGGGCTGTTAGATGAGAGGGGTTCAGTAATCAAATTAGATAGGTCGAGTTCACTGTTGTGTAGGCTCGGGGCAATTAGGGTAAGGGGAGGTACTGAAGGGGCGTGGGCGGGGGGAAGGGAATGATCTGGGGTAGGGAATGGTCTGGGTTAGTTGCGGAGGGTGGACTGAAGTGTGAGGGGGAGATAGGGTAGTGGGTGTGGAGTGAGGGGTGTCGCTGCTGTTAGGTGTGAGGGGTTGGGCTAGGTTAGACAGGAGGTTAAGAACTTCAGGAGATGTGGTCAGAGAGGATAAAAGGGCATAGAGTGAGTGGAGAGCGGATATATTGGGGTGGAGGGGTTGTGTATTTATCGGGGGTTGGGATAAAGGATTGGGAAGCGGAGTTAGGAGGGCCTGAAGGGGCAGGATAGGGGGATGGGGAGGAGAAGAGGGTGTACGGGATGGGTAGGAGGAGGGGGTGAGGAGTTGTGTTAGGGGATTGAAGGGCAAGGACGGTGGAGTACGTGAGTAGTTGGGTAGGGGGAGAGAGGTTGGGGGGTCAAGCAGAGGCGGGGTTATGGGAGGGGATTGATAAGTAGATGGCAGGGATTGGGGGCAACTGTTTTTAGTGGAGGGGTCCGAGGAGTGTGAGTTCCGGGAGTTAGGGGGAGAGAGGGAAATTAGAGGGGGATGAGAAATAGGTAACAGTGGTTGGGGGATGTCATTTGCTGTAGAGAGGTCCAGGGAGGGTGATGGTGAAGTCGATTGTTGGAGGATGGTGTTAGCTGGATGGTTGAGGGTGGAGGTGGAGTGAGGGGGAAGGGGGGAGGGAGAGGTTGGAGGGGCTTTATTCAGTAGGGGGGAAGGAGTGTTAGGCGCAGAGTGGTCAAGGAGTAGAGACATAATGCTGAAGTGGTGTTCAAAGATGGAAAGGTGGGATACCGTGGCTTGTATGAGGATGTTACCTGTTTTGAAGATGGAGATATCAATATCACCAAGAAAGGCTGGGGAGGGGTTGGTGGATATTTTGAATCCTTATGGTATTTTGGTTGATTTAGAGATTGGGAGGTGTTGTAGGAAGATGCTTTTCCATTTGGAAGGACGTTTGGAGTAAAAGATGTAGTTGGTTATAATGGGGGAGGTGAGGTTGAGGTAGTTATCAACAATGAGTGTTTCAGGGTTACGGATAAGGAGTTTATGTTTGAAGTTTTTCTTGGCATGTTTGGAGAGATTGGGGGGTAGAGAATGGTCCATGAGTTGGGGCCATGTTTGGAGAGAGTAGGGTCCTGGGGGTGATGGTCAATGCTGTGAGGGGGCATGTTGGGTAGACGTGAGAGGAAGAGAGAGTGGAGAGAGGAAGTTAAGGAAATGGGGGTAGAACAGGAGATGAGGATTGGGAACCAAGGGGGCACTGGGAGAGTGGGGGTAGAAATATGGGGGCTAGACAAGGAATAGGATAGACAGGCGAGGAATTATAAATCGGCAAAAAGGAGCAGGACAAATAGATAAACAAATTATATCGACAACATGGAGCAAATCTAATATATAAGCAGTCGGCACAAATGGAGCAGATCAGTATACCAGCATCAAAGTTTGCAAACAAATAGATAAACAATCGGCAAGTACGCGCAGATCAGTAGAAGACAGCAACAATGCTTGCGAGGGCGTGGAATGTCTAAATTAGAGAGGGAATACCGGAAGAGAGAGTAATACCAGAGTAAAAATATAGAAAGAGATAGAGGGACATATGGATAAATCAATGAGCCAAGAAAATACTAAGCGGTAAAAAAGTTTGAGTAAGAAGAATAGAGTCAACAATCAATAGAAACAATTAGAAAGGGAATACCTGAAGCAAAGTAAAATAATAAGCGGTAAAAAAGTTAGAGTTGACAATCAGTAGAGACAACAACAATACTTGCGAGGGCGAGGAAGGTCAGAGTTGGAAAGGGAATGCAGGAAGGGTCACATAAGATTCACAGAACAGATACATAAGCAATGTTGAGGGACAATATAGTGCGGGGTCGGAGGCATCTCCATTTTGTAGAGTTTGAAGAGATGTAGTGACTGTCTTGTGGCAGGAGGTAGATTAGGGAGATATATTGAACTTGTTTCCCAGGCTGATTTATTGAGCTTGTTGGTATCGTTACAGTGCAGTCTTATTTCTATGATCAGCAGTTTTCCTATCTCCCAGAGGGTATATGTCCTCTTGTTACTACTGTTACTAATTTATTTATTTATTTTATGCGTTTTTATTTAGCGCAGACTTTACCCGAAGGTGTCAGAGCGCTTCACAGTAGGAACAGTAACATTACATGAGGAGAAAATTACAAGTGAGCATAATACAAAAGCAAGTGTTACATTACATGAGGAAAAAGTGACAATTGTGCAAATAACAAAAACAAACAAAATACAAAAAGAGGTAACAAATGATACGTTACAAAAGGAAACAGTGACAGGTGTGCATGATACATAAGATACAAAATAGAAATAGAGGTATAATACTGCAATAAGTGGCAGTCACTCAGAACACACTGGGAAGGCACTAATTGGAGGGGGCGTGGCATTGGTCAGTTAACTGGAATATGACCTTTTTCTATTACTGTTATTATTGGAGGGGGTGTGACCTTGGTCAGTTCATGGGAACTTACAATGGAGTCCTGTTTCTTTGTTCAGCAGTTTTCCTAGCTCCCTGAGGGTATAAGTCCTCTTTCTACTACTGTTGTTATTGGAGGGGGCGTGTCCTTGGTCAGATCACGGAGACCATTTTGTTTCTTGAGGGTAATGTGTGGAGGAAAGATGTCTGGGGCAGTAAATCAGGTCAATTCCCTAGTCAATCTCCGCAGCTTTTTCGGTCTGTTGCTTTGTAAGACCGTCTTTGTTATTGCATCGCGGTTTAAAAAAAAACTCTTCAATTTGAGCTCAGAAAGAGCGCAGCCGTATCCTCATGTTCTGCATGGAGGCTGGGTCTCTGCCGTGTCTGGCTACCCACCGGCTGAGACTGCTGCTGTGCGAGATAAACCCCCTAGAAGCCTTCCGATTTGGCTTTAAATTAAATTAAACTCTCTTGGATCAGGAGCAGCCCTCCCCCAGCAGCGCGACCTTTCTGTTCCTCGCCGCTGATAGCTGTAGTTAGGCAGGAGAGCTCACCAGTAGCCTTCTTCCTTACCCTTAATGGTATCGCTTTGCTTCCTGCAGATCAGGCAGTCTGCTCTCTGCGGCGCGACCCTCCCACACCTCGTCTCTAATGCTGCACCTTAGAATTGCCTCTGGGGTCTCGAGGGAGCCGAGGTGAACCGGTACAGCCCTCTTGCAGCGCGACCCTTCCAAACACACTTCTCGCCCGCCACCCCTCAGAAACGATCACCTGATCTCGACGTGATTCTCCGATCCATCCAGCGCGACGCTCGGGATCCAGGAGACACAGCTGTACAACACCCAGCCTCTCACCGGGCACCCGCAATGGGGCAGCAACGCAGGGAGATCATGTCGCCACCAGGCCGGAGGGCTCGATCCTGGCCCAGGGGCAGTAGAGGCTGAGGCTGGAAAAGGCAGGCAAGGCAAGCTCCGATTCACCAGAGACCGGATTGAGAAGTACTACGGGAAACCACGCCGGGGGGGCTAGATCCTGGTGCCACACGGCCGAAGGGCTCGATCCTGGCCCTAGGGCAGGAGAGGCTGAGGCTGGAAGATCCTGGCGCCACCCGGCCGGAGGGCTCGATCCTGTCCCAAGGGCAGGAGAGGCTGGGGCTGGGAATGCGGGCAGGCAAGCTCCGACTCGCCGGAGCCCAGTTGAGATGTTTTGTGGGAACCTTTCCGGGGGACTAGATCCTGGAGCCACCCGGCCGGAGGGCTCGATCCTGGCCCAAGGGCAGGCTGAGGCTGGAAGGCAGGCGAGCTCCGACTCACCGGAGCCCAGTTGAGTGGGAGACACTCCCGCTCCGAGGGCAAAAATCGGCGTGTGCACAGCGTGACCGGCAATAGACCCAACACGGCATCGGTGCATCTGGATGAGGCGGCGTCGCTGTGGGACCGATCAGGAGTCGGTGCGAGTCATTCCCAGACCGGAGGAGGCTATCCTGTAAAGGGGCGGCTTGCCCGATGGAGATCCGACATAGGTCTCGATACCGTAGTTGGTGGTGGAGTCGTTGCACACTTGGTTCCAGTGGGCTCAATCCTGTCGAGAGGAAGGTCGGTACCATTCGTCGATACAATTGAGGTAAGTTTCATCAAATGTGGGTCCGTTGTAAGTTCGTGGATTACCGGGGTTAGATGTGAGGAGGTTTTGGGGCGGATGATCGGGTACACAGGGATATTAACCAATTTGTTAATCCCAACCCGGGAGCTCTAGGGGAGAGCTCCTACTCAGCGGCCATCTTTGTAATATGACCGATGAACTTGCCCCGGTCTCACTGCGTAAACCCTGTAGAAGTTAGCCGTTAGGTCCTTGGTTTACAGACAGTCTCAGGGTAGAGAAGAAACGCTGCAAGAATTTGGAAATGGTGAAAAAATTATAAGGCCAAGACAAAATCTTATACAAGTCAGCATGAAGAAAGTATTATTCCACTGTCAAAAGAGAAAAGAAGCTCTATTTTATAGAAAAGATAGGGGTAGCAGAGAATAAATCAAGAGAAATTTTCAAGGTGGCAAAATTCTTTATGTCACCTGAGTCTATCTGCTGTATGGATCACTGACAGAATATCGACGACAGGAATATCGACCTACACAAATATCGTGTTCAAAATATTGATGTCAAGAATATCGACATCCTATCTTTACAATGGTAAGTACAAAAATATCGTTGTTAAAAATATCGTGGGTCAAAATATCGTTTTTTAAAAATCTCTAATAAATAATTTTAAATAAATTAAATAATACATATAATTAATAAAAACATAGTTAGAATTATTAAAAAATGTTATAAATTATAAATAATAAATGTAATGTAAAAATAAATTAAACATACATATATAAAAATTATTATATATATATTTACTTAATAATATTAATAAATAATTATTCTATTAAATTAGAAAATGTCAGAAACATAATATAAATTATAAATACATATATATATATATATATATATATATATATATATATATATATATATACATACACCTGTAACATAAACATAAAAATAAAATATATATGTAATAAATTTAATTATTAAAATAATGTTTTAATTTTAAAACAACATTTTACACTACATTAACTGAAACAGTAGGAAAAATGTTGGATAGCGTAGGGGATAAAATTACTATTCCCTTTCCAGTAAATGCAAAAGTAGGGATAGTGTTGGATAGCTGAGGGAATAAAATTACTATTCCCACTCCAGCGAGTGCAACAGTAGGGAAAGTGTTGGATAGCGGAGGGGATAACATTACTATTCCCACTCCAGCGAGTGCAAAAGTAGGGTAAGTGTTGGATAGCGGAGGTGTAAAAATTACTATTCCCACTCCAGCAAGTGCAACAGTAGGGAAAGTGTTGGATAGCGTAGGGGAATAATTTACTATTTCCACTCCAGAGAGTGCAACAGTAGGGAAAGTGTTGGATAGCGTAGGGGATAAAATTACTAGTCCCACTCCAGAGAGTGCAACAGTAGGGAAAGTGTTGGATAGCCTAGGGGAATAATTTACTATTCCCACTCCAGAGAGTGCAGAGAGTGCAACAGTAGGGAAAGTGTTGGATAGCGGAGGGGATAAAATTACTATTCCCACTCCAGTGAGTGCAACAATAGGGAAAGTGTTGGATAGCGGAGGGGTAAAAATTACTATTCCCACTCCAGATCAAAATAGTATGAGATGCTTAGGAGAATCACTGATACTGCAAAAACCGGAGAAACATATATAGTACAAGTGACATCACATGCCTGGTGACTCCCTGTGACATTACAGATTTGTTCTGTTGTCCCACCCATAGCCTCTTAATAGCTTTATGTTTTCTGCTAAAGAACTGGAGGAAGAGCAAGGAGTGGCAATTACATGAAGCAGCTTAAGAGCCCTATCTGACTTGTTTTCCTTAGTCTGTCTTCATTACCTCTTAGATCAGGGGTGATGAGGGCAAAGCCCAGCGTAACAAAAGCCAAGGGGTACAGCTATGCACATGGTTGCCCATAATTGATATAAATGAAACTATGTAAACCTCGTCATCCATATTTTTCTCAAATTAGTACTTTACTTTACTTTGTCTTTGTCTTTGTCTTTTTTATCCTAAAATGTTTTTCAAGATATGTGAGCAAAGACAGACTTGGCAAGTTAAAGGAGTATTCAATTATTGGAAATGGGCAGTTCAGACAAGCCCACATGTCTCTATCTGTTTCTCTGTCTCTATCGGTTATATATATATAAATAAAGAACTGAGCAATTGAACCCGCCTGGGAGTGCTGGACGATTATTTTGGAAAGAAAATATCTCATTTGGAATATATATATATAGATATATATATATATATATATATATATATATATATATATATATATCAATCTATTCAGCGCTCCTTCTGAATCACCGGGGACCCATGGAGAGTGGCGCGTGTGTCGGCGGAGCACACCGGCGTCAATATCCAATTTCGAAACTTCGTATGAACGCGCTCTCAGAGAGGAAAGACACTGTATCAATGAATCACCGCTGTTTATTCACAACGCGTTTCGCCTGACAACAGGCTTGATCACGTGAAAAAGAAAACCATGTCGGCACATTAAATGGACAGAGTAATGAACACAAAAGAGGCACACTGGTGTCAACGTGCGGCAGACATCTTGTGTAAGTAAAGAGGCCACAAAGTAAAGTAATTCCTGAATGCGAGCGCGTCAGCTTCTAAACAGATCCCCACCAAGAGTGTGACAGTCAATCAGAGCTCGTTGATAGCTAAACATCAAAGTTAATGTTAATGTTATGCCCTCTTTGTATTTGTGTCAGTTACATCAAACTACACCAATATCAACATTGCACATTGACTAATGTTATGTTATTAGTCAGCATTTCAAAAAGTATAATCATCATATATACAATATACTGATCAAATCCCTCTGCATGTAAGGCAGCAAAAATGACAGTCGCACTACATGTGGCCCGAGGCCAGTGCTGGCAAGTGCCAAGTGGTCAAATATACAACCATGTGGATCACAGGGTAAAAAGGCAAACTGGGGGAAAACATAGAAGAAATACTCAATGTTCAAAGTCCCGATAGAATATAGTTCAAATACTCTCACCACAATTGCCGACATGAGTCAAAGTGCTCCAGTGCCATAAAGAAGGGAGAAAGGGTAGGTGGCCCGTGCAAGTGAATGTTGGTGAATGAGCCCTTCCTTTCCTCCTGCAAAAATACAAAAAGAAAACAAATAGTTAAAATATGGTACACATCATATCAATTGCTGATGGCACAGAAAATTCAAAATCATGGGACAACATGAAGAGGAATTAAAAATGCGTTATGAAAATATATCCAGCAGCGCATGTTTATACTCAGCCAGTGAGAATGAAAACCTTCACAGCTGAATATCAGCAAAAGGAGAAAAAGATGAAAACAGGGATGTCACTACATAAAGCAACAGAGGACTGCATAATGGTCTGTACATGACATGATGGTATCATTCTTTGAGATGTACTGCCATTTCTTCTTCCTAGTTCAGCCCTCCCGGGAACTTAGTTTGGAAATCTATAATGTACCTGGATTCCCTTTGTCTCAGATGTAAAACTCTATTGCCACCCCTAGGATTGCAATCAACCCGTTCTAGAATGATATAACTCAAATCTCTTGTGTTGGAAAAATGCTTATCTCTGAAGTGACGTGCCACTGGATATTTGGGGTCAAAGTTGGTAATAGCTCTACAGTGTTTGAGAATGCGTTTCTTCGCCATACAAGTTGTGCTACTTATATACCATAGTTTGCAAGTGCATTCTATGACATATATCACACATGTAGAACTGCATGTGAGAAACTGACTCAGTTCTCTACTGACTCCATTGTAACTCACCTGATTATGAAATCTGCTGTTGTTACAAGCCTTACAATGACCGCAAGGGTAAAAACCCTTGAGGCCTTGCAAGTTATTGCTGTGGTACTTTGTAATGTCACTGTGTATAAGCATGTCCCTGATGTTCCTGCCCCTACGATAAGTGATGTTGGGTCTGTCCGGGATGCCCCTGCCTACAATATTGTCGGTTTTGAGGATACCCCAGTTCTTAGTGACAATACGTTTGATGTTGTTGGCTTCCGAGGAATAGGTTAAAATCAATCTAGAGATGTCATCATCAGTACTTTCAGACACACATTTGTCTGCAAGGGTGGATGTCCGTTCTATCTGCCTAGCTCTTTCAATGGCTTTTTTGAGCACCCAGTTGGGATATCCCCTCTCTTTGAAACGTTCAGATATATTTTTGCATTCTACAAGGTAACTGTCCTCAGTGTTGCAGTTTCTCTTCGCCCTCAACAGTTCCCCGTATGGAATACTCCATTTAAGAGTCTCGGGGTGGCTGCTGAGGGCATGAAGAATACTGTTCCCTGCCGCCAATTTCCTATGTAGAGTGGTGTGTATTTTATTGTCCTTAACCTCAAGTTTCACATCAAGGTATACTGCTTCTGTCCTGCTAATGTTGCCGCTGAGGACGATATTGAGTTTATTGGCATTGAATTTGTTGATAAACTCTAATGCCAGCTCCTCTGATCCCTTCCAAACAATAAAAAGATCGTCGATGTAACGCAGCCACATCGATACATGTTTTAGATCCTGCTGGAAAACTGGATCGGTCCACATGCTCTGCTCCCAACCTCCCA
The DNA here is from genome assembly GCA_963921515.1 of Calotriton arnoldi. NCBI lineage: Eukaryota > Metazoa > Chordata > Amphibia > Caudata > Salamandridae > Calotriton > Calotriton arnoldi. The sequence continues at coordinate 313,217 of CAWUFW010008448.1, read as the reverse complement.
TAAAGAGATTCGCGAAGCTGGGAGCAAAGCACGAACCCATCGCAGTACCAGTCACCTGTCTGAACAGGGTACCATTGAACAAAAAATATTGTTGTTCAAACAGTATGTTATCATGTCAAGAAGCATCTGCGTGTGTTCACGTAGCCTTATCGGTCTTTTGGCCAGAAATAGCTTGCATGCCTCTAAACCATGTTGGTGATCAATGATGGTGTAGAGGCTATGTACATCCAAGGTAATGAGAAGGGAATCAGTCTCCCATGTAAGGTTCTCGATTTTACTGAGAAAATCTTTGGTATCTCTAATGTAGCTGGCTAGGTTGGTCACATGTTCCCTCAGGAAAAAATCAATATATTTAGAGATATGCTCAGCCACACTGCCTCTAGAGGACACTATGGGCCTACCAGGCGGTTTCTCCGAGTCCTTGTGTATTTTGGGGAGAAGGTATAACACCGGGAGGATTGGGTAATCTCGTTTGAGATACCCAAACTCCTCCCAAGTGAGTATACCCTTGTCTTTCCAAACCGTGAGAAGGTCCCAGATGGTAGTGATACTGGTATAGTATGTGTCAAAATCAGTGGGTTCGTAGTAGTTCCTATCTGTCAATTGTCTGTCCCCTTCGCTGATGTATTGTTCGCGGGATAGGATGACAATATTGCCCCCTTTGTCCGCCGGACGGATGAAGATAGTCTCATCATCCATATCTCTCCCTGATAAGTTAATAATGGTTTTATTCACCGTTACTTCATCCATTAATAGGCTCTTCTGGCGCGTGTCTTGCTTCCCATTGCGCCTCGTCCCCTGCCTCTTTTGCCATTGTTGTCTAATTCTTGCCCGACGATTTCTCCGTGTCCTCTTCCTCTGCCCCTTCCACGTCCCCTTGATCCTCTTGTCTTCGGTGTCGGTGTTTCCCTCGTAGTTAAGCGTCCTCTCCTGAGTGTCCGATATTCGTCTAAAAAACTTATCAGGGAGAGATATTAGTGCCACGGAGAAGAGAACTCTATGCCTTGGTCTTTCTTTTTGTCCCTCTCACCACTCTAACTACACAGATGTTAGGATAGATTTGTTTAAATACGTACGCAAACTAAAATTAAAAAAATGGCATCAACTTAAAGGGACTAACTTTGGCGATGCCGTTAGAGCAGGTTATACCAATGATAACAGTGAGAGCGATCTTAACATTGGGGATATGGAGTTACTTAATGTACTGCATGACTTGGCTCAGGACAATGATGGGAATGAACAGGGGCTGACACAAACCCTTGTGGAACTTGATATTGCCACTGATGCATCTGCTAACACTAACTTTAAAGTGAAGTCCACCTTTGTGCCAGTATTACCTCATGACAGCATCGACACATTTTATGAATGTACTAGTAAAGCGCTTAATGAAGCAAGACACAGACACAATAGTAAGAGTTCATATACCCATAGGGAGTTCAATCTCACTCACAAACAGAGGCAGGGACTCAAATCTCTAATGGATGATGAGACTATCGTCATCCGTCCGGCGGACAAAGGGGGCAATATTGTCATCCTATCCCGCGAACAATACATCAGCGAAGGGGACAGACAATTGACAGATAGGAACTACTACGAACCCACTGATTTTGACACATACTATACCAGTATCACTACCATCTGGGACCTTCTCACGGTTTGGAAAGACAAGGGTATACTCACTTGGGAGGAGTTTGGGTATCTCAAACGAGATTACCCAATCCTCCCGGTGTTATACCTTCTCCCCAAAATACACAAGGACTCGGAGAAACCGCCTGGTAGGCCCATAGTGTCCTCTAGAGGCAGTGTGGCTGAGCATATCTCTAAATATATTGATTTTTTCCTGAGGGAACATGTGACCAACCTAGCCAGCTACATTAGAGATACCAAAGATTTTCTCAGTAAAATCGAGAACCTTACATGGGAGACTGATTCCCTTCTCATTACCTTGGATGTACATAGCCTCTACACCATCACTGATCACCAACATGGTTTAGAGGCATGCAAGCTATTTCTGGCCAAAAGACCGATAAGGCTACGTGAACACATGCAGATGCTTCTTGACATGATAACATACTGTTTGAACAACAATATTTTTTTGTTCAATGGTACCCTGTTCAGACAGGTGACTGGTACTGCGATGGGTTCGTGCTTTGCTCCTAGCTTCGCGAATCTCTTTGTGGGAGGTTGGGAGCAGAGCATGTGGACCGATCCAGTTTTCCAGCGGGATCTAAAACATGTATCGATGTGGCTATGTTACATCGACGATCTTTTTATTGTTTGGAAGGGATCAGAGGAGCTGGCATTAGAGTTTATCAACAAACTCAATGCCAATAAACTCAATATCGTCCTCAGCGGCAACATTAGCAGGACAGAAGCAGTATACCTTGATGTGAAACTTGAGGTTAAGGACAATAAAATACACACCACCCTACATAGGAAATTGACGGCAGGGAACAGTATTCTTCATGCCCTCAGCAGCCACCCCGAGACTCTTAAATGGAGTATTCCATACGGGGAACTGTTGAGGGCGAAGAGAAACTGCAACACTGAGGACAGTTACCTTGTAGAATGCAAAAATATATCTGAACGTTTCAAAGAGAGGGGATATCCCAACTGGGTGCTCAAAAAAGCCATTGAAAGAGCTAGGCAGATAGAACGGACATCCACCCTTGCAGACAAATGTGTGTCTGAAAGTACCGATGATGACATCTCTAGATTGATTTTAACCTATTCCTCGGATGCCAAAAACATTAAACGTATTGTCACTAAGAACTAGGGTATCCTCAAAACCGACAATATTGTAGGCAGGGGCATCCCGGACAGACCCAACATCACTTATCGTAGGGGCAGGAACATCAGGGACATGCTTATACACAGTGACATTACAAAGTACCCCAGCAATAACTTGCAAGGCCTCAAGGGTTTTTACCCTTGCGGTCATTGTAAGGCTTGTAACAACAGCAGATTTCATAATCAGGTGAGTTACAATGGAGTCAGTTTCTCACATGCAGTTCTACATGTGTGATATATGTCATAGAATGCACTTGCAAACTATGGTATATAGGTAGCACAACTTGTATGGCGAAGAAACGCATTCTCGAACACTGTAGAGCTATTACCAACTTTGACCCCAAATATCCAGTGGCACGTCACTTCAGAGATAAGCATTTTTCCAACACAAGAGATTTGAGTTATATCATTCTAGAACGGGTTGATCGCAATCCTAGGGGTGGCAATAGAGTTTTACATCTGAGACAAAGGGAATCCAGGTACATTATAGATTCCCAAACTAAGTTCCCGGGAGGGCTGAACCAGGAAGAAGAAATGGCAGTACATCTCAAAGAATGATACCATCATGTCATGTACAGACCATTATGCAGTCCTCTGTTGCTTTATGTAGTGACATCCCTGTTTTCTTCTTTTTCTCCTTTTGCTGATATTCAGCTGTGAAGGTTTTCATTCTCACTGGCTGAGTATAAACATGCGCTGCTGGATATATTTTCATAACGCATTTTTAATTCCTCTTCATGTTGTCCCATGATTTTGAATTTTCTGTGCCATCAGCAATTGATATGATGTGTACCATATTTTAACTATTTGTTTTCTTTTTGTATTTTTGCAGGAGGAAAGGAAGGGGCTCATTCACCAACATTCACTTGCACGGGCCACCTACCCTTTCTCCCTTCTTTATGGCACTGGAGCACTTTGACTCATGTCGGCAATTGTGGTGAGATTATTTGAACTATATTCTATCGGGACTTTGAACATTGAGTATTTCTTCTATGTTTTCCCCAGTTTGCCTTTTTTACCCTGTGATCCACATGGTTGTATATTTGACCACTTGGCACTTGCCAGCACTGGCCTCGGGCCACATGTAGTGCGACTGTCATTTTTGCTGCCTTACATGCAGAGGGGATTTGATCAGTATATTGTATATATGATGATTATACTTTTTGAAATGCTGACTAATAACATAACATTAGTCAATGTGCAATGTTGATATTGGTGTAATTTGATGTAACTGACACAAATACAAAGAGGGCATAACATTAACATTAACTTTGATGTTTAGCTATCAACGAGCTCTGATTGACTGTCACACTCTTGGTGGGGATCTGTTTAGAAGCTGACGCGCTCGCATTCAGGAATTACTTTACTTTGTGGCCTCTTTACCTACACAAGATGTCTGCCGCACGTTGACACCAGTGTGCCTCTTTTGTCTTCATTACTCTGTCCATTTAATGTGCCGACATGGTTTTCTTTTTCACGTGATCAAGCCTGTTGTCAGGCGAAACGCGTTGTGAATAAACTGCGGTGATTCATTGATACAGTGTCTTTCCTCTCTGAGAGCGCGTTCATACGAAGTTCCGAAATTGGATATATATATATATATACACACATATATATATATAGAGAGAGAGAGAGGTATGGGTAGTTTACTGAAGTATAGTGGAGAGTAAGGCGAGGAGACAGGCATGTAATAGAATGATGTTCACTCAATCAATCATTTATAGAGCATGGCAAATCACCCATGAGTGTCTCGAGGAGCTTGAGCTGTTGGCTGCTGCATGGAGGTTTGATCATTCAAACATCTTTAGGTCTTTTCTCAACTGCTGGAGCGACAGAGCGGTTTTAAGGTGCAGGGGAAGGTTGTTCCAAGCCTTGGCTGCCAAGCGTAAGAAGGAGCGTCCTACGCTGTTGGCTTGGCAGATCCATGGGGTGTCTGCTAGGGAGAAAGAGGCTGATCAAAGGTGTCTGGTCGGTTAGTGGAAGGTCAGGCATTTGTTGATGTATGCTGGTCCTTCATTGTGCAAGGCCTTGCAGGCGTGGGTCAGCATCTTGAACTGGCATCTCTTCTGAAACAGGAGCTCGTGTAGTTTCTTGAGATAGGCTGTGATGTGTGTCCTTCTGGAGAGGTCGAGTATGAGTCTTGAAGCTGAGTTCTGTATTATCTATTAAGGAGGTGTGCATTGATTCCTACACAGAGTGTGTTTCGGTAGTCCAGTCTGCTGGTGATGAGAGCCTGCGTGATGATCCTTCTGGTGTTAACTGGGAACCACCTGAAAATCTTGTGAAGCATGCAAAGGGTGTGAAAGCAGGTGGATGAGACTGCGTTGACTTGTTTCTTGATGGATAGCTTTATATCCAGGATAAGACCGAGGTTGCAGGCTTGGTCTGTTGGGGTGGGGGGGGGTGCCAAGCTTCGCAGGCCACTGTGTGTTGTTACATGGTGAGGTGTTGTTCCCAAAAGATGAGATCTTGAGATGAATTTGAGACAGCTGTCCTTCATCCAGGCCACGACGTTCATCATGCATCTTGTGGCAGTTAGCTTTTGTGGTGGAGGGGTCTTCAGACAGTGAGAGAATGAGCTGTGTGTCGTCGGCGTAGGAGATGATGTTGAGTTCATGTGATCTGATGGTGTCAGGCAGAGGGGTCATGTAGGTGTTGAAAAGGGTCGGGCCGAGGGAAGATACTTGGTAGGGGTGGCAGTAAACTCTGCTCCGCCGGCGGAGTTTGCAGAGTTTTGCCACTCCACGCTCTGATTGGAACGCAGATTTCAGCAAAAACTCCACCATCCTGCTGGAGGAGTTGAGTTAACCAGCTCGCTCACCCCTAGTCTCAGCAATTCCACTGTGGGGGACTTACTTGTGGCAACAATAGGGGTTCTTGGCCCTCAATAACCCTCAGCAGCTGAGGGGACTTCATCCTCCAACCAGTAGTGTGCCAGGAGGCCCCTTTGCAGAGTGGTTGACAAAGGGGATGGGACCTAGGAAGAAGTCTCAGCAATCCAATGTGGGGGACTTGTGGCAACAATAGGGTTTCTTGGCCCCCAACGACTCTCAGCAACCAAGGGGACATAATCCCCCAACCAGTAGAGCGCCAGGAGGCCCCTTTGCAGAGTGGTTATGAAAGGGGGTGGGGCCTCCGATGACGTCTCAGCAATCCCGCTGTGGAAGACTTACTTTAGGAAGCAATAGGGGTTCTTGGCTCCTAACAACCCTCAGCAGCCAAGGGGACTTCATCCCTCAACCAGTTGTGCACCTGGAGGCCCCTTTGCAGTGTGGTTGAGAAAGGGGGCGAGGCCTCCGACAACGTCTCAGCAATTCCACTGTGGGGAATTTACTTGTGGCAACAGTAGGGGTTATTCGCCCCCAATCACCCTCAGCAGCCAAGGGGTCTTCATCTCCCAACCAGTAGAGCGGCAGGAGGCCACTTTGCTGAGTGGTTGAGAAATGGGATGGGCCCCCGATGACATCTCAGCAATCCCGCTTTGGGGATTTACTTGTGGAAACAATAGGGGTTTTTAGCTCCCAACGACCACCAACGACCCACAGCAGCCAAGGGGACTTCATGCCCAACCTGTAGTGCACCAGGAGGCCCCTTTGCAGTGTGGTTGAGAAAGGGGGCGAGGCCTCCGACAACGTCTCAGCAATCCCACTGTGGGGGATTTACTTGTGGCAACAATAGGGGTTATTCGCCCCCAATGACCCTCAGCAGCCAAGGGGTCTTCATCTCCCAACCAGTAGAGCACCAGGAGGGAACTTTGCAGAGTGGTTGAGAAATGGGACGGGCCCCCAATGACATCTCAGCAATCCCGCTGTGGGGATTTACTTGTGGCAACAATAGGGGTTTTTAGCTCCCAACAACCACCAACGACCCACAGCAGCCAAGGGGACTTCATGCCCAACCTGTAGTGCACCAGGAGGCCCCTTTGCAGAGTGGTTGAGAAAGGGGGCAGGGCCTCCAATGACATCTCAGCAATCCCACTGTGGGGACCTTACTTGTGGCAACCATTATGGTTCTTGGCCCCCAATGACCCTCATCAGCCAAGGGGTCTTCATCCCCCAACCAGTAGAGCGCCAGGAGGCCCCTTTGCAGAGTGGTTGAGAAATGGGACGGGCCCCCGATGACTTCTCAGCAATCCCGCTATCGGGATTTAATTGTGGCAACAGTAGGGGTTCTTAGCTCCCAACGACTGCCAACGACCCACAGCAGCCAAGGGGACTTCATGCCCAACCAGTAGTGCTCCAAGAGGCCCTTTTGCAGAGTTTGCAGATTGGTTAAGAAAGGGGGCAGGGCCTTCAACGACATCTCAGCAATCCCACTGTGGGGACCTTACTTGTGGCAACAATAGGGGTTCTTGGCCCCCAATGACCCTCAGCAGCCAAGGGGACTTCAGCCCCCAACCAGTAGTGCGCCCGGAGGCCCCTTTGCAGAGTGTTTGAGAAAGGTAGCAGGGCCTCTGATGACGTCTCAGCAATCCCGCTGTGGGGGACTTACTTCTGGCAACAATTGGGGTTCTTGGCCCCCAATGACCCTCAGCAGCAGAAGAAACTTCATTAGGGTCGGCTGAGCAATACTCCGCCCACTCACAGAACTCCGCAGAATTTGGCAGAGCTTTTCAGCAACTTCATGGAATTCTGTGTAGTGAAACTCTGTGAGCTCCGCCAAGGCATAATCCTTGGGGGACTCTGCAGATAGTCATCTTGGGTTCTGAGGTGAACGGTGGGAGACATATCCTTTAGGTTCTGCCAGTGACGTACAAGGTGATCCATTTGAGTGTGTTTACTTGGATCCCAATGTGGTGAAGTCTGTCGATCAGGATGAGGTGGAAGGGAGATGGTGTCAAATGCAGTGGACAGGACCAGGAGGATGAGAGCTAGTGTTTCTCCGCAGTCCAGGAGGGCTCTGATGTCATTGATGGCTGCGATCAGGGCTGTCTCGGTGCTGTGGTTAGCACAAAATCCGGATTGGAAGCGTTCCAGAAGGTTATGGTTTTCTAGGTATTGGGTGAGTTGCTCGTTGATCGCTTTCTTGAGGACTTGAGAGATGAGCCGGTAGTTCTTTAGTTCGACTGGGTTGGTGGATGGTTTCTTCAGGAGAGGCCTCACTTCAGTGTTCTTCCTGTCCTCAGGGAAGGAGACCGTGGTGATGGAAGTGTTTAGAACCTTCCTGAGCTCGTCATCGATTGTCTTGCTTGACATGGTGAAGTCTTGGTTCCGTGGGTGCTCCGGAGTGCATGGAGTTCATGATGGAGATAGTGTCTTGTGTGGTAAGGAGGTTCCAGTGGGCGAGAATGTGTTCAGGGTTTATATTCGTAGTTGTGAACTGGTTGATGCTGTCAGCAGCAGAGGATTGTCGTATGAAGTTTTCGTAGATGGCTGATATCTAGTCGTGGAAGAAGTCAGTGAGATCATCGCATAGTTCCTGGGAGGGAGTGATGTCATTCTTAGTGGCCTTTGGGATTGGTGAACCCCTTCATGATGGCAAAGCGTTCTTTACTGTTGTTTGCACTGACTTCGATGCGGTCTGCTAGGGCATTCTTCTTGGTTTCTTTCAGGAGGCAGTGGTACTGGTTGAGAGTGGCCCTGAAGGCGGTGTGGTCTTCCTCTTTTTTGCTGAGGTACCACTTCCTTTCAAGTTGTCAGCAGTTGTATTTAGTGCAGTGCTGTTCCCCGGTGAACTAGTTTCCTTTTTTGCTTGGTTCTTTGGCCTTGGCCTTCCTGGCAGAGGCAATGGTGTCAGCGCGTTCTGTGATCCACTGGGGGAAGTTGTTTGCTGCTTGTTCTGGTTTGTGTTTAGAGTCTGGGAGGTGGGAGCAGAGTGATGTTCCACTTGTATTCTGATACCCTTTTCCAGTCTCTTTACTTGGATCTGGGGGGCGTGGTGCCATAGTAGGTGGGTCCTGAAATGGTTAATTTTAAGCTGTGGTGGTTGGTCCAGGTGAGTTGTGTTGTGTAGTTGTACCTGACTCTGTCGCTGGAGGTGAAGATGGAGTCAAGCGTGTGTGCTGAGATTAGGGTGGGGTCAGTGACGAGCTGATTGAGGCCGATTTTGCTCATGCTCTCCAGGACGTCTGTGGTGTTGGCATTGCTGGGGTCATCGAGGTGGAAGTCAAGGTCCCCTAGTAAGGTGTAATGCTCAGAGTCGATTGCAAGTGGGTCAATGAGTTCCGGGAAGGCATTGCCAAAGCTGGGGCGAGGTCCTGGTAGTCTGTAGGTAAGGATGCCTCTGATGGTGCTTTTTCCATTTGTGAAGAGTTGGAAGCTGAGGTGTTCCATTACTGGCGTTGGGTTATCAGGGGATGTCATGCAGCGGATGGTGTCCCTGTAGATGATGGCGATTCCCCATCTGTCTTTGTCGGTTCAGTCGTGGTGTGTTATCTTGTAGCTTTCGGGGATGGCGATATCCCGGAGTGGAGGAGGGGGTTTTGATAGGTTTCTGTGAGGAAGATGACGTATGGGGTGAGGGAAGAGATTGTGCCCCAGATCTCCGTGGAGTGTTTGCCGAGTAGGCATGCATTGAGTAGGAGTTGTTTTGCAGTGGTCTCTGTTGACATAGTGGATGCTTGAGCGTTTGTGGTGTCTCTGCTGTTGTTGGTTGCTTCTGTACTGAAGGTGAAGCGGCAGTGTAGGCAGGAGAACGTTCCTCTGGTGGTACGCGGGGATGTGCGACAGCAGTGGTTGCTGGTACATACAGGGCTCGAAGGTCAGTGGCTGTGTATCTTCTTGAGATGGAAGAGCCAGGGGTCCTGACACTGGGTGCTGTCCAGGTGCAGACAAGTGCCGACGGGCTTGACTTTGGCGTGCCAGAGGCATGGCTGTACAGTGGCCTTTATTAGTAGTCCTGGGAGGTGAGAGGATCTAGAAGGGAGGCGTAAGGGTGGGGAGCAGGAAACCAGCTGCAGCAGGAAAACAGCAGGAGGGGGCAGTAACTACCAGAGAGCCAACCACTAAAACTGAACAGAAAAACAAGGAAGTAAATAAGCAGAGGAGATCTCTGAAAAAATGCCAACATTACTAATTACCAAATTTAAATTACCGATTTCGCCAGACAGCAGTCACCTGACAGTGAGACCGAACTGGCGACCTCGAGGCTGGGAGCGAGGCACAGTCTTGAATAGCTGGGCAGCAGCAGTGGGAGGAGTGGTGCACTAAACCGGGAGTCAAAGACACTGGACTCAGAGACAAGGAGGCAAGAAGAGGTTAGAGGGTAAGGAGAGTATCATTCCCGTAGAAAGATAAGGGAGACAATAATTCCTAGCTTTAATTGTAGTTTTCATCCAGGTTGTTTGGGGAATAGCGTGAGTGTTAGACCTGTAAGCCTTAGAGTAGTTTTCCCCCAAACGTTTTGCTTGTTTCCCTCCACTTTTGCTGAATTTTTTTTTTGTTGGCATTAGTACTCTGTGCACTTTACCACTGCTGACCAGTGGTAAAGTGCTTGTGCTCAGAACCCTAAGCATGGTTAAATTGGTTTACACCTGATTGCCATATTTAATGTACTTATTTCATTGTAAAGTGGTATACCATATGCCCAGGGCCTGCAAATTAAATGCTACTAGTGGACCTGCGAAGCAAACACAAGGAGATGATGGACGGAGCGCAGAAACTTTTCAGACACTCACCCCCAGTAACAGATCTGGGTTGAATCCATCATCGTTCTTTAGCTCACTTCGCCACCCCAGTTCAGACACAGCTATATGCAAATCAGTCTTGACCCTGTGCCTCATGGGAACAGTCCAGCCCGAACTGCCAAGCCATGTCTTCCCTGGACCGGAAACAAGCATCCATATTGTGCCACCCACTTGAGTAGCTCCTTAAACCATGTCCCAGGCCTGTCGTTGCAGCCTGAATGCAGATTTAAACTGCCAATTTGATGTGGCAATAGAAAGCCATTTCCAAGCAATAAACTCTTTTTTCTTGCATATGTCACCCCTAAGGTAGACGCTAGGTAGCCCATAGGGCAGGGTGCATTGTGATTAAAAGGTTGGACTTTTAAGATTTTCATGTTCTGGTAGTGAAAAACTAAATTTGTTTTGCAGTACTGTGAGGCCTACCTGTCCCATAGGACAACATTGGGTTGCCATATTACATTTAATAAGTGCTAACTTTTGATTGGGGACTGATAAGCATTTCATGGTTGGTATCTATGAAATTGTAATTAAAAATCCTATTCAATGGTAAAGTCAGATTTTAAATTGCAATTTTGAAAATGCCACTTTAATAAAGTTGGCATTTTCCTGCCCATGGCCATTTGGTTCATGCAGCCTCCCCTGGGTCACATGACGTGGTGTAGCTGACATTTAGACTTTGTAAATTCCTCCCAGACAGTCGCATAATAGAGGAATTAGGTGTGCCTGAATGGGCTGGCAGCATGTGGGATGGCGGAACTGGGAACAGCCCCACTTGCAACTGAATAGGCTGTGCTCTACCTTTGCACATAGGGCTTTTCACCTCAACATTGAACATGGTCCTCCATCTAATTCTGTGGCATTGGGAAGGAGGGCACCACAGAATATATATTGCTTACCTCTAGGCAAACATGTATCCCAATATCGAAAGAGTGGTCAGTTTCATAAACTCTGTGTTCCAAAGTTAAGGAATATAAGGTTTAGTAATACCCAAATGAGTGAAAAGACTGACTTGGCAACTAGCCAAGCGCAGAACTACCCAAATAAACACAAATTAGAGGCTAGAGATCTATGAAATAGTAAAAAGTTATAGAAGAATTGTTTATTAATATCAATTCATGAAATTGTTACAGAAAGAGTGAGTCACAATCCTTACATCAAAGCCAAGGCTTTTTTACAATTGGCAACATTGGTAGAGGCTTTGCACCTAAGAGGCTATGCTATAGGTCCTATTCTGGATCTCCCTTCCACTGTGTGGATCCTTAAGCAGAACTACCCATATGCAACCCACGGACCAAGTGGAAGGTGGGAGAGAAGTCTTGTAACAAGTGCATTCTACGTTTTTTTTATTATCGTTCTTTGTTGTATTTTGAGTGTTGACAGAGATTACTTTATAATTTTGTGAGCAAAGGACAGCAAAGTGCCATCCTCTTTTGGTGGTACAGCAAAATTGTAAATGCTGAGTGGGTGGAGGTCCACTTGTATATGTTTTATCTCTTTACAGAGAAATGTATAGGGTTATATATTGGTGCATATGTATCTGAATCTGAGGCTCTTTAAGGTTCTTTTGTGAAATCAGAAGGTTAGATGTTCCACTCAGTCTAAGTTGAAATAAACCTTTGGACAGCGACAATTCAATAGATTGGAGCCTTTAACTTGGAATTTGTGGTGATTTACAGGTGCAGTTGGGTGCCATCAACATAGAAGTGGCGAGCCTAACAAAGGTGTCTAGTGGTGCCATGGAGGAGGCAAAGGTATAAGTTAAGAAAATATGTGGGTGCTTTTGGACTCTGTAGCACATCTGCGTGGGAGCCGGAAACAGTTTCCTAATCTGAGGTCTGTGAAAGATGAGGAAAGAAAGAGGTGAAGGACTTGAGAAAGAAGTTGGAAGCTAGTGCTACCAGTAGAGGAATTTCAGGAGTGATCAAAAGTTATGGTGTTAGAGGCAATTCTTACATCTTTTAGTACAATTTGGCATTATGTGGTCAGCTCACCATTTCAAGAGCTTAATACAATATTTTGAGATGTGCAATTTCAGTTCTGTGGCTAGAGAATGTTGATGAGGTTTGTGATTGAAGTAATGAATGAAGTTAAACCATCCCTTTTGACATTTTGTAGGAAATGTGTCATGGCTGTTTTTGTCCTGTAAGTTTCAGGCAGGGTCTTGATGAAAGGGAGTTTACTGGAATGAGGTGAAAGCCAATTGTCATGTCACTGTTGATGTCACCTGGATGGCTTGACTGTAGATGTGGGGGCTTTAAATCACCTGAATACCACCTCAGATTTTCACAATGAAAAATTAAGATTTTCTCACAGAGAGGGTGACTCCGATTCAGAAATTAAATAATCGGGCTGTTAAAAATTACTTTGTGATGTTTTCTCATAACATTTTCCTTCTTCAAAATAAATCACAGTTATTAAGTTTGCACACCCATTCATAATATTTGAATTTGTCTGTACATTTTTAATATATTCATTCAATTCTAAATTCACACCCAAACATAATGTTTAACTGTGGTGTGTTTGTTTTTGATTTTGCATTTGCATATTTTTGACAAGACTTTGGGGCATATTTACAATGAAGTGACGGAGTGTGGCGTTAGCCTTCCTGGCTTAATGCGCACTCCACCACTTCAGAAACCCAGGGCTGCACCATATTTACAACAATATGGTGCAGCCCTGTGTTTCCCCTTGCGCTGGTGCTAAACTTAGCAGCCTAGCGCCAATGCAGGCAACCTTGCACCATAGTGCAAGGGTGCCTGCATTGAGCGGAATATTGTTTACGTGCAGGAAGGTCTCCCTCCCTGCACATAAACAATCTTTAAATGACGTTTTGTAACTTTTATGTGTGCTGCTTAATCCAGAACACAAAGAAGGTGCAAAATGTCTTTTTTTAATTGTTTATGAGCAGGAAGGGACACCTTCCTGGCTAAATACAGCCAGAAAGGGTGCCCTATTTACAAGGCAGCGTTAAGCCACTTTAAATAAGGCGGAGCCCCTATCGCCATCACATCGTCACTGAAAGTGACATTGGGGTGGCGATAGGGGCTTGTAATTATGCCCATATGTTTCTAATCACTTAATCCAACTAATCTGATATATTACCATCTCCTTGTGTTTGCTTTATATTACCTTCTTTCACATTGTTCTTATCTGTGAGCTGGTCTAATTGTGTTTGTCTCATTCACATGGACACGATTGTCTCCTTTACCTAAGTTAATTATTCATTCTTCTTGTTTGCTTCATCTGTCCTTTTACTGGATCCTTATTCACTGTTCAAATTATTTTACACCTGAATTAAAGTATTTTTATTTTACTGTGCCGCATTGTGTTCAGTTAAAGAGCCCCCACTTTTTTGCTGCAGTTAAATTAGTAGATTACTATTAATCTGGTGCAGTGTGCAATTTACATAACTTAAAAGTTATTGTTTATCTATTTGATCAACGTTGTAAAAGCCAATTTCAAATGTGAACTTAAATGAAGTTAAAGTTTCATGTCAGACATTGCACATTGGTTCGGAAGCCGCATATATTTCCTTTATTTAGAAACGAACCCTGAGATGTGTCTCTTCCTTCCAAAGAAGACAAAGTTTATTATTATAATTTTTTTAATGCACCCTAATTATAAATATGAAGGAATTGCATCTCATTTTAACGAAATATATATGATTAGAAATGGTAGACAATACATCTGCATTTTTTTGCAATGCACAGCTGGTGCTTGAAGTTTAGAAGGCACTCTTTGATCACAGGCAACTGCACGGTTCAAGATTTGTTTATTTTTAGTGCAGCATGGATGGTACAGAACACCCACCCTCTGAACAAGACCTGCCCTTGTCGAGAGACCTTGGTGCTCTGTACCATCTATGCTTCAGTAAAAATAAACACATCTTGAATCGAGTCTCTTCCTGTGATTGTGACTGGTTATGCCAAGAGTGCAGCCTGAGCCCCAAGGAGTAGGTCTTGCATTGTATTATTTAAAGGGGCATGGGTAAGTCCTTCAGAGCAGACACCAACAATTTAGCTTTGTGTCCACACAGGGTCCTTCTCCACCCCCTGCACAAATCACAGCTATGTCCACATACCACAGCTATGTTCACATAACATGTGAAATAGTAAGTTCAGTGAATATACATATATGTCTTCTCCATGTTTTTGTGGATTTTGTGGCGAGCTTCCTGATCGCTGGCGGTGCAAGGTGAAAGGCGATACCACATATGGTATATATAACCATCAAGAGCTGGTTTAAATCGAAATCAACTTTTGTACCAACAGCAGCAACAGATGCTATAGACATTCTTGAAGAAACAATGAAAGCTGATCTAATCAGATTAAGACAAAAGAAACCCAAAAATGTGAAATTTAATCTGACAAAAGCTCAACAAATGGCGCTCAAAAAACTCCAAAGCGACCCTACAATTGTCTGTAAACCGTCGGACAAAGGCGGCAATATCGTGGTGATGACAAGAGAATATTATTGCCAGGAGGCAATGAGACAACTTTCAGACACCAACTGTTATAGTCCAATAAACAAACAAGAATATAGTGACAGTATTATTTCCTATCACGAGATGATACAACGGTGGTTTGATAGAGGAATGTTGGACATTGAAGAGCTGCAATTCCTAAAGTGTCGACATCCAACGACTCCCACTTTCTATCACCTCCCCAAAATTCATAAGAACAGTTCAGTACCTCCTGGACATCCAATTATTTCATCTATGGGGAGTCTTACGGAAGGTCTATCCCAATATATTGACAGTTTCTTATTTGAATTGGTAAAAACATTACCCTCCTACATCCGGGACACAAAGGATTTCGTTAGAATTATATCCGGCACTATATGGGAGCCGGATATGTTGATGATAGTACTGGACATTACTAGTTTTTACACAAGCATTTCCCATGAACATGGTCTGGCAGCAACACAATATTTCTTGAAAGGGAGATCATTGAAATTTTGTGAACATAATGCAATGCTGCTTGAATTTATGAATTTCTGTTTGATTAACACCATATTTTTGATCCAGCATCAACTATATCGACAGACACAGGGTACGGCCACGGGCACCTGCTTCGCCCCCAGCTATGCGAACTTGTTCGTAGGCTGGTGGGAGGAGCAGGTGGCCTGGTCGGAAGCCAACAGAAATTGGGCGGCTTGTGCAGTAGGTTGGTACAGGTACATTGACGACCTATTTATTTTATGGAAGGGCCCAAAATATGAAGCAGAAGAATACATCAAAATATTGAACCAAAATGAGGTCAACCTACATTTCAGTGGGGAGATCAGTGCAACAGAGGTAAATTTTTTAGACCTCAAGATCTTCATAGCTGAGGTACAAATTTGTACCACGTTATACTGTAAACTAACTGCTGGTAATTCAGTGCTTGAAGCTAACAGTAATCATCCCCGCATTGCACTAGGAATGAAGATTATGAAATAGAAAAAGAAGGCGCTCTAGATAGATTTAGAAAAAGAGGCTACACTGAAGATGTTCTTAGTCAGGCCCAAGTGAGAGCATCAAAAATATCCTGCAATACTTTACTTAGAGACAGAACACCCAAAAATGAACCTGTCAATGAATTTAGGTTTATCACTACATTCTCAAACGATGCGGGGCATTAAATAAAATTCTACGGCGTCACTGGAACATCTTGAAAACAGATATTGTGATCGGCAAAACCCTTCAAGAGTTCCCTAAAGTCACCTATAGGAAGAGTCGTTCGATCAAGGACATGATTGTCCAAAGTTACTTAGCCTCAAGAGCGCTATATCCTAGGATCAATGAGATTACAGGATTTTTTCCATGAACACAGTGCAAAGCATGTAAGAACAGCACTAAAGTGCTTAGCTATACAGTGCCAGGGTGTAAAAAACCTAAAACAATAGCAAAGTTTATGTCATGTAATACATCATTTTGTGTATATTGCCTTAAATGTCCATGCCAACTTCTACACATAGGCAGCACGATTCATCCAGTAAAACGCCGCATTTTAGAACATGCGAGGGCAATTGACAAGAAAGATCCAGCTTATCCAGTAGCTGACACTTTGCTACACACCACAACAGTAATAGAAATCTTCTGAGCTACTTTAGCATTGATCACATTCCTAAGAATGAAAGAGGCGAAGACAGGGTGGAAAGACTGAGGCGCTTGGAATCCCAATATATAGTTGACTTACAGACCAAGATTCCACTCGGTCTGAATACTGAGGAGGAATTAGTAATACATTTGGGTTAGGATCAATTGAATTATTACAACTGATATTGTCTTTGTGTCTCTAAGCTTGAATATATTGTTGGGAGGTTCAATGAAATTTATGACTAGTAAGAAACTGGATTTTTGATCAAAGATTAAGCACTGCTGAGGCTTTGTGATAACAGTAAATGAAATGTGTGAATAATGCTTTATGAACAAGAATTATGGCTGCTCATCCAGAGCTTGATCGTGATTTCAGTACACACCTGGTTTTAATTATGGTTGCTCATCCAGAACATAAACGTTACCCTTAGTGTAACTATGATGTTGGTGAACACTGTGTTCAAATAAGTTTGAATGTGTAAATAATGATGAATTATTGGCCGCCTAAATGATTGAGGAAGAAAGAAAAATTTAATTTTTATCCGGTGTATTTACTCCTCCTTCTTTTAAATTTATCCTGGGTATGTCCACTTAGAATATATGGCGCTGAAAGTATAAATTGTCTGTAGGCTCATACAGAGCGTAATAGCCTGGGAGGAGTTTTTTACATATATGTATGTTTATATGCACTTTTCATGCAGAGAAATCATGATAGAGGGTAAAAAGATGAGAAGCAAATAGTGTAATTAGACATTCAAATATGGCGGCCGTAATGAGTGCGATGTCCTCTGTGGTAAAGAATGTCCTTTTTCTCTGATTATGTCAAAATAGGAAATGACATGTGATGTTTGGTTTAAAAATGCTGCTACTGCAATTCACTGAATGTTGATAAAGGCATCAGCCGAAAAGCGTTCGTTGTTTCAGAAAACCAGACAATAAAACGGGCTGCTTTTCCTCACTCGAGAGTGCCGTCTCTTCATTAATTTGAAGTTTGGAGCTGAAGATTTATCACGGTTCCACCACCGCGTATTTTGACGGGCACCCGCCCTGGAGTGCTGAGCGTACTTGGTGGATTGGGAGCTTATATATATATATATATATATATATATATATATATATATATATATATATATATATATATATATATATATATATATATATATATTTAATATACAAAAAGAGTTGCCTCTAGGTGGGATGCACTCCCAGGTGGAAATTACGCCAAAGCAAGGGCACACGCCATGAACAAAGTCCTTTTCTGGTTTCCTGCCAGATGCGTTTCGGGCCAACGCCCTCTTCAGTGGCAGACCATGTGACGTGACGGCGTGCGGCAACCACCACTAAATCCCCATAATATTAATAATGCTCAGGTGAACCACCTGAAGCAATGCTTCCTGGGACTGGTGGTTCAGTAAAACCCAAGTTGGTCGCCGCCGTCACTCACATTCAAAAATGTCTTTAAAAGGATTGCTGATGTTCGCGCCGGCAGCCCTGCATATAACAGGCACCTCCTGTTCCACAGTTAGCTGCCCCAATAAAGCAGCCGCGGACCCGCAAGGGTTTCGCGGTGGTGCATCCCGCAACCAGGCAGGCCGCTATACAAAATACAAAAAGAGTTGCCTCTAGGTGGGATGTACTCCCAGGTGGAAATTACGCCAAAGCAAGGGCACACGCCATGAACAAAGTCCTTTTCTGGTTTCCTGCCAGACGCGTTTTGGGCCAACGCCCTCTTCAGTGGCAGACCAAGTGACGTGACGGCATGCGGCAACCACCAGTAAATCCCCATAATAATAATGCTCAGGTGAACCACCTGAAGCAATGCTTCCTGGGACTGGTGGTTCAGTAAAACCCAAGTGGGTCGCCGCCGTCACTCACATTCAAAAATGTCTTTAAAAGTATTGCCGATGTTCGTGCCGGCACCCTGCATATAACAGGCACCTCCTGTTCCACAGTTAGCTGCCCCAATAAAGCACCAGCGGACCCGCAAGTGTTTCGCGGTGGTGCATCCCACGACCAGGCAGGCCGCCATACAAAAAATAAAAAGAGTTGCCTCTAGGTGGGATGCACTCCCAGGTGGAAATTACGCCAAAGCAAGGGCACACGCCATGAACAAAGTCCTTTTCTGGTTTCCTGCCAGATACGTTTCGGGCCAACGCCCTCTTCAGTGGCAGACCATGTGACGTGACGGCGTGCGGCAACCACCACTAAATCCCCATAATAATAATAATGCTCAGGTGAACCACCTGAAGCAATGCTTCCTGGGACTGGTGGTTCAGTAAAACCCAAGTTGGTCGCCGCCGTCACTCACATTCAAAAATGTCTTTAAAAGGATTGCTGATGTTCGCGCCGGCAGCCCTGCATATAACAGGCACCTCCTGTTCCACAGTTAGCTGCCCCAATAAAGCAGCCGCGGACCCGCAAGGGTTTCGCGGTGGTGCATCCCGCAACCAGGCAGGCCGCTATACAAAATACAAAAAGAGTTGCCTCTAGGTGGGATGTACTCCCAGGTGGAAATTACGCCAAAGCAAGGGCACACGCCATGAACAAAGTCCTTTTCTGGTTTCCTGCCAGACGCGTTTCGGGCCAACGCCCTCTTCAGTGGCAGACCATGTGACGTGACGGCATGCGGCAACCACCAGTAAATCCCCATAATAATAATGCTCAGGTGAACCACCTGAAGCAATGCTTCCTGGGACTGGTGGTTCAGTAAAACCCAAGTGGGTCGCCGCCGTCACTCACATTCAAAAATGTCTTTAAAAGTATTGCCGATGTTCGTGCCGGCACCCCTGCATATAACAGGCACCTCCTGTTCCACAGTTAGCTGCCCCAATAAAGCACCAGCGGACCCGCAAGTGTTTCGCGGTGGTGCATCCCACGACCAGGCAGGCCGCCATACAAAAAATAAAAAGAGTTGCCTCTAGGTGGGATGCACTCCCAGGTGGAAATTACGCCAAAGCAATGGCACACGCCATGAACAAAGTCCTTTTCTGGTTTCCTGCCAGACGCGTTTTGGGCCAACGCCCTCTTCAGTGGCAGACCATGTGACATAACGGCATGCGGCAACCACAAGTAAATCCCCATAATAATAATGCTCAGGTGAACCTCCTGAAGCAATGCTTCCTGGGACTGGTGGTTCAGTAAAACCCAAGTGGGTCGCCGCCGTCACTCACATTCAAAAATGTCTTTAAAGGGATTGCCGATGTTCGCGCCGGCACCCCTGCATATAACAGGCACCTCCTGTTTCACAGTTAGCTGCCCCAATAAAGCAGCCGCGGACCCGCAAGTGTTTCGCGGTGGTGCATCCCGCAACCAGGCAGGCCGCTATACAAAATACAAAAAGAGTTGCCTCTAAGTGGGATGCACTCCCAGGTGGAAATTACGCCAAAGCAAGGGCACACGCAATGAACAAAGTCCTTTTCTGATTTCCTGCCAGATGTGTTTCAGACCAACGCCCTCTTCAGTGGCAGACCATGTGACGTGACGGCGTGCGGCAACCACCAGTAAATTCCCATAATAATAATGCTCAGGTGAACCACCTGAAGCAATGCTTCCTGGGACTGGTGGTTCAGTAAAACCCAAGTGGGTCACCGCCGTCACTCACATTCAAAAATGTCTTTAAAAGGATTGCCGATGTTCGCGCCGGCATCCCTGCATATAACAGGCACCTCCTGTTCCACAGTTAGCTGCCCCAATAAAGCAGCCGCGGACCCGCAAGTGTTTCATGGTGGTGCATCCCGCAACCAGGCAGGCCGCTATACAAAATACAAAAAGAGTTGCCTCTAGGTGGGATGCACTCCCAGGTGGAAATTACGCCAAAGCAAGGGCACACGCCATGAACAAAGTCCTTTTCTGGTTTCCTGCCAGACGCGTTTCGGGTCAACGCCCTCTTCAGTGGCAGACCATGTGACGTGACGGCGTGTGGCAACCACCAGTAAATCCCCATAATAATAATGCTCAGGTGAACCACCTGAAGCAATGCTTCCTGGGACTGGTGGTTCAGTAAAACCCAAGTGGGTCGCCGCCGTCACTCACATTAAAAAATATCTTTAAAAGGATTGCCGATGTTCGCGCCGGCACCCCTGCATATAACAGGCACATCCTGTTCCACAGTTAGCTGCCCCAATAAAGCAGCCGCGGACCCGCAAGTGTTTCGCGGTGGTGCATCCCGCGACCAGGCAGGCAGCTATACAAAATACAAAAAGAGTTGCCTCTAGGTGGGATGCACTCCCAGGTGGAAATTACGCCAAAGCAAGGGCACACGCCATGAACAAAGTCCTTTTCTGATTTCCTGTGCCCTTGCTTTGGCTCACTATACAATTATTCATCTACTTTCACTTAACCCCCACCTCTAACATTCCCAATCCCCTTTACATCCTTTACTTGCAACTGTTTAACTCCAACTCTGTATTTAATTGTTGACCTTTGAACTCCTGTAACCTTTAACCTACTTCTATTAACATCTAACTATCTAAGTAACTTACATCTTAACTTATAATTTGTTGGTTAAATACCGGTGTAACTTTCCTGCCCCCCCCCCCTTTACCTGCTTCATCTCTGTTCACAACACTATTCTTAACCTGTAACCATTTCAAAAGTAGCTGCCAATCTCCACTCAGAAAAGGCCTTCCCCTTCTCTCTCAGACTTTTCTGACCCCCCCATTTAGGCACAGCTATCGTACTTTCTGGTGTTCAAGGCCATGTCGAGAGCTTACTTCAATTGTATCAAACAAAGCTCCATCCCATAGCAAGACAAATTTCCTTTAAAGAAATTAACTGCCTCATACTTAAACTCTGGGTGTTGCACCTGACCAAAACCCTTGTCCGTACAAAACACGTACACATCTCTGTTAATTTTCCACCTAGCTTTGTCACTGGCAGCGGGCTTTGCCGTCCCCCTCCACTGCCTCCGTGGGATATATTCTGTCCACAGGACGAACCATCCGGACCACTGTTTTCTGATTCCCATTAAGTCTCTCTTCTTCTGTTTTAACAAAGCTAAACCTTTACATACTACCAAGTAATTTCCCCCTAAATGTAAGACTAATATATCCAAGCATGTGTTTCAGTTCAACAATTTGCTTAAACATTCCAACATTTCTCGCCATCTCAACCTATCTTTGCCATGCCATGTGATCTTAAACAAACAGTCGAGCCCAAGATTCAAACCTTGACCTTCTGGATTTCATGACTTTCTGCCCATTTCACAACGAGTGTTCTATGATCCAAATAGACAATTCGGCCGCTTTTGGCCCCACCTAAGCACCTGAAAAGAACATATGAGAACCAACAATTGACAACCTCATCAACACCCTTGTTTCCCCAACCAAACATACCGGTGAAAACAATAAGACAACCAACACCCCAACTGCATGATCCTGTCCCTGCCTCAACCTTCCTGAGCTGCCTCCGAGGCCACCCTAATCCTGAACGGGTGTGTCCCTTAATATCCTGGGGCTTCCCCCAGTTTTGCCAGCGCCTTTTGCAAAACCCAGAGTAACTGACAGGAGGCCACCACTTACCCATTATTTTGACAATAAAAGTGCCACGCCTAGCACCACTGATTGCATTCAGATTAGCTCCCGACTGGACTGGGCACAGGCACGCATCTGGGAAAGAATGTAACAACACTGTCTTCCTCTTAGATCTTTGGTCTGTCTTATATTGTTGAAATCGCAATTCTAAACTACCCCACTCCCACTCCCTTCTCCTCCCCTCCACCTCTGTCCATTCAAACCCTGGCACTCCTTTCCTCCCCAAAAGCTCAGACACCCTGAATGTCCCAAAGAACATCTAGGACATCAATGTTGAAAACAAAACTGTATCCCCCCCCTCCCTCTCCATATCTCTGGCAGTACTCCAAATATGTTGCCTAAAAGTTCCCTTGACACTGGCCTTCTGACCCACACCTGACTACCTGTTTGCCTTGCCTATCCTTCTAGCATACGTCTCCCCATTTCCCAGGCCGATAGTTCATAACCCCAAAACAGCTTACCCATGAAGGCAATCCGCACCAGTTTCCCTGTAATCCTAATCCAAGATAACCCCTTTCGATCAACACCAGGATAAATTGCACAACAACTTCTTCCCTGACCCAAGACTCCAACTTCCACCTAGCCCAACTGACTAGAAACTCCTGCCAAGCCTGCATGTACGATTTCCTAGTGGATCGTGCCAGAGACCCTCCCACCAACTACAGCATCCTTTCTTGCCTATGGTCCACATACCTGCTGGCACAGGTGTCTTGACCTCACCCGCCTCCATAGCCAGCCTATGGAACCTCTACCACTGTGAATGAGACAAAGCACCCATGATGTCACTGTCCACCCCTGGCACATGCCTGACCTTAAATGCTATAGCATGTTTAAAGCAGCCCATTACAAAGACACGCAGCAGCTTAAGCGTCTGTGAATCCCTTGTCGACTGTTTTGTTTATCACATGTACCACATGTTGTCTACTCTAAAAGGAGCCTTCCTGTGTGCCAGTTCCAGCTCCCAGAGAGTGGCTGCTACCACTAGAGGAGAAAATTGTAGGAAGGCAATGCTTCTGCCCCCATATTTCCATTTCCTCGGTCACTCTTCCACATACCACCTGCCCTGCCAGTACAACCCAAAACCGATGCCCCCTGTTCGTCAGAATATATCTGCACGTCCCATTCACACTCCTTTGGGGTCACCATTGGGATGCCATTGAAATCCTTCAGAAACCTGTGTCACATGCTTAAATCCTATTTCGTACCTGCCGACAAGCGCATGTGATGGTGTGGTAGTGAGAGCCCAGATAAAGACATGCATAGTCTCCTACAAAATGTCCTCCCTGTCCTCACTACTCTGCACGCAACGTTCAAATGCCATAACATCACCTGTACTTTCTTAACTGTCACTTTTGGCTTTGCCAACATACTGTCAAGCAACATCTGCATGTAAAGTTTCTTGTCTATTGGGAGATGCACCTCCATTGCCACTGAATCCAGTTCCATCCCCAGAAATGATAACACTGTGCTTGGACCTTGTGCCTTCTCTGGTGCAAGAGACACTCCTAGTTCACCCATGAGCTTGTGAAAACTTGCCAACTTCTGTTGACAGTCTGCTGAACCGGGTTGACCCACCAGGAAGAAGTCATCAAGGTAGTGTGTCACCATATCCTTGCCCGTCTGCCATATAAAAACCCACTGTAGGAAAGAGCTGAAATGCTCAAACAGGGCACAAGAGATGGAGCACCCCATGGGTAGTGCTTTATCAACGAACCACTGTCTGTTGAACTGAATCCCTAACAGCTGAAAGTCTTCCGGATGTACCAGCAACAGCATACAAGTGGATTTCATATTGCATTTTGCCATCTGTGCTCCGTTTCCCACCTTTTCCACCAGAGCCCTGGCAACATCCACTGATGAATATGATATAGAAGTTACTTCCTCAGATATAGAATCATTGACGGATGCTCATTCCAGCCAAGACAAGTGTTGTATGAGGCGAAATTGACCCTTCTCCTTTGGTACCACCCCAATGGGTGAGACGATCAGATCAAACATTGGCCATGTACAAAAATGGCCCTGCCATCTTTCCCTCCTGGTCTTCTTTTAGCAGTTTTGCCTGCACCACCCATTTATGTAATTGCGCTGACCCTTAGTTCTCCGCCCACCTACTGAATCTTGGTCCCTCGTACCCTAGCCTGAATCCCTCCCGAGAAACCTTCGCTTAAAAATTATGCATCCTCTCTGATGAGGTAGTGTATCAACTATGCGTCTAAATAGTGTGTTTTAATTGGCGTATGAGCCTTTACCCATATTCCCATGTGCCCCGTGTCCTCTCCTGCTCCCTACTGTCTGATTCTCTTGCTCGCCTCTGTACGTGCTGTTGTACTGGTTCCATTTCCCTGTCTGCTGTCTCTGACAGCAATTCTCAGCCCTGAAGCACTGCACGAGGGGATGTCTTCCTGTGCACTTGGGGCACTCGTGCCAGAATCTACAATATTCTCTGGTGCAAGGACCTTTGTTAAAATCTCAGCATGTCCCCTGCACTCTTCCCTGGTTCCTCTGACTAGTCCCCACCCCCGCACGTGGGGTGGGTTGGAAAGGGCCGATACACTAATAGAAGGCCGCTTGCAGTAAATGTGGTGTTCCTGAGCTTAACTGAACCCATTGCCTCTTGATATGTCTGTATTAATCTCCTCCAGTTTTGCTTCTGGGTTCCATGCTAACCGCACCCAGAATTCCTCATCATAATGTGATCAAGCATAACTCCCATATGTGATATGAGCTCTTCTGATCACATCTATCTATTTGCACAAGGAGACACACATCTCCACTTCCCAGGACCCTGTGTGTACCCCAACCAGTGCCTTTACACTGTTTTCCCCTTTCTGCGTAGACCTTTCATTACCTCCAGCGAGATAGCAGTAGGACGTAGTACACCCTTCCAGCCCATACCCTCTCCCCTGTTGCTCTGGCGCTCCTCCAGTCAACCCAGGGGCCGCATTGAGCCATCCAGGTTGGTGCACTGCCGAGGCCACCCAGGACCTTCATGTGGCAGTGTCGTAGCCGTCCCTCGTCACCATCCGGCTGGCCGCACTAGACACTGCCATCTCTTCCCCTCTGGGTTTCTGAGCCGCATATGACTCTCCGGAGTTTGCATGCCCACATTGTCAATGCTAATGCTCCTGTAATGCAAAGGGAAGGTCCAGCAAGCCGGGGTTAGTAATCCAACCTGCCTGCCCCCTCCCTTCTGCAGGCATCCATTGCCAGCACCCTCCACTGCCCTGACCTTTCTTCCTTGCTCCCTCTTCTCCCCACTCTCTTACCCATTGCCCAGCAGAGAAAGTTCTACTGCCCTTGGCCTCCCAACCCTCACCATAGGCCGTCCTATGTGCTGGCCCTCTGCCCTTTTCCACCCTTTGGCACATATATATCCTGATCGGTGGCCTCACTTCTTCTTCCTGTTCTTTCATAGACCCTCTTCCCTGCTCCTCTTCATCACACCATTCTAACATTGCCACCACTAATGCTGTCACTGGGCCCACCTTCTGGCCTTTGGTGGTGCAGGCTTCCATCCCCCTATGATCCCCTCTGTCAAGTATGCTTGTGGCCGAGACCGCCTTCTGTTGCCACCCCCTTGCCTCTGACCAGCATGATCCCAGCCCCCAGGGGGCCCTATCTAGCCACCCTCCCATCTCCGGTGATACTGGGGGCCCCCGCAGTGGCACTAACAGCTCCCCAGCCAATCTATCTGCCTTCCAGCTCCCTTCCCCAACCATATCCCCCATGCCATCCTGCTGACCCTGCCTAGTGTGATCTGCCTCCTTTGTGGCCCCATTTTTTCTCCTCTGGAACCTTCTGTCCCAATTCCTTGCAGCATATATTATTCTTTCCATCTTCTTTGAAAAATACCTTCTTTTTATTCGCTGGCCCCATGCCCAAGGGCCCAACTCCTGCTCATCCTGCCCCTCCCCTTATGCCCCCTGCTGGCCCCCTGTCTTTTGTTTATCCTGATTGTGCTGCTTAATATCCTGCTCGGAAACTGCTGTCCTTGCGGCCTTCATTTTGTTTTCTTCTACCCCCACAGGCAGCACTGTTTGCAGTGTGCAAGCCCCACCAGCCATAAATTGTAGCGTGGTGCCCTGTCCCCCACTCCCTCTTCTCTTCGCACCAGGGGCCACTCCCCTGACTCTTGAGCGGCCCCTGCTACGTACCTGTCTTTCTCTCTGTGCTGCCCACGGCTGTGGCGGTGAGAACGCCTGCATTGCTGCAGCCACACCGCTCGCAGCTTGACGCGCCGGGCACGCTGCCACCTGGCACGCTGCTCATCTGGCATAAGCAGGTCCATGCGCCTTGCCTCCACTAGCAGGCGCATGGCTTCCTGCATTCACTTGTCCACTGTGATCAGCTTTACGGGAAAACATTTCCCTTAACTAAAATATTACAAGCCCCTGTGTCACCTCCCCAAAATGGTGTCACCTCCCCAAAATGGTGAAAGGGCAAGGTATATATTTGGTCTACAAGCCCAGAACGGTTATAGCCCAAAAAGAGCCCATATGGGCTCGGGCTGCACCACTGGCCCAAAAACAAGGGGGTTGGGGGGCACACCTCCCTGCGATCGGCTTTCCCCCAAAGCCCCATTTTCAGGCACTCTTGAATATGGAATGTCACGTAGAAAAACATATATTGAATATACATATATTGAATGTACCCAAAGGTGTGAGGCAGCTCTGATTTATTAAGAGCACATTATGCATTACTCCTCGTGTGGCGTGCGTGATAGTATTCCCGCTTTTATTTCACAACATCACTCGAGCTCTTTTGAATATTTTGCCTCTTTTTTGCTATTTACAGCCTACTGTACATTTCAAGATGCGAGACACGCAACAGAGGGAAAATATATAAAAATCAAGGAAAGCGGTGGCCACCTCACATGGTAACTCATATCAAGCTTCGTGTGACATGCTGAAGCATTTTTCATCAACACTCACACGTCCGCATTCATATTCTGAATAGATCCTGAGTTGAATTCTCCGAAGACGCTGCAACAGATAAAGGCTTATTACACGGAACAAAACCAGGCAGTGTGAGAAACGGGATTGTGTTAGAGCAACGCTGACAGTGAGATGTCAGAAAATTAAAGATCAATCAAAGCATAAAAGCATAATAACATTTTTCTGTGATAACACTGATCATGATATAGTTATAGCTTGAAAAACAGGCAGGGTACATAATAACAACGTTAAAAAAATGATGCGCTACCTTATAAATCCTACGTCGGCACTTTTGATCTTGGCTTTTATTTTAATACCCTGAAATGTATTCTGCAATTTATTTATTTTTTTACATTTTTCGAAACCAGAACCCAGATTGAAATCGTTTTCAAAACGATTCATTCAGAGAGGAAATCAAATCTTGGATGTAAAAAAAAAAAAATCCTCGGTTGCCTCGATAGTGCGGAAATGTTTCTGTTAAAAGCATTTCTCATAATTCGAGTCAATGCATATTACCCAAGGTGAATCCCATGGGGTTGTAATAAAAATATAAATGTGTTTATTTGCCCAGACAAAGAGTCGCTGGATGATCCAGATTACAATCTCGAAAATGTGAAAAACCTGCGCCTTTCCTTCTTTCTTTTTCCAACCTTTGTAAGAAGGACAAGTGCTGCTGGGCGAAGAATACATGAAGGAAAAATCCGTGATACGCATTATGCGGCTTGGTTCAGCTGCTTGCGAACCTGTTCATTGACGATAGTTAGAATTGTACTTAGTCAAATGCTCACGGCATTGTAAAGAGATGTGCAGACAAAATGGACGGCTTGTCTGATTGAGCGTCGTCAGTTTGTAAACTGCGACCTCAATTGGCTTCTTCAAATATTAAATCTAGGCCCTCTTGAACGGGAGGGACGCACTCGAATGGTCAGTTTGCTGGCTTTGTTGAGTTTGTGTTTGCAGGCACAGCACATATTATACCGTGCCTGAAATATATTGAGGTGGTGTCTTGGTCTGTATAGGCCCCCTCAGGCTTGAGTGACATTCTGTCAACGCTTCACTCTCATCAGGGGCCAAATGGCAGGCCTCACACCCCGGAAAAGATGAAGCTGTGATTTGTTGATGATAGATTTACTCACAAGTTGGCAGTCTCCATAAAAGTGGATTAGATACAAGAGTCACTAAAATGAAGACGGGTGTCAGTGGGTGCACTTCCCAAGGAAGATTCAAAAATACTGTGCAGTGTGGACAAAAACCCTCAAATTAAATGACTTTCTGTACAAAGGAGTCCCTTTGAGCTGCTTAGTTTACATTCACATTTCAGCAGACTCATTTGCTGGTTAAGGAGAGACCATGTGCAGGAAACTGGAGTATATTTAAGGAAAAACTAAGAAAAGTAATCGTGGATTTTTTTGTCAAAAAGTAAGACAAACAGTATAGATACAGCCTAATCTCGGGCAGTGCAAGCACCACTCTCATAGAATAGGTACATATGTCTTACAACTGTGTCGTTGGTAGATGTTTTTAAGTCCAGTGGCATAAGAGAAAAGCCTCGTCTCTTCACAGTTATGATTAAAGGAGTGATATATTTTCCTTTGTGGTGTTACTCACCAACGCTATCAATTTACTTATTTTTATTCAGAAATGTTTTTCTCCTTAAATGGACAAGACCGGAAAAGTCAAAGCCAATAGCTCTGAATTTGGCAAACCCACAATTTAATTAATGTTCAAACATTTTCAATTCGAATAAAAAAATTAAACATTAATAATAGTAGCAATACTGTGGGGAGTTGCCAAGCCCTACCAAAAAAAAAAAAAAGCATTTGCAATGCAATAGGTCTAGCATTTACGCGAGTTTAAGCTATTGGCATTGTAAATGACAATGCCTTTTATTTATGTTTTAAAAACTGTTAGACCTGGCACCATTGGCGTGGGTCTCCCTTCCATTTTTTGCTGTGCCTCGTGTTTTTGCTGGTTATAGATGCTTTGGGCACTGCGCCACTGCCGTTCAGTGCCACAGTGCAAGTGCTCCCTATGGTAAATTGATGTATGGATTAGTGACTCCATGATTGGTTGGTTTGGTGTACTTGTCAGACCCTAGTACAGTGCACTGCGTGTGCCCAGGGCTTGTAAATCAAATGATGCTGGTGGGCTTGCAGCACTGGTTGTGCCACCCACAGAAGCAGCCTGTAAAGTGTGTCTCAGGCCTGCCATTGCAGAGCCTGTGTGCAGTCTGGTACTGCCATGTTGACTGGGCGAGTGCACCCACTTGCCAGTCCCTAAACCTTCCCTTTTCTTCATATCAGACACCCCTATGGTAGGTCCAAGGGCAGGGTGCAATGTAAGTATAAGGTAGGACATGCCCTGGTGTGTGTGGAATGTCCTAATAGTGAATTACAGCCATTTTCGTTTTTCACTATTGCAAGGCTGCCTGTTCCCCATAGGCCAGAATGGGCAGTTTGATTATAACATCTTATAATCCTAACTGACCCAGGGAACATGGTAGAAAAACGAATTTAGTATGCCTGAACTCAGAATAATAAAATACATCTTTTAGTGAAGTTGGTTTTAACATTCTGTGTTTGAAAATTCCACTTTTAGAAAGTAGGTATTTTCTTGCCTAACTATCCAAGCCTGCCTCTGCTACGTTGTGTATTCCTTCTCTGGAGTTTGAGTGACAGGGGCTGGGGGATTCCAGGAGACAGGGTGAGTCAGCACAGGGCTGAATAGAGAGATCTCCATGTCGAGTGGTGGGAGGAGTTGCACCTGGGACCTGAATAGGGCTGTGCCTTCTCTCCACAATGCTGGCTCCACCTCCTGTGGTGCGTCTGATGTCCCTGGCCCACACTGTCAAAGGAAAGAAGGAGTCCTGTAAACAAAGTGCTCCAGAACTGACCAGAACTGGTTTGGACTAGGCAAAGGCCTCTCTGCCTTCAGAGAACAAAGAGAATATGAGTATAAAAGGGGGACCCAGACCCCAGATCTTTAGATCACTTTTGGGAAACAAGAAGAACCTTTGCTGAGGAGAGGAACCAGAGAGAAACTGAAGGAGGAGACTATCCCTAAGCTGAGTGCTGTTTGGGGGATTGGCCTGCAGTGGTTTCCTGACTGAAAGAAGAAAGGAGAAAGGAACTTTGTGCTACTTTCATCAGCTTGTAAAGGATCTCCAAGGGCTTGAAGATTGAGCTTGCCTCCTGCTGAAGTCTCAGAGACAACAGACTTCACCAACCAGCTCCCCTGAATTCCCTTGCTGGGAATTTGAAGTGCCTGCTGTTGTGCTGGGCCTTCTGAAGGACTGCGTGTCGCAGGGAGCTGGAAGCGCGACTCACGGAGAAGAAGCGTGATGCCGCCGCAGCCGCTGTCGTAGCATCACTGAGTAAGGGTGCCGCTGCTGCCGCATCGCATCACCGAAGTACCTCGCATCGCCGGAGAAGAGTGTTGCCGTCGCAGCAGACGCCGTCACATCACTGGAGAAGCGTGTCGCATGGCCTGTCGCGGCTCAGAAGATTCGCAGAGTCACCGCACGGCCGCCGGGCATGCACGCATCGCTTTGTAGTTGTCGCATCAAGGAGAAGACGCCATTTTTGTTGCATTGCATCGGACCGTCATCGCATCACGGCGCTGCTGGTCGCATCGCCACGGAAGCGCAGTAAGAAACCGACGCATCACCTCCCCACGCCGAGAAGAACCAACGCATCACCGTCCCCTGCGCAGCAGTAGGGAACTGACGCCTCACCGTTCTTGCGTGTAAGGAACCGACGCATCACCTTCCCTGCAACACTTTCGTTATATAGCGTTACGCATCCAAAGGGTCATTGAACAATAAGTGTTGCATTTACCATCTAAAGAGAACTAAGCTATTTCTACCATTTTAAGTACAGTATTGTGGATTTTTGTCGTTTGTGATCTTGTGTTAAGTCTATATAAAAAATACTTATTTTTGATATACAACCTGTGTAGTGTCCATCTGTAGTGTTGTCACTATATTACTGTATGTGTTCACAAATGCTTTACACACTGCCTCTGAGATAAGCCTGCCTACTCGTGCCAAGCTACCAAGGGGGTGAGCAGGGGTTATTTTAGTAGTGTATCCCCCTTACCCTGACTAGAAGCAAGGGTCCCTATTTGGACAAAGGTACCTACCTCTGCCAACTAGAGACCCCAAGTTCTAACAAAAACGAAAACAAAAATAAAAGGCATTGTTATTTGCAATGTCAATAGCTCAAACTCGCGTAAATGCGAGACCTATTGCATTGCAAATGCTTGTTAGATTAGTGAGTAGAAACGCTCCCTTTCGGCCAGCACGGCAAATTAATTAAATAAACAAGCACGGCCGCTAAAGTGAAAGCGGACCGCGCTGCAAATAAAAAAAAATAGTGCTTACCGTCTTATGAAGGAGACCGTGTAACGCCACAAGTAAAAGATCCAGTACTCATGGGAGGTAACAAATGGCGTCAGGGCGGTAACAAGGAGGGACTAAGAAGCCTCATTATCAATCGGAAGCCAGCATTTACCAAGGACAATGACACCAGCCAATCAAAAATATGGGCGTAGAGAAGGCGAGGCTTTCACAGCATATTCGACTACTGCATGCCTTGCAGGGTGAGTAGCGCATGCGCGCTGCCGCTAGGCTCGACCTAAAAAGAAAAAGCTGTAAGAAGTATGCAAAAATGAAGAAATGAAAGAAGAGATTGACCCATCAGCCCAGTCACTTAGGTGCACTTTTTAGGTAGATGTGCACATGTGATTGGAAAAAATGATGCCGTTCACAGTACAAGAGAGCCAACAACTGAAGCAGGAGGACCAATTGCACCATGCTGGAGTGAAATCAAAAGGGGCAGAAGCAAAATGCCAATGACATTTTAACAGACTAAACGAGAAATTTGTCTTTCTTAAACCCACTCTGTTTGTATGTATGTCTATATTTTTATTTAGGATTGTTTTCAATACATGAGGTTCATGAGGCAGCTTAAATTGTCTCTAGCCAAGACCTAAAATTCCCATGCCTTATCCCCAATTAAATCTTCACTTCACTGTAGTAACTGACAGATGGGTCATTCTGTGTCACATGATTCATTGTGCACATTTATCATTCTCAAACCCAAGATATTTAAGTGTTGTGCATCCGAGATTGAAAAAGAGCTTGAATGGCAGATGCACTTTATTAGCCCTCACATTAGGGGCAGTAATCTGTTAGCCATTGTGAAACTATAGGCAAGTAGACCTTCAAACAGATGTTTGTGTAGCAGAGTTTTTTTAAAATAAATCGCTACTGGTTTGATTACTAAAGAAAACAATAACTCATATGCTTTAAACACATATTTTAAAATTCTGGTAAAAGTAGTGGTACAGATGTATGTCTTGGTGTATACTGCAGAGGCGCTGGAATTCTGCAGCAAAAAGGGAGACAGTTATGCTGCAGGTGTGGCTAAATTGTGCATTAAGGGAGACTGATCATGCCGCATATAAAGGCACATTATGCTGCCTACTTAATGGCATTTTGCCTAGCTACTTTGACATTTTAACAAGGATTGATACGCAGGGAGCCCAATGCAACAGAAAACTGTACAAGTTCAACAGATCTTTTTCATACTACTATTCAAGAACAATTTATGACTTTATCCTTAATGAAAGAACATACCTTATTGTGCGTTCTGCATCATGACTTAAGCATGGTACATTATGCGGAGCAATGGGCATACTCTTTTGCTGAGGAAGAAGCTGTGAAGCATACTTTAGCTTCCTGTCATATATAGGACTCCTTAATTGCCAGTTAAGTAGTTTGGCCCGAGATGCTGTAAAACACCACTACATCATATATAAAAAAGAATGCTATTTTACTCTCATGAATATACAATATTCACATTTTTCTGCTGTTGACATTCATTTAGTATGGACCTTTTCCTGTTGATGTCATCGTTTGAAAGAATTATTCTCATGAAATCATTTGTCCATATATCACTTTTGAAACTTTAGCATTTCTGATGGGTTACACAACCATGCAAGTGTAATCAGCTAGAGCTTGAAAATAAGGACAAACTGCCCAGTCTACGAGCATTACTACAGCAGTAGACCAGGAGAGCAGTAGCGGCCTGTGGTGGGAGTGCTGCCAGGCGGTGACGCGGGGCGGGGGAGGGGCAGGGTGGGGGGTAGTAAACTATGGAATACGACCGCACAGAGGTAAGTTAACAAACAAATAAATAAAACGAATTTCGTTGCAAGCGCTGCATCGCCAAATGCGATGCAGCAGGTGCAACGAAATTCGTTTTATTTGTTTGTTTACTTACCTCTGTGCGGCCGTAGTTTACTACCCCCCACCCTGCCCCTCCCCCGCCCCGCGTCACCGCCCGGCAGCACTCCCACCACGGGCTGCTACTGTAGGAGAGCGACATTTATGTCAGGAGAGTGGATCCGTCACAATCAGGTGACTCATTGCAATGGGTATTCAGGAAGCCTTTTCTTGAGACATACAGCCAACCTGGCAGGGCAAAGGGCACAGTACTCTAAGAGACATGCTTGTTCAGGCCCATCATAATCAAGAAGGGTCATGGGACAGACTCCATGTACCACGTTCCCGACAGAACCTTCACAACTACTAGCTGATGGTGACTTTGAACAACCATATCCACAATAAAAAATTCCTGCAGCATAAGGGCAACCATGTTGGCTCTGCTTTACAGAACATGCCAAGGAGACATAGAATTGTATAGGCTTAACCACACAAGGCCTCGTATAAGCAGGAAAATTGGCAGACCAACCTCCAATAACTTTCAATAACTACTCCATTGCTGTTTTATATGACAGATCCACCATCAAACCTGCAAATGTTTTAGACAACCTCACAGTAGCGGCTCCTGGAGGGAGTTCCGCCGGGCGGTGACGTGGGGTGGGGGAGGGGCAGGGTGGAGGGTAGTAAAAACCAGAATCCGGCCGAACCGAGGTTAGTTAGCAAAAAAATAAATAAAACAAATTTATTTGCACGCGCTGCATCACCAAATGTGATGCAGTGCGCGCTACTGAAATTTGTTTTATTTATTTTTTGCTAACTTACCTCGGTTCGGCCGGATTCTGGTTTTCACTACCCCCCACCCTGCCCCTCCCCCGCCCCACGTCACCGCCCGGCGGAACTCCCTCCAGGAGCCGCTACTGCAACCTCATCATAGGCAACAAACCTGACCTACTCATCACAGAGATCTGGTTCACAAACTTCTTCACTCGCTTACCTCAGAAATATTGTCTTTTGACTATATTCACACCCTTGATGACAGATGATCGGGGAAGATTGAGGGGTATTCATGGTGCACAAAACACTTCTCCACATCCCCATGTGTCTCCACAAAATAAGATTTGAAGAAAACGCATGCACATAGGACTATTCACCAATGCCAAATGTGAAATATCTGACACGCTTACTACCAACCTGTCTAGAGGAGGCGTTCTTTGTACACTTCCGCATGCTGCTCACTCAAATCTTTAAATGTAACCACCTACTCATGGTATCAGACTTTACCATTGGGCTGGAATATGACTCAACCATCTCAACCACATAATTCTTAAATGTATTTGACAGCTTAAATACAACTCACAACGGGGCCTATTGCCTAGATAGGATGCTCCAAC
Organism: Calotriton arnoldi; assembly: GCA_963921515.1. Lineage (NCBI taxonomy): Eukaryota > Metazoa > Chordata > Amphibia > Caudata > Salamandridae > Calotriton > Calotriton arnoldi. The sequence goes on along the minus strand of CAWUFW010008448.1, from coordinate 278,642 downwards.
ATAGAATGTAACTCAGCAACATCAACACCATGCTTGTCAGAGTCTGACAAAATATTTAAATTCCCAACACGTTAACAAAGCATAAATGTGGCAAATTAAAACATCTCTTTTCATCTCCATCAAATAAAAATGATGATACTACATTTAACGGCTAGAAAGCAACCTAACCAAACTCAACCTAAGCAACCAAGCTCATCATATCCTTAAAGCCTTCTCTACAAATATAGCAGTGTACATGTGAACCCCTTCAAAAAATGAAAAACAACCCATAATAACCCTTGATTCAACAAAAGACTAAAACCTTTCAAAACGAAATGCCACAATTTGGAACCCAGCTGGAGTAGGAACCCTGATCCTTCAACACAAAATAGTCTCAAACATACTTTTACCATGTGTACAAAAAGGAATAATACTCAGAAAGAAAAGCCATCAACAGCAATCACAAATAGTTCACAGTAATTCAAAATGTAAATAAACCACAACTAACAGTCACCAGCCTCTCATAGGGTACAGGACATATGCAATTATTGAAAATCATAGCTATTATCACACTCACCAATGATATTACACACAACATCTTCTGTCAACCCCATATCAAAGTGTTCCCCCTCACACCCACTAGGCCAACAGAAATACTCCCACTCTTCCAACAGCTCAGACTAGGCAAATAATCATATGACTGTATCCAGTTATAATTGAAGCTACTCAAACAGACATCCTAGTACCGCCTGTTATAGATTTCATAAACAGCTCCCACAAATACATGAAAGTTTGTCCCTCTCTGAACCACTCCACAGGGACCTTTCTTCTCAAAAAGCCTCCATGCACCCAGAAGGCCCAAACAAATACGCTTGCAGCTCAAAAATCCTAGAAAAAGCTGCTGCAGCTCAACTCCAGTCTCACATCCAAACCAATAAAATCCTAGATAACCACCAATCTGGATTCTTTCTCCAGCCCCTGCACTGAGATTGTAATCAACACATAAGATAGCTGACCAAGGATAAACATATTGGTGGACAATATGTCTCAATGTGTTATTTCATATTATGTAGGTCGTATTTTGAAAATATGAGCTTCACCACCGAGATGGTCTTATGATGTCAAGAACATAGATAAACAGTTGAAACGCCATGTGTAGTCCCTCCAATGGAAGAACCTGGATTTGATTCCTTTAAGGAACTGTAGATCATCTGAGTAGATGTAAAGATTTAGGCAAAGCTGATTCCACAGCATGGAAGTTTGGTAAGTAAATCCTTGGTTCCGCGGTGGGCCCTGTGAAAGAGGATCTGTGTCAAAGAGTGCAGAGTACCAGATGGTGACAATTTTTACAGAATTATCTCCTCATAAAGGAGGGTTGCCCATGAAAGAAGGCTATGAGGGGTCAAATGCCAGAGCTTTAACGTTAACATGTTTATTTACTGGGAGCCAGTGCAGCCTATTGAAGGCATGTAAGAAGTGATCATATATGAGCTTCAGAAGCAGCGGTGTTCTGAAAGCATTGAAGCCAGGCATCTTCATAATCTTGGAGACACTGATAAATGTCATTACTCTAGTTAAGGCCTGATGAGAATAGAGGGTTGACGGCATGAATGCGGTGGGAAAAATAAAAAAAGCACAAGTCTACAATGTGGATGTCTCATATAGAAAATAGAAAAAAATGTTTGGGACATGAAAGCTATTTGAGCATTTAGAGAAAAAGCTGAGATGATCATAATGCTTAGATCTCTCACAGTTTTGGATGTCAAAGTGCATACTTCTATTTCCAAATGATAGAGGCTGGGACTCAATAATGGGAAGACAGATTCCTACAGAAGAAACTATGGTTTAGATGGATTTCTTTTTAAAAGAATGGCTGCCATCTAGGTTTTAGCTATCCATACCACCCTCAAAATCAAAACACAGACATATCAATGGATGAGTCCCTCAGGTGATCATCTACATACATTATAAAATGAAACGTAAGGGTTTCATACACATGTTAAGCTCCCTTGGGACTAAAAAGGATGTAAAGAGATCGTTTGAAACATAAATTCTGATCACAGGTAGTTTCTAAAGCAGGATCAAATGGCCAGGCGCTTAGAAGTCTAAAATAGCATTAGCTCACTGTCACTATCTAGATCCATTCTAAAATTACCTAAGAATGACATCCGCTCTAGTCCATTTCTTTGCATTGGCTGAGTGTCCAAACAATTGGTTATTTAAATAAAGATCTGGAGTTATAAACAAATAACCCTTTCTTATACCTTCGGTACAAAGATGGAAGATATTGGCTGATGATTTGTTTTTGGGTCAGTTACATTAAGCTTATGTTTCTTCAATAGTAGTGTCACAACTGCCTCCTTAAAAAAAATCAACAACAGTATTTTTGGGTGGTTCATTAATAAATTGCAAAGGAAAAGAGACTGTCATAAAATCAGGTTCATCTTTACAGAACCTGTCAGCACACAGATCTCACAGTAAATGAAAAGGGTTACTTGTATCCCATCGTTAGGATGCATTTGCCTCAGGGTTGTATCTTAGCCAAAGATGTAAAGCCAAAGATGATGACATTTGCCTACAGTCAACTTTGCCCAACTATATTTCCTCAATTGTTGCAGAATCATCAGATGAGTTAGTTTGGTTGTGCACATGAGTAAGATGCATCAGGGTGGCGACGCCTCACTGCAAACCCCCAAGATTTTACCATAGACAAGTGTCCTCAAGCATCAGCTGGGGAACTTTAAAAAAGGGAATCAGTATATACATATATATTTGAGAACACATGGAACCAATTTTTAAAATCTGCATTTGTTGATTGCACATTATACAACTCTTGCTGTGGCTTGAAATTTTCCAGCCCACTCTCCTATTTTCTTTCCCTTCGCATTTTCCTTGCGCATGAGCCTGCAATCTTCTCCTTTCTCCATTTTTTGGTAACAATTAATACTACAGTTCTACGTATTTGAACATATATGCTATAGGCTGTGTATTAACCTATGTGATGTAATACTGCAATGTACATTTCCTTTGTAATTGTGTGTTAAGTGTAATGCTTATTGTTAGAAATGGGATTTCTGGTTGGCTAAGGCTTGCGCCAAAGCCAGGCAGAAACCACCACTCTAGTCAGGGCAAGGGAGTTACCCGCTGAAGATACCCCCTGCTCACCCCCTTGGTAGCTTGGCACGAGCAGTCAGGCTTATCCCAGAGGCAATGTGTAAAGCGTTTGCGCAACACACTCACACAGCAGCAACACACTAGGCCCACCACAAAAGAAACTCCACACAAGGTTATATATAAAAATAGCCCTTGTATTATCCAAAACACATTAGAATAGTAATCACACAATATACACTGTGCCAACTGGCACTAGGCAATATTCACAGGTGATTATATACAAGACAGGGCCAATCGGGCCACTGTCAGAACCATCACAAAAGCACAAGTAGCAAATGTAAAACACAACCAGTACCGACTGGCACTAGCACTTAGGCATAAATCACATTGCGCATAAACACATTATGTAATAACACGCAGTGCACCATAGAAACACTAATTAGGTGCATACATCACCTTAGTGTAATCGCTGAACTGCCCCCAGGCCAACTGGCCTTCTACTGGGGCTCAAATGCCCTATGTCCACAATGTCAGGGCTCTGGGGGGCACCTCTCCAAAAGGGCCCCTCGGGCTGCTTCAGCAGCGAACACAAAGTGCGCACAGGCGCCGGGGCCTGGGGTGCATTCACCCCTCCTTCTCCTAAAAGTACCGGCCCTCAAACGTTGCAGCTGCCCGCTCTTTCTTCCGGAGCAGCTGTGGCGAAATTAGCCCGGGCACCACTGGGCCTTTGGAGCCCCACTCCGGGACTCTACAATAAACTGGCCTAATTGTTGCAGCTGCCCACCACAGCGGTGCAGCTGTGAAGCCAACTAGGCACTGGCACCTCTGGGCCTTGGGAGCGACCACCGGGGGGAAGGCACCGACAATGTGCCTCGACTACACCCCCCACCAAGCTTACGCCTCAGCTCCCACTCACCGGCTCTTCTGCTGTGCGGCCAGACTCAGGCACAGCCAGGGCTCCCCTCCATGCAGGTAGAAGGTGGGATAGGCTCTCCTAGGGAGCCCGCGATGCTCCTTCTTCGTACGCTGACACACGGGGCTCCCCTCATGGCTACGGGAGCCCCGCCTCCAGTCAGACCGCTTCCTCCTTGTGTTGCCAGCCTTGGGGATCACCGAGCGGCGTCTCCCTTGATCCAGCAGCCCTCCTTGGCTTACTAGTGGACACAGCAGCGCGGGGTAGGCTTCCGCCCACACGTGGGCTCCACGGTGTCTCTTTCTACGCGGCGGGGGCAAAGGAACCGACAATGTGCCTCGGGCTCTCCCCGCTGCATCCGCCCCACTTCCGCTTCTCCGCACTTCACCCGGTCCCCCGTTCTGGGACCAGGACTTCGACGTGGAGCCCGCGAGGCTCCGGACGTCCATGAGGCCGCAGGTCCCGCCCACAACCAGCAGCTTTTCATGCCTTCCTGGTCGCGTTGGCCGCGGCCCGGCAACTTTCTCTTGGCGTAGAATGTGGGGTGGGCTCCCGCTTCAACGGTCCTCACATGCGGGGTGGGCACCCGCCGGAAATACGCATAAATGCGGGGTGGGCCCCCGCAAAAGTACAGGGAAATGCGGGGTGGGCTCCCGCTCCGTCACCGGGCAGCGCAGGGGGAATCCCACACGCCGGGATTCCCTCGGGGCACGCCGCAGCCCTAGCGCTGCATGACCCTTGCGCTTCTTCTTCTCCTCACAATCCAAAGATAGCGCTCACAAGGTGCTACGGTCCTCTTGCCGTTCAAGGGGGACAGCTGGGTCCAGGCAGGCCAGGACACACGCTCTCCAACAGGGAGGCAGTCCCTTGTGGCGGTCTCCTCCTGGGGCCCAGCAGCAGCAATTCTCTCCCCAGCCAGATGAACAGCCCCCCAACCACAAGGGGCTCTAATACTTATACCCCTCCAAGCCTTTGAAGTCTTTGTGCTCAGGGGCCCTGTCTAAATCCATTCTGGGAGTCTCCCTGCCAGTGGCACCTTCTTCCTTTGATAGTCGGGCTCTGGCTCCTCAATCGAAGCTCGAGAGGATCTGGCGGAAAACCTATAACACTGAGTCTAAAAATGCTTACAGAATAGCATTAAAACATTTTCATAGATCAAAGCATAAGTCCATTAAGGACTACTTCGCAGCTCAAATTAATTCTGCCAATAACTCCGCAAAAGAAATTTTTAAGATCGTCCAAGATTTTACTAAACCCGATTCTACGCATAGCAAAATAGTCCCCTCTGCCACCCTCTGCGAAGACCTCTCTGTCTTCTTTCAAGACAAAATACAAGTCATTTACTCCGCATTTCCCATAAGGGAACTAACTACCTCACTTCCTTCCTCCTCTCCCTTTCCTTATACCTGGTCCGAATTTAATCCGTTCAGCCTGGAGGCTTCTTTAAGTCAGCTGGAAAAAACAAAATCGGGATCTCCACTTGACCCTTGTCCAGCTAGGCTTTTTAAACTTTTGGCTCCTCTATTAAACCCTCACCTTAATCTTCTGTGGAATTCTTCTCTGCATACTGGTATCTACCCTTCAGTTTGGAAAACTGCACTTGTTCAACCCATTCTCAAGAAAGATGATGCTGATCCGGCTGAACTGAAAAACTATAGGCCCATTTCTCTCTTGCCAGCACCTGCCAAAATTCTAGAACAGAAAGTACAAAAACAGCTTTCCGAATACTTAGAATCCAACAAACTTCTCCATGACTCCCAGTCTGGCTTCAGGTCAGGACACAGCACAGAGACAGCGCTGTTGGAAATAACTGAGAATGTCCGGGAGACCTTGGACAATGGTCATTGCGCTATGCTCGTGCTGCTCGATCTGTCGGCAGCATTTGATACGGTATCCCACATGATCCTGCTTGACAGATTAAGACAACTGGGAGTGATGGGGACCACTTTATCATGGTTTGGTTCCTTTCTGGTAGACCGGTCCCAGAAAATACTGTTGCATCCTCACACCTCATCATCACGCCCTACAGTTTGCGGAGTCCCTCAGGGCTCAGCCCTGAGCCCGACTCTTTTTAATGTCTACCTCTCCCCGTTAGCCCCGCTCATTGAACAACATGGGGTGAGTGTCATCTCGTATGATGACGATACTCAGCTTGTTTTTTCCTTTAGGGATATATCCGAGGCTGCTTTCTCTAACTTCAGACATTGTTTAGTCGACATATCGGCTTGGATGACTGAGAACTATCTGAGATTGAATACCGACAAAACTGAGGTTCTATTTTTTAATCAGCCAGCTCCGCCCCATTCGGACATATGGTGGCCACCTGAGCTCAATCCCCCACCTCACCCTGTGCACTCGGCTAGGAACCTGGATTCAAGTTTGACTCTGCCCTTTCTTGTAAGACTCAGATTAGTCATGTATCCTCACTATGCTTTTGGAAGATGAAATCCCTACGGAGATTCCTCCATTTACTTCCCATGGACTGCAGAAAGACTGTAGTTCATGCACTCATTACGTCTCAGTTAGATTATGCCAACAGTCTGTACCTGGGTCTGCCTGACTACCTGATAAGAAAGCTACAGACTATACAAAATGCGGCCGCTAGGCTCATTAGAAATATCCCAACACGACATCACATCTCCCCCATTTACGGAGCCTACACTGGCTGCCAGTAAAAGGAGGATAGAATTCCAGGCGCTAACCCTCGCCTACAGGGTAATTAAAGAAATGGGCCCCCTCTATCTGAGAAAAAGACTCCGCAAATATCATCAGACTAGGATTCTGAGATCTAATCACCAAGTACTTCTTGCCACTCCTCGTTTCAAAAAGCCAGATTTGGTGGCCGGTCTTTTACGGTAAGAACTGCCCATCTCTGGAACTCCTTACCCGAGTTCATAAGGAAGGCCAATTCAGAATTGGTCTTCCGCAAACTCCTAAAAACTTGGTTCTTCAGCCTTTCCTAGCACCTGTAACTCCTGGCAGTGTACCTCCGTCTTCTGCTCTCCGCAATTAGCGCTGGGACACCTCCGTTGGAGGTAGCTGTGCGCTCTACAAACTTCAAAATAAATAAATAAATCACTCCGCAGGAGATGGGACCATTGCTTTATGGCTGCAACCCAGGCCTCTTCACCTCTAGCGGCTACTCCTCCACCTACACTCCAGATGCAGGTCAGCCTGTTGCTGTCTCACCTCCTCCCCTGGGTCAAGACATTCCCCAAATCCTATCACTTTCAAATCCAGACAGTCAATCCACAACCAGGCAGGTGACACACAGAAATGTTAGAGCACAAAAACCCAGCCACTTCTAAAAGAGTGGCATCTAAACACACAATGCAAAAACCACCTTCATAAAAAGATGTGTTATTACATTGTGAGTTCAGGCATACTAAACTTCACCTCTCCATCTTGAGCCTTTGGGGAGATAGGCTGGAAAACATATTACACAGCCTCCCCATTCTGTCCTATGGGCAAGATGGCCTTTCAACAGTGAAAAACGAAATGGAGATTATTTCACTGTCAGGACATGGTACACACCTTAGTACATGTCCTACCTTTCACATGCACTGCACCCTGCCCAGGGGGTACCTTGGACCTACCATAGGGGTGTCTGATGTGCATAGAAAGGGAAGGGTAAGGTCTGGCAAGTGGGTGCACTTGTCAGAACAACATGGCAGTTTAACAAACTGCGCGCAGGCACTGCAATGGCAGGCCTGAGTTCCCTTTTTATGGCTACTGGTGTTGGTGGCCCAATTAGTGCTGCAGGCCCACTAGTAGCATTTGCATTACCAGCCCTGGCACACATAGTGCACTTTACTAGGGACTTTACTAGTAAGGCAGACATACCAATCATGGACAACCAATTACCATTATACTTTATACAGGGAGCACTTGCACTTTGACACTGATCAGCAGTGGCAAAGGGCCCAAAGCATCTAAGTTGGCAACACCATGTCAGAAAAAAAGGTCTAGGGGCAAAGCAAAAAGTTTAGGGAACTTTAGCCAAAAAGGGCCAAGTCCAACACTTATTATCTGTACATTTATGCTGAACTTGTGTTTTATTTTTTGAGAAATACAAGTAAAAGTAAAAACAAATGCCACAGGTTCACACAATTAATCAGCGATGGTAAACATCACATTCTTCATGGTACTCGATGCCACAAGGTGCAGTAAAGGCCCAGTAAAGCTTATACCTCTAAGTTAGCATAATACTTTTTTTCTTTGTACACTCTTTATTGGTTTTCACAGGATGTAAATACAGTGAAATTGGCCACTAGGGCTATAGTACTCACTTCATCCGTAACCAGAATGTCCAATAGTAACAAAATCCCAACTTTCCTCCACCCCCCCATTCTGCTCTTGTTTGTCACCATTAACCCCTTTGTTGCAAGGCCTTTCCCCCCCCCTGTGCTAAGCCTTTTTTTGGCTATTTGGGGTAGTTCGTGCTTAGGCCCCTGTAACTTTTTGACCACATAACGTATCCACGCCAAATTTGCGTCCTTTTTTTCCAACATCATGGGGATTCTAAAAGTACCCAGGGTTTGTGGATTTCCCTGAAGGGGACCCAGAAATTAGCATAAATACAGCAAACCTTTTTTTTGTGGAAAAATGGGAAAAAAGAGCTACAGATGAAAGCGTCTGGTTTTTTCCCTGCAAATGGTATCAAAAAAGGGGTTGTGGTGCTGAAATCACCATCTTCCCAGCTTTCAGGGAAAAGCAGACTTTTGTCAGAAAACCAACATTTTTACACAGTTTTGGCATTTTTCTGGGACACAGCCTATTTTTGCTATTTTTTGTGCTTTCAACCTCTTTCCAGTTAATGGTATAAATGGATATGAAAGCAATATTGGATCCTGGAAAGCTATACATTTTAGAAAAGTAGATAAACTTCTGAATTCAGCAAGGGGTCATTTGTGTAAATCCTTCAAGGTTTCTTCATAGAAACTAACAGTTAAATATAGGAAAAATTGAAAATTAGTTGAAAAAAACAGCCATTTGTGTCAACGTTTTCACCTGTAACTTCTTCTAATGATGACAGTTGTTTGAAAGCAATATACCATTATATCCACTAGACGTTTCTGGTTGTGGGGATATATAGTACTTGTAGGTTCACCAAGAACCCGACGAACCCAGAGCCAATAACTGAGCAGCGTCTTGCAATGGTTTTTTATTATGTAGAGGGTATATAGTAATTCATTTGGGAAAATGTATACATGGAAAAATCGGTATGAAAGAAACCTATGTATTTCTGAAATGGGAACAAAATATAGAGTTTAGAAACAGTAGATATTTGCACATTTCCGAAATTGGGAGTACCCATACTAGCATGAGAATTATAGGTCATTTTTCAAAATGACTTCTTTTTTACACATTGTCTTTCATTTGGAAGGCAGAAATGCATCGAAAGTAAATAGGTAATAACAGTTGCTCTACAATTCTGTGTTACCCTAAGTCTCCCAATAAAAATGGTGCCTCACTTGTGTGGGTAGGCCTAGTGTCCGCAACAGGAAACGGCCCAAAACGCAAGGTGGACACACCACATTTTCACAGTGAAAAATGACCCTTTTTTTGCAAAGTGCCTAGCTGTAGTTTTTGAACGCTAGCTCTGCCGGCACCTAGGGAAACCTAGCAAGACTATACATTTTCCAAAATAGACACCCAGGGGAAGCCAGGAGGGGGTGACTTGACTGGCTCTCACCAGGTTCTGTTACCCAGAATCCCTTGCAAGCCTAAAAAATTGTCCAAAAAAACACATTTTCCTCACATTTCTGTGGTGGAAAGTTCTGGAATCTGTGTGGATCCACAAAATTCCACCCACCCCGCGTTCCCCAAAGTCTTCCGAGAAAAATGGTACCTCACTTGTGTGGGTAGGCCTAGTGTCCGCGACAGGAAACGGCCCAAAACGCAACGTGGACACACCACATTTTCACAGTGAAAAATGACCCTTTTTTTGCAAAGTGCCTAGCTGTAGTTTTTGAACCCTAGCTCTGCCGGCACCTAGGGAAACCTAGCAAACCTATACATTTTTGAAAACTAGACACCCATGGGAATCAAGGATGGGGTGACTTGACTGGCTCTCACCAGGTTCTGTTACCCAGAATCCCTTGCAAACCTAAACAATTGTAAAAAAAAACACATTTTCCTCACATTTCCGTGGTGGAAAGTTTTGGAATCAGCGTGGATCCACAAAATTGCAACCACCCCGAGTTCCCCAAAGTCTTCCAAGAAAAATGGTACCTCACTTGTGTGGGTAGGCCTAGTGCCCGCGACAGGAAACGTCCCAAAACGCAAGGTGGATACACCACATTTTCACAGTGAAAAATGACCCTTTTTTTTGCAAAGTGCCTAGCTGTAGTTTTTTAACCCAAGCTCTGCCGGCACCTAGGGAAACCTAGCAAACCTATACATTTTTGAAAACTAGACACCCAGGGGAATCCAGTATGGGGTGACTTGACTGGCTCTCTCCAGGTTCTGTTACCCAGAATCCCTTGCAAACCTAAAAAATTGTCCAAAACAACACATTTTCCTCACATTTCTGTGGTGGAAAGTTCTGGAATCTGGGTGGATCCATAAAATTCCACCCACTCCGCGTTCCCCAAAATCTTCCAAGAAAAATGGTACCTCACTTGTGTGGGTAGGCCTAGTGCCAGCGACAGGAAACGGTCCAAAACACAAGGTGGACGCACCACATTTTCACAGTGAAAAATGACCCTTTTTTTACAAAGTGCCTAGCTGTAGTTTTTGAACCCTAGCTCTGCCGGCACCTAGGGAAACCTAGCAAACCTATACATTTTTGAAAACTAGACACGCAGAGAAATCCAGGATGGGGTGACTTGACTGCTTTCACCAGGTTCTGTTACCCAGAATCCCTTGCAAACCTAAAAAATTGTCCAAAAAAAACACATTTTCCTCACATTTCTGTGGTGGAAAGTTCTGGAATCTGCGTGGATCCACAAAATTCCACCCACCCCGTGTTCCCCAAAGTCTTCCGAGAAAAATGGTACCTCACTTGTGTGGGTAGGGCTAGTGCTCGCGACAGGAAACGGCCCAAAACGCAAGGTGGACACACCACATTTTCACAGTGAAAAATGACCTTTTTTTTGCAAAGTGCCTAGCTGTAGTTTTTGAACCCTAGCTCTGCCGGCACCTAGGGAAACCTAGCAAAACTATACATTTTCCAAAAGTAGACACCCAGGGGAATCCAGGATGGGGTGACTTGACTGGCTCGCACCAGGTTCTGTTACCCAGAATCCCTTGCAAACCTAAAAAATTGTCCAAAAAACACATTTTCCTCACATTTCTGTGGTGGAAAGTTCTGGAATCTGTGTGGATCCACAAAATTCCACCCACCCCGCGTTCCCCAAAGTCTTCCGAGAAAAATGGTACCTCACTTGTGTGGTAGGCCTAGTGTCCGCGACAGGAAACGGCCCAAAACACGACGTGGACACACCACATTTTCACAGTGAAAAATGACCCTTTTTTTGCAAAGTGCCTAGCTGTAGTTTTTGAACCCTAGCTCTGCCGGCACCTAGGGAAACCTAGCAAACCTATACATTTTTTAAAACTAGACACCCAGGGGAATCAAGGATGGGGTGACTTGACTGGCTCTCTCCAGGTTCTGTTACCCAGAATGTCTTGCAAACTTAAAAAATTGTCCAAAAAACACATTTTCCTCACATTTCTGTGGCGGAAAGTTCTGGAATCTGCGTGGATCCATAAAATTCCACCCACTCCGCGTTCCCCAAAATCTTCCAAGAAAAATGGTACCTCACTTCTGTGGGTAGGCCTAGTGCCAGCGACAGGAAACGGCCCAAAACACAAGGTGGACGCACCACATTTTCACAGTGAAAAATGACCCTTTTTTTACAAAGTGCCTAGCTGTAGTCTTTGAACCCTAGCTCTGCCGGCACCTAGGGAAACCTAGCAAACCTATACATTTTTGAAAACTAGACACCCAGGGAAATCCAGGATGGGGTGACTTGACTGGCTTTCACCAGGTTCTGTTACCCAGAATTCCTTGCAAACCTAAAAAATTGTCCAAAAAAACACATTTTCCTCACATTTCTGTGGCGGAAAGTTCTGGAATCTGGGTGGATCCATAAAATTCCACCCACTCCGCGTTCCCCAAAATCTTCCAAGAAAAATGGTACCTCACTTGTGTGGGTAGGCCTAGTGCCAGCGACAGGAAACGGCCCAAAACACAAGGTGGACGCACCACATTTTCACAGTGAAAAATGACCCTTTTTTTACAAAGTGCCTAGCTGTAGTTTTTGAACCCTAGCTCTGCCGGCACCTAGGGAAACCTAGCAAACCTATACATTTTTGAAAACTAGACACCCAGAGAAATCCAGGATGGGGTGACTTGACTGCTTTCACCAGGTTCTGTTACCCAGAATCCCTTGCAAACCTAAAAAATTGTCCAAAAAAAACACATTTTCCTCACATTTCTGTGGTGGAAAGTTCTGGAATCTGCGTGGATCCACAAAATTCCACCCACCCCGTGTTCCCCAAAGTCTTCCGAGAAAAATGGTACCTCACTTGTGTGGGTAGGGCTAGTGCTCGCGACAAGAAACGGCCCAAAACGCAAGGTGGACACACCACATTTTCACAGTGAAAAATGACCCTTTTTTTGCAAAGTGCCTAGCTGTAGTTTTTGAACCCTAGCTCTGCCGGCACCTAGGGAAACCTAGCAAAACTATACATTTTCCAAACGTAGACACCCAGGGGAATCCAGGATGGGGTAACTTGACTGGCTCGCACCAGGTTCTGTTACCCAGAATCCCTTGCAAACCTAAAAAATTGTCCAAAAAAACACATTTTCCTCACATTTCTGTGGTGGAAAGTTCTGGAATCTGTGTGGATCCACAAAATTCCACCCACCCCGCGTTCCCCAAAGTCTTCCAAGAAAAATGGTACCTCACTTGTGTGGGTAGGCCTAGTGTCCGCGACAGGAAACGGCCCAAAACACGACGTGGACACACCACATTTTCACAGTGAAAAATGACCCTTTTTTTGCAAAGTGCCTAGCTGTAGTTTTTGAACCCTAGCTCTGCCGGCACCTAGGGAAACCTAGCAAACCTATACATTTTTTAAAACTAGACACCCAGGGGAATCAAGGATGGGGTGACTTGACTGGCTCTCTCCATGTTCTGTTACCCAGAATGCCTTGCAAACTTAAAAAATTGTCCATAAAACACATTTTCCTCACATTTCTGTGGCGGAAAGTTCTGGAATCTGCGTGGATCCATAAAATTCCACCCACTCCGCGTTCCCCAAAATCTTCCAAGAAAAATGGTACCTCACTTCTGTGGGTAGGCCTAGTGCCAGCGACAGGAAACAGCCCAAAACACAAGGTGGACGCACCACATTTTCACAGTGAAAAATGACCCTTTTTTTACAAAGTGCCTAGCCGTAGTCTTTGAACCCTAGCTCTGCCGGCACCTAGGGAAACCTAGCAAACCTATACATTTTTGAAAACTAGACACCCAGGGAAATCCAGGATGGGGTGACTTGACTGGCTTTCACCAGGTTCTGTTACCCAGAATCCCTTGCAAACCTAAAAAATTGTCCAAAAAAAACACATTTTCCTCACATTTCTGTGGTGGAAAATTCTGGGATCTGCGTGGATCCACAAAATTCCACCCACCCCGTGTTCCCCAAAGTCTTCCGAGAAAAATGGTACCTCACTTGTGTGGGTAGGGCTAGTGCTCGCGACAGGAAACGGCCCAAAACGCAACGTGGACACACCACATTTTCACAGTGAAAAATTACCCTTTTTTTGCAAAGTGCCTAGCTGTAGTTTTTGAACCCTAGCACTGCCAGCACCTAGGGAAACCTAGCAAACCTATACATTTTTGAAAACTAGACACCCGGGGGATGCCAGGGAGGTATGGCTTGCGTGGACCCCCCAACATTTTCTTACCCAGAATCCCCTGCAAACCTCAAATTTAGCTGAAAAAAATCACTTTTTCCACACATTTTTGTGTGGGAAAGTTGTGGCATCACCGGGCTGACACGAATTTCCTACCACCCAGCGTTCCCCCAGGTCTCCCAATATAAATGGTGCCTCACTCGTGTGGGAGGCCCAAGTACCCACAACAGGCAAGGGCCCAAAACATATTGAGGCGACATCAAAATTGCCTATCACAAAACGACCTGGTTTTGCAAGGGGGTCACTTGGGTTTTTGGCCCCGTGCTCGGCAGCCAGCTAGGGAAACCTACCAAACCCACACATTTCTGAAAACTAGACACTTGGGGGGTTCCACGGAGGTATGGTTTGGGTGGATCCCCCAACGTTTTCTTACCCAAAATCCACTACAAACCTCAATTTTAGCTAAAAAAATCACTTTTTCCACACATTGTTGTGTGGGAAAGTTGTGGCATCACCGGGCTGACACAAATTTCCTACCACCCAGCGTTCCCCCAGGCCTCCCGATAAAAATGGTGCCTCACTCATGTGGGAGGCCTAAGTACCTGCGACAGGCAAGGGCCCAAAACGTATTGAGGTGACATCAAAATTGCCTATCACAAAACGACCTGGTTTTGGAATGGGGTCACTTGGGTTTTTGGCCCTGTTCTCGGTGGCCAGCTATGGAAACCTACCAAACCCACACATTTCTGAAAACTAGACACCCGGAGGGTTCCAGGGAGGTATGGCTTGCGTGGATCCCCCAACGTTTTCTTACCCAGAATACCCTGCAAACCTCAATTTTAGCTGAAAAAAATCACTTTTTCCGCACATTTTTGTGTGGGAAAGTTGTGGCATCACCGGGCTGACACAAATTTCCTACCACCCAGCGTTCCCCCAGGTCTCCCGATAAAAATGGTGCCTCACTCGTGTGGGAGGCCCAAGTACTCGCAACAGGCAAGGGCCCAAAACGTATTGAGGCGACATCAAAATTGCCTATCACAAAACGACCTGGTTTTGCAAGGGGGGTCACCTGGGTTTTTGGCCCATTCCCCAGGGGCATGGGCAGGGGGGGCATGGGCACTGCCCCCCCTGGGGGGGCAGTGCCATGCCCTTTTTGGGCAGCCCCAAACCCAACGTCAATAAAAAAAAAATCCCTGGTTTCTAGTGGGCTTTCTGCCCCCCCGGGGGGCAGAAAGACTCATATTTCTCGGGGGGGGGGCATTGCCATGCCCTTTTTGGGCAGCCCCCACCCCAACGTCAATAAAAAAAAGAATCCCTGGCTTCTAGTGGGCTTTCTGCTTCCCCCGGGGTGGCAGATTGGGGGCTCCCGCCCCCATCTGCCCCCCAGGGGGGGCAGAAAGACTGTGGTGCCCAAACAAATATGGGGGGAGCAAAGACCCTTGCCCAAGGGGCCGCTCCCCCCTCCCTGGTGTCTAGTGGGTGGATCCTGCTTGGGGATCGCCCCCTAGGAGTGATCCCCAAGCAGGGATCCACTAGGAAAGGTACCATTGGAAAGGGAGATTCTCCCTTTCCAATGATACCTCTCCCATCTTTTTTGGTGCTCGGGGGGCTGAGATAGCCCCACGAGCACTGAAACACTGAAACTGAAACTAAGTTTTAGTTTCGTTTTCGTTGCAATGTTGATAGCGCGCCATGGGCGCGATCGTCATTGCAACGAAATTCAAAAAGAGGCCTGGGGAGGTTGGGGAAGCTCTTCCCCACCTCCCCAGGCAAAAAAAAAAAAAAGGGAAATCCCTCTGCTGTCTGCAGCAGAGGGATTTTCTGAGCATGTGCTCATGACGGAATGGTTCCGTCATGAGCACACTGGAACTTGTGCTCATGACGGAACCATTCCGTCATGAGCACTGAAAGGGTTAATAGTTAGGGCTCCTGATTTTATGGTATTTATTTTTTTAACATTTCCATCTGTATTTATCCATATTTATTTTTTGGCCATCTTATTGGTATTTATCCATATTTATTTTGTGTTTGGAGAATAAATGGAGTAGTAAAATGATATATTTCCACATTTATTAAACTCTTCGACGTGTCTCATACATGGCTGCCTGTCACGTTTTAGCAAATTAAGTAGCCACATACAACAAAACAATACACTCACAGGTACATATTAGCGTTATACTACAAATATACGTTAACATATGCCTGCATTTAAGGAAATCTCATCCTGTTTTTAACACTCCATGCTGTCTATCTGCTCAGCTGTTGCCTGGAATTCATGAAAGACAACATGGATAGTCTCTCACAAAAAGCACAATTTTCAGTATTTTTCTGCTTTTCAAAATAAATACAGACAGGAAACGCATTGTTTTCTGTCTGTATTTATCTGTAAAAATCAGTGAAAATGGAAAACCAGGAGCCTTATTAATAATCAGGGTGTTATACAGTCATCATATAATGAAAGTAAACAGTCTGGTCTCCAGATCCTTTCCCTGAACCTCTGGTTACCCCCTTCAACCTGCATGGCAGCATTGCTGTAGCCATAGCCGGTGCATCACCATGCACCCGCACCTCACATATTTCAGTTCATTCTCAAGTCATTGCGTGGGCACACAGCTCGTCTATCAGTCCCATTTAGCACTCATACTCCCCACCCAGATCAGCGAGTCATCCAGCACTCTTGCCCTGCAACATTGCTCATACTTGCTTCCAGGGTTTCTCATAAGCTGTTGCTTATTTTTTAACATGGGGATTGGTGTTTACAAACTTCTCTTACTTTAAAGTCAAAGAAAGAAAAATAAAGTGAATTATGTGACAAGCTTGCTAGGGTACAGGGAGTGTAAATGGAAAGGCTGTAGGATCTCTTTTTTGTAACACACAATGAAATGTAAATACATGTAAATGAATTGTACACATTGAGCAGTTATGAAAGCAAAAATGAAGCACATTTTTTGTAATTCTGAAGTTTGATGTGATAAAGATTTTAACCCCTTAAGTGCGCATTGCCTCCACAGTGGGTCTGTTGGCCATCGGCTGACACTTTGGAGGGGTATAAAGATCACTCAGTTGCTTTGCACCAGACGGATTCCTTTATTTTATGTTTAGCTTGGGCTGCTCCGGAGGAGCTTCCCAAGGAGCTTGAGGCTTCTTTTCTTACTGTAATGACGATCATCCAGGAGGGCACACTGATGTCATTACAGTAAAGTGAAAGTAAAGTTCATTTTACTTTCTCTGCATCAGTGCTTGGGGAGCATATTTCAGCCCCCTGAGCACTGATTCTCCTGAGAGAGGTATTGTTAGAAAGGGGAGAATCTCCCTTTTCCAACGGTATCTCTGCCCAGTGGTTCCCTGCTTGGGGATCGCCACAGGAAAGCGATCCCCAAGCAGGGATCTATCGACTAGGCTCAAGGAATGTGGGGGAGTGGCCCCTTAGGCTAGGGCTCAGTCTTTCTGTCCCCTGGGGAGCAGATGGGGGTAGTTAAACCTGAGAAAGCCCACTAGACACCAGGAAAAATTAAAAAAAATATAGGACTAGAGACTGCCCACCATGGGCATGGCCATGCGCCCACCCCAATAGGGCACGGCCAGTCTTTTTGACCCGTGTGGGATGTATGCAGGCAATTACCCCCAAACTGCCCCCACCAGGGAGGCAAAAAACCACTAGATACCAGGGACTGCATTTATGCAGTAATTTTTTTGGGCGGTAAAGGACCCCTGGGCATGGGCCCATGCTTTCCACCCACCCAGAGGCCCAATAGGCATACTGCTCCCAGGGGGGGTGAGTAGGGGTATTCACCCCCAATCTGCCCCCTCCCTGCAGAAAGCTCACTAGACACTAAAGATTTCAAAATGGCACCAAAATAAACAAAACAATGAGGAAGCTTACCCTGGCACAGAGCTCTATCCTGACCCCAGAAGGGGCAATGGTGTCTTTCTGCCTCCCGGGGGCAGATAGGAAGTTTGTCCCAATTGGGGAGGTTGCCCCAACTCTGCCCCCTGGAGGGTAGAAAGGCCACTAGACACTAGGGATTTTGCATTTGAGGCAATAGAAAGGGGAGCAGTGGTTGCACTTGGGCAGTGACCACACCCCCACCCTAAAAGGGACAAACCAATCTTTCTGCCACTTCCTAGAGGCATATGTGGGTGTTGCCCCCAATTTGCCCATGGGGGGGAGCCCATTAGACACCTGGTATTTCAAAATTGTGCCAAAAAGAACAAAAGGATGGGGCGGCCTGCCCTGACATCGAACCATTCCCCACCCCAGTAGGGGTAATAGTGTCTTTTTACACCCCCTGAGGCAGATAGGAGGCTTATTTCAATTGGGATGGTTGCCCCAAATGTGCCCCTGGGGCTTAAAAAGCCCACTAGACACCAGGAAGTTTGCATCTAGGGCCAACGAAAGGTGCATGGGCATCTCGCTCTAACATTAGGCTAAATTCCCACCCCAAAAGGAACAAACAGTATTTCAGCCGGAGCGCAGACAAAGAATTTCCCCCCGAGAGGCAGACAGCCCACAGGATGGATGGACTATTTTTTTAAAGAAATAATGGGGTAGTTATGATGAATCCTGAAATCAGACCCCACGCAACCCTAAATCCACTACAGTCTTTCTGCTCCCCTGCAGAATAAAACATCCCATCCCAATCAATCAATCAATCAATCAATCATGGCATTTATAGAGCGCGCTACTCACCCGGGAGGGTCTCAAGGCGCTGGGGGAGGGGGTAAGTTACTGCTCGAACAGCCAGGTCTTGAGCTGCTTCCTGAAGGAGAGATGGTCCTGGGTTCGCCGAAGGTGAGTGGGGAGGGAGTTCCAGGTCTTGGCTGCCAGGTAGGAGAAGGATCTTCCTCCGGCGGTGGTTCTGCGGATGCGTGGTACGGTGGCGAGGGCGTGGCTGGTTGATCGTAGCTGGCGTGTGGGCGTGTAGAAGGTCATGCGGTCGTTGAGGTACTTTGGGCCCAGGTCGTGGAGGGCCTTGTGTGCGTGGGTGAGGAGTCTGAACGTGATTCTCTTGCTGACGGGGAGCCAGTGCAGGTCTTTCAGGTGCACGGTGATGTGGCTGTGTCGGGGGATGTCCAGGATGAGTCGTGCGGAGGCGTTCTGGATGCGCTGGAGTCTCTTTTGAAGTTTGGCTGTGGTTCCGGCGTAGAGGGTGTTCCCATAGTCCAGTCGGCTGGTGACGAGTGCCTGGGTGACGGTCTTCCTGGTTTCAGTGGGGATCCATCTGAAGATCTTGCGGAGCATGCGCAGGGTGTTGAAGCATGAAGATGAGACGGCATTGACTTGTCTGGTCATCGACAGGGAGGAGTCCAGGATGAAGCCCAGGTTGCGTGCGTGGTCCGTTGGCTTGGGCGCGGTGCCCAGGGCCGGGGGCCACCAGGAGTCGTCCCAGGCGGAGGGTGATGAGCCCAGGATGAGGACTTCCGTCTTATCTGAGTTCAGTTTAAGGCGGCTGTTCCTCATCCAGTCGGCGACGTCTCTCATCCCGTCGTGTAGGTTGGCTCTGGCGGTGGTGGGGTCGTTGGTGAGGGAGAGGATCAGCTGGGTGTCGTCGGCGTAGGAGATGATGTTGAGGTTGTGTCGGCGTGCGATGGCTGCGAGGGGGCTCATGTAGACGTTGACAATGGCAAGCAAGAGGACATTTACTTCTTTTGGATGTTGTTTTTACATATGGGTGAGGAGAGTGGGGTTAAATCCCAAGATTGTCCAACTTTCCATGGTGAATGGAACCACTTTTTCAGCTTGGGTAGGCCCCCACCTGGGGAATACTACCAGACCCAGACATTTCTGAAAACTAGACATCGAGGGGAGTCAAGGGTAGTATTTTTACATGTATCCTATGACGTTTTCTTACCCACAATGCTCTCAATAACTCAAACTCTGCATAAAACCACACATTTGCATTGCATTTCAGTGATTTAAACTTTCAGAATACACAGGGATCCACAAAATTCCTACTGCCCAGCATTTCCCCACCTGTTCCTATAAACGACCTTTCTTGTATGGGTGGGTCTAGAGTCCAAAGCGGGGAAAAGCCCCAAAAGTAAAATGTGGAGACATCAACAATATCTGGAAAAAAAATAAACTGATCTGGCAATGGGATAGCTGTGTTAACTCGGCTGGGGCTCGGCCGAACCTAGGGCAACCTACCAAACCTACACAGTTTTGAAAACTAGACTAAGGAGTCAAAGGTTATTTACTTCAAGAGGATTCCATGATGTTTCCTTACCCAACATACCCTGCAAACTTCAAACTTTACCCAAAATCATGAATTTTCTTGCATTTCTGTGACATAGTCTTCCAAAATCAACAGGATTCAGAAAATTCATACCACTTAGGGCCCAATTCTGATGCGGGTTGGAAAAGCTTCCCGACCGAGGGCCTGATTCTGATGCGGTTAGGAAGGCCTCCTAACGGCATTTGCTCCTTCCAAATCGGATCGGGAACGTGTCTTCCCGACCGAGGGCCCAATTCTGATGCGGTTAGGAACAAATGTTCCTATTGAAGTCAATGGGAGTTCAACCAAATCGTATCTGGAAGCATCCGGATGCATCCTACTCCGCCGGTCGGACTTTCCCGATCCGAGTGGGTCGGACACCATTTCCCAACTGATTCGGTCGGGAAGCTTTTCCAACCCGCATCAGAATCGGCCCCCTAGTGTTTTCCCACTTGTCCCGATAAAAACAGTATTCCACGTGTGCGGCTGAGCCTAGTGACCGGAACAGGAACAGATCAAACCAGGGTCAATGAGAGTTCCACAGTGGAGCTCCCATTTACTTTGGTTTAATCCGTTCCTGTCATGGGCACTAGGCCAAGCCACAAAAGTGGGGAATAGTTCTTATAGAGACAAGTCGGAGAAGGCTGCGTGGTAGGAATTTTGTGCATTCCTTCTGATTCCGGATGTTTCCACCACAGTAATGGAAGGAAAATGTGTGATTTTAGCTGAAAATTGAGGTTTGCAGGGAATTGTGGGTAAGAAAACCTCTTGGGATTCATGCAAGGCACACCGCCGTGGAATCCTCTGGGTGTCTTTTGTGTGATGGTCTCTTGGCTCACCCACAAAAGTGGGGTACTGTTGTTAACCAGAGATGTGTGTGAACTCTGGGTGGTAATACATTTGTGGATCCTCACAGATTCCGGAACTTTCTTGCAAAGATATGAATGGAATGTGTGTTTTTAGCCAAAGCTGGAGGTTTGCAAAGGCTTCTGGGTAAGTAATACCAGTGAGAGCCATGCCATTCACCCCACCCTAGATTTCTCTATGTGACTAGTTTTGAAAAATGTACAGGTTTGCTAGGTTTCCCTAGGTGCCGGCTGAACTAGTACCCAAAATCTACAGCTACCACCATCTTAAAAAAAGAGTCAATTTTAGTGGAAAAAATGTGATCTGTCCATGTTGTGTTGTGGCCGTTTCCTGTCACTCATACTAGACCTACCCACACAAGTGAGGTACCATTTTTATCAGAAGACCTGTGGGAACATAGAATAGTAAAACATTTGTTATTAACAAGTGGATTTTGCTGTATTTGTACCTTCCAAATGTAAGCCAGTGTGTAGGAAAGAAGACATTTTAACAAAATGCCCTTTGAATCACATGCTAGTATGGGTGCCCACAGATTCAGAGATAATAACCAGGGCTCCTAAACTCCATATCTGGTTTCCTTAATTCCCATTTTCCAGTCTACATATTTCACCATATAAATTGTTCCACACTCAATACACAATGAAAAAGCATTTTAAAAGGCAGCTCAGATTTTGGCTCTTGGTACCCTTGACTCTTAGACAAGCTACAATCTCTATGTATCTCTGTAACCAGAACAGTGTAGGCGACATAGTTGTATATTGCTTTTGTAAATCGGCCATTGTGATAAAACTTTACAGATAAAAACGTTGTCACAAATGGCCATTTTTTCCTACTCATTTTCAATACTTCTTTATTTCAACAGTTAGGGCCTGATTTAGGTCTTGGCGGACGGGTTACTCCATCACAACTGTGGCGGATATCCTATTATATCCCATGGGGTTTATATTTCAGTGGACTGGATATCCATCAACGTTGTGATGGAGTAACCCAACCGGCCAAGATCTAAATCAGGCCCTACATTTCTTTGTGAAAACCTTGAGGGATCTACACATATGGCTCCTTGCTGAATTCCAAATTTTGTCTACTTTTCAGAAATCTTTAGCTCTCCTGGATCATCCATGATTTTCACACCAGTTTCCGCCACAGACTGGTAGTAGGTGAAAGCAGAAAAATAAACAAAATGTACTACCTCTATGAAAAATGCCAAAACTATGGTGAAAAATAGTTTTTTTTATTCAGCTCTGCATTTTCCTGCAAGCTGGGATGGTGACTTTAGCACTGCAAACCTTTTGTTGATGTCATTTTTAGGAAAAAATAGGATATATTTTGCGGAGCAATCTTTTTCTATCTTTCACCAAAACTCAAAATGTAGCTATATTTTGCCTATTTTCACGGTCTCCCAAAGGGATTCCACAAACATTTGGTACAATCATAATCCCCAAAATGTTAGAAAAAGAGGACACATATTTGGCGTAAATACCTTATGTGGAAAAAAGTTATGAAGACCTGAGCACGAACTACCCCAAATAGCCAAAAAAGGGCTCAGCACTGGGCAGGAGGTGGAGGGGGGAGTAGTTGGGGGAGCCTCATCAGTTAAGGGGCTAATAGGATCAAAACAATTCAAAACACTTTACTTGATGACACACAAATGATAAATATTCACTGAAACCCGATTTCCTTACATTATCATTTGCGTGCAATGTAGTTTTATCAAAAACTGTATATCATTGCAAATGTAATGGCCATTTCAATGAAAAATATGCTGTCTGTAAATGACAGTACACTACCACATGATGCTTTAGTTCCATTTAAACATTGCCTGCCTTATATCCATTAAAGCTAGGTGGTTCACCAAAGTTTGTTGTTCTAAAATTGGGTTGTGGTTCTAAAATGTTTGGAAGCATTGGTATAAACTGTGGCTACTTTTGGCCCCACATTCCTCAGTTCCCTAGTCCCTACCTATTTTATAACTCATCAAAACAGGTATGCAGTCAAACCATAATCTATATTCCAGTAACATGGCATGTATGTTATGCTATGGTTGTTATGTTGTGTCACTTTGTGTTACATTACGCTACTTTATGCTATGTTACATTATGTTATGTTACAATAGGAATGGCTGGAGCAGAGCGGGGGCTGAGACAAGGTAAGGAGCCATGTCTTCAGTTTCTTGCAAAACTCAAGATGTGTGTGAGTAGGAATCTGGCTGAGCAGAAGTGTCTGGTAGGTGTGTGGAAGTTAATGCAATTGTTGAGGTAGATGGTGTCAGTGTTGAGCAAAGCTTTGTATGTATTTCTGAGGAGTTTTAAGATTACCTGTTTATAGATAGGGAGTCAGTGGAGGTTCATCCTCAGACTTGTTGCCTTCCTCCTCCAATTCATTTTTTGGGGGGGGGGGAATTAGTTTTTGTTGGCCTTAGGACTCTGCACACTTTATCACTGTTAACCAGTGCTAAATTATTTGTGCACTCTCCATAAAACATACTAAATTTGGCTTATACCCTTTGGCATATTTAATTTACTTGTTAAGTCCCTTGTTAAAGTGGCTCTATAAAGAAAATGTTACTAGTGTGCCTGCAGCACTGATTGTGCCACCCACTTAAGTAGCCCTTTAAAAATGTCTCAGTCGTGCCATTGCAACCTGTGTGTGCAGTTTTTAAACTACCATTTTGACCTGGCAAACTTTGCCAGGCCCAAACCTTCCTTTTTCATGCATATAAGTCCGTCTTAGAGTAGACCCTGGACAGCCCAGAGGGCTGGGTGCAATGTATTTAAATGGTAGGACATGTACTTTTAAGTTTTACATGTCCTGGTAGTGAAAAACTCTTAAATCCGTTTTTCACTGCTGCAAGGCCTACCTCTCACATTGGAGTTACCCTGTTACAATTAGGTCCTTATTGCAAGTTCAGTGGTCCTTGGGACCGCCAAACCCATGGTGACGGTCCGACAACCCCCACACTGTGGCGGTCGGACCACTACAAGAAGTGAACTATCATAGATTTGAAAGAGAAATCTTAAAAACCTTAGATGAAACTATATCCCTGACTACCTCAAAACCCCGAAAGAAGAAGTCAGCCCCTTGTTATGATTTTATTCTAAAAGAAGCCAAAATAAAGTGTAGACAATTGGAGAGGAAATAGAGGTGCCAGTATCTTAACCCCTTCGCTGCTAGGCCTTTTCCCCTCCTGTGCTAAGCCTTTTTTTGGCTATTTGGGGTAGTTCGCGCTTAGGCCCCTGTAACTTTTTGACCACATAACGTATCCACGCCAAATTTGCGTCCTTTTTCCAACATCATGGGGATTCTAAAGGTACCCAGGGTTTGTGGATTCCCCTGGAGGGGACCCAGAAATTAGCCAAAATACAGCTACATTTTGGTTTTTGGGGAAAAATGCGAAAAAGGGCTACAGATGAAAGCGTCTGGTTTTTCCCTGCAAATGGCATCAAAAAGGGGTTGTAGTGCTGAAATCACCATCTTCCCAGCTTTCAGGGACAAGCAGACTTTTGTCAGAAAACCAAAAATTTTTACACAGTTTTGGCATTTTTCTGGGACATAGTCTATTTTTGCTATTTTTGTGCTTTCAACCTCCTTCCAGTTAATGGTAGAAATGGGTATGAAAGCAATAATGGATCCTGGAAAGCCATACATTTATGAAAAGTAGACAACATTTTGAATTCAGCAAGTGGTCATTTGTGTAGATCCTTCAAGTTTTCTTTATAGAAACAAACAGTTAAATATAGGAAAAATTGAAAATTAGTTGAAAAAATCAGCCATTTGTGTCAACGTTTTCACCTGTAACTTCTTCTAATTATGACAGATATTTGAAAGCAATATACCGTTACATCCGCTGGACCTTTTTGGTTGTGGCGATATATAGGACTTGTAGGTTCACCAAGAATCCGACGAACCCAGAGCCAATAACTGAGCAGCGTCTTGCAATGGTTTTTTATTATGTACCGGGTATATAGCAATTATTCTGGGAAACTTTATATATGGAAAAATCGGTATGAAAGACACCTATGTATTTCTGAAATGGGAACAAAATATAGAGTTTAGAAATAGTAGATATTTGCACATTTCCGAAATTGGGAGTACCCATACTAGCATGAGAATTATAGGACATTTTTCAAAATGACTTCTTTTTTACACATTGTCTTTCATTTGGAAGGCAGGAATGCATCAAAAGTCAATAGATAATAACAGTTGCTCTACAATTTTGTGTTACCCTAAGTCTTCTGATAAAAATGGTACCTCACTTGTGTGGGTAGGCCTAGTGCCTGCGACAGGAAACGTCCCAAAACGCAACATGGACACACCACATTTTCACAGTGAAAAATGACCCTTTTTTTGCAAAGTGCCTAGCTGTAGTTTTTGAAACATAGCTCTGTCAGCATCTAAGGAAACCTAGCAAACCTATACATTTTTGAAAACTAGACACCCAGGGGAATCCAGGATGGGGTGACTTGACTGGCTCTGTCCTGGTTCTGTTACCCAGAATCCCTTGCAAACCTAAAATATTGTCAGAAAAAACAAATGTTCCTCACTTTTCTGTGGTGGAAAGTTCTGGAATCTGCATGGATCCACAAAATTCCACCCACACCGCGTTCCCCAAAGTCTTTTGAGAAAAACGGTACCTCACTTGTGTGGGTAGGCCTAGTGCCCGCGACAGGAAACGACCCAAAACGCAACGTGGACACACCACATTTTCACAGTGAAAAATAACCCCTTTTTTGCAAAGTGCCTAGCTGTAGTTTTTGAACCCTAGCTCTGCCGGCTCCTAAGGAAACCTAGCAAACCTATACATTTTTGAAATCTAGACACCCAGGGAATCCAGGATGGGGTGACTTGACTGGCTCTCACTAGGTTCTGTTACCCAGAATCCCTTGCAAACCTAAACAATTGTAAAAAAACACATTTTCCTCACTTTTCTGTGGTGGAAAGTTCTGGAATCTGCGTGGATCCACAAAATTCCACCCACCCCGCATTCCCCAAAGTCTTCCGAGAAAAATGGTACCTCACTTGTGTGGGTAGGCCTAGTGCCCGCGACAGGAAACAGCGCAAAACACAATGTGGACACACCACATTTTCACAGTGAAAAATGACCCTTTTTTGAAAAGTGCTTAGCTGTAGTTTTTGAACCCTAGCTCTGCCGGCACCTAGGGAAACCTAGCAAACCTATACATTTTTGAAATCTAGACACCCAGGGGAATCCAGGATGGGGTGACTTGACTGGCTCTCACTAGGTTCTGTTACCCAGAATCCCTTGCAAACCTAAACAATTGTCAAAAAACCAAATTTTTCTCACTTTTCTGTGGTGGAAAGTTCTGGAATCTGCGTGGATCCACAAAATTCCACCCACCCCGCATTCCCCAAAGTCTTCCGAGAAAAATGGTACCTCACTTGTGTGGGTAGGCCTAGTGCCCGCGACAGAAAACAGCGCAATACACAATGTGGACACACCACATTTTCACAGTGAAAAATGACCCTTTTTTTGAAAAGTGCTTAGCTGTAGTTTTTCAACCCTAGCTCTGCCGGCACCTAGGGAAACCTAGCAAACCTATACATTTTTGAAAACTAGACACCCAGGGAATCCAGGATGGGGTGACTTGACTGGCTCTCACTAGGTTCTGTTACCCAGAATCCCTTGCAAACCTAAACAATTGTAAAAAACACATTTTCCTCACTTTTCTGTGGTGGAAAGTTCTGGAATCTGCATGGATCCACAAAATTCCACCCACCCCGCGTTCCCCAAAGTCTTCTGAGAAAAATGGCACCTCACTTGTGTGGGTAGGCCTAGTGCCCGCGACAGGAAATGACGCAAAACGCAACGTGGACACACCCCAATTTCACTGTGAAAAATGACCCTTTTTGGCAAAGTGCCTAGCTGTAGTTTTTGAACCCTAGCTCTGCCGGCACCTAGGGAAACCTACCAAACCCACACATTTCTGAAAAGTAGACACATGGGAGATTCCAGCGAGGTATGGCTTGCGTGGATCCCCCAATGTTTTCTTACCCAGAATCCCCCAGAAACCTGAAATTTTGCTGAAAAAATCACTTTTTTCACACATTATTGTGTGGGAAAGTTGTGGCATCACCGGGCTGACACAAATTTCCTACCACCCAGCATTGCCCCAGGTCTCCCGATAAAAGTGGTGCCTCACTCGGGTGGGAGGCCCAAGTACCCGCAACAGGCAAGGGCCCAAAACGTATTGAGGCGACATCAAAATGCCTATCACAAAACGACCTGGTTTTGCAAGGGGGTCCCATGACTTTTGGCCCGGGGCTCGGCGGCCACCTAGGGAAACCTAGCAAACCCAAACATTTCTGAAAAGTAGACACCCGGGGATTCCAGGGAGGTATGGCTTGCGTGGATCCACCAACGTTTTCTTACCCAGAATCCCCTGCAAACCTGAAATTTTGCTGAAAAAATCACTTTTTCACACATTTTTGTGTGGGAAAGTTGTGGCATCACCGGGCTGACACAAATTTCCTACCACCCAGCATTCCCCAGGTCTCCCGATAAAAATGGTGCCTCAATCGGGTGGGAGGCCCAGAGTACGCGCGACAGGCAAGGGCCCAAAACGTATTGAGGCGACATCAAAATTGCCTAGCAGAAGACGACCTGGTTTTGCAAGGGGGTCCCATTACTTTTGGCCCGGGCTCAGCAGCCACCTAGGGAAACCTAGCAAACCCACACATTTCTGAAAAGTAGACACCCGGGGGATTCCAGGGAGGTATGGCTTGCATGGATCCACCAACGCTTTCTTACCCAAAATCCCCTGCAAACCTGAAATTTTGCTGAAAAAAATCACTTTTTTCACACATTTTTGTGTGGGAAAGATGTGGCATCACCAGGCTGACACAAATTTCCTACCACCCAGCGTTCCCCCAGGTCTCCTGATAAAAATGGTGCCTCACTCGGGTGGGAGGCCCAAGTACGCGCGACAGGCAAGGGCCCAAAACGTATTGAGGCGACATCAAAAATGCCTATCACAAAACGACCTGGTTTTGCAAGGGGTCCCATGACTTTTGGCCCGGGGCTCGGCGGCCACCTAGGGAAACCTAGCAAACCCACACATTTCTGAAAAGTAGACACCCGGGGGATTCCAGGGAGGTATGGCTTGCGTGGATCCACCAACGTTTTCTTACCCAGAATCCCCTGCAAACCTGTAATTTTGCTGAAAAAAATCACTTTTTTCACACATTTTTGTGTGGGAAAGTTGTGGCATCACCGGGATGACACAAATTTCCTACCACCCAGCGTTCCCCCAGGTCTCCCGATAAAAATGGTTCCTCACTCGGGTGGGAGGCCCAAGTATTCTGGGATTCTGGGTAAGAAAACGTTGGTGGATCCACGCAAGCCATACCTCCCTGGAATCCCCCGGGTGTCTAGTTTTCAGAAATGTGTGGGTTTGGTAGGTTTCCCTAGGTGGCCACCGAGCCCCGGGCCAAAAAGTCATGGGACCCCCCCTTGCAAAACCAGGTCGTTTTGTGATAGGCAATTTTGATGTCACCTCAATATGTTTTGGGCCCTTGCCTGTCACGGGTACTTGGGCCTCCCACCCGAGTGATGCACCGTTTTTATCGGGAGACCCGGGGAAACGCTGGGTGGTCGGAAATTTGTGTCAGCCCGGTGATGCCACAACTTTCCACACAAAAATGTGTGAAAAAGTCATTTTTTTCTGTAAAATTTCAGGTTTCTGGGGATTCTGGGTAAGAAAACGTTGGTGGATCCACGCAAGCCATACCTCCCTGGAATCCCCGGGTGTCTAGTTTTCAGAAATGTGTGGGTTTGATAGGTTTCCCTAGGTGGCCGCCGAGCCCCGGGCCAAAAGTCATGGGACCCCCTTGCAAAACCAGGTCGTTTTGTGATAGGCAATTTTGATGTCGCCTCAATACGTTTTGGGCCCTTGCCTGTCGCGGGTACTTGGGCCTCCCACCTGAGTGATGCACCGTTTTTATCGGGAGACCTGGGGGAACACTGGGTGGTAGGAAATTTGTTTCAGCCCGGTGATGCCACAACTTTCCCACACAAAAATGTGTGAAAAAGTGATTTTTCAGCAAAATTTCAGGTTTCTGTGGGATTCTGGGTAAGAAAACGTTGGGGATCCACACAAGCCATACCTCCCTGGAATCCCCAGGTGTCTAGTTTTCAGAAATGTGTGGGTTTGGTAGGTTTCCCTAGCTGGCCGCCCGAACCCGGGCCAAAACTCATGGGACCCCCTTGAAACCAGGTTGGTTTGTGATAGGTAATTTTGATGTCGCCTCACTAGGTTTTGGGCCCTTGCCTGTCGCTGGTACTTGCCCCACCCACGCGTGTGAGGTACCATTTTTATCGGGAGACCAGGGGGAGCAGAAAGGATGTAATGGTGGCGGGGATGTGGGCATTGGCGTGCCCACTTCGGGCAGCCCCCACCCTAAAAACAAATGCGCAAAAAAAAATCCCTGGCGTCAAGTGGGATTTTTGCTGCCCGGGGGGGGCAGATTGAGGGCTACTGCCCCCATCTACCCCCCAGGGGGGCAGAAAGACTGTTATGGTGGCAAGGGCATGGGGGCATTGGCGTGCCCATTTTGGGCAGCCCCACCCTAAAAAAATTGCACAAAAAAATACCTGGTGTTTAGTGGGCTTTCTGCCCCCCCAGGGGGGCAGATTGGGGGCTACTGCCCCCATCTGCCTCCCAGGGGGGCATAAAGGCTGTAATGGTGGTGGCGGGGTGGGGGCATTGGCGTGCCCGTTTGGGCAGCCCCCACCCTAAAAAACATTGCACAAAAAAAATCCCTGGTGTTTAGTGGGCTTTTGCCCCACCGGGGAGGCAGATTGGGGCTACTGCCCCCATCTGCCTCCCAGGGAGGGCAGAAAGGCTGTAAAGGTGGCGGGGGTGGGGGCATTGGCGTGCCCGTTTCGGGCAGCCCCCACCCAAAAAAAAACACGCCAAAAAAAATCCCTGGTGTTTAGTGGGCTTTCTGCCCCACCGGGGGGGCAGATTGGGGGCTACAGCCCACATCTGACCCCCAGGGGAGGACAGAAAGGCTGTAATGGTGACAGGGGGTGGGGGCATTAGCGTGCCCATTTCGGGCAGCCCCCACCCTAAAAAGAAATGCGTCCAAAAAAATCCCTGGTGTTTAGTGGGCTTTCTGCCCCCCCGGGGGGGCAGATTGGGGGCTACTGCCCCCATCTGCCTCCCAGGGGGGGCAGCAAGGCTGTAATGGTGGCTGGGGGGGTGGGGGCATTGGCGTGCCCATTTCGGGCAGCCCCCACCATAAAAAAATGCACCAAATAAAAATCCCTGGTGTCTAGTGGGCTTTCTGCCCCCCCGGGGGGGGCAGATTGGAGGCTACAGCTAAAGACTGAACATTGGCAATTTGTTTGGGGGGAGTTAAAGCCCTTGCCCAAGGGGCCGCTCCCCCCTCCCTGGTGCCTTAGTGGGTGGATCCCTGCTTGGGGATCGCCCTCCTGGGGTGATCCCCAAGCAGTGATCCACTGGGGAGGGGTACCATTGGAAAGGGAGATTCTCCCTTTCCAATGATACCTCTCCGTCTTTCTACGTGCTCAGGGGCTGAGATAGCCCCTGAGCACGTAGAAGTGAAACTGAAATGAGCCTAAAGGCTCATTTTAGTTTCATGTTCAGTGAAATGAAGTCAGCGCGACTTGCGCGCTGATCTTCATTTCACTGAAAGGGAGGGGGGGGCCTCAGGAGCTGGGGAAGCTCTTCCCCAGCTCCCGAGGCTGTGGGGGAGAAAAGGAAATCCCTCTGCTGTCTGCATCAGAGGGATTTCGTGCCCCTGGCCTCATGACGGAATGGTTCCGTCATGAGCACAGGGGCACCGATGCTCATGACGGAACCATTCCGTCATGAGCACAGGGGCACCGATGCTCATGACGGAACCATTCCGTCATGAGCATCGAAGGGGTTAAGGAAGATAAGATCAATCTAAAAGCTGCACTAAATGAATACAAAAATAAGTTAAGATAAGCGAAAACTAACTATTATTGCGAGTTGATCACTGCAACCCCTAATAAATCAAAAACAAAATTGAAATTCCTAAAGATTTCACTATTCCATCCCATTTTAAGCAAGAGATTATACCCTCGCAGAAACTATGTGATGATCTGTCGGAATACTTTGAAAGCAAGATCAATACAATTTTAGATGGGATTGACAAACCTACTGCATTTAAACATGCTATCTCACACACTAATAGTCCTGCTCAATCTGGGCCGCCTCTCCCTTCAGATTTTACTTCTGCGACATTGACTAGGCTGGATCCTATCTCTGTCGAGGTTTTTAAAACTTTGTATAGGTCCATGAAATCAGGGTCTCTGTTGGACCCTATTCCACCAAAGCAATGGCTAAAATGGGAAGATGAACTGGCAGGCCCTCTCCTACAACTTTCTAACCATTCCCTTGAAACAGAGAATGTGCCTGACTGCTGGAAAAAAGCTAAAGTTAAGCCATTACTGAAAAAAGCCCTGTCTAACCCCTCAAATATAGCTAATTTCAGAACTATTTCCCTTCTTCCCTTTCCAATAAAAATTTTAGAGCACCATGTAAGTTTAATATTGTTGCAATACTTAGAGGACTAAGCATGACTAGAGGAAGAACAATTTGGATTTCGATCTGGCCATGGAACTGACACTACCCTGATCTGCGCTACTAATGAAATACGGAGGATAACAGACAACGGACAATCTGTTGTACTGGTCCTCCTAGATTTGTCAGCTGCGTTTGACACGGTGGACCACCACACTCTTCTGTCCAGGCTTACGCCAATGAGTGTGGGAGGCCCGATGTTAAACTGGCTAAAATCCTATCTGTTCGGCCGCTGTCAGGCGGTATGTCTCCCCCCGTTTCTATCCAAATTTAGAATGACCACAAATGGTGTCCCCCAGGGCCCTTCCCTCAGCCCTATTTTATTCAATGTCTATATCAAACCCCTTATTTCTCTTATTAAGTCCCACAAGATCAAGCTGATTAATTATGCAGACGATAATCAGCTAATTCTGTCATTGAACAAAGATCGGGAGTACACTCAATGTAACTTTCAAGCATGCTTCCTTGACATTTTTGACTGGATGAATGCAAATTCACTCAAGATGAATGGAAGCAAAACTGAGCTCCTCTGTTGCTCACCCAATAAAATCCTGGTATCTCTATCCTCTAACTTCTGGTCTCTACCCACAAGATTTCCATTGGCCAACCAAGCAGCCAACTTAGGTTTGATTATAGATGAAGGTCTGTCTATGGAAAAACAAGTGAACGGACTTACCGGGACTTGCTTCGCACTGATCCGGGCCCTTAGGAAGTTATATCCTCTGCTCTACCTGCCAGCCTGATCTCTAGAGGTGTAATACTAAGTAGGCAGGATCACTGCAATGCCCTTTTACTAGGAGCCCCCAGCTATTTATTAAAGAAGCTAGAACACATCCAGATAATTACAGGAAAGTTAACATTGAACAGTCCTTGACACTCTTCTGCCACAAAGGCTCTGAAAGATCTCCACTGGCTGCCCATCAAACAGAGAATTATTTTTAAATCTCTCTGTATTGTACATTAGGCACTACACAACAAAGGACCAAAACACCTACAAGCCAAACTAATAAAATATACTCCCGGCAGACACCTCCGATTGGCCACAGACAACTATGTCCAAGAACTCAGATTTCATAAAGTCCGACAAGGAGGACGTGCTTTTACCGTGAATGCAGCTCGGTTATAGAACAAATTACCAGCTCCATTAAGATCTCACTCTGACTTATTAAAATTCAGAAGATCACTGAAAACCTGGCTGTTTCCTCATTAATAACCTGTTTTAGCTTCAGATCTCCATCAGTCGTTTTTTTCTTACATAGTGGTGATAACTAGCGCCAGGATACCATGTTTGGTCACAGTGCTCTATACAAGGCGTGCAACACAGAAGAGGCTCCATCCCAGATCCTTTGTGACAATATTGCAGAACACCTTATACTGAAAATAGATAAAATATACAACAAGATCACTGCGGCTAACGGCTCTCGTTTAAGTCACATATCTGAACCCACTACTACTACTCCCAGCACTTTTAAACTAGAGGAATTGCCAGCGCTCCTCTTGGAGGAGGCAGAATCATTAATAAAAACGGTTAAATCAGGATCCCCTTTTGACCTGATTCCAGCCAAGACCACCAGCTTGCTCGCCAAGCAACTGGCAGCGCCTATTCGCTCTATTTTAAACAGCTCCCTGAAGGAAGGCAAGCTCCCCAAGGAGTGGAAAGCAGCGCAGATTCTTCCTTTCAGGAAAAATCCCCAAATCCCCTCAGAAGATGTCTCCAACTACCGCCCTATTTCTTTGCTCCCCCTATTTAGTAAGCTTCTTGAGAAGCACATAAATAAGCACCTGTCGGAATTTATTGAATCCTCCAACTGCTTGGATCCCTCATAATCAGGATTCCGACCTAAACATAGCACGGAGTCTGTGTTGGTGACAGTTACAGATAACATCCGTATGCTAGCAGACAATGGTCAGGCAGTGCTTCTTATACTGCTTGACCTGTCTGCAGCATTCAACACCATCTCCCACCAGACCCTGCTTAGGAGACTCAGAGACATAGGAATCCAGGGGAACGCGCTAAAATGGATGACTGATTTCCTAGCTGAGAGAACCCAGACCATCAACCTGGGCCCTTTCAGATCCCAGACCACTTGTGTAACTAAAGGCGTACCCCAGGGCTCATGTTTCAGCCCTACCCTATTCAACGTATATGTCACCCCTTTAGCTGGTTTACTAAGGAACGTAGGTTTTATTCCAATTTCCTATGCCGACGACACCCAACTGCTTCTCTCCTTTGATAAAAATAACTCTA
This sequence comes from Calotriton arnoldi, assembly GCA_963921515.1. NCBI lineage: Eukaryota > Metazoa > Chordata > Amphibia > Caudata > Salamandridae > Calotriton > Calotriton arnoldi. The sequence continues at coordinate 244,849 of CAWUFW010008448.1, read as the reverse complement.
CCATCCAGACCACCTTTTTGGAGGGCATGAAAGCCATTACTGATTGGATGAGTAACAACTACCTGCAGTTGAATGCAGGCAAAACCGAAATTATGTTATTTAGAGAAGCAGAAGTGAGGTGGTCGCCCAACTGGTGGCCAGAGGAACTGGGCCCGGCCCCCACCCCAAAACGAGTAGTAAAGAATCTAGGTGTCTGAATTGACCAAAAGCTCACCCTAGAGGAGCATGCCTCCACAACAGCAGGGGCCTGCTTCCACACCTTTAGCCTCCTCCGCAGAGTCTTCCCCCTCCTACCACTCTCCACGCGGAAGACCCTGATGCAAGCATTGGTCCTGAGTGCCTGGACTACTGCAATGCTTTGTTGATTTCAGCCAAGGAATCTTCCTTGAACAAATTGCAGGTAGTCCAGAATACGGCTGCCCGGCTAGTGACCAATGCGCCCCCCAGAACAGCCTCTGTCCCCATACTCAAAAAGCTACACTGGCTCCCTATCCGCAACAGGATCAAATTCAAGATTTGTTGCATGGTCTTTAAATCCCTAAACAACTTAGGACCACGATATCTGACAGATAAGCTGGTCAGATATATACCAACCAGGACTCTTTGTTCTGGGTCCAAGGATCTCCTCCACATGCCCCGTATACAACAAACCCGGTTGGGGGGGAAAGCTTTCTCCTATCTGGCTCCACATTACTGGAACCAACTGCCCATCCATCTACGGCTTTGCTCCAACTATCTAATTTTCAGAAAGCTGCTAAAAACCACACAGTTTTAATGCTCTGCGGAGATACCCCGGTTGGGGTGATTCGGGTGCTCTATAAATGATATAAATAAAGATAAATAAATACAAGAACTACATACAATAAAATACAATACTACAGGACCGCTGTGACCGCCGGGGATCAAGGATCCTGCGGCAGTCGTGCAGCGGTCAAGAGCACTAATAGGCTGGCGGTGCAGCTGCGGCAACCCTAAGCATATTAGAAGTTGCCTGTCCACTGCTCTGTTCATGGCGGTGAGCCTACCATGCAAAGGGTGGCAAAGAGGGGCCCCCTGCCACTTCTGGGCCTGGGGGTGCATGCGAGTGGGCACATTTTGTGCCCCCCTGGTTTTGCACCCCCAGTTTCTACATGGTGTGACATGTATGCCACACCATGCAGGAAGTTGCAGTCAGCGCTCTGAGACTGGCAGTCTTCATGTCAGGCTCTTCGATGAGCCTGACTGACCGCCTCCTTATACCGCCGCAGCACCACCCGCCAGACCAGGATTTAACTCCAAATCTGGTGGGAGGCAGCAGCACAGCTTTGGTGGTTCTACCGCTGTAGGACCACCAAAGTCATAATAAGGCCCTTAATCAGCTTATGAAATTAAATGAAAATTCCTAACTTATGGTGAAGTTGGATTTTAAGTTACAATTTTGAACTGCCACTTTTAGAAACTTGGCATTCTCCTGCCTTTGCCTGTAGCCTGATCCTGGGTCACATGAATAGTTGTAGCTGGCAGTTGGTCTTTGTGTATTGCTCCCAGACAGTGAGGCAAAGGGAGGATAGGTATTGACTGGATGGGCCACTCTGAGTTAATGAAGGGGAGGAGCTGTCACCTACTACACTTGCACATAACAAAGGTTCTGCCTGAGCACTCTCACAAAGGGCTTATCACTAGTCCATTGTGACCCCAGACAAGCTGGGGCTAGGACAGGGAAGAAGAGGATGCCTGGGGACATCAAAGGGAAGCCTCGAGAAGCTTCTTTCCAACTTCAAAGGCACAACTGGGAATAAATACTGGACCTCAGACATGAACTCTTTAGTACAATTCTGGACATGTGAATACTCTGCCAGGAAGAAGGACTGTAGTGCCTCTGAAGGACTTCCACTCTGCTGGGCTGAATCTGCTGGACTACTTCCTTGATGTGCTGTTGCTTTGCTGTGCTTGCCTGTTGCCTGCTGCCTTCCTGCCTGATAAGAACTGGAACTGCAACTCTTGAACCCAGATCCCCAGAGTTACTCCAAGGGTTAGTTGGCTGGTCGCCTGACTTGAACCATAGGGACAGAAGACTCCAATAACTTCAGACCTGCACTTGGAATCTTGTCATCTGTGAGTCTACCCTGCCAAGTGGTGCCACCCCAGTCCTGCACCCTAGGAAGTGGGCCTAATATTCTCTGCCAGCTGTGCGGCCCCACACCAAGCAGAACCCAAGCAGAACAACTGCCAAGTGTAATCGGAACCGCCTCAAATTCCCACATCGCACCCTGTCGTCACATTAAAATCTCCATTGCACGATGCATCATTGGTGCAGGCACAGCAGCCTCGAGAACAATGACGTACTCCTCATCGTAGGCTCACAGCTCCATGGAACCGGAGCATTCCCCAACTGTGTGCTGCATCCCTGACTCTGGACTTCACATCGCAAGCCCTCATTGACAGAATCCTTGATGATGACGCAACAGGACCTCGCTCCATAGCCTTGCTGCATCTCGGAATCAATGCATCGCTTTGTCTGCGTGGCGCATCTTCGATGCGAATCCTTTTAATGATCTGCAAACCAAGATTGAAGGTACTTTGTTCAGTGGCAAACTAGGATTGGAGGTACTTTGTTCAGTGGTCCCTGTAGCTGGCCCAAGCTCCATCGCAAACAACCTGAATGAACTTTTCACTTTGTCCCGGTCCAGTGCAACCAGTTCTCCACAGTTGGAGCATTATGCCTTTTAGCGCTATTTTTACCAAAATCTTTCAAATTGGATATCTACGGGTCTACTGATTGGATTTTGGTTGTTTTGGTCTTGTTGTATTTATTTAAAATTACTCTATTCATCTTGCTCTGTTGTGGGCTCCATTTGTGGTGTGTTTTTACTGAATTACTGTATGAAGTGTTGCACAAATACTTTACACATTGCCCGTGAGTTAAGCCAAGCTACCCGAGGATTGAGCACGGGTTAGTTTAGGGTTTGCTTGTGACTTCACCCTGAGAAGAATTGTGGTTGCTGCTTGAGAAGGATTTTACCCCCCTCATCCAGTAACCTAATTTCTTTATATATATATATATATATATATATATATATATATATTCACTGTAAAAACCATAGGTTTTAGGGACAGTTATAGTTAGTTGGACATTTCACTCGTACAAAACCATAGAAATTCCCCCGTTATAGTTAGTTCAGCTAACTATAACTCGCGCCCCCGCAATGCACTGCTGATGACGTCACATATTACATCACTCATGACATGGTCAGTGACATCACTGATGACATCACTGATGACATCTCAAATGACATCATTGATGACATCACTGATGACATCATCCAGTGACTGTGTGTTTCTGTAAAGTTTAAATATGTTTAATATATATAGGGAAAGGTGTATTGAAGAATGAGTGGGTGTATAAGTGTCTGAATGGATGATTTAGTACGTGAGTGACTGACTCTACAAGTGAGTGATTAAATGTATCTTACTGAATGCATGGGTTAGTGACTAAACTGTGTGAATGTCTGTATCCGTCTGTCTGTTGGTTTGTAAGCGGCTGCATGGCTTTCTGAATAGCTACATGAGTGTCTACATGGGTTATTGATTGATTGTCTGAGTATCTGTATGGGTGCCTGAGTGTTTGTGTGGGTGGGGTGTGTGTGACTCTGTGCATAGATGTGTGAGTTGGTGATTCACTGGGTGCATGGTTTCAAGAGTGCATCTGTGATGGACTGTATGGGTGGGTGAGTGTGTGTATGGGTGTGTTAGTGATTGAATGTATATCTCAGTGGTACATGTGTGAGTAACTACATATGTGAAAGGCAGTATATATGTGTGTTGGAGTATATAAATGGCTATAAGTGAGAGTGTGTGATTGTGAGAGTGGCTGTATGGATGAGTGTGTACTTGTATCAGTGATTGTATAAGAGCATAAGAATGTGCTAGTATTTGTATGAGTAAGTGAGCTGGTGTGTGTATAACTGTATAGGTGAGTAAATGGGTGTGTGATTAAGTTTTTGCATGACTGACTAGGTGTGTGAGTACCTCTATGGATGAGTGGCGGTGTGTGAGTGTTTATATAGGTGTATGAGTGCATATGATAGTCCTGTACTGAGTTACTAAGTATGAGTGACTGTACGGGTGAGTGAGTGGATGTGTGTGTAGACCTAAGAATCAGTGAGTGGGTATGTAGTTTTGGTGTTGGAGTGTCTATGGTTTTGAGAATGGCAGTCTGTAATTTAGAGTGGGTGTATCAAAAGTTATATTAGGGTGTGAGAAGATGCATGAAATTATCACATGGATGATATCATCAGTGATGTCATTTGAGATGTCATCAGTGATGTCATCAGTGATGTCACTGACCATGTCATGAGTGATGTAATATGTGACGTCATCAGCAGTGCATTGCGGGGGCGCGAGTTATAGTTAGCTGAACTTACGTATAACGGGGGAATTTCTATGGTTTTGTACGAGTGAAATGTCCAACTAACTATAACTGTCCCTAAAACCTATGGTTTTTTCAGTGAATTTCAAAGGTTTTTTAAATGCTAATTTCTAACTATAACGTGTCTGAAACCTATGGTTTTTTCAGTGAATTTCAAAGGTTTTTAAATGCTAATTTCTAACTATAACGTGCCTGAAACCTATGATTTTTTAAGTGAATTTCAAAGGTTTTTTAAATGCTAGTTTCTAACTATGCCTACAGAGGTAGGACATGTGAAGAAAGAAGAAAAAACGCACAGAAAGAAGCAAAAGATGTGCAGAAAGAACCAACAGAGGAGCAGAAAGAGGCCTTGTTGCAAAATCATCCTGTGCCCACAACTTTTTCAGACGGGTACTGGTGGTAACTGACTCTGACTAACCAGAGCCAGTGCTATGCTAAAAGACACTTAGAATACAGTGAAAACACCTACATACACTAGGGAACACTATGCGTTGGGGTACCCCTGTGATTAGCATGACCTCCTCTGCAAGTCCCTAGTACATAATAGGGCAGGGGGATTAAAACTACCTCTTAAAACGCGCTACAGGGCGCGTTTGCACAGTGGTGAAGGGAGGGGGGGGCCTGAGGTGACATGTGTGCAAACGCACCCCGTGGCACGTTTTAAGTTGCGGGATTAAGTCCCCTTGAATTCTGAGGGTCCCTGGGGCCCAACTAGCCCCCCAGGTACCTACAGTTAGGACCACAGAGCTGAGTTGCAGAGAGGCGTTCCGAGGCCACGCACCTTTTTTCACCTCTCTGCAACGCAACTCTGTTGTGCTTACTGAAGGTACCTGGTGGGCTAGTTGGCCCCCAGGGTCCCTCAGGATTCAAAGGGAATTAATTCCCCAACTTAAAACGCACCACAGGGCGTGTTTGCGCACATGTCACCTGAGGCCCCGCCCCCTCCCTTCACCACTGTGCAAACGCGCCCCGTGGTGCGTTTTAAGTTGGGGGATTAGGTCACCTTGAATCCTGAGGGACCCTGGGGCCCAACTAGCCCACTAGGTACTTCCAGAAAGCACCAAAGGCCTGCGTTGCAACACCTGTAACAAATTGTGCAGTTGTGTTTAGGTAGTGAAGAGGGTCGTGCTGGGGGTAGTGTTTTAGGGTTTAGGGTAGTGCAGTGGTGTTTGTGTAGTGTAGGGGGTCATGCTGGGGGTAGATTTAGGGTTTAGGGTAGTGCAGTGGTGTTTGGGTAGTGTAGGGAGTCGTGCTGGGGGGAGTGTTTTAGGGTTTAGGGTAGTGCAGTGGTGTTTGGGTAGTGTAGGGGGTCGTGCTGGGGGTAGTGTTTTAGGGTTTAGGGTAGTGCAGTGGTGTTTGGGTAGTGTAGGGGTTGTGCTGAGGGTAGTGATTTAGGGTAGTGCAGTGGTGTTTGGGTAGTGTAGGGGGTACTGCTGGGGGTAGTGTTTTAGGGTTTAGGTTAGTGCAGTGGTGTTTGGGTAGTGTAGGGGTACTGCTGGGGGTAGTGTTTTAGGGTTTAGGGTAGTGCAGTGGTGTTTGTGTAGTGTAGGGGGTAGTGTTTTAGGGTTTAGGGTAGTGCAGTGGTGTTTGTGTAGTGTAGGAGGTCATGTTTTAGGGTTTAGGGTAGTGCAGTGGTCTTTGGGTAGTGTAGGGAGTCGTGCGGGGGTAGTGTTTTAGGGTTTAGGGTAGTGTAGGGGGTCATGCGGGGGTAGTGTTTTAGGGATTAGGGTAGTGCATTGGTGTTTGGGTAGTGTAGGGGGTCATGCGGGGTAGTGTTTTAGGGTTTAGGGCAGTGCAGTGGTGTTTGGGTAGTGTAGGGGGTCGTGCTGGGGGCAGTGTTTTAGGGTTTAGGGCAGTGCAGTGGTGTTCGGGTAGTGTAGGGGGTCGTGCTGGGGGGAGTGTTTTAGGGTTTAGGGCAGTGCAGTGGTGTTCGGGTAGCGTAGGGGGTCGTGCTGGGGGTAGTGTTTGAGGGTTTAGGGGTTTAGGGCAGTACAGTCGTGTTCGGGTAGTGTAGAGGGTTGTGCTGGGGGTAGTATTTTAGGGTTTAGGGCAGTGCAGTGGTGTTTGGGCAGTGTAGGGGGTAATGCTGGGGGTGGTGTTTTAGGGTTTAGGGCAGTGCAGTGGTGTTCGGGCAGTGTAGGGGGTCGTGCTGGGGGTGGTGTTTCAGGGTTTAGGGCAGTGCAGTGATGTTCGGGCAGTGTAGGGGTGGTGTTTCAGGGTTTAGGGCAGTGCAGTGGTGTTCGGGCAGTGTAGGGGGTCGTGCAGGGGTGGTGTTTCAGGGTTTAGGGCAGTGGTGTTCGGGCAGTGTAGGGGGTCGTGCTGGGGGTGGTGTTTCAGGGTTTGGGGCAGTGCAGTGGTGTTCGAGCAGTAAAGGGGGTCGTGCTGGGGGTGGTGTTTCAGGGTTTAGGGCAGTGCAGTGGTGTTCGGGCAGTGTAGGGGGCGGTGCAGGGGGTGGTGTTTCAGGGTTTAGGGCAGTGCAGTGGTGTTCGGGCAGTGTAGGGGATGTTGCAGGGGTGGTGTTTCAGGGTTTAGGGCAGTGCAGTGGTGTTCGGGCAGTGTAGGGGGTCATGCAGGGGGTGGTGTTTCAGGGTTTAGGGCAGTGCAGTGGTGTTTGGGCAGTGTAGGGGGTCGTGCTGGGGCTGGTGTTTCAGGGTTTAGGGCAGTATAGTGGTGTTTGGGCAGTGTAGGGGGTCGTGCTGGGGCTGGTGTTTCAAGGTTTAGGGCAGTGCAGTGGTGTTCGGGAAGTGTAGGTGGTCATGCTGGGGCTGGTGTTTCAGGGTATAGGGCAGTGCAGTGGTGTTCGGGCAGTGTATTGGGTCATGCTGGGGCTGGTGTTTCAGTGTTTAGGGCAGTGCAGTGGTGTTGGGGCAGTGTAGGGGGTCTTGCTGGGGCTGGTGTTTCAGGGTTTAGGGCAGTGCAGTGGTGTTCGGGCAGTGTAGGGGGTCATGCTGGGGGTGGTGTTTCAGGGTTTAGGGCAGTGCAGTGGTGTTTGGGCAGTGTAGGGAGTCATGCTGGGGCTAGTGTTTCAGGATTTAGGGCAGAGCAATGGTGTTCAGGCAGTGTAGGGGTTTTGCTGGAGGTGGTGTTTCAGGGTTTAGGGCAGTGCAGTGGTATTCGTGCAGTGTAGAGGGTGGTGTTTCAGGGTTTAGGGCAGTGGTGTTCAGGCAGTGTAGGGGTCTTGCTGGGGTTGATGTTTCAGGGTTTAGGGCAGTGCAGTGGTGTTCTGGCAGTGTAGGGGGTCGTGCTGGGGGTGGTGTTTCAGGGTTTAGGGCAGTGCAGTGGTGTTCCGGCAGTGTAGGAGGTCGTTCAGGAGGTGGTGTTTCAGGGTTTAGGGCAGTGCAGTGGTGTTCGGGCAGTGTAGGGGGTCATGCTGGGGGTGGTGTTTCAGGGTTTAGGGCAGTGCAGTGGTGTTCGGGCAGTGTAGGGTGTCGTGCTGAGGGGTGGTGTTTCAGGGTTTAGGGCAGTGCAGTGGTGTTCGGGCAGTGTAGGGGGTCGTGCTGGGGGTGGTGTTTCAGGGTTTAGGGCAGTGCAGTGGTGTTCGGGCAGTGTAGGGGGTCGTGCTGGGGCTGGTGTTTCATGGTTTAGGGCAGTGCAGTGGTGTCCGGGCAGTGTAGGGGGTCGTGCTGGGGGTGGTGTTTCAGGGTTTAGGGCAGTGCAGTGGTGTTCGGGCAGTGTAGGGGGTCATGCTGGGGGTGGTGTTTCATGGTTTAGGGCAGTGCAGTGGTGTACGGGTAGTGTAGGGGGTCCTGCTGGGGGTGGTGTTTCAGGGTTTAGGGCAGTGGTGTTCGGGCAGTGTAGGGGGTCTTGCTGGGGGTGGTGTTTCGGGGTTTAGGGCAGTGCAGTGGTGTTCGGGCAGTGTAGGGGGTCTTGCTGGGGATGGTGTTTCAGGGTTTAGGGCAGTGCAGTAGTGTTCAGGCAGTGTAGGGGGTCGTGCAGGGGGTGGTGTTTCAGGGTTTAGGGCAGTGCAGTGGTGTTCGGGCAGTGTAGGGGGTCGTGCTGGGGGTGGTGTTTCAGGGTTTAGGGCAGTGCAGTGGTGTTCGGGCAGTGTAGGGGGTCTTGCTGGGGGTGATGTTTCAGGGTTTAGGGCAGTGCAGTGGTGTTCGGGCAGTGTAGGAGGTCTTGCTGGGGGTAGTGTTACAGGGTTTAGGGCAGTGCAGTGGTGTTCGGGCAGTGTAGGGGTCATGCTGGGGGTGGTGTTTCAGGGTTTAGGGCAGTGCAGTGGTGTTCGGGCAGTGTAGGGGGTCGTGAAGGGGTGGTGTTTCAGGGTTTAGGGCAGTGCAGTGGTGTTCAGGCAGTGTAGGGGGTCGTGCTAGGGTATGTGTTTCAGGGTTTAGGGCAGTGCAGTGGTGTTCAGGCAGTGTAGGGGGTCGTGCAGGGGCTGATGTTTCAGGGTTTAGGGCAGTGCAGTTGTGTTCGGGCAGTGTAGGGGGTCGTGCTGGGGGTAGTGTTTTAGGGTTTAGGGTAGTGCAGTGGTGCTTGTGTAGTGTAGGGGGTCGTGCTGGGGGTAGTGTTTTAGAGTTTAGGGTAGTGCAGTGGTGTTTGTGTAGTGTAGGGGTCATGTTTTAGGGTAGTGCAGTGGTGTTTGGGTAGTGTAGGGGGTCGTGCTGGGGGTAGTGTTTTAGGATTTAGGTTAGTGCAGTGGTGTTTGGGTAGTGTAGGGGTCGTGCTGGGGGTAGTGTTTTAGGGTTTAAGGTAGTGCAGTGGTGTTTGTGTAGTGTAGGGGGACGTGCTGGGGGTAGTGTTTTAGGGTTTAGGGTAGTGCAGTGGTGCTTGTGTAGTGTAGGGGGTCGTGCTGGGGGTAGTGTTTTAGGGTTTAGGGTAGTGCAGTGGTGTTTGTGTAGTGTAGGGGGTCATGTTTTAGGGTAGTGCAGTGGTGTTTGGGTAGTGTAGGGGGTCGTGCTGGGGGTAGTGTTTTAGGATTTAGGTTAGTGCAGTGGTGTTGGGGTAGTGTTTTAGGGTTTAGGGTAGTGCAGTGGTGTTTGTGTAGTGTAGGGGGTCATGCTGGGGGTAGTGTTTTAGGGTTTAGGATAGTGCAGTGGTGCTTGTGTAGTGTAGGGGGTCGTGCTGGGGTAGTGTTTTAGGGTTTAGGGTAGTGCAGTGGTGTTTTTGTAGTGTAGGGGGGTCATGTTTTAAGATGCAACGCTCCAATACCTGACCAGTCTGCACTACATAAACTGCAAAAAAACTAAAAATAAAAAGTGTTTTGCACACTTTTGTCATTGGGCTATATGTGGGCTACATCTCGGTAATATTTGTGCTACATTTGGGCTCTTTTTTCACTGGTGGCCATCTTGGAAGACTTCTTTGTTATGAAGTTTCCTACTTTCCTCATTTACTGCAGTCTCCTCAGTAGGAAATGCTTTCAGTTTTTACTTTGATTCCATCAAGAAGGCATTCAGATGTGTCACACATTTGCCATAAATTCAGAATGTTATTACTCTAGTTGTTCATTAGATCACTGTAGTAAAGCTACTGCTCACCAAGGAGTTAACTGGAAGTCTACTGCTGGTATTGAAAGTGATTGTTTCAGTCTGCATGTCAGAATTTTCTAATGAAATAGAAGAGGATTTGAGATCTCACTTAAAACATGCACTAAATTTTCTTTTTGCAGCACTAACCATAATTTCTATGGCAAAATGAACCCCCTCATTTTGTTCCTTTTTAAATTAAATGTTTTAAGTGTTACCAGTTTATTCCAATCAAGATGGCTTCAGGTGTGCCATACTTTTGTCATAAGTAAGGCTGTTAGCACTCTAGTTGTTCTTTAGAACACTCTGGGAAGCTGCAGTAGAACACAAAGGCATCAACTGACAGGCTGCTCCTGTTGAAATATAACAGGAAGATATTTGAGATCTCACTTAAAACATGTCCTAATTTTTCTTTCTACAGCACTAACCATAATTTCTATGGCAAAATGAACCCCCTCATTTTGTTCCTTTTTAAATTAAATGTTTTAAGTGTTACCTTTTATTCCAATCAAGATGGCTTCAGGTGTGCCATACTTTTGTCATAAGTAAGACTGTTAGCGCTCTAGTTGTTCTTTAGAACACTCTGGGAAGCTGCAGTAGAACACAAAGGCATCAACTGACAGGCTGCTCCTGTTGAAATACAACAGGAAGATATTTGAGATCACACTTGAAACATGTCCTAATTTTTCTTTCCAGAGCACTAACCATAATTTCTATGACAAGATGAACCCCATCATTTTGTTCCTTTTTAAATTAAATGTTTTAAGTGTTACCAGTTTATTCCAATCAAGATGGCTTGAGGTGTGCCATACTTTTGTCATAAGTAAGGCTGTTAGCACTCTAGTTGTTCTTTAGAACACTCTGGGAAGCTGCAGTAGAACACAAAGGAATCAACTGACAGTCTCTGCCCTTGTTGGATGTACATGTTTTACTGAGAATGTCAGACTTCATTCTCACATGACTGAGAAAGATAATGTGAATTTACAGAAAATATGCTCTCATTTTAGCTTCTGGGGCACCTTCCAAAACTGTATGGGACAAGCATGTGAAAATAGTTTTCTCTCAAACATGATTCATGATATCCCAGCAGAAGGTTTTTCACAGGGTAAAATCACCTTAGAACACACCACAATTCCTGAAATTAGTATGGTACCATCAACAAATGAATTCTAATGTAACTAAAGTCTGTTATCACCCTTTATAGTTCTCCTTTTGGTAACCCTCAAAATCTTCGATTCACTACAATGCATTTCAATGGGGTACTATTATTTATATTGGTCCCAAGATGGCTGCCAGCAATTCCAGGATGAAGTGCTGACATCCAATCAGATCTCACGATGACATGTGTGGTTAGGCTCCGCCCAGATATATATGTGTTTTTACTTTTGATTTTCTCAGCAACTACTGAACGGATTTACACCATTTAACAAAAGGGTTCTTTTGAACCAAGAACTACCTCTTTGCCAAATTTGGTGTCATTCCGTTCAGCAGTTCGGGCTGTAGCCTTGCATAAAGTTTCCTATGGGAAATTGATTTTTTGACTCTTATTTTTTTATTTCTCCGCAACTACTGAACGGATTTACACCATTTAACAAAAAGGGTTCTTTCTGAACCAAGAACTACCTCTTTGCCAAATTTGGTGTAATTCCGTTCAGCAGTTCGGGCTGTAGCCGTGTCTAAAGTTTCCTATGGGAAAATGAATGGGGAAAACACGTTTTGGGACCCCCTTTTTCTCGGCCCCCGCTTGACGAATCACCCTGAGACTTTCAGGGTAGGAGCAGACCGGAGCGGGCCATAAAGTTTGAAAATTTCGCGAAGATTCGTCAACTGACGCAAGAGTTATTTCAAATAGAATGTCGCGGATTTCCTATGGAAAATAGGTCCTAACTATAACTATCTACTGGCGACCGCCAGTAGATAATATATATATATATATATATATATATATATATATATATATATATATATATATATATATATATATATATATGTCCAAACCACAACGCTCCTTCTGGGTGTCTGGAAACCCGAGGGAGGTGGCGCGCACACCGGCGGGGCATCCGGTCTCAATCCACAAAACAAGTTCCCAAAATAGGCGGGCTCTCAGGAACAAATACACAGGAGTCGATGCAAAAAAGGATTTATTACTTCATAAATCCAGCTTCGTGACGCGTTTCGACCGACAAGCGGTCTTTCTCACACGATACACAGTTTTTCAGAGCACCATAAATATAGAGGTAGGACAATGCCTGTTGGAGTAACAGGAAATGTAAATGAAAAGAGGACTGTACACATATCAGCAGGTGCCATCTTGGAAGGGTAAAAGTAGCGAAAAGGAAAGTAAAGTAAAATAAAAGAAAAACAGGCATTATATAACCAGTGAACATAACATGGTACTGCAGTCCAGTATTGTACAAATTATGTATATACACATGCAAAATGCAATGAGCCTCTAAATACAGTGTAAGTACACTAATAAAACGTATACATATTGCAATCCATGTACGTTCAGCTGAACTGCTTGCGCTTATGGCTGATTCGGTATACAAGACTCTTACACAGTCTTTCAACCAAATATGTCACCCCTAGTGGGAAAAATTACACCACATCCAGAATACATTTCCTTCACATATGAATCCTCAGAGATGGCATAGTGCAACTTATCCACTGTAGTCCAATCAGATTGCTCTGACATTAAACATTTAAACAGTTCCTTATATTTGTAAGTGTACTTACACTGTATTTAGAGGCTCATTGCATTTTGCATGTGCATATACATAATTTGTACAATACTGGACTGCAGTACCATGTTATGTTCACTGGTTACATAATGCCTGTTGTTCTTTTATTTTACTTTACTTTCCTTTTTGCTACTTTTACCCTTCCAAGATGGCACCTGCTGATATGTGTACAGTCCTCTTTTCATTTACATTTCCTGTTACTCCAACAGGCATTGTCCTACCTCTATATTTATGGTGCTCTGAAACACTGTGTATCGTGTGAGCAAGACCGCTTGTCGGTCGAAACGCGTCACGAAGCTGGATTTATGAAGTAATAAATCCCTTTTTGCATCGACTCCTGTGTATTTGTTCCTGAGAGCACGCCTATTTTGGGTACTTGTTTTGTGGATTGATACCGGAGGCTCCGCCGGTGTGCGCGCCACCTCCCTCAGGTTTCCAGACACCCAGAAGGAGCGTTGTGGTTTGGACATTATACAGAGGGTGCCGTCATTGAGACCGGCCGTACCGCGTCTGTATTTTCCTTTGATGACATCGGTTGCGGGCAGGCGTCCCAGAGGTGATTGCACGCTGCACGGCTTGCAGGTGGGGTCGACCAGTGTTTCACAACACGTGGGGCTTCACCACTGTGGCCCGCGCCCGCTCACGTCTCTGGGTGTCAGCTGTAACCCAGTGGACCAAGTATTCAGGATACGTACGAGTGGGGACAACGCATTTAATTTTCACCCACCGCATATTGATGTTTTCCCTTTAGTCGGATACTTGGCACTTTCTCATCACAGCAGCATTCAGTACGGCAGGAGGAACCTCATATTTATTGAGGGGGGACACACACTGGAAAGATGCAATTTGTTTTCTGTGCATAGTGGGCAGATATTTTTAAACACTATGGAGGATGACACTGACAGATGGGCAGCTGCCCTCACATTATTCGCAAGAGCCCCAGTGAAGAGCCAAATCAATAGTAACCCCACAACTAAAGAAACCACCACCATGGATCTACTTAGGAAATTAGAAAAATTAAACAAAAACGAAATCTCAAAATGGTGGGAGACAATCTCCCTCCAAGACTATATAGATAAAGAGATGATACCAAGGGGTTTGCGAATCTATGTTACACCATCTTACGAATCACCGAATCCAGGAATGTAACAAGAATGGGCTGCAAACTCTGCGAATAGCTCTAAAACAATGATGGAAATACTGGTGAAATACGCCTGGCAAGACAGGGAAATTACCATTGACAACATAAAAAGCTTGGAAGAAGAACTCAATAAAAGTAGCGAACAAGACATGATCTCGAAATTTAACGGTGAAATGAAACAATGACTAATAAACTATGAAGCAGACATTAAAGCAAGAAAGCAGCGCAAACTACATCGCGACTGCCGTGATTATGAGTCAGGCAGGATCTTCACATACAGTCGCAAGTACGACCACATGTATGAAACACACAACACGGCTAAAGGATTCTCAAGCCATACACCTGCATCAACAGAAGAGACAAGAGAAATCTCAAGTGATCAGGATACTGAAACAACAGCAACATCATTAACATCAGGAAGTTCAATATCAGGGAGTGAAACTGACATTCACCCCAAGACTTAGATATGATGCGTTACTGTCTCCATAACAATTTCTTTCTGTTCAATGGTGAGATATACAGGCAGGTCCTCGGTACTGCTATGGGGACTTGTTTTGCCCCTAGTTTTGCGAACTTGTTTCTAGGGGCATGCGAGGATGATATTAGGCAGAACACTGACTTCAGAGAAGATTTCAAACATGTCATCATATGGCTCAGATACATAGATGACCTGTTTGTCATCTGGGATGGTATCAAATCTGAAGCAGAAAAATTCATCAGGAAGCTTAATATCAACAACATTAACCTCAAACTGTCCAGCAACATAAGTGGTGCCTCTGTGGAATTCCTGGACATCAAAGTTATAATAACCAACATGGAAATGCAGACCAAACTGTTCAGGAAGTCCACAGCGGGCAATACTTTGTTGCATGCTCTGAGCAGTCACCCAGACAATCTCAAATAGAATATACCGTTTGGGGAACTGCTCAGAGCAAAACGCAACTGCAGTTCTGAAGAAATGTTTCTCAAAGAGCAAGACACCATGCTTGACAGATTCAGCAAAAGAGGTTACCCCAAGTGGGTCCTCAAGAAAGCTGTTGAGAAAGTTAGAACTGTAGAAAGGACCACCACTCTGAGAGAGACCGAAGTCACTGACTCTGAAGCCACTGACGACACCACGAGAATAATACTGACATACAATAGCAATTCCAAAGACATTAAAAAAATACTGGCTAGGAATTGGGAAATCCTCACTAATGATCATGTCATCGGGAAATCCATCACCGACAGACCCAGAATCACATACAGGAGAGGACGTAATCTGAGGGACATGTTGGTACATAACGATATCACTACCACCATCGGCAAGAATAGTATGAATAGTATGCAAGGTTTCTTTCCGTGCGGTCACTGCAAGGCTTGCCTCGATAGCCTCATGAGAAAGGAATATATCAATGCCATTACTAACACCACTACACATATCAAACAATTTCTCACTTGTAGATCCTCGTATGTCATTTACATCTTGGAATGTCCATGCAATCTCTGGTATGTGGGTAGTACCACACACATGGCAAAAAAGCGTGTAATGGAGCACTTGAGGGCTATAAACAACAAAGACCATCACTACCCCATAGCCAGACACTTTGAGCAATACCATTATTCTGACAGTTCTAAACTCAAGTATTTTACAATAGAACAGGTCAACATGGGGAATCGGGGTGGCAACAGGGAACTCATTTTGGGACAACATGAGTCCAGATATATCATCAATCTAGGAACCCGTCACCCTGGAGGTCACAATAGCGATGAGGAAATAGCTGTACACCTACAAAATGTATAATTTTTATCATGTTATTTCTCTGATTCCCTTTGTGAGAGACAAAGGTTGAATACTGTACCAGGATTTGTAATCTTACAGTGCTCTCATAATGTTTTTACATTGTATGCAGCTGTCCATAGTCTGTTTCTATATGTGTCTCTGACATATCATGTTTTTATTCTTGCAGGAGGAAAGGAAGGGGCCCTCGGATCCAACCTGGGACCTCTCGTGTTCCCTACCCTTTTCTTCAGTGGATTTGTTCATCTGCTGACCGCTATGTCACAGATAAGGGTTTTAATTCACTTTTTTCACTTTTTTCTTCTTTATCATTTCTTTTGAGCATCCTTTAGTCATCATGTCCTTACGCCCACTAGGGGACTACATTTGCAAATATAAGGAACTGTTTAAATGTTTAATGTCAGAGCAATCTGATTTGACTACAGTGGATAAGTTGCACTATGCCATCTCTGAGGATTCATATGTAAAGGAAATGTATTCTGGATGTGGTGTAATTTTTCCCACTAGGGGTGACATATTTGGTTGAAAGACTGTGTAAGAGTCTCGTATACCGATTCGGCCATAAGCACAAGCAGTTCAGCAGAACGTACATGGATTGCAATATGTATACGTTTTACTAGTGTACTTACACTGTATTTAGAGGCTCATTGCATTTTGCATGTGTATATACATAATTTGTACAATACTGGACTGCAGTACCATGTTATGTTCACTGGTTATATAATGTCTGTTGTTCTTTTATTTTACTTTACTTTCCTTTTTGCTACTTTTACCCTTCCAAGATGGCACCTGCTGATATGTGTACAGTCCTCTTTTCATTTACATTTCCTGTTACTCCAACAGGCATTGTCCTACCTCTATATTTATGGTGCTCTGAAACACTGTGTATCGTGTGAGCAAGACCGCTTGTCGGTCGAAACGCGTCACGAAGCTGGATTTATGAAGTAATAAATCCCTTTTTGCATCGATTCCTGTGTATTTGTTCCTGAGAGCACGCCTATTTTGGGTACTTGTTTTGTGTAAACGGCAGCCAGCGAGATGTTCAATGATTCTCCCAGTGGGGAGACAGTGGTGAGAACGCAGATGAGCGCCTCACTATCAGAAGACTCCATTATCAAGGAACTATTTAAGAAGTTGGAAAAATGCATGAAATCGGAGCAGGCTAAGTGGTGGGAAGCGAAATCCCTGACCAGGTACTTGGAAGTAGGAAGAATTCCCAGAGGTCTAAGAATAATGGTGTCACCTAGCTATGAGAACCCGGACCCGAATATGCTTGCCGAGTGGGCAGAATGTAATTTAGATTCATCTCGTCGTTTAGTCCTGATTCTGATAAAATATGCAGAAAGTGACCGTAAAAAATTACAGGTTGCAATTGATGATTTGAATGAACAAATCGGCAAGCTGGAGGTTACAGCTGCAATTCAACAACACAAAGAAGCCATGATTAATCGTCTGCAAAAGGAAGAGGAAATCATAAAAACGGAAAATTTACAAGTTTCAACGAGATACGGTTGACTATGAGCAGGGGCGCGTGTTCACCTTTGCTAAAAAATATGATGCATTAAAAGCGGCACAGAAGCCTGATTTTGCAGTGGCTGCACAGCACAGTGCTAATGGCAATGTACCAGCAACATCCTCAACGTCGGATCTTAGCTCCGCGGTAGAGAGTGAATCTGAGAATGAACAAACCGGTAGTGGGGTGGGGTTTCCAAAACCTACCTTGGCCCAGGAATTAAATTACATGCGGCAGGACAGAAAACAAACCTTAAGACCGCGTCCGCAAAATGCAAACAGCGCCAAAGACAAAATCAAAAACGCCGGGCAAGACGTCAGCGAGTCCGCCAGCATAAAATCGAAGAACAGAAAACCCAGAAACAGCAAATGGAAACGATAATGGGACATGACATGCATGTTAAAGACTCCAATTTAAACACAGTGATCAATTTGTCAGACAAGATTTTAAGAAAAGAAGAAATAGAAATCTTGGCTCTTGGTCTTTCATTCAGCCCGCAATGTGACTTCAATTATGCTGAAACACGCACAGATATGTACAAATTTGTGCGCAAATTGAAACTTCAGAAATATCATCTTTTGCAGAAAACGCAAAATCGTGAATTGGCAGAAACTACGTCCAGCAGCAGTAATCATGTTTCAAGTCTCACAGCAGGAGATGTGGAACTCTTGCAAAACCTTCAGCAACTACAAGATGAGAACTCAACAGCACAAGGTGAAACCAATTTGGAAGAGTTTGAATTCAATAGAACAATACGTACTCATTTCAAACCCAAATCTAAATTCTGTCCTGTGATGGTTCGAGACAATCTGGACATTTTCAATGAAAAGGTCACCACAGAATTGAAAAAATTGTACTTATCAACCACGCGAGTACAAAAAAAGTACAATAAACAAGATAATTTATATTTTCAATTAATGAAAAAACTTCAAACTGATCAGGATATCATCATTCGACAGTCGGACAAGGGGGTAACGTGGTACTGTGGCCACGTAATCTTTATATGGAGGAGGCTCTCTGTCAACTAAATGACAGGGATTGTTATCGCAGGAGCACCATGGCAACGGTCAAAGAATCTTGGAATGATATCTATATTAAACTTCGTGCATGGAAAACCGCAGGATTACTCACTATTGAGGAGTTTAATTTTTTGAAGACTGAGCATCCGGTAATTCCAGTAATCTATTTCATTCCTAAAGTCCATAAAGACATGAGTAAACCCCTGGCAGGCCAATTATATCAGCATGTGGCAGCATCATGGAGAATACTTCAAGATATGTGGATTATTTCTTGCAGGAGCATGTGAGGAAACTCCCGTCATACGTCCAGGACACCAGTGATTTCCTGAGAAAGATACAAGATGTGACATGGGATGCAGATTGCATACTCATCTCACTTGATGTGAAGTCACTTTACACCAGTATCCACAATAAGGACGGAGTAAGAGCTGTAGAGTATTATTTGAACTTGAAACCTATGTACCTCTACATGCATAACAAAATGCTGATTTCCATGATTGTATCCTGTCTGGAGAACAATTTCTTTCTTTTTCAGAATCAGGTTTTCCAGCAGACCAGAGGTGTCGCCATGGGGGCCTGTTTTTCTCCAAGTTATGCCTGTTTGCATATGGGGTATTGGGAGGAACAGGTACTCATGGCGGCACACAGTGAAACTTTTTCCAAACATGTCCTTTGCTGGTACAGGTACATAGATGATCTGTTCATGATTTGGAGAGGTATAGAACGGGATGCCCTAAAATTTATTGAACAGATCAATGTGAACAATTTGAACTTACAATTCTCTGCCCAAATGAGTAAGGAGGCTATTATTTTTCTAGATGTAGAAGTGTTTGTGGTTAACAACAAATTGGAAACCAAGCTCCATCGGAAACCAACTGCGGGGAATACCATTCTCCATGCATCTAGTCATCACCCCCAACACTTGATTTACAGCATCCCCTATGGGGAGATGCTGCGAATACGCAGGATCTGCAGCACAGACAAGGAATATGTGCAGGCACAAGAGGAGAGTAGAAAAAGATTCCTTGCCAGAGGGTATTCCAGGGATGTTATTAGAATGGCCGTAGACAAGGTTAACAAGAAAGAGAGGGTTGAAACATTAACAACTAGATTCAATCCTCGCATTTGCAGTCAGGAGCAGAGCGTACAATCAGCACGTCTCATTCTGACATATAACCGCCAACACAAAGCCCTACGGAAAATAGTTAATAGAAATTGGGCTTTGGTTCAGAATGATTCGGTTTTAGAGAACATAGTTACCAATAGCCCTAAAATCACGTTTAGAAAAGCTCGCTCCATGAGTAATTCCCTCGTGAAAAGCAGCCCTGAGATTAAATCCATGACAACATGGCTTAATGCGAGGAATGGTTTTATCAAATGTGCCATTTGCAAGGCCTGTAAATATGGGATAAACAGAACATCTTACACAACTCCATTTAAACCTAAGCCTGTAGTCATCAACAAAAAACTCAACTGCAAAACAGAATATGCAGTATATGTGCTGGAGTGTTCGTGTGGCCTGCAGTATGTGGGTAGTACCAAGCTGCAGGTCCACAAACGAATACTCCAGCATATTAGGGCCATCACTAACAATGATGAAGCCTATCCGGTGGCAAGACATTTTAAAACCTCACATAATAACAACTTGGAGGATCTGAGATACTTTGTTATCGGTACAGTCTTGCCTCTCAGACGAGGAGGCAACCGTGAGTCAATGCTGAGGAAACTGGAAACTCACTATATACTAGAGTTAGATAGTAAAACTCCTAACGGTTTGAATTCCAGTGAGGATTTCTACACCTGCCTGTAATCATCATGATTTACCATGATTAGTGTGCCTGTAATCATTATGGATTTTATGCATTTAACCTATTTTTTATACATCTCGTGGGTTTACATATGCTGCTTCAATTTTTTAAATTTTTTTACATTTATACAATTTTTAACAATTTGTTGTTCCATTGTTTTAGCTTTCACACAATGGTAATTTTTAATGTCTCATACCAGGTTTCGAAATCACGGCCGTGAGGGAACTGGTGGCAGATTAGTTTGTTTAAAAATCATATACAATTGTTTCAATTTGACATAGGCCAAGAACTAAGCCCACTAGGGCACAATTTATCACTTTTCCTTGTTTCTTTGTTTTGGTCATGTTTTTATTATAATACAAACATTTCCATATAGTGAGTAAGTGCGGTATTCAAACTCGGCATACTCACTTGTTCAGGCACATAAGCTAAAGCAACTATGTACAATGGGATTTTAGAAAATGATTTTTTGTTTTCTTTTAGGTCTTATGTGATGTTGTTTTTAGCTTGTTTTTAGCATATTTTAAGCTACCTTTTACTATGCTATGCCTGTCATCTATATGTATTCATGTATTTATTTATTTATCAATAATTATATGAAATGTGGTTTTGTCTGGGGAAACTTTTCTCGATACATGACTATACAATGATACAATATTGCCCATGAAACAAGGATGTAGATACATTGTATCTGTTCTTCTATGTCTATGAATGATTGTTAAGCACTGGCACTTTAAATAGGTGAAAGAACCACATCAGCGCGTCATGTGATCAAGGCATCGTGGATGCCGAAACGCGTAATGGCGATGGTGCAGGGCGTTTGTTTTGAATAAATCACACATTGCACCTCAAAGGGTCTGTTTTCGTCTGTCCAGGAGTGGATGTTGTGGGGCGAAGTCCAGGGATATATATATATATATATATATATATATATATATATATATATATATATATATATATATATATATATATATTTTTTTTTTTTTTTTTTTTTAAACAAGGATAGGAGCACTCACGGGTCTTTCTTGCTTGATTTATTGACGGCAACAGACGCGTTTCAGCACATTTGCTTTTTTCAATGATGGTTGTATAAATGCAGGACACATGACCGAGTTTTTAAATGCATTCTGGTAGTTTCCTATTGGACAGCTGCTTAAATAAGCACAGATAGAAAGTTCACATTATTTAATCAGCATGCATGATATATATATATATATATATATATATATATATTAGTCCACACGCACAACAGCTTCCGCGGCGTAAGTAGAGGAGCACTCACAGGTCCTTGTTGCAAATTATATATTCAATGCACAAACCCCCGCACTGACAGACGCGTTTCGGCAATCTGCCTTCTTCGATGTCAGTGACCCCAAGTGTATGACACATATTTAAAGTGAAAAACGTGATTCAATAGGTTAAAAAAATAAACATCAAAACAAAAGAGGGCCTCGTAAAGTTACTGCATAATGCACTATACATGGCGGCCATCTTAAGACTTGTTCCAAGTTTAGTAAAAACAATGCAAGTTCATCAGTGCTTCAAAACCATATATCATTATATACAACTATTTACATGTGGTCAAAAGTTAAACCTATATAACCATTTATATATAAATTTACGATGGATTAATCTAACGATATAAGAATCTTTGGAAAGTTCCTAGATGTTACGCCCATCTTTGTTTACTAAGTCAGACTTTAGAAAGGTAGCGGATTGTAGCGTGATTAAATACATATATCCCGCCTAGATGACAATTCATCCTTATACCTCTAACAAGTAATAGTGTTCTGACTTAAAAAGAACGCATGGTTGTTCAAAAAAGACCACTCAGAGCACCGTGAACTGTACAAAATTGTGACCTGAATGGGCAAACCAAAAACAAAGCCATGAACGTGAGGGAACCTTAAAAACAATTCATTTGTATATTTTGAGGGAATTATCACTCATAATAGACTCTTAACACAGTATCAGTACTTTTCAGAAAATGGAATACATGGTCATGGTGCAGAAGGGGAATACAATGAGAATAATGGCTAGTTAATCAAGGTGTGACCATAATTCCTCATCAAAATTAAGGCCTAAGGGAACCCTGGTTTGAAGATCTATTATATATTTAGATTCCAGGGCCCTCAGTGCCCTTGTTCTATCCCCACCTCTTTCATTCCTGGCCACCTGATCAATACAGAAGAATTTGAGCAGTTTGGGATCACTTTTATGCATAGATTCAAAATGGCGTGCCATCGAGTATGTCTGATCTTTTTAGTGATGGCACGCATGTGTTCCAGAATCCGTTTCTTTGCTGGATGGATAGTACTGCCCACATACCTTTTCGGGCAGGGGCATTCTAACACATAAACAGTAAATTCTGAGTTACAATTCAGTAGGCGATTGATCTTTCTAACCTTTCTACAGGTCACCCCACTTTCCAAACTTTCATATTCCAAAACCTTATGGCTTTGTTTACATGCCTTACAATTAAGGCATGGAAAGAAACCTCTTAGCATATTTTTGGCTGTATTGATGGCTGGAAGTGACTATGTACTAGTTGATCGCCTATTGACTTGCAACGTCTGTATGTGATCAAAGGATATTCTGGAATAGCTTTTTTTAAATTGAATCTGTATTGAGAATATGCCAGTTTTTCTTAAAGATTTGTACTACTTTAGGAGATTTAACATTGTAGCGTGTGATCATTCTAACTGGGGTAACAGTAGATGTATTCACAGATTTGCCCCCTTTAGGTATTAGCAGCTGTAATCTCTCTACCTTCTCCGCTTTTTGGGATGCCTGTTGTAATACCGCCGAGGAATACCCCCTATGCTTAAATCTTTGGAGAGCCTGATCTCTGGCCTTTTCATATTCTCCAGGGGCCGTGCAATTTCGTTTAAGACGGAGAAATTCTCCGTACGGAATGTTTCTAATCATACTTTTAGGGTGGAAGCTGTTAGCATGAAGCAGAGCATTCCCAGCCGTGGGTTTCCTATATAGACGGGTTGCAATCTTAGCATTATCTGCATAAACCTCTAAGTCCAAATAACAGACACTGCTATCACTGATTTGGCCGTTAAACTGTAAATTAAGATCATTATTATTAAGGAAGATCACATATTCCTCCGCAGCTGTACGTGTGCCCTTCCACACGATGAAAAGATCATCAATGTTGCAGGCCCATAATACAATATGATCCAGCCACCGTTCCGGCGAGTCCCGCCAGGCCACGTGCTTCTCCCACCAGCCAACAAAAAGATTCGCATAGCTGGGGGCGAAGCACGTGCCCATCGCAGTCCCCTGATGTTGCTTGTACAGTTGCCCTGAAAAAATAAAAATATTATTCTCAAGGCAGAAGGCAAGCATGGCTAGCAGCATCTCATTGTGTCTGATATATTTGAGCGGTCGCTTCTCTATAAACCATCTTACAGCTTCCATCCCATCTTTGTGTTTAATACAGGTGTATAGGCTGGTTATATCTAGCGTAATGAGAAGCATGTCCTCCTCCCACACAACATCCTCAATTATTCTTAGAAAATCTCCAGTATCTTTAATATAGGAGCTAAGATCCCTTACCCATGGTGCCAGAAAGGAATCTATATAAGTAGAGCAGTTTTCCAATAAGCTACCAATAGATGCTACAATTGGACGCCCTGGTGGTCTACTGGCGTTTTTATGGATTTTTGGGAGGTGATAGAATGTAGGAACTACTGGATATTCACAGAATAACAAATTATATTCATCTGTGTCAATCAAGCCCTCCCCTCGCCATGTCAACAATAATTGATGGAATGTTTCTATACAGTTCGAATAAACAGTTCTAGTGGTTGGTCGGTAGCAATCTGTGTCTCTTAGCTGGTTAAGGGCTTCTGTAACATAGTGTTCTTTAGAGAAGACAACAATGTTGCCGCCCTTATCTGAAGGTTTTATTACAATAGAATCATCGTTTTTTAATGATTGAATTGCTTGCCATTGCTCAATTGGGATGTTATAACCTTTATTCTTTTTAAGTAGATTTTCATTTCTCAATTTCTTAAGATCAGTAACAACAGCATCGCTGAAGACATCAATTGTATCAAATGCTGTTTGCGGTATTTTCCGTGATTTTCTCTTTAGACCACTTCTTCCGCCAATCTGTGCTATCCCCGCTGTTTGGAAATCATTATTAACTGGCTGCGTAAAAGTGTCAGTGTCTGATTCTGAGGTCTCTAATAGCTGCAGAGTCAAGAGAGTATCTAGGTCTGAGCCAGTAAGTAAATCCATATCATCGGTATTTCCAGTCTCATCATTTACAATTGTTTGTGGATGTAATAAATGTATCTTTTGTAATTTCAATTTTCGCGTATATTTAAAAAGGTCCACTCTTGTTTCCACGAAGTCAAAATCTGAGGTTGGGCAGAAAGTCAATCCTAGTTGTAGCACTCGTGTTTCTGTTTCACTGAGCACTCGATTTGAAAGGTTGATGACTGTTTTTGTAGCTACCATCTGCCTCGCCTGCCCTTGCTCCTGGTTATTCTGGGTGATGGTGCCTCTTCGGCTGTTGTTTTTGCCCCTCCTCGTTTTTCGCTTCCTTTTGATTTTGGGGCCGGTGGATGTGTTCGTTGCGCCGGTCTTTGGCGGTTCTCTCGTATTAATTTGTACTCCTGAAAATAAGTGGACCCAGTAGTGAGTTGATCATCCTCTATAGTGATTTGTTCACCTTCTGAGACTTCCACCTCGGACTCTGAGGTGTCTTTGTTACTTGCTGCGCCTTTACTCTGTTGCTGGGAAAGGTTTTTCCTAGGAATATCATATTTGCGAGCAAATGTTAGGACACGGCCTGTGAGATAATCCTGTTCATCTCGCTGGAATTTTGTTTGTTTTCGTTTCCGTATCCCATTTTCATATTCCTTAAGTCTCCTCATCATTGTTGTTTTTAATTCTTCACTCTGTTTAAAATCTTTATCTTTACTAATCAGTTCCTCTAATTTCTTAATGTCCTCTAGTAATTTCATTTGATCGCTCCATGCGTATTTGATCAGGATTCTAACCATTCCCTTGGCTGACTCTGTAGTGTGATCTGACCAGTCTTTTAGTAGTGCTGGATCCGGATTTTCATATGAAGGAACGATAAATATTCGCAAACCTCTTGGAATGCGATCAACTTGTAGATATCCAAACAACCCCTACTCCACAAAGAAGAGAGCACGCACATGAGGACTGCTATGTTAAGGCTTCTTTATTTCATAGGGCCACCTCTGATCCAGCGACTGGAGAGACGCCTTTCGGCTGACACAGCAGCCTTTCTCAATCTGGTAAGCGCCATTTTTATTAAAACATTTATACCATGTCCCCCACATAGACATAGAAAAAATTCATAGACATAGAGAAAATTTTCCATTAACACACATTGTGAAGTCATGGGCTATGAATAAAAACTGGTGGATTTTACTGCAGCTGAAAATATAAAAACGCATAGTGCATTTAAAATGTACCCATCAAATGCATATTGCATCGTCAGACCACTTCTGCCTATATGCTATATGTGCAACATTGACTAATATACAGGGAATGTATCTCCTTCTTGTGTAGGAACATGTAATACTATTACACCATATTTAAAACCAAATGTTTAGCGCATACCCTCTCAGGTAGTGCTATCATACTAAAACTTGCTGCATAAAGAAGATTATATATAACACTTAGGAGACAAAATTGAACACAAATAAATCCTTGGTTGGCATGGAAACACCTCCGGGCTGAGCCCGTGACCCTTGCTTGCAATTCAGACTGGGAAGCAATAAAGTTTGGTGCCAGGTCAAGTTTTCACATGCAGATGTACTTCGCAAATTGGGGCAATAAAGCATTAGGCTAACAAACAAAATATGAGGCTAATAACACATAGTGTGTACTTTGAAACTCTAGTGTCGACCTCAAAGCTGCGTCTTAAACCACGCAGGACTACTAGTCCCATAATGCCCCATGGTAGTATCATGCTAATCACTGCAAAGGCGTAGGCACAAATAGTTCGTGTAACATCTCAACTAAAACCCTATTTCCAAGATTGTATTGGCGCTCGGAAAAGCATATATATATATATATATATATATATATATATATATATATATATATATATATATATATATATATATATTACCTACTGGCAGTTGCCAGTAGGTAGTTATAGTTAGAACCTGGTTTCCAAGGGATAAACATTTTTTCTTTTGCCAATATCTTTGGTGCCGGTTGACAAATCTTCACAAAATTTTCAAAACTAATGGGGCTCTCCGTTCAGCTCCTGTCTTGAAAGATTCAGTGTGATTCGTCAAGTGGGGCCCGAGAAAAAAGGGGGGTCCTGAAACACGTTTTCTCCATGTTAATTTCTATAGGAAACTTTTGTCGCGGCTACAGCCTGAACTGCTAAACGGAATTACACCAAATTTGGCAGAGGTACCTCTTTGTGCAGAGTGCACTCTTGGCTTTAAATGGTGCAAATCCTTTCAGTAGTTCCTGAAAAATTCAATAATTAAAAAAATTATATATCTGGCTGCCGCAGTGGATCCGCGAGCCCTCCCGATCACAAGGTTGTCTCTGATTGGCTGCCAACACTTCAAACCAAGAAGTGTTGGCAGCCATCTTGTGAATCGGTAAAACCGAGTCACAAGCAAAAAGGGAAAAAAATGATAAAAACAAAAGAAACACCTTGACACCCTAGGTCTGGTCAGGGGTTCCCACAGGGACCCCCAGGGCCAAAAAAAGCATTATTTTTTATATTTTCAGCAGAATTCGCGTAGGGTGTGCGAATCCCGCCGAAATTTCTCTAAAAAAACGAAGCTCGGTCTCCTGCGCTTCATTGCTTTTAAGCCCCCTGGTGGGCCAGGTCCTGGGGACAATGTATTATTGTTATGCTGGTGACTGCAGGGGCCCTCGCAGCCCAGGGAATGCCACCTCCCTGGGGCTCTTAATATAAAATAAGCTTGGGGGGCTCCTGCCCCCCCACGCTGCCTTGGGGACCGCCACCTCCCCGGGGCATTCTATAATAAAGAGCGGGGGGCCTTGCGGGGCACCCAAGCCCCGGGGACTGCCACCTCCCTGGGGCTTAAATATAATTAAACAAAGTGTGGGGGAGCTCTTGCCCCTCCCCACACTGCCCCGGGGACCACCACCTCCCTGGGGCTATTTTATGTTGGTAGTGGGCCGCAAGGCCCCCCTCCGGAGCCCTCCATGGCCCTGGGGACCGCCACCCCCCAGGGCCGGCTCCAGCAATGTCCCGGGGTGCCCACCCCTGGGACATTGAAGTTTGCAATGGCAAGGCGGGAGCACTGCTCCCGCCCTGTCATTGCAAACTCCCACTCCACTTCATGGAAGCGAGAGCAGGAAATTGCATCCATGAAGCGAAGCAAATTGCCTTTGGACAAGGGGCGCTGCATGTTTGCAGCTCCCCTTGCAGCTCCCCTTGTCCAAAAGCAATGCCAGCTCCCGCAGGAGGCGGGAGCCGGTAGGGACCGATGGGGAATTGGGGCTCCCCCCGCGGTCCCCAATGTGAGAGCATGCCCCGGGGATAGGGTCCCGGGGCAGATACTGAATAATAAAAGTGGGGCTTTTTTTTCTTTCGATTTAAGAGTCACGACCCCATTGCGGCTCTCATTGCGGCCCCCCATGTTATGTCACGTTGGGTTCCCGGATCCATCTCAAATAAATAAATTAACAGTATATAATTTAGAAGGTAGTGTTGTATTTGTGAGCTTGCTTTATAGAGTTAGTGAGATTGAAGTTAATAATAAGATTAAATTTGATAGAGTTTGTAAAAATATATAAAATTAAAAATTAAAAGTTAAACCTGAAAAGTGTATTGTTTTGTAGTACATTGAATTCCTGCTTTTGCAGATTCGCGACGGGTTTGCGAAATCCACAAAAAAATTAAAAAAGAGTATGTATGTTTTAAAAAAAATAATAAGATTCACTATTGTGTTATAGAGTGGTTCTAAAAGAGCCCTTGTTTTCATTATGACTTCGTTGGAGCTACATGTAAGTGTTGATGCACAGCTTAAGGTTGTTGAGAAATACTCTGTTTCCTTCATCTGTGAAGTGTACTCCATCACTTCTGTAGATGTCATCCATATCAAAATGTAGATTGTTGTTATATATGGAGCCCATTCTATGGTCTCTGAGGTAAGCAGAAACAGCTTTATTGACATTTTTTCTAGCTTTCTCAATCTGTGGACAGAATTGATTTGACCACTTCCATTTCTGTCTTTGGCATATATTAGAGTATACGAAGACAGTTTGAGGCAAAAGCAACATCAATTGTGAAAAGGTATCCTTCATTAGCATTTCCTGACCTATCCCAGTCAGTGTGCCTAGGTCATTGCCACCACAGTGCACAATCATGAGATCAGGGAGTTGGAGATGGAAAAAGGTTTTAACCAAAGGCATCAATTGGTGCCACTTTAATCCTCTCTGTGCAATCCATGTAATATCCACATTGTGCAAACCTAGGTCTTTGTCAATACCTCTGTGTTCAGCATACCTTTTGCACCAGAAAACATAGCTGTGCCCTACAATCCATAATGTAAGCATATTGAAGGGATGTCTGGAAGTAATGAAAAGATGTCTGTAGCTGAGGTAGTCAGTTGGTAGAATAAGAGGTATCTAAAATGGTGGAGAAGATGCTGTTTTTGAAAAAAACAGATAACTGATTGGCTGTTCATGAACATTATACACTTAAAAATATGATGCATGTTACTTTGCTAAAAAAGCATGTTTCTGATTGGTCATTAAAAAATGTTTGAAAGGTACAGTAGGTAGGATAAGGTAATATTTTGCAAAAGCCAAACACACCCGCTGTTTGCATTTGTAAGCTTGTGCGCTGAACTTGAAAATATGGTGAACTTGTGACCCTCCAGTACTGTTGAATGTTGCAGAAAGTGTTACTATGGAAACTGGAATCAGCAGAATGGGGGAAGTGTTGAAACTTTACAGTGGATTAAAAATGTGAAATAGAAACTTTAAATATAAGTGATATGTCACTAAATTAAGGTTTTCTAAGTCATTTGTATGTGTAGAACTAGCGTGTTGTTAAAAAAGTATACTATTATTATTAGGAATAGGTTTTTCAGCTGCATCGCGAATCTAAACTGCAGCTCCGCGGTGGAATCGCGACTGCAGAAAATTATAGAATCAGTTTGAGCACTATTTGAAGACAGTTAGAAAGGGTTAATATGTCTAACCAATAGAAATGTGTTACACAATTTTTATTTTTTTATTTATTGAAGTTTTATTCAGACAAACACATGGTACAAACAGATATGCAGTATCAAACCACACAGCTTCTTTACAGGATTGTAGCTCTACATTGATTATTGGTATACCAGTACAAAACAAGATTATGTTGCATCACTTTAACTAATACCGTTCCTGTTTAATGTATGTTATATTGTCTAAAAAACCAAGTAAATATGATATAATGACTAGAGGTTGACCTTTAAATCCTATAGTTTTGATGGGCATATCATTTAACACATTCAAAAAAAGTGTCCATAACTTTCGGCACATAAATATTACAGAGTATGCTAACCAGCACATGGGAGAACAGTGTGCATAAGATGGCATGTATCGGGTTGACCAGTGGGGCAATGTTGGAGATTATGTATCTGTGGCTGGTGCTGAGTTATCTAGGATTGTCACGTCTTTTTCTCTAAGCCAGGTGGTAAAGGGTTCCATCAGTTCCCAGCTCACTCGTGGCTGCTTTCCAGCCCACACCAGGGCAATTATGGTGGAACGAAGAGATTTGAAGAAAGCTTGAGTTAGGGGGATGGGTATATTAGCAAATAAGTATAGGAATTTAGGAAGGACTATCATTTTCGTTATGGCGATTCTACCAGCCAGGGACAGTGGCAGAGCTGACCAGAATTTTGATTTGCGCTCCAGCCAGTCCAGCAGTTTGCCAAAGTTCATGCGCCAGATTTCTTGCATGTCTCTGCTGAGCCACACACCTAGGTATTTTACAGCGCCTACAGCCCATGTGAGCGGGAATTCCAATTCAGTTTCTAATGGGGCTTCAGTTAGTGGTAGGATTGATGATTTAGACCAGTTGATTTTTATGCCAGACATTCTACCAAATTGGAGAACTTCACGCAAAACTGAATTCAGGTTTTCATCTGGTTTACAAATGTACAGTGTAATATCGTCGGCATACATTGATATCATTAGACTTCTATCTGTGAATCCCAGCCCACGAGTGGTATGGTGCTGACGTATTCTGGCAGCTAAGGGTTCCATCGCCACTGAGAATAGCAGCGGCGAGAGCGGGCAGCCCTGTCTGGTACCACGTTATAGAAAATGGTTCTGATAAAAGTCCATTTGCTCTTAGGCGGGCTGTGGGTTTAGTATAGAGCAGGCTGATCAGCTTGATGAAATTAGGACTAAATCCCAGCCTAGGTAATATGGTAAATAAGAAAGGCCACTCCAGAGAGTCAAATGCCTTGGTGGAGTCAAGAAATGCCGCAATGTCTGGCAATTGAGGATCTATCTGGTGAACAGTAGCAAAAAAGGTACATAGATTATGGGCTGTTGATCTGCCTGGAATGAATCTAGACTGGTCTGGCCTGGCTATAAGCGGTAGGAGCGGCTGTAACCTATTAGCAATCAGTTTGGCGAGAATTTTTACATCAACGTTAATTAAAGAGAGAGGTCTGTATGAGTCACAAAGATTTGTTTTCTTGTCAGGTTTTAGAAGGGAGATGATCACTGCTTCCCGCATAGTTGGCGGCCGGGATCCACGCTCTAAGGATTCTTGGTATACTTCTAATAATCAGGGCGCTAGCTCTTCTGCATATGTCTTATAGAATGAGGTCGTCAACCCATCCAGCTCAGGTGCCTTCTCACCTGGCAAGCTACTTATGACCTGTGTTATGTCTTCCACCGAAAAAGGTTCGTCTAGATAGGCCCTATGGGCTTCGCTGGGCCAAAGCAGTTCAATGGAGTCTAAATATGTACCTAGCTCAGGGTGAGGCACGCTTTGCGTGGCCGAGTATAATGAGGAACAGAATCTGGTGAGATGCTTATGTGTGGCTTTTTGTCCTCTGATGGGAGTTAAATCTTCAAGTAGCTCAGCTATGAAAGTTGAGGATGTGTGTTGTTTGAGTGCATTAGCCAGGGTTTGCCCGGCCTGTCACCTTCGCCATAGCTGTGCGCTCTCAAGTTTTTCACCAGGAAGCGGGTCTCTCTGTCCGCCTCCATCCCGAATTCTGAAATTTTCTCCCGTAAGAATGCAAGGTGTATGGATGCCCCTGACTGATAGAACAGCAGTTCTGTGGATCTAATATCATGTTCCAGCTTCGATAATGTTGCTCTTATGGACTTCAAAACCCCTTATGGCTTAGAGATACATGCACCTCTTATGACTGATTAAAGGCCTCCCACAAGGAGGAGGGAGAGTCCACTGACCCTTAATTTGTGGAAAAGAACTGGGAGATTTCAATTCTGATCCCCTCTCTAAATGCAGCATCTAAAAGAGCGTGTGGCGGGAGCCGCCAACTGAACGCGCGGGGTAATGTTTGTGGTATTGCCCAGCACAATACGACCGGGGCATGGTCAGATAGTGTGCGTGGCAGGTGTAGCACATCTATGGTCCAGGATGCAATGTCACATGTTACACGCCAATAATCCAGTCTGGACCAGGCACTGTGATGTGTAGTGATGCATGTGCCCTCCTTAATGTCCGGATTTCTGCTAAGCCAGATATCAATATGACTGTGGTCTACTATAATGGTGTTTAGTTGCTGAGCTGCCCTTGTATGTGGGCTATGAGTGGCCCGACCCTGTCCCATTCATTTTTTAGGGTGGCATTAAAATCCCCACCCCAAATGACCGTGTCGCCTCCTGTTGCCAGTACCTTTGCCCACACGGTGAGAAAAAATTATGGATCATCCACATTTGGACCATATATAGCCACTAAGGTAACCTGTGTGGACATTAGTATACCATTTAAAATAACATAGCGCCTGTCTGGGTCGATCTGCGTGTGAATAGTTGTCCAGCCCAGCCCTTGCCTGATCAGCACCGAAACTCCTCTTGCATAATTGGAGTATGGGGCCGAGTGTATCTCCCCCCAGTATCTGTTGTGCAATTTGGGGTCAGTGCCACATTTCAAGTGAGTCTCTTGCAGGAAACACACATCTATGATGTGCCTGATTAAGTATGTGTGCATTAATCTCGATTTTCTAACATCATTGAGCCCTCTGATGTTCCAGGTAAGGAATTTAGCCTCAGTCATGTTTCAGCTGGTATGTTATATAGTGTGTTACTTGTGTAGAAAAAGTGCACATTGGAGCAAGAAACCAGACAGATGCTTCTACTAGCCTAACCTTGGAATACAAACAGGATTTAAACATGGCTATTAAATAAAAGAGGTTGTGATCTACCATAAGCATATTCAGTGTAGTTAACGACTGTGTGGCTGAGAATTCTGTGAACACCCTAGCCCACCCACCACCCACACCAACCTCCCAATTAGGTTGTGGCATGTTACCCCCCACCGCCCCTCTGCATTCCCCCTTTAACAAGAAAGCAAAAACACATGGGAGATCTCCCTGTGGGGCTTGGTACGCCGGCATAAACCTGCCTGGTGGCAGGGTGGCCAGGCTGTACCAGTTTGTAAGGAATCCGCCATATGTGAAACTTGTGTCATTATAGAGCCAGAGGAAGTAAATAGCCTCTGACTTTAGCAGTCTTAGCGACCAGGGTTGTTATACTATTTAAAATTGCATACAAGGCTTAGTAGTGCAACTCACAAAAACAGGATAAGCATGTCAGTCATTTTCGCTCAGGTTCTGTTCTGATTCAGTTTGCTGTGAGGAGCGAGGAGGTGACTTTTTGGTGCAGATATGCTAGGTGTACTTCAGGGCTGCCTTGGCGTCAGTGAAGAAATGTAATTGCCCTTCGTGTGTTATTTTTAGCTTGGCCGAGTATAGCATGGCATACGGAATGGAGGCCTTTTGTAGGTTGCGTTTCGCCGGTGCAAATTCTCTGCGTGCGGCTTGCACCAATGGAGTGTAATCTGGGAAAAAGGAGAGGGAGTTCCCCTGGTGGTTTATAGGGCTTTTGTCTCTGGCTGCTCTGGCTGCTCTGAGAATCGCGTCTCTATAATTCAGAAGGCGCGCCATTATGGGACGTGGTGCAGTACCCACCGGTGGTCTGGGGCCCAGTGAGCGGTGGGCACGTTCAACGATCATAACTGACGAAAGTGCCGGCCCAAACAGTTTGCGTAGTAGGTTCTCTATATATGGTTCCATTTTCGGGATGGCGGTGGACTCTGGCAGACCAATAATTCTGAGGTTGTTGCACCTTGAGCGCACTTCTAAGTCCTCGTTCTTTGCTATAATTACCGCTAGTACCTTTTCCATATTGAGTAGTTCTACACTAGATTCAGCTTGGAAGTCTTGGGTGTCTGAAATTCTGTTCTCCAGGGTATCTTGGCGGACCTCATGAGCGTCTACCCGCTTTTTAACATTGTCTAGGCTCGAGGTAAGCACATCAATCTTATTGTCAATGGTTTTAATGCTTGAGCGCACATCAAGCAATATGGTGCGCAGGTCTTCCTCTTGATGTTCCCCAGAGTCTTTGGCGCCATGATCAGTGTCCGGCTCTGATCCTGCGTCAGTCGTGTGGGTTTGGCGCTTATTTTCGAATGGGAGTTTAGATTGTCTGGGGTCGGTTGTACCAGGCAGCTCAAGAGCAGCGCAGGGCAACGTGGACTTTCAGATATTGCCACTACAGTGGCACACAGCGGGCCTGTATAGTGCAATCAGTCACTACTGTGACCTGGGTGCCATCTCTGTCGTCATTGGTGTGCTAGTATCACGACCTCGGCGTTGGTGCTCCACAGCCTGGAAAATCAAAGAGCACAAGGCCTGTTGCTGAAGGGGAACATGCGCCAGCAGAGCTAGGGGGGTCCTTCATTCGGGTGGGTCCCCGAGCAGGTACAGAAGGAGCAGCCCCCGCCCCCCTAACTCCAATCCCCCACACTATTTACACAGCGCGGGGAGGGGAGCAGAGGCCCGCCTGCACTGCTACTACTCTCATGGGGAGACTTCTTTGTACAGCTCTACCCCGGCCCAGGAGCCCGGGCGGAGTCTGGCAGAGCACGGGCCCAAGCACACTCCCCACCAACCTGAACCCAGCCCCAGCGGCTACAAGGTACCAAATAGGGTATAGGCCCAGTCAGCAGAAGCGCGCACGGCCGCTCACCTCCCCGACCCACGCCCACACTGACCGCACTGAACAGTTCCGCCGTTCCGCTGCAATCCCCTCCGGAGGCCAGTCGAACAGTAGCTGGCTCACCACTTCGTTGCGGGTTCACTTGTAAATGCCTCTCAGAGTTAGCCTGGCAGGGGGCTCACTCACCGAAGCTCTGGCATCTTGCTGCGACTATGCGGGATTCTCCGGCTTCAGGCGGCAGCGCCTCCACCCTGCACACAACAGCCTAGCTGCCGCACGGGGCCAGGAGCACGCAGCCGCCGATCCGGCTCCCACGCACTGTCCACTGGACCACCGCAACCAGTGTGAAGCGGAGGGGGGCCCAGGTAAGCCCAGTTCTTTTCACCCACCTCGCAGATTCTCGGCGGCCATGTTACCGCTCAAGCCAGGCTGCAGCACATCGGGTCTGATACTGCAACCCCGGCCTCGCTTTCTCACCTGCAAAGTTGCTCAAATGAAGCAGGCGGTATTTTTAAGTTATTGCCACTGTTTTGCGCCGGCAGATTCCAAGTAAGGATGGGGATATCTTAGGATATGTTAGCCTGACCTGCAGAGCCCCTCTAGAAGGCGGCCATACTGCAGCTCGACGAAGCCACGCCCCCAATGTGTTCCATAATTTGAAATAATGTAGGAAGCAAAGTGATTTGCTACTTACATTTACTTGTGTGCAGAAAGAGAGGGAAAGTTTGCCATTACTGGTTTCATCTTGCTGAGAGTGCTGCATGACATTTATTGTGTGCAAAAGAAAATCTTTAATGAGTTTGTGATACTTGATATTCTGCGAAACTATTTCAAAGGTGAGTAAGAAATGTATAAGGTGTGTTATGTATTATGTGGCAGTGCTTCTCTCTTTATAGTGTAATGTTTGAAATATGTTATCAAATGTACAGATGTCTATTGTAGTTTGTTTTATTGTAATGAAATCATATTTGAAATAGTTTGTGCAAAGTAACATGTGTAGATTGGCAGATGGATTAGTGATTATGGTAGTTTGTATAAGTGGGTGGGAAGGTGCAGATGTAGAACACTGCATCATTGAAAGTGCATTATGGTGTAGTGACTGAGGTATATTTGTACTTGCACTTGTATTTTCACATGTGTAGCTCGTATTGGTCTATGGAAATGCACACTTCAAATACGCCGCATAATTCTAAGTGTCTCTATGAAATGGAAAGTGCAGTCTGTCAAGGCTAAGGGACTTTGTAGTCTTTTGACTCAAGTATGTGTCTGCTTGCATATGTATTCTCACATTTGTTATAGCTATAAAGATGGTAGAGGTATAAACACTGGTATACATGTATTTGTATGTTTCTTTTACATGTGATGCCACTAGGAAAAGGTACAGACAAATGCATGCATGGTTTTAGGAGTACAGTGAGACTTTCAACAGACACTTTGAAAAACTAGCTGCTTTCCATTTGGCTAGGCCCAACACTCTCAGTAGTTGCTGAATAGTGAAGCTGCAGCACAAAAGTGAGGTTTAAAACTTGTTGGTTGAAGGATTAGTGATTAGGTTAGCTTGTATTGGTCTATGGAAATGTACACTTCAAATACGCCGCATAATTTTAGGTGTCTCTATGAAATGGAAAGGGCAGTCTGTCAAGGTTAAGGGACTTTGTAGTCTTTTGACTCAAGTATGTGTCTGCTTGCAAATGTATTATCACATGGGTTATACCTATAAAGATGGTAGAGGTATAAAACACTGGTATACATGTATTTGTATGTTTTGTTTTACATATGATGCCACTAGGAAAAGGTACAGGCACATGCATGCTTGCTTTCAGGAATATAGTGAGAATTATATCTATATACTCAAGCACTAGGTGTGCACTGATGAAAAGAGGCACATATCACTCTCAGACTCATGAGTTCACTTAGACATTCTTATTCAGTTATGCAATCAAGGAGGCACTACCTATACACACTTCCAATCACTTAGACATTAACCATACATTCATTTAATCACCCAGACACCACTATTCTACTCAAACATTCACTCAGGCAGTACCTATGCACTCATGTATTCACTCAGACAATACTGATGCACTCATGCAATGGTCCAAGCATTACCTTAACACTCATACTTTCTCTCAGGTATTTCCCATACACTCATACAATCATCCAGTTACTACCTCTGCAGTGATAGAATCACACAGGCAGTATCCGTTCACTCATCCATTATCTCAAGCTCTACCCATACACTCATGCAATAAACCATATTTTAGCCTTGAACTCATAGTTTCTCTCAGGTATTTTCCATTCACTAATCCAATCACTCTGGCAGTATTGCTGCACTCATACAATCATCCAGGCACTACTGTAGCACTGAACTATTCACTTAGGCAGTAGTCATCCAGTAATCCATTCTGTTAGGCACTACATATGCACTCATCCAATGACCCTACCATTACTCTTACATTCATCCTTTAATTCAGGGACTACCCATGCAGTCATACAGTTAAGGAGAAACTACATATACATACATTCAATAAATTAGGTATTGCCTACGCAATTTTGCAATCCCCCAGGCACTACTTTTACACTCAAAGATTAACTCAGACAATATCTATGCACTCGTCCATTTCCTCAAGTACTACTTTTACACTCATACAATGAACTACATATTACTTTTTGAGCCATCCTTGTACTCCAGTACTAGCTATGGAATGAACTAAGGAGACAGATATTACTCTTGCACTCAAGAATTCACATATGCACTATCAATGCACTTAGTCACTCATCCAGTTAGTACCTCTGCATTCATGGAATCACCCATACACTACTCCTGTATTCATGAAATCACTGACATGCTACCCGTAGACTTATACAATAACTCAAGTACTACTCCTGCACTAAATTATTCTTTTAGGCAGTACCTTTGCAGTCATCCAATTACCCAAGCATTATTCTTACAGTGATGGTTTTACTCAGGCACTACCTATGCACTGATGTAATCACATAGACATTATTCTTCAAAACATAAACTCACTCAGACAGTACTTATGCACTCATCTAATCACCTACACAGTTCTTCTCCACTTACACATTCACTCAGGCACTACCCATGTATTCATGTAATCACTCAGTCAGTATTCTTAAACTCAACCATTCACTCGGACACTACCTATGCACTCTTTCAATGACCCAAGTATTAGTCTTGCAGTCATGCAATCATTAAAACACAGTCTTGCATCTTTCTGCACTTGTCTGGTGTCTTTCTGCACCTCTTTTACTCCCTTCTCTACTTCTGTTGCCTCTTTCTACATTTCTGTTGCTTCTTCCTGCACTTCTCTTGACTGTTTTTGCATTCCTCTTGTCTCCTTCTGCACTTCTCTTGTCTCTTTCAGTAAATATGTTGCTTCTTTGTGCACTTCTCTTCCTTCTTTCTGTACCTCTCTTACTTTTTTCAACTCCTCTTGCTTCTTTCTACACCCCTTTTACTCGTTTCTGTACCTTACTTGCGTCTTGCTACACCTTTCTTCCTCTTTCTGTACTTTTTTTGGCTTTCAGCACCTCTCTTGTTTCTTTCTGCACATCTGTTGCTTCTTTCTGCATTTCCTACATTTTTCAGTAGCTGTGTTCTTTGAGTATTTCATTTTGCTGTTTCTGAACCTTTCTTTTTCTTCCTGTCTCTTCTTTGCTGTGTGACCACCTTTTCTTCTGTTTTTGTAGTTATTTTGCTCCTTTTTACACTTGTCTCTTTTTATGTGTTATAAATGCAATAGGAATTTGATTGTAATTTTGTGCTTATTTGTTATTTTCAAAATTGAAATGTTATTAAGTTTAAAATTTTAATTGATTTAACAAACTAATCAAACTATTATTTGTTTTTTAGAAAGATATTTTGATTGGATTATAAATAAAAGATGGCAAGAAAACATGAAAAGAGAAGAGAGCAAAGAAAACAGAAGTACTTAACGAAAACTAAAGAGAGTGGAGTAGAAAAACACCAAAAGGTAGCTTTGGATAAAGTTTCTTCTGGTAAGAGAACTAAACAATTTATTAAAAATGTTGTGGAGAGATTAAACAAACACAATACTAATCTAAGGAGAAAATAATTTTTTACAACAAAGCAGAAGCAAATAAAGAGACACAATGGAAAAGAAACACATGTCATAAGAGGACAGAAACAATTTAAAGACATACGTGTATGTATGTTTCGTAATAGTGTAATTCAAAATGTATTAAAAGATTGTAAAAAGTGTAGAATAAGATCATCAGCATCTAAGAAGAAGCAACAGATTGAAAGAGTAGTAGATACTGCTTTTGAATTGAAACGAAAAATATTTATATTGGTATTGAAGAGAATGAAAACATTGAATAAAACAATGCACTTTTGAAGGAGAAAAGCAAAAGAAAAAGACTGGTTAATAGAAGTAACTTTTCCAAAACTTTTTCTGGTGAATGGAAGCACACTTCTAGTACTGAGCCTTCCTATAATGAAGAAAGCTATTTTCAAAAAAATGCATTAGTTCATGCAGTTGATACCAGTGGTCGTTGTTATGAGATGAAAGATAGCTGTCCAATTGAAAAAGAAAAGATGGTTCCTAGGAATGTGGAAGAAGTAATAGCTGAAGAAGTTCAGGGGAGACGTACACAAGCTCCAGTGTATAAGTGGGATTGTAGTAGTATTTGTAGTATTCAACAGGAATCTTTTGATATATTACGAGTTTTCTTATGAGAATATGCCAAAAAAAACATTTAACTGAAGATTAAGATGTTGCAAGGACTAGATCCATGTAAAGTAAGAAAATATACTAAGTTGCAGGGTCATTCTCTGGCTTGTCTTTCTAGAAAAGTGTGTAAAAGTACATTTAATCATTTAAGAATGTTAGCAGTACACCACTCAGAAATGCGGAAGTTAGTAAGGAGATTGTACTACGTAAAAGTCCTGCATTATCTTTAAGTGAAATGAACGCAGCTCTTTTGCATGGTTCAGTATAGGATGTGAAAAACAGTTTGTGATGATATAGAGTTTTGTTTCTTTGGTTCACAGGAGGAGTGTAGAGAAAGTGACAGCTTGATAAGTGTAGGTGTTGAAGAACAGGTGGAAGATATTAGTACTGACAAGTTTGCAGAAGAAATTACAAAGTTTAAGATAGTTTCGTCTGAAAAACCAAACTATGAGGGTCATTATGATGTCTGGTGGATCACCGCCGCCCGTATGGTGGTGGCGATCCGCCCGCCATTCCCGTCAGCCCGCACAACATTTCCCCCCGCCATATTACGATGGCGGTGGGGACCCAGGCGGACGGAAAGACCGTCCGCCGCTTTTCCACCGGTCGACTCGTCGACTGGGCGGAAAAGGGCCCTAACATGGTGGTGGTGTCTGCAAGACACCGCCATCCATATTAGGATGCTGGCGGAATGCAGCCTTTCCATGGCGGTGTTGCCGCCATGGATAGGCATGTGGTCTTTGCCTTTGGGGGCCCGTAGCGGGCCCCCATATAGTTGGGGGGGTGGAGGGTGCACATGGGGGGTACCTATGGTACCCCCCTGCATTGGCATGGACAGAGTGGCAGGCACCGCGCGGTGCCTGTCACCTTGTGCATGCCAATACACGAGTCTATTCCCAGCATTGTGGCGGACGGTGCTGTGAGCACCGCCCGCCACAATGCTGGGAATAGGGCTTGCCACCGCCACAGTGGCATCCTAATATCAGGTGTGGGACCGGCGTACCCCTTGCGGACTGTCCCGCATTCCGCTGCGGTGGCGGGCGGACTTTGTCCTCCCGCAATCGTAATGATGCCCTATGTTTGTGTTTGTTGTCGTCGTACTCACTATAGAAGTCAAACTAGGAATGTTGATGTATATTTAAAAAGTGAAAAGGAAAACAATGATAAGTGGCAGCAATTTGGTGCTTATTTGTTGGTGGAAGGTCGTTTTGAGTTGGGTACTGATCATCGTATTTGTAAATATTGCTACAGCAAGTTAGAAGAGACCAAAATGCCAGCTAGAGCTGTACATAACAACTTAGAGTTGGTAGCTATACCTCTGGTACTGGCAGATTTAAATGCATATGAGTCTATTCATATTCAATCTGTGTACCCATTTCAGGCCATAGTTCGTATGGAGCCTAAAACAGGTAAGCTTCCTCCAACAGATTTACAAAGAGGTATGAAAGGAAGAGTTGTGTACTTACCTTTAGATTTTAAGAAAAATATTGAAACTGTTGGTATAGAGAGAGAGAGGAAAGTGAGCCTGTAGTCATTCTAGTTAATGGTGTACCAACAAAGAGTCA
The DNA here is from genome assembly GCA_963921515.1 of Calotriton arnoldi. Classification (NCBI taxonomy): domain Eukaryota; kingdom Metazoa; phylum Chordata; class Amphibia; order Caudata; family Salamandridae; genus Calotriton; species Calotriton arnoldi. The sequence continues at coordinate 204,501 of CAWUFW010008448.1, read as the reverse complement.
AAAAATATGGCAAGAGTTAGTAGATGGTACCAAACTTCAAAAGGCTACATTATATCTTGTGCGGAACAATATTTACTATAAAACTGTAAATGTGAAAGAACAGGAAATATGTTTAGAAGATGAAACAGAAATTCAAAGTGGACAAATAGAAACAGTGGACAAGTCCAGGAGTGAAGAGATATACGAACAGTATAGTATACATCCTCTACATTCAAAAGAAGTGATAGGAAACAGTATTGAATTGTTTCAAATGAAGAAAGCAAAGGGAACTCCCATGAGTGTATGGGAAAAAAGTTTAGAAGCTTGTTGTTTTCCACAGCTGTTCCCCACTGGAGAAGGTGGACGATATGATGAACGAGCAGTACAGATTCCAGGTTCAGAATACTGCTCGACAAGATTGTACTCAGAAGATTCAAGATTACGACAGTGCATTCCATATATATTTCATCTTCTGTTTGAAAGTGACTGGTCTGCACTTTCATATGCAGTGAACCACATATTAAAAACAGGAGTACATCTTACACATTTTTCTGCAAAGGAATTCATGTACAAAGTTCAAGAAAGAGATGATCATTTAGAATCTCAGCTAATTAATTTGATGGCGTGTCAATGTGGTACCAATGAGTATTGGTATTGTCGTCACAGAGAACTTAAATGTATGTTAAGAAACTTAGGTACCCCTACGTGGTTTGTAACACTTAGCTGTGCTGAATATGCATGGGACTATTTACTTGAATTTCTACGAGAAGCGAAATTCAAATGTTAAAAATATTGAATTGAAGACAGCTGGAGAACTCTGTTCCTTGGATCCTGTAAATGTGTACAGATATTTTAATCATAGGTTTCAAGCTATGATGTCTTTTATCTGCAATAAAAATAATCCACCTCTTGGAGAAGTTACTGATTTCTTTTGGAGAAAGGAGTACCAAGCCAGAGGTGCTCCTCATATACACATGTTATTATGGATCAAGAATGCACCAAAATTTGGAACTGATACTGATGAAAGTGTTTTGTCTTTCTTCGAAGAGTATGTTACGTGTGCCATTCCAAAAGAAGGAGCAGAAATCAGCTTGAGACAACAAGTTTTACGGTTTCAAAGTCATCGACGTGGAAAATATTGTCGACGAAAATACAAGTCAAAGGGAAAATTTTATACAAAATGTCGTTTTGGATTCCCACGTCCAATAATTTCAAAAGGAAGAGTCAATAGTTTTATGTCAGCAGTAAGGCATACTATAACTCGGAAATCTCCAAAGAATCCATACAACTTAAAAAGAACCGAAGATTCAAAGTATATTAATGACTAGAATCCAGTGATTTTGACAATGTGGAATGCAAATATGGATATCCAATATGTTGCAGATAATTCAATTGCTGTTGCTCGCTAAGTTACGTTATATATAACCAAATCTGAAAAGACAGAGTTGTAAGAAATGTGGGAAGAAATTTCACAGGAAAAGAGTCTTAGCAAGAAATTGTACAGCTTTAGCTTGAAAATGCTTTCTCCCTGAGAGATTGGATCCTATGAATGTTTGGATCGGTTGAGCTCTGCCAGTTTATATTCAAAGTCAAGAGGAATCATTTGGGTAAGTCTAGGTCTTGCCGACACACAAAATAGAGTATTGAAATCTCTGCAAGAAATTGAATACTTAGCATTGAATGATCCAGAAAGTACAGATATTGTTAAAACTAATATGTTGGATACGTACTATCCCAAAAGGAGTCCACATCTGGAAAACCTATGTCTCTATGAAATACTTCAACATTACAGTTTTAAAAGAAATGTTATAGAAAATATAAATGAAGAAAAATATGCAGTAATTGGATGTGACAGATGTTTGGTAAAACATGCCAAAGGAATGGTTCCAACCCTTCAGCCTGGGACGACTCCTGGTGGCCAACATCACTGGGAACAGCCCCGCCACCCACCGACCACGTACGCAACCTAGGGGTCATCCTCGACCCCACCCTCTCCATGACGAAGCAGGTCAACGCCGTTTCCTCATCCTGCTTCAACATCCTCCGAATGCTCCGCAGGATCTTCAAGTGGATCCCCACCGAAACAAGAAAAACAGTCACCCAGGCCCTCGTCACCAGCAGGCTGGACTACGGAAACGCCCTCTACGCAGGAACGACGGCTAAGCTCCTGAGACGGCTGCAACGCATCCAGAACGCCTCTGCACGTCTTATCCTCGACATCCCCCGACGCAGCCACATCACACCCCACCTGAGAGACCTGCACTGGCTCCCTGTCAACAAGATGATAACCTTCAAGCTCCTCACCCACGCACACAAAGCACTCCACAACTCCGGACCAGCCTACCTCAACAGACGACTCAGCTTCTACACCCCCACCCGCCAGCTCCGCTCGACCAGCCTCGCCCTCGCCACAGTCCCCCGCATCCGGAAAACAACCGCCAGCGGCAGATCCTTCTCCCACCTCGCCGCCAAGACCTGGAACACCCTCCCCACCAACCTCCGACAGACCCAAGACCTACTGGCCTTCAGAAGACTCCTCAAGACCTGGCTCTTCGATCAGTAGCAGCACCACCCCCCTCTTCCCCCAGCGCCTTGAGACCCTCGCGGGTATGTAGTGCGCTTTATAAGTGACATGATTGATTGATTGATTGATTAATAACAGAAACCTCAGTTGTGAAAGCCCAGATAAGAGGGAATTTTTCTATTTAGCACTTCTGCAACTGTTCAAGCCTTGGCGTAGTGAAACGGAATTACTTAGAGATTTTGACTGCTATGAAGATTCTTTCTATGCAAGTAAAGATAGTATTCAGTGCACAATATTCCCTACATATCTACAAATGTTAAATGATGAGATTGAGCAAGAAACTACTATTGCAAGTGAAATAGCCAGAGACAGTTCTCAAGATAGTCAAAGTTCTGGTCCACTAAGTCAAGAGCCACTGGGACAACCAATTATCAAAAATGAAGCTGCCATGAATGAAGTAGAAACTGCAATGCAACAAGCACAACTTGATATTATCCAGTTAGAAAACATAGAAGAACAACTAAACTTCGAACAAAAAGAAATATATCAACAAGTGACACAACAGATAGAACATGGTTTACAGCACGAAAAAAAAGAATGCCAATGTTCATCGTTTAAACCTATTTTAATGTACATCAGTGGCCAAGCTGGAACAGGAAAAAGTTTCTAAATTAAAGTTTTGACCAGTTATCTCCACAAAACTACAGAATCACATTTATCTTGTGTTGTAACAGCTCCAACTGGATTAACAGCACACAACATTATAGGGATTACTTTACATAGATTACTTATGCTACCAGTTAAGCATTATAATAAATTGGAATATCAGAAGCTATCTGGAGAAGCTTCTTATGAAGTTTCAAGAGTACTGAAGAAAATGAAACTTCTAATCATTGATGAGGTGAGCATGGTCTCAAGCTTAATGCTTGCCTTTGTACACTTGAGGATGCAACCAATTTTAAAAACAGATTACGATGAACTGTTTGGAGGTAAACGTGATTGTATTTGGAGATCTACTATAGCTTACTCCTGTAAAAGGACAACCTGTTTTTAAAACACTTGCGCATGAGGATACTAGGAAATCTTTGGGAAGTATTGGAAATGTGAACATTTGATCAAATTTTGAATATAAAGAACTTATTAAGAATATGCGACAAGCAAGTGATGAACATTATGGAAATATTCTTCAAGATATAAGAATTGGCGTCTTGATGAAACATGGTAAAGAAGCTTTGGAAAGTCGGCTACTGAGGAATTTGTTTACAACTGGAAACACAGCATCTGAAATAATTGTACAATAAGCTTGAAGAAAACACGTCTATAATTTCCTAATGCCTACACTTTAAGAGTGTTTTACATTTAATCAAGAAATTTTGAAACTGGAAAAAAAGGAAATACTTGAAATGAAAGCTATTGATAAAATTCAACACCAGGGAGTGACTATTCTTCTTACAGACAAACTACCATCTAAATTGCATTCTTTGGAGAAGACTGTATCTAAAACAGCAGGCTTATAAAACACTTTACATGTATGTATAAACTGTTGTGTAATTGTACAGCGTAGTTTGAATGTAGAACAAGGTTTAGTAAATGGAGCAATGGGAAAAGTTGTTGAGTTTGTAAAATTTCAGAACAGAGATGGAAAAGAATTTTTGAAGATAAAATTTGATCAGATTAAAGCGGTAACACAAGTTTTTTGCTTGTAAAAGACTTGTACGTTCGCTGAAAACTGTTTCCTCTGTCATTAGCATATGCAATAACTATTCATAAGTCTCAAGGTTTAAGTATAGACAACGCTTTTAGTAAATATTGGAAATACAGTGGTCAAAGAGAGAATGGCATATGTTGCATTATCTTGAGTAAGAACATTGTCTGGTTTGTATTTGATAGATTTTGATGAGAAAATGGTTAGTGCTGATGCAAATTGTGTATGAGAAAATAATTGTTTAAGAAGATTTTATGCTCCTGATTTAGGTGAATACCCCATATATGAGAAACGTATAGTCTGTCCAAAACGGAAATATGCCAAAGATGGAATTGAGGTTAAAAAAAAGAAAATAAATGAATAGAAACTTGAAAGCGTAAAGAAAAAGAAAATGGAAACTGTTGATGAGATTGAAGGATATCAGTTGGAAAATAGTTCAGGTATCAGCTGCTATGCTAATGTGATTCTGAATGTTGTGTTTTATCTGGAAGAGCTTCACTATGAAATCATGAGAAATCATGAAAAAAGATTTTGTTCTTTATTACATCATGTACTTCAACAGTTGGTAACTGACAGAACTAAAATCCATACTGCTTCTGGAGTTCGTCATCTTTTGGATATATGTACTGGTTCATTAACATTTACTCTTAATGTACAACAAGATGCACAAGACTTTCTAATGCTTATGCTTGGAGTGTTAGAACATGAAGGAATTCAGATTGAAAACTTATTTGGACTAAGTAACAGATGGGATCTTAAATGTGAAGCGTGTTCATTTACTTCTACCACTGAAATAGGATCAGAACGATTCATATACTTGACAACACCAGACTGTGAATCAGTATCTTTTAACAAATTGATTAAAACAGCCAAGCAAGACATGAAATGTTCACATTGTAGATCAGAGATGTTGTCTACATTACATATAGAAATATCTGGAAAATATCTCATTTTAATGTTTCAATGTTGTAGAGCAAATGAAAGAAAATTAGAGACCAAAATAATTTTTTTTGTTGCATGTCAAATATTTATTTCAGGAAGAACTTTTATAGCAGTGGCTATTATTTTCCATGATGGACCTACTACAAAATCTGGACACTATACAGTGTATTTACAGTGTAATAAAGGATGGATACATTGCAATGATGCCCACTTGCAAATCAAATCTAGGTTGCCTTTTGATTTACAAAATTCATTTTCGATATTTTTGAAGCCAAAGTTTTGAATACATTATTCGGCCTATTGGGAAGATGTGAACACGAATTAACAAATCGATATTGAATTTTTACCAAGTGAAAGTTTTGAATACATTATTCGGCCTAATGGGAAGATGTGAACAGAAAGTGGACAGGATTGAAACAATTGCTATTTATAGTTAGTGTTTGAGTTATTATTTGTGCTAATTGATATTGCATTTGGAAAATTGTGTTTAAAAGCAATAGTTTATATATTTCTTGTCTATATTGTACCATATGTAAATGTGAGTATCCAATTTAGCAAATGTACTTGAGAGTAATAAACGACTTAATGTACAAGTTGGTCATAATTTAAAACTGTAGATAGGTAAACATATAGGTACACATATTGGAAATAATGCTTTGTGGTAATTTGTTTTTTTTTCACTATCTCGTCAATTGTTGTTTTCCCCGCTGTTGTATGATGATACTACATTGAAATCACTGTGTATGGTGAAGTTCAGTAGAATCTGAGAACAGCAAAAAAGGGAAACTGAAAATGTTATGTAATTCAAAAAATATGTTGTGTTCTTAAAAGTGTACTATTTTAACCCCTTTAGTGCTTATGACGGAACCACGCCATCATGAGTCACGGGCGGCGTGTGCTCATGACGGCGTGGTTCCGTCATGCCGCTGCCGCTCCGCCCACGCGGTACTAATTCCCCGCCTGTGCGGGCGACTTAATGAGTGGGCGTGATCATGACGGAACCACGCCGTCATGAGCACACGCCGCCCGTGACTCATGACGGCGTGGAGCCGTCATGAGCACCGAAGCGCCGCGCTCACCCCCTAGCCCCCCGCGCCGCAGCAGAATTCACACCGCGGCGAAGGGGTTAATTTCTGTGATACATCACAATATATAACATTTTTTTCTTCTTCTTTACAGTAGGTAATGGTGAAGTTTGAAAAGTGTTTTATTACAGTTTATGACAATACTATTCTAAAATAGTTCAACAGTTATGTATCTAAATTATGAAAGAAGGTAAGAACACATAACATAATATGCATGATAACATTCATTTATGAGTTATTTATTCCTAATAAAAATAATGTTGAACGTTTACACTATTTAAAAACTTTCAGATATCATCATACAGGTACTATCCATGCACTTATGCAATCAGACACGCACTACACATGCACTCATACAATCATTCAGACACTACTATTGCACTCATCCATTCTCTCAAACACTACCATCCAATCACCGAGGCACTACCCATGTAGTCCTCCAATCACCCAGGCACTACCTATGCACTCATCCATGCACTCAGGCTCTAGTCAAGCACTCATCCAATCGCTCAGGCACTATCCATGCACTGATCCATTCTCTCAAACAATACCCATGCACTCATCCAATCACTCAGGCACTACCCATGCACTTCTCCTATCATGCAGGCACTACCCATGCACTCAGGCTCGACCCATGCACTCATCTAATCATTCAGGCACTACTATTGCACTCATCCATTCCCTCAAACAATAGCCATACACTCATCCAATCACTCAGGCACTACTCATGCACTCCTCCAATCACCCAGGCACTACCCATGCACTCATCCATGTACTCAAAATGTATCCATGCACTCATCCAATCACTCAGGCACTACTATTGCACTCATCCATTCTCTCAAACACTACTCATGCACTCATCCCATCACTCAGGAACTACTCATGCAGTCCTCCAATCACCCAGGCACTTCCCATGCACTCATCCATGCACTCATCCAATCACTCAGGCACTACTATTGCACTCATCCATTCCCTCAAACAGTACCTGTGCCCTCATCCATTCACTCAGGCACTACTCATGCAGTCCTCCAATCACCCAGGCACTACCCATGCACTCAGGCTCTACCCATGCTCTCATCCAATCACTCAGGCACTACTATTGCACTCATCCATTCTCTCAAACACTACCCATGCACTCATGCAATCACTCAAGCACTACCCATACATTCCTCCAATTACTCAGGCACAACTATTGCACTCATCCATTCCCTCAAACACTAGCCATGCACTCATCCATGCACTCAGACGTTACCCATGCATTCCTCCAATCACCCAGGTACTACCCATGCACTCATCCATGTACTCAGACTCTACCCATGTACTCTTCCAATCACCCAGGCACCATCCCTGCACTCATGCAATAAGCCATGCACTACCCATGCACTCATACAATCAGTCAGGCACTACAATTGCACTCATCCATTCCATCAAATACTAGCCATGCACTCATCCATGCAGTCAGGCACTACCCATGCACTCCTTCATTCACCCTGGCAGTAGCCATGCACTCATCCATGCACTCAGACTCTACCCTTGCACTCATTTAATCACTACTGTTGCACTCATCCATTCCCTCAAACACTACCCATGCACTCCTCCAATTACCCAGGCACTACCCATGCACTCATCCATGCACTCAGGCTCTACCTATGCATTGCTCCATGTACTCAGGCACTACCCATGCACTGCTCCAATCAACCAGACACTACCCATGCACTCATTCATGCACTCAGGCTCTAGCGATGCACTGATGCAATCACTCAGGCACTACTGCTGCAATTATCCATTCCCTCTAACACTACCCATGCACTCATCCATGCACTCAGGCACTACCCATGCACACATCCAATCACCCAAACACTACCCATGCACTCATCCAATCACTCAGACACTACTATTGCACTCATCCATTCCCTCAAACACTACCCATGCACTCAGGCACTACCCATGCACTCCTCCAATCACCCAAACACTACCCCTGCACTCTTGCAATAAGTCAGGCACTGCCCATGCACTCATGCAATCACCCAGGCACAACCCATGCACTCATCCATACTCTCAAACACTACTCATGCACTCATCCAATCACTCAGGCACTACCCATGCAGTCCTCCAATCACCCAGGCACTACCCATCCATGCACTCATCCAATCACTCAGGCACCACTATTGCACTCATCCATTCCCTTAAACAGTACTCGTGCACTCATCCATTCACTCAGGCACTACTCATAGACTCCTCCAGTCACCCAGGCACTACCCATGCACTCATCCATGTACTCAGGCTCTACTTATGCACTCATCCAATCACTCAGGCACTACCCATGCACTCATCCATTCTCTCAAACACTACCCATGCACTCATCCAATCACTCAGGCACTACCCATGTTGTCCTCCAATCACCCAGGCACTACTTATGCACTCATCCATGCACTCAGGCTCTACTCATGCACTCATCCAATCACTGAGGCACTACTATTGCACTCATCTATTCCCTCAAACAGTACCCGTGCACTCATCCATTCACTCAGGCACAACTCATGCACACCTCCAATCACCCAGGCACTACCCATGCACTCATCCATTCCCTCAAACACTATCCATGCACTCATCCAATGACTCAGGCAATACTGCTGCACTCGTTCATTCACTCAGACAGTACTTATTCACTCATACAATGACTCAGACATTACCCTTGCAGTCATTCATAGAAGACATACAAGTTTGTCTATTTTTAACCAATTAGGCAGTTCTAAACAGCCTGCTTGAAGTACAATACATGAAGGGTGAAGTGTTGTGCAGCGATCACATATTGAGAGTGTGTGCTGGCAGTGTGTGTGTATTAAAATAACTAACCCTGGTTAAAGAAAGAAATGCTTCTGTGTTGAACAGTGCAAGCAGACTGGGGTGTGTGCTGAATATGTGTGTACATGTAAGGGTACAATGCATAGAGGTATTAGTGCTGGACAGTAAGTGTGTTGTGAGTGTACTCTGAGTAAATGTGCCTGCAAGGGTGCATTGCACGGAGGACTCTGGGTTCCATTTTGGGAAGTGCAAGCCTGCCTGATAAAGACATAAGGAGGAGAGGAATTCCCCCAGATAGATTTATGGATTGCTGCATTCCTGTGAGCTGAGTGGGGACACACTAGAGAGAAAAATCAGAGGCTCCCTTTCCATTTCAAAAGACTGCTCTTTGACTCAGTGATAGATCATAAGGAAGGAGCCTGGACACATTCCAGGAAGGGAGATGGGGCTGATAAGAGAATCTTAAAGAGTAGAGCTGGGCATCTGAGATTAACCTTTTGATGCACATTTCACTGTGGCTGACATTCATGTGTGAACTCTGGTCACTCCCATGAATTGTGTTGTAGGTCAATCGGTTTCGGAATCATACCTGCTTTGACAGACATCTTTCATGAAGAAAGATGAAAAGGAGAAGTGCCTACTTCAAAAAAGCAGAACCGCAACATAAAATTTCAAATACCCAGACCCTAAATCACATTTCATGTCTGGAAAAGGACTATAAGAAGGGGAGATTGAGTTCCCAAAAATATGTCATTTGCCAAGCAGCCAGACGGGCTGTGAGAGAAGGGGAAACTCTGTTAGACTTCTGCCTTGAGACCAGGACTGTGGACCAAGGTCTACTAGTCTCCCTGCTGGGTGAGGGAACATCACCCAGGAAAACCAAGACCATCTGCTCTAGAACCTGGAGCTTCAGGGACTGCTTACTTGCCAAGACCAGTGTGCCCTGTGAGGAGGAGGAGAGTGTTGGAGGGATCAAGGTCCACTGGGGAGTTCTACTGTGAGGACTCCCTGTGCAACATGTGATGTTTCAGCTGAGCACAGATCAAGCCACTGGCCATGTGCAAGATTGTTTTCAGTGACTCACATATTCCAGGAGGTCCACCATAGACTACGTTGTGTGTTGAGCACTGTGCGGTTCTTGCCACGCCCGTACCACCCACCACAATGACCTCGTATGCTAGAGGGGGCCACCAATAAAGTACCATCTCAAGGAGTGCCAAGACTATTAACCATTTGGGCCGTGGCACTGAGGCTGGAAGAGCCTGCGCCCATATCATCACATACCATGGCAACCCATATGCCAGGAGGGGCTGCCGGTACCAATGTTGCCAAATGATTTGAGCCACTGCCCAAAGGAAAGACTGAGGCTGTGACTCGCAGGATGGACCCACACTGTGGGGGAACTGCCTCCGACTCACTGTGGGGGACTGCCAGAGATGCTGTGGATGATGTTGCATCCTCACTCGCTCCAGTCAGGAACTGTAGAAAGGATTCTTCTCCACCCCCTATTGAGCACATTCAACTTAAAGCATCTTTGCAAGCAGGGAGCTGCTCCAACATCTCAGAGACATCTGGCATCACCACTCAGGAGAGAGAGCCTCCTCCTCCGGGTGCTGCTGAACGGGCCGCGAGCAGCCTGACTTCTCCAAATTGAGCAGCAATGCATTGAAGGAGGCAGCTGCATCTCTAAACTCTTCAGTGCTGAGAGTGGGTAAGATGTGAACTGGGCCTGTTGAGCCCCCGGGGGACTTGATGCTAATGGTGCTGAAGCACCATTGACCCTTTTGGTTAAATTCCTAAAGGGTCAAAGGGAGAACTCTTGAGTACAGCCTAATATTTTGCATTCCCTGATGCGACCACCAGTGAATAGGGAATAACCCTGAGCACGGTATATGAAGAAGAGTGGGGCAGGCATTCACCTGAGAACTACAAGTGCACTGACCTCAAGGGGGATTGTGTTGTTGCTTCTGAATGTTTACTTCATTGCATGCGTAGAGTTAGAAATAAAATACTTATTTTATATAAAAGCACATATTTGGCTGGACGTTGATTTATTGTTTGCAGCGTTTGCACTTTGAATTATGAGCCTTGTTTACCGACTTGTATCTACATCCCCCTCCCTGAGGAAACCTTGACTGCTCAACCACTGCTACCACTGAGAGTCAATTGTGGAAGGGGTATTCGGCCAGTTGAGCAGGATCCATGTTAGGTAGGGCCCTGTGACATCAGGAGTAAAATGCCTCAACCACCACAGTTGGGCCCTGTAACCCCTGCATGCCTTGTAGCCCTCTGAAAGGGATTCAGACAGTATGGATACCTTAATTTCCGCCAATTTGTTTAACAGCATATCCAGTGGAAACTCCGCCACATAAGATGTGTGTGCAATGTTGCTACTTTGCTGCTTCTGGTTTGTTTTGTTGGCAACAGCTCCAGAGAAGATGAATTGTATCTCTGGCTTTGCCTTCAACATATACAAGGAATCTTTTCAGGGGTACTGTATGCAAACATTGTGATACATAGACCAAATTACAAGAGAACAGTGTTATCAGCTTCTTACAGTTTCTGTTCAATATATGATCACATATCCTTCTTATGAGCTACAATGTTGGGATAATTAGAGTATTTTGACCGTTCAGCATTAAGACTGTCAATCTTCTTCTTGGCAAGCCCTATTGTCAAGTTATAAAAAAGGGGATAAGTGTCTCAAAAGACTCTGAATTGTGAATGGATATCATTAAATGCTCAGTCTCGATATTCAATCCAAGTTGAGTAATGGAGTCTCCACAGCCTCTCACATATTAACAGTGGATCTCTTGTTACTCCAGCTGCCCCAAGATTGTCACAGTCAAACGATCCCCAGTCCTCTTTCTCTAGTTATTGCTCTAGTCTAGTGCTATACAGTTGGCATTAATACTGCATCTGATTCACCTAAATACGGCCCATTAGGCTGCATTGTTCTCCTGATGCCTCTGCAGCCCTTGTGTTCCCCAGTGTTAATCAGTCCCCTCCCATAGCTGCTCCAGCTCACCCAGGGATGCACAGACTACTCTGCCATTCCCCCATAATCCACCTCCTTCCTCCAGCGCGCGGTTCTTGGTGATCCAGCCTAGCAGCATCCTGTGAAATTCTTGCCACTCCCCATCTCTGCGGCCTATCAGGTGCTCGTCTCTACAGCCACAGGCCTTCTGTCACTGCAACTTCAGCTTTTAGGGCATCTGCATACTCCACTACCTGTTCTGGCATGTAAAATTCCATGGAATAACAAGGCATGTTAAATAACATGGAATAGCAAGGCATGTAAAATAACAGAAAGTAACATAAAATTATATAATTCAGCATCTCATTTAGCATAACCATAAATAACTTAAAGTACAGCATGGCATACCAAATACACAACAGCCACAAAGTAACCCAGTTTAACATAACATAGCACATCATTTAATTTACCATAATTTATAATACATAACAGAACAAAGTATTCATACTACAAATACTTCTCCAAGACAGCATATAACACACTAAACCAACATGCGCCCAATGACCCACCGTTCAACTGATTTAAAGGATACTTTGAATCCTAACAATGTACCTTATTCTCCGATACCTCATACGTCAATCAATGTACAAACCAATCCTTCAGATAGCTTGTACCCAAACTGGTAAAGATGCTCAGCTCCTACCGCCAGAGACGTTTTAAGGCATGGGCAAAGTGGAGTCTGGCCCAGGGCCCCAGCCTTTCAGGGGTCACCCTGGCAGCTCTGCTCTGCAGAGTGGCCTGACATGATGACCTTGGATACTCCTTAAAAAGATTGTTTTAAATACCGTTTTCGTTTAATTTATTTTTAATGTGGGTAATGTGTTAAAATCTATTACAGACATTTGGCAGAGAAATGTTTTGTTCATGTGCCATGCAAAATCCATATAAAAAAGTTTGTTTTAGGTCAAAACAGGACCTCACGTATGACAAATGGGAGGGTGTCATAGAGATTATTTGCAGTAATATTAGCGAGCTGCTGCTGTATTATATGTCACTGTCTCTGAATATTAGAGGTAAGCACATTTAGAATTTGGACCAGAGTGTCTGTGCACTGTCAGTGACCTGGCCAAAGAGGGCATGAAAGTGTACAAAGTGGTTCATAAATTCAAAGCTGTTCCGAACAGGCCCCCCCAAAATACATTTGGCCCAGGGATACCAAAATTCTTAGGGGCAGATTTACAAGCCCCTTGCGCCACTTTTGCGTCACTTTTCCCATGTTTAAAATGACGCAAAAGTGGCGCAAGGGCCTTGTAAATAAGCCCCTTAGTACGTCCCTGTCTAACGCAGCAAATAAACATCACGTACAAACACATACACAAAATATACTATCACATTGGTGATCCAACTCAGACAGAACACCAACCCTAGTCTTCACCGGGATCTTCAAACTCTGTGTGTGATGGTAGTCAAAGCTGACAGCACTCAGAAGTCTTACTGATGGCAGACCAGTACTATACACATCTATGTTAACATGACATGACGTGATGTAATATAATATATAAGATGAAATAACATAATAGATGACATAGCATAGCATAACATTACTATAACTGGAAAAAATACTTCTCCTTTTATATAGAAACATGTGCGGTGGCGTAGCCGTAGTATGTAGCTACTTTCACACTCCTGCAGTAAATGTATCCAAGTTTCTAGGAAACCATGGCCAGCATATGGCACTGATTTCCCACACTGACGCTTTGTTGTTTAAGACCTGCTACGGTATTTGCAGAAGCAACGGATTACTATGAGTGCCCCTTCAAAGTCAGTAGGTGAAGCCTGGAACGAGACTTTCCCTTTTTGAGAGGTGAGACCTCTGGGAGGCGGCAAACACTACTGAAATAATGGAAAAGCACACGCTCGGTTCTGCTAATGAGGTGCCTGCAGTGCGGATCTCAACATGGTGCCACCACTACCGGGGATTTCTATTGGCCCTGTCAAGAAAAACCAAGGGGCTGGAGTAAAAACATTTTGTTTGCTCGCCACTCTCACACGCTTCCTGCTTTGAGCGCTAAGAAAACACACTCTAAATGTAGATGAATTAGAAATGAGTACTTACAGCTCACTCTATCAACCACACGCTGCTTTCCATCCTAAAGGTTAGGAAAACAGACTTTCCAAGGTTCATAGCGAGGACTAAAACACCGTATTTTCTATGCAATTGAAAAGCAGTTAGCAGCTGTTCAGGCAAAGTTTGATTGTGCCATAAATGAAACAGTAAGGGCGCACGCTCTAATGTACCAATGTTATCGAGTGCTGCCAGGAAAAGTTGGCTAGAAGACTTTCAGTGCCACACTCTGGAAATGGCAATATATTGGTTATTCTAGAAAAGTATGGGTTACTTACTTCCATGATTTATGCAGTTTTAGCTTCTGGTGTATGTTGTTCTCTTTCTACCTGCCCGACAAAAACATGATATAGAATGCAAATCCAGACTCCCAGATCTATTGAAAATATAATGACTAGCTTTTAACAAACATATGATAGACAGATTTACAAAAACATTTGATATTTATAAAGCACACACTCAACCCTGTTTTTCAAGCTTATTGGAAGTGCTATTCTTAACCAATAACAAAAAGCTTGAAAGGCCTGGTAAAATAGCTGCTTAATACGTTGGTCACAGGTTGCAGAGCTATATGTGATGAGCAGGTCACAGGTCTGAATAAATAGCGGGGCTTAACAAAATGAGTACTGTGTTATTGGTTAGTAAGAAAGAAGATAAACTTAGAATGCAAGCCTTTATAATCTTTGTACAGAGGAAAACCTTTCTCAACACCGGGCAACAAACATCCACACTTCCGCTCACACCCCTTCGTTCCTGCACTTCCGCACAAAACTCCAAACAACTATCTTCAAAGAGCACCTGGTCTGCTCTCATGGATCAACCGTGAGGAAATGTCTGCTTCAGTGGTGCTTCCGCACATTAGAAGGAGACTTCAACACCCCCAGATCGCGTTCCTCACTTAAGTACACAATCTTGAATCATTCCCTAGACACATATCCTTCTGATATTATGTTCAGCGCTCCATGGGCCCCCATCTCTGCCCATGCTACATAAGTATCAATACCAATCTCAATACAGTGATTGTGTTTGTGTAGATTCCTGCCTGCCTACTTCCCTGATCCAGGTGCAGATATACTGGAAGAAGATGCCCACAGACATGAGTTTACTGAATAATGTAGCAAGGTTGACATGGACCCTAATGTAGGCCTGGGCTTGAAATTCCGTTCTGCTCATGGAGTTTGTGGAGTTTTTCCCACTCTGCGCTCCGTGTAGCGCATAGAGTCCTGAAAAACTCGCCGAGCAGAGTTTTTTTCCTCGCTCACACTCGCCAACGTTAAGTTGGCAAGTGCGAGCGAGGAAAATCTTACTCCAGAACACTTCCTGGCGAGATTTCTCAACGCGGGCGGTCGCGGAGGGCCGCGACTGCTCACGTTGAGAAACCTTCCTTTCACGTTGAGGAAGCTGCTGCTCAAGTAGAACATCTACTCGAGCAGCAGAAAGAAGCTGCACTCTCTTGTGCTGCACATGGTGCAGCTCGCGTTGACTTTCGTGCGTGGGACTAACACCCTGCGCTAAAAATCAGCGCGAACGGCACAACCTAATGCACTCCACCACTTGTGGAGCTCTGCTTAAAGCGGAAGTTTTTTGGTCCCTTCGCAGAGTTCCGCTTAGCGAAACTCCGCCCAGGCCTACCTTAATGCAACCAGTAAAAGGGGCTCTTCTCCTCTCAGTTGGGTATTGTTTCCTGCTTGCATTGGGTTCTCGGTGCCCATAGTTGATTGGGGATTTTTGAGAAACTCTATTATTAAATTGTGACGGGGTATCCCACTTAATTAATACGTCATTATCTTGCTAGGTCAAAAAAGTTGACTGAGAAAACTCAGCTCAACCCTTGTTAGTTCTGGCACAAAGAGCATTCTTTACCATGGAGAAATATGTAGTTCAAGCAGTAACACAAGCAATATTTAAGACAAGAAAATGCACAAAGAGTTTCCCCAAACAGATTAGAAAAAAAACATAAAAAACTAAAAAGGCGAACGACACACAAATGATGAGAATGTGATTAACGGAACGGAATTTATTATTGCTTTTTGAATTTAAGTAAAGGAAAATACCTAAAGGAAAAATGGTTTTATAAATGTGAATGTTAGCCAAAGACAGCCGCTGGCCAAAGACAAAAACAAGGGATAGTTACCAGCCAGCTGTCTTGCCACTAAAAGGCTCGTAGGACAAGGAAAGAGTGAGTTAGCTTGCAGGCGATTACACTCAAATAGTTTCAGTCTTCCTGGCGCTCTTCTGGGTATTCCCACATCTCAAAGGCTGGTCTGGAACAGATTGTTCCCCAACTGGGAGGAGAGAGGAAAGTCCCAGAGGGTTCCCCTGATCAAATGCTTCTTCCACACTGAGCCCGTCTTGACACACATATATTAAAGGTGAGGCCTCATCTTTGGCTCTTTGCTTGACCATCTGTTCTGGTTCACTCCTAACTACCATAGTCCTGGATAAGTGGCCAGTGACAACTCCTCCTAATCTTCCTGTTCCCAGAAGTAGCCCTCTTGTTTGCTTGCATGAAGAAGTTTTCATGCCTCATCCAGGCAGTGGCGGGGGGGGTGGCCACCGAGGCAGCATGAGTTTTGGGGACGGCGACACCCCCCCTTACCTGCAGCCGTCGCGTGGAGGCAAGCACGCAGGGATGACCAGCACCCTCTCACTCTTACCTGTGGCAGTCGCAGGGCAGCAAACGCAGGGACCGCTACAGGCGGCAAAAGGTCTAGCTACGCCACTGCATCCAGGCTTCATCACTGTCAAGAGGGAAGTTCAGCAGATGTGAATTCCTGAAGTCGTACTAAAGTTTCCAGATATTACAAATTAAGATTTTACAAAGTTACTGTTCCACTATCAAAAATCAGCCTTACCATTGTTTTAGATTTTGCTAAATGTTAAACATACATTTCCAAGGAGCATTTTATTAATTTACAAACCAAAATTGTAAAAATGTAACGTTTAATCAAAAGATAGCCTAACCATAGCAAAAGTCACATTTAACTACATGTTGAAAAGGACGTTTGAGGCATTTTAAAAAAAAATATTTAGCCTGCCAAACCTTTGTAGATTAAATAGATTAAGCAAGCAGACTATTGGGCTTCCAATCACAATTAAGCCCTGATTCATGCAGAATTCAATGCAGAGATTTCTGGTGGCATGAATTACTAGTACCGGACCGCATCCCTCAATGAAATTCCTGCAGTTACCAGTTAGATCCTACGGAATGGGGAATTCCTGTTTGGCACTAGATTTTCTGGTTGGTATTCCACATGGAATTCTTGATTCCAGAGACTTAATTTTATTATTATTATTATTATTATTATTATTATTATTATTATTATTATTATTATTATTATTATTATTATCATTATTTTATTGCCTCAGTTTAACAGAAAAGAAGAATGAACTTTCGAGCAATAATGTTAAACAGGTAAGTCGAAAACAAATTTATCATCAACTCTTAGAGACTCATTTATATCCCAACAGTGAATAATCATCTCATTACTCATTTAGGTGTTAAACATTAGCATTCAAATCCGTGTAAAAAAGAGGGTGTTCCAGGTATACTCTTTAAATGTATTGCACTATATGAATCCATGCACATCTTAGGTTAGTCAGCTCCCTCTGGGGAATCATCTAGGCCTGCTTTTCCTGATTCATGTGTTCTCAGTGGACCCCAAATATCTCTAAGTCGAGATGTTGTTTGTAGCAGTGTAGCATACATTTCTGCTCCCTTGCTGCATGTAGTCACATATTTGATCCAGTCATTCAGTCTGGGTCTTGGTCCATTGACCAATGACTTTACTATCCTCAGCTTGCCAGAAGAAGGGCTCGACGGTTGAATCTCCTGGTTGCCTTCAGGGCCGACCTCACATAGCCGAACAGCACAACCCCGGGGTCTATCATCAGTTCATCTTCAATCATTTGCAATAGATTTATCAATACTTCTTCCCAGTATTCTTGCACTTCTGGGCATCTCCAGGCCAGTAATAGTAAGTAGGCCCACAGAGCCTGGTGTATTCTGAAAAGGTGATTGATCATGGGATCTATCTAATGTAGTAGAGTGGGCATAATATGTATTTGATGCAGGATTTTTAGTTGTATCAGCTTATGGTGATAATTTATTGAGATCGAGACTGTCTGTGCACAACAGTATGCTCAGCACTGTTGACTTATTTCTATAAATGTATTGGTGAAGAGACAGAATATAGATGGAGAAATATCGAGTTGCATGAATATCGAGTCAAGAATATTGATGGTGTAAAATATCGAGGTAAGTTTTTTCGTTGTTAAAAATATCGATTTTTGAAATATCGATTTTGAAATTATTGATGTAAAAAATATTGTTGTAAATAATATCAACTATTTGTATTTTTTTTTTGTGTTGAAATTGTTTATTAGCATTTAATAAATATAAGACAATAAAAGCAATAAAATACAGAAATGTGCAAAATGATAACATAAATTACATTGGAAGTAATGCATAAAGTTAAATATATATGAATTCATAAGGATGAAGACTGTATCTTATTTAAATACAAGTAATACAATAATAAGATGAAAGGAGGATAAAAGAATTCAGTTGTGAATAAAACAATAAGCTATTTGATTGAAAAACTCTAATGACTTACGGTGAGATAAAAAGTAATTTTAAAGCAAAAAGATCAAGAACTTGATATAAGGTGAAGCATAAAATTGCAAACGAACAAGTGAGAGAAAGACAGGAAATGTGGGTAGAAAGAAAGTGAAGAATAATAAAGGAGAGGTATCAATGCAGTAAAATATAAAAGAATAGAATGTATAGTATAGAAAATTATATAGGGAAATTAACCAAAGATAAAAAGGAAGAAATTGGAGGAAATAAGATGAGAGCGCATTTAGAACAGTGTTAGAAATGGGATCTCTAGTTGGCTAAGGCTTGCGCCAAAGCCAGGCAGAGACCACCACTCTAGTCAGGGCGAGGGTGTTACACGCCAAAGATAACCCCTGCTCACCCCCTTGGTAGCTTGGCACGAGCAGTCAGGCTTATCCCGGAGGCAATGTGTAAAGCGTTTGCGCACGCACACAGCAACAACATACCAGGCACACCACAAGAAGGAACTCCACACAAGGTTATATCAAAAATAGCCTTTGTATTATCATAACACATTAGAATAGTACTCACATAATATACATGGTGCCACCTGGCACTAGGTCATATTTACAAGGCATTATTTACACCTGACAGGGCCAACTGGACCACTGTCAGAACCAGCACAAAGCGAACTTAGTACATGTAGAACTTATAATAAATGTAGAACATCATAAACGTACAACCAGTACTCACTGGTAGTTACTGTACTTAGCATCCGCCTGTAACAGAAACTACATTATGCACGGTATCACATTAGGCGCGAATTACATTCTGCGCCAACCTCACCAGCATAAATACATGATGCAATCCTCTCATCAGTCTAAACCCATTAGACCCTAACCTCCTAAGTATAACTCACATTAGGGGCGTAAATCACAGTAGAGAATAACTCACAACCTAAACGCATTAGGTAATAATAAAATCACTAGCATAAACCATAATATGCCAACCAACCTCAATCTGAACACACAGCTAGAGGTATAACACAGGGTGCGTAAATCAGGGTAAATGCATCACATTTCCTAGCACCACATAATCCCTGACCCTCCTGGCCAACGGCCTTCTCTAGGGCTCACATGCCCTCTGTCCAAAGTCAGAGTTCAGCTGCCAATGCAGCAATATCCAAAAAGCGGGTAATTGCGCTGGGGCAGAGGAGTGCATCTCACTCCTAGCTTATGCAAGAATGCCCCCTCAGGACTGTTGCCTAAACGTTGCAGCTGCCCACTACTTGCTGGGCAGCTGTGAATCACGGGAAGGCCTGGCACCTCTGTGCCTCCTGTCCCCCTCGGGGACTTTGGATTAATTGTGCCCACGGGTTGCAACTGCCCGCGCTGGTGCGGTGCAGCTGTGGCACTTCTTATCAAGGGGCCCGGCACCTCTGTGCCCTCTGGACCCCCACATGACAATCGACACATGCCCCCATCGTTGGGGCGGCCCGCTCTCTGGCGGGACCGCCCAGGCGCCGACAATGCGCCTCGATATGCCCCAAGACTCTGGGGCCCTCTGGAAGCAAACATGCCCCATCCTCAGCAGCTGCCCGCGCTGGTGCGGCGCAGCTGTGCCCCTCAAATGCGGCATGGGCACCTCTGTGCCCTTGGGGTCCACACTGGGACTCCTTAGCCAGGGGAATGTGGCAAAATGCTGCAGCTGCCCACTGTCAGGCGGGGCAGCTGGGGCAGGAGCACGAGCACCGACGATATGCTCCGATCTGGGAGCAGGGATGCCCAACGTTGGAGCGGCCCGCTGCCAGACGGGGCCGCTCTGACTCCGTGCCCCACGGATATCACAATACCCAAGAGCCGTCGCCCCCATGGAGCCCTACTCACCGGCTCTGGTCGGGGGAGGCTCTCTCTGGGCGTGTGCTCCTCTTCACCCGGTCCCCCTCCTGGGACCGGGACTTCACCGTGGAGCCTGGAGGCTCCGTCACTGTTCTTCTGCCTGGGCCCTCTCCTAGGGCTCAGGACTTCTCCGGTGCTTCGCCGGGAGGCGGGGTGGGCTCCCGTTCTCCCTTTCTCTGCACACCGGGGTTCCCCTCGCTCATGGGAGCCCCGCACCAGTACCGACATCACTTCCGGTCCTGCCGCCGGCCCCGCCCACGTCGCAGGCAAGGTTGCCTGACTTCCGAGTCGCGCTGGCAGCGGCCCGGCAACGTTTTCTTCTCGGCTGCGGCCATGAGGGGTAGGCTCCCTCGGAAATTAAAATATAGAGCGTGGTGGGCTCCCGCTCCATCAGTAAAAGGCAAAGACGCGGGGTGGGCACCCGCGCACATCAGGGGAATCCCTCGCATCGGGATTCCCTCCCACGAGGCGAACAGCCTCGCGCTGCACAGCCCCCGCTCCTGCTCAGCTGGGCAATTACAGGATAGCGCTTCCAGGCACTAGATGAAGCAAAAAGTCCTCAAAGGTGAAGGGGCAATTAAGGGCCCAGGGAGGCAAGCCCTCCTGGCAGCCCCCCCTGGGCCCCAACAGCAGCACGCCCCGTAGGACCAGCAACCAGGAACTGCACATTTTCATGGGGTCACAGCCCCTTCTTTTATACAGCATTTTCCTTTGTGTCACAGCACAGGGTTTGGGAGAACCAGATACAACTGGTTTGGGGGGAGCTTTGGAGCACTTTGTTTTGCTCAGCTCCTCTCTCCTTTCACAGGACAGGCTAGGGACATCAGACACACCACAGGGGGTGGAGCCAGCATTGTGGAGGGAAGGCACAGCCCTATTCAGGTCCCAGGTGCAACTCCTCCCTCCCATCTAGATGCAGATCTCCCTATTCAGCCCTGCGCTGACTCACCCTGCCCCTCCTGGAGCCACACACACCTCCCAGCCCCTGTCACTCACAAGCCAGACATGCAATTCACATCAGGCAGGCAGACACAGAGCACACATAAATGCCAACTTCTAGAAGTGGCATTTCTACACCAGTTATAATAAATCTGCGCACACCATTGCGCAGCATTTATTCTCACGAGTTCGCACATACTAAACTCGCCCCTGCACTCCTCTCACACCAGGAATTACCATGGACACACATATCCCCAATGCATTCCTATGGGAGGCAGGCCAATCTCACTAAATGTGCACAGAGCGCGCACGCACTTTCCACTGGACCACAGTGCGAAAGTGCCCAGAGGCCTAAAACCACTAACACTAGGTTACAGACCAGGCAAAAAGTTCAGGGGTGAACCTGCCAAAAAGGGCCAAGTCCAACAAACAGGTTTTCAGTGTTGGTATGTAAATGCATGACAGTAAAGGTGAGAAAAGAAGAAAATTAGAAGCGAGAGTAAAATAGAAAGAGAGAACAAGTTATGATACAGTGGAATCCACTATAGAGCGACCGGAATAGTCTATCACAGAAGGATTATTCAATTGTGGAAAGGGGCCCAAATTTGATTAAATGATTGTGTCTGATCTTGCAAATTGTAGATAACTCTTTCATAAGAGGCAGTTTGAACCATAGCCACCAGCCAAGATTCCGAAGAGGGTGGAGTCGAAGATTTCCATTGCCATAGTATGCATATTTTAGCTGTGGTTAGGGCGATATATAAAAGATGGCATTGTGGTTTGGAAAGGTGTGGTAAAGTTCGTAAATCAAGCAGAAGAATGATGGCTGGTGTTAACGGTAAATCCAAAGGAAGAGTGTGTTGTAAAACCTGACCTATGTAGGACCAATAGGATTGGATGATAGGGCAAGAACAGAGGATGTGGACTATGTCACAACCAGAAATAGCACATCTCCAACAATTAGTATGAGGAAGAAGTCCAACTTTATGCAGTTTTGAGGGAAACCAATGCCAGTCATGTAAAATCTTGAATAAGCAAAATTTCTGTTCTGCTTCTCTGACTCCTCTGGTTAAAGTTTCCAAAAGAGTAAGCCAGTCTTCATCGTTATATGTAAGTGAAAGGCGTGTTTGCCATTTGAGACGAAGAGCACATGATAAGGGTTGGGAGAATAAATGAGATGTGAATATTTTATATAAACCAGAAATGACCCCTTTATGAGTCCCCCAAGTATATAGATAGGATAGGATTGGTGAAGTTTGGAGAGACCATGGGCATGCCCCCAAGGCTTTGATAAGACAGAGATGAAGTTGAGTATAATTCATGAATTGATGCGACGGAAGACCAAATACTTCAGCTAATTGGGTAAAGGGTTTAAGCTCACCAGTATGTATAAGTTGATCTAGAGTAGAAATACCCGCCTGTTTCCATTGGGGCCAGGAAATGGTTTTGCCCTTGACACGTATGGCAGTATTGTTCCATATTGGAGCTTTAATATGAATACGTGGGTTAGAACCTATTTTTTTGTTTTTGTTTAATGTTTTATTCTGTTTTTAATATTTTAGTAGTACTTATTTTTTATGTATAAATATATTTTTTAATGTTAAAATGTATGTTTTTATTGCATTTTCACTTATTTTTAGGAGGGGGTGTTGGGTTTATAGGGGATAAGAGTGGGGAGTAATTTAAAAATATTTGTTTAAAGTAATAATTATTTGTTTTATTTTATGTAGAATTTTAAGAGCGGGATGTTGGGTTTATAGGGGATAAGGGTGGGAAGTAATTTAAAAATGTTTGTTTAAATTAATTTGTTATTTAAAAAAAATATATCTTAATGAAAAATGTAAAACATTTCTTAAATTTTAAATAAAAAATGTTTTTTTGAAGGTTTTTTTTGAGGTGTAAATATTTTCATGTAAATAATATAAAAATTATTTAAAATATTTAATTTAAAAAAAATTATTTAAATAAAAATATGTGAGTAACATTATGGGCCTGAGTACGATCTCGCTAGGAAGGCGTCCAGACGGGTTCCGGAATGAGCAAATCCGATTCAGAGCCTATGAGGGTCATTACAATGGTGGTCGGAAAATCACCCCGACCGCCATCGAAGCGGAAAACAACCGCCCGCCGGCACCGTGGAGAAACCGGTGGGCAAATTAGGATCAACCGCCAAAAAACACCGACCGCGGCGGTACGGGGGGAAGAAAATCCACCCGTAGCGTGCGGAGATGGCCAAAACACGTCCGCGGCAGACGGATCCGCTGCGGAAAAACACCAACCCGCCGCAAGGATAGCGGAGACACCGCATGGGAAATTAGGATATCCCCGCTGGTCCCGCGGCACGTTCCGCTCTTTCCGACCGCCGCGGTCGCTAACAGTGATGAATGGGAGAGCATGCGGAAGAGCTGCAGCAAAGCCACTGCCGCGGACGCTCCGTGACAAATTTGGCGGACGAATTAAAAATCCCACAATAAGGCCACAAAGTGCCCACACCAAAGTAGCCATGCCACCCAAAAACAGAAAACACACCCCAAAGACACAACATTGCACACAAAAAAAAAATCACAAGGACAACCCACACAACACACCTGAAAGTACTCCCACATGTGGACACACCCACATAGAGCACAAAACCAGCCCCTTCCTTGACCACAATCCTCTGCACTAACCCACAACTGAAGGGCCCAACCCCTGAGAACAAAGGATAGGCAAAGCTATACACCATCACCACTCACACCACACACAGCACCACCACCACTTCCACACCTGCACCCCTAACCCCTTTGCACATCACACACCATACACATCACCACCACCACTTACACCCCTGCACCTACAACACCTCTGCACATCACACACCATGTCAACACATAACATGCCCAAATTCACAGAGAGTGAGTTGAAGGTAATGGTAGATGAGATAGTCAGAGTGGAACCACAACTGTTTGGTAGCCTGGTCCAACAGACACCATTAGCCACAAGGACTCAAATGTGGGCAAGGATAGTCCAGAAGGTCAATGCAGTAGGGACCATCCCAAGATCCAGAAAGGAAATCATGAAGCGGTGGCATGACTTGAAGAGGGTTGTCAAAGAGAGGAGGACCAACAGCCGTCAGCTGGCTGACAAGACTGGCGGTGGCACTCCCATACCACCAAAACCATTCACCCCTTGGGAGGAGAAGGTGCTTGTCATACTGCATCCAGAGAGTCTCACAGGAGTACCCGGGGGAGTGGAGGCTGGTAAGTACAAACAAATGACTACCACCACACTGCTATGTACTGCCTTGCACAACAACAAAGATACACCTCCTAGGACCAATTCCATTCATCTGCACCACACACTCAATAAAACATGTCTCACAGATCCAACATCCACCCCCTCCCAAACACCACCAATGTACCTAGCAACATTACCATGGGTGCATGTGCACAGGCAGCCTGCACTGCAACTCCCACCATGCCCCCTTGTCCCACACCTCAGCAGGATGGAGCACTCCCCCACCCAGAAGCCTGTGTCAGCCATTACATCCCCAACAAACAAACTTACAGGTAGGTAGCCATCTTGCAATGGAAGGCTGTGTGGGGGAGGGAGGCCTGTACTACTACTCCCACCATGCCCCCTGTCCCACACCTCAGCAGGATGGAGCACTCCCCCACCCAGAAGCATGTGTCAGCCATTACATCCCCGGAGCGATACCAAAGGGGATGATGGACGGAGCGCTTGAGCAAATCAAACACTCACCCCCAGTCAACTGATCTGGGTTTAATCCATCATCACTCTTTAGCTCACTCCACCACCCCAGTTCAGACATGGCCATATGCAAATCAGTCTGACCCTGTGCCTCATGGGAACAGTCCAGCCCAAACTGCCAAGCCATGTCTTCCCTGGACCGGAAACAAGCATCCTGGGACCGGTTTCTGGCTATTCAGCCGTCATCAGCCAGGCTAGCTTGAATCCAGTGGCAAAGTGAGCAAGGGACCCATGTCTGGGCATACCCTGCCAACTTAGGGTGAACAAAGCGATACCAAAGGGGATGATGGACGGAGCGCTTGAGCAAATCAAACACTCACCCCCAGTCAACTGATCTGGGTTTAATCCATCATCATTCTTTAGCTCACTCCACCACCCCAGTTCAGACATGGCCATATGCAAATCAGTCTGACCCTGTGCCTCATGGGAACAGTCCAGCCCGAACTGCCAAGCCATGTCTTCCCTGGACCGGAAACAAGCATCCTGGGACCGGTTTCTGGCTATTCAGCCGTCATCAGCCAGGCTAGCTTGAATCCAGTAGCAAAGTGAGCAAGGGACCCACGTCTGGGCATACCCTGCCAACTTAGGGCGAACAAATCCCCAACAAACAAACTTACAGGTAGGTAGCCATCTTGCCATGGAGGGCTGTGTGGGGGAGGGAGGCCTGTACTACTACTCCCACCATGCCCCCTGTCCCACACCTCAGCAGGATGGAGCACTCCCCCACCCAGAAGCATGTGTCAGCCATTACATCCCCAACAAACAAACTTACAGGTAGGTAGCCATCTTGCCATGGAGGGCTTTGTGGGGGAGGGAGGCCTGTACTACTACTCCCACCATGCCCCCTGTCCCACACCTCAGCAGGATGGGGCACTCCCCCACCCAGAAGCATGTGTCAGCCATTACATCCCCAACAAACAAACTTACAGGTAGGTAGCCATCTTGCCATGGAGGGCTGTGTGGGGGAGGGAGGCCTGTAATACTACTCCCACCATGCCCCCTGCCCCACACCTTAGCATGATGGAGCACTCCCCCACCCAGAAGCATGTGTCAGCCATTACATCCCCAACAAACAAACTTACAGGTAGGTAGCCATCTTGCCATGGAGGGCTGTGTGGGGGAGGGAGGCCCTGTACTACTACTCCCACCATGCCCCCTGTCCCACACCTCAGCAGGATGGAGCACTCCCCCACCCAGAAGCATGTGTCAGCCATTACATCCCCAACAAACAAACTTACAGGTAGGTAGCCATCTTGCCATGGAGGGCTGTATGTGGGAGGGAGGCCTGTACTACTACTCCCACCATGCCCCCTGTCCCACACCTCTGCAGGATGGGGCACTCCCCACCCAGAAGCATGTGTCAGCCATTACATCCCCAACAAACAAACTTACAGGTAGGTAGCCATCTTGCCATGGAGGGCTTTGTGGGGGAGGGAGGCCTGCTACTACTACTCCCACCATGCCCCCTGTCCCACACCTCAGCAGGATGGGGCACTCCCCCACCCAGAAGCATGTGTCAGCCATTACATCCCCAACAAACAAACTTACAGGTAGGTAGCCATCTTGCCATGGAGGGCTGTGTGGGGGAGGGAGGCCTGTAATACTACTCCCACCATGCCCCCTGTCCCACACCTTAGCATGATGGAGCACTCCCCCACCCAGAAGCATGTGTCAGCCATTACATCCCCAACAAACAAACTTACAGGTAGGTAGCCATCTTGCCATGGAGGGCTGTGTGGGGGAGGGAGGCCTGTACTACTACTCCCACCATGCCCCCTGTCCCACACCTCAGCAGGATGGAGCACTCCCCCACCCAGAAGCATGTGTCAGCCATTACATCCCCAACAAACAAACTTACAGGTAGGTAGCCATCTTGCCATGGAGGGCTGTATGTGGGAGGGAGGCCTGTACTACTACTCCCACCATGCCCCCTGTCCCACACCTCTGCAGGATGGGGCACTCCCCCACCCAGAAGCATGTGTCAGCCATTACATCCCCAACAAACAAACTAACAGGTAGGTAGCCATCTTGTCATGGAGGGCTGTTTGGGGTGGAGGCCTGTACTACTACTCCCACCATGCCCCCTGTCCCACACCTCAGCAGGATGGGGCACTCCCCACCCAGAAGCATGTGTCAGCCATTACATCCCCAACAAACAAACTTACAGGTAGGTAGCCATCTTGCCATGGAGGGCTGTGTGGGGGAGGGAGGCCTGTACTACTACTCCCACCATGCCCCCTTTCCCACACCTCAGCAGGATGGGGCACTCCCCCACCCCACCCAGATGCATGTGGCATATAATGGATCATTCCAAATAAACAAACAGCTAGCCAAACATATTATTCTGTTTTGTGCCACCACTGAGCAGGATGCAAGCCTCCACCACGCACACACAGATGTGTCACAAAACAAAGACAAATGCTAACACACAACAGGTAAGTAGGCAGTACGTGCACCTAGCCATTTGAGACAAAAAGAATGGTGCCATATGACAACACCAGTCCTCTCAATGTACAAATATGCACACCGATCATATTGCCACGCACAGTGTGCACACAGCTAAGCAAAGTAAACTGTCACAGCAACGAAAGTGTGACACACCAATGCACATGTAGAGGAAAGACTGGGAACAATCATGCACAGCAATGAATGACAGGTTCAGTGCCATGGGGCCAGAGTAACAACGACCATATGAACAGTAAGAAAGCATGGTATGTGTACCAATCCAGATATGCACATGACAAGACAAAGGTATGCAGGAGATGACAATGGCCAGGACATGCCCAGATGTGACGGCTGACAGGTCATAAAAATCCACAAACAGTCCGCACAAAAATCATATTTAGCGCAAGGCCCTAGATGTCAACATGTCCCTGTAATCACAAATTATGCATGTGGCGCATGGTACATATTGACACCTCACACCATGGACAAGAAATGCATGTACCACCGTAGCATGTCAGGAGGCACAGTAGTGCACATAGGAAACAATGTGATGATCAGTCAACTGTGTAGTGTACTAACAGTGAATGACACACAGCTAACACAAATCTTACGGGGTGCACCCCAATGACCATTTCCCATCTGATCCACAGGTGACCAAGAATTGACTGCAGAGGACGACACCAGCAACCTGCAGGGCCAGTCTACCCCCCCCCGGAACATCGACTCTCGGATGTTGACTTCCAGGAATCTTCGGACGAGGAGACTGAGGCTGGGCCATCTGGTGTTCCAGGGCGCAACAGGTCCCAGGACCCCATCGTCCCCCCCACCACACCTGCAGCTACAACAACAAATCTGCAGGCCCCTGCTGTTACGTCCTGTGCATCCTCCACCACCACCACAACCACCAGTGGTGCCTGCAACACCCTCCCTGTCCCACAGGATGACCACCCCACCCCAGCAACTGAGGCGGGCAGGGAGAGGATGTGTGGTCCGACAGTGGAGAGGCAACCGGTCCGTGGCAGCAGAGCAGGTGGGAGGGGCAGGGTCACCCACACACGATCACAGCCTGGGACCGAATCCCTGGACCACATCCACAGAGTCCTTGGGGCATATGAACGGGCCCAGGGACAAACGGCCCGGTCCGAACAAGATTCACGTGAGCTCCTCCTGCTGATGAGGTCCATGGACACCCGCATGGGACAAATTGTGGACCTCTTGGGCCAACTAGTGGCGGTACTGAGGGACAGGCCTGCGCCACAAACAACACCTCCCCCTCCCACTGGTGGTCCGCTGGATGACAGTTCATCATCCTCCCCTGCGGCCACAGAGAGTGGTGAGTCCTCAGACCCCACTGGCCCTATAGCAGAGGCCCCCGCTGCCAAACGGAAAAGGGGCTGTCCGAAGAAAACCCTGGGAGTTTCTGTTGGCAAAGCACCTGCCAAACGCCAGTCACGCAGCCAGCCATGATGGCAACCCTCTGCACCACTGCATTGACTTTTTGGACTGTCCTTCCCCACACTGCCTTGTGAATGGCATCTGTCTGTTGGACTGGGTCACCACACCTAGGTGGTGACCACTCTATTATCTCTTTTACCATAACTGTCAACTCACTGCTCCACTAATCACCTCACTGTCAATGTACCCCCCTCACATGTCACCTTTGTAAATAAACAAATCCTTACACACATGTTGTTGTACCTGCTCCGTCTTTATTCCAGGATGTACAATTTTCAACAGGAATACAATGTACCAGGGGACGGAGTGTATGTAGGCAAGGAGAGGTCAAAGGCACCTAGGAAAACACAACAGAACAACATTCACTAGTCTGGGTGTGGCATCACAGACATCACACAACACTTCACAACAAGAACAACCCACATGCACACATAACAATGGGCAACAAGTGCCAACATACGCATCCTGTAGATGTTCAGAAATGAACTGTCCCATGAACATTGACAGCAAACACTGAGGGGCCGATTCCGATCTCGGTCGGAGGCGTACCCAACACCATTCGGTCGGGAAAAAAGCCATGCGAAAGCCTGTTTCCCGACCGATCCGTACAGCACACCGAACGAGTAAGTACGATGCGCACAACAGCAAAGAATCCGGCCGAGCCGTACTCACCCAAACCAGGTCCTGTTCCCCGACCGAGGCGAATCCGGAAACGCTGAATCGAGTCGCACGGAAGCCAAAATGCAGCTCCGTCCGGCCGAACGAGTACGATGCGCTTTTCCGTACGCGCCGAACCCGTCGCTACGCACGGCACGTCAAAGCATCCGGGAGAGGCGCACATAAGCTCCGATTCGCGCCACAACACGATCCACGGCTCCGAGACGAACACGGCAGCGACGAGGACGACGCGACGAGGACGAGGCGAAGCAACGAGGACGAGGCGAAGCGACGAGGACGACGCGAAGCAACGAGAAGGACGAACGACACGAACCAACCATGAATCCCTTCGTCCCGATCATACCAATATTCTACATTTACTACCGGAACAGGCACGGACGCGTACGGCGCAGAAGGTAAGCCAGACACCAACTACAAAACACATACAACACGTACACGACACATCACACACACACAGAGGGATGCAGAATATACTTACACCAGCAACAGCAGCACCATAGGGGCGGGATGCCCATCACCAATGCCACATATGCACACAGGGGCCTGGATGCGCACCACCACCCCTACCCAGGGGGGGCTGGATGCCTACCACTACTACCACCCTCACCCAGGGGGGGCTGGATGCCTACCATTACTACCACCCTCACCCAGGGGGGCAGGATGCCTACCACTACTACCACCCTCACCCAGGGGGGCTGGATGCCTACCACTACTACCACCCTCACCCAGGGGGGCTGGATGCCTACCACCACCCTTAGCCAGGGGGGCAGGATGCCTACCACTACTACCACCCTCACCCAGGGGGGCTGGATGCCTACCACTACTACCACCCTCACCCAGGGGGGCTGGATGCCTACCACCACCCTTAGCCAGGGGGGCAGGATGCCTACCACCACTACCACCCTCACCCAGGGGGGCTGGATGCCTACCACTACTACCACCCTCACCCAGGGGGGCAGGATGCCTACCACTACTACCACCCTCACCCAGGGGGGCTGGATGCCTACCACTACTACCACCCTCACCCAGGGGGCAGGATGCCTACCACCACCCTTAGCCAGGGGGGCAGGATGCATACCACCACTACCACCCTCACCCAGGGGGGGCTGGATGCCTACCACTACTACCACCCTCAGCCAGGGGGGGCTGGATGCCTACCACTACTACCACCCTCACCCAGGGGGGGCTGGATGCCTACCACTACTACCACCCTCAGCCAGGGGGGGCTGGATGCCTACCACTACTACCACCCTTAGCCAGGGGGGCAGGATGCCTACCACTACTACCACCCTCACCCAGGGGGGGCAGGATGCCTACCACTACTACCACCCTCACCCAGGGGGGCAGGATGCCTACCACTACTACCACCCTTACCCAGGGGGGCAGGATGCCTGCCACTACTACCACCCTCACCCAGGGGGGCAGGATGCCTACCACTACTACCACCCTCACCCAGGGGGGCTGGATGCCTACCACTACTACCACCCTCACCCAGGGGGGCAGGATGCCTACCACTACTACCACCCTTAGCCAGGGGGGGCAGGATGCCTACCACTACTACCACCCTCACCCAGGGGGGGCAGGATGCCTACCACTACTACCACCCTCACCCAGGGGAGGCTGGATGCCTACCACTACTACCACCCTCACCCAGGGGGTGCAGGATGCCTACCACCACTACCACCCTCACCCAGGGGGGCTGGATGCCTACCACCACCACCCTTAGCCAGGGGGGCAGGATGCCTACCACCACTACCACCCTCACCCAGGGGGGCTGGATGCCTACCACTACTACCACCCTCACCCAGGGGGGGCAGGATGCCTACCACCACTACCACCCTCACCCAGGGGGGGCTGGATGCCTACCACCACCCTTAGCCAGGGGGAGCAGGATGCCTACCACCACTACCAACCTCACCCAGGGGGGGCTGGATACCTACCACTACTACCACCACCCTCACCCAGGGGGGGCAGGATGCCTACCACTACTACCACCCTCACCCAGGGGGGGCTGGATGCCTACCACTACTACCACCCCCACTCATAGGATGGACAATGCATGACACAACCAGCACACCACAACCTAGGGAATGCAAGAAGAAGACATCCCCCCAACACCATGACAAGCGTGTGTAGACTGTGTCAAATGCCTACAACACCGAACATGACTTTGAACATACAATGTGACCCCCTAGCACATGTGCCACACATATATGTGTGTGGCACCCACAATGCAAGCAGGCCATGACCATTGTGGCAATGGGGTCCAAACCCCCATCATCACAGTGACCAAAATGTAAGTGTGGGGTCCATAGCTGAAGCACACTTTGAACAATGTGGCAATGGGGTCCAAACCCCCATCATCACAGTGACCAAAATGTAAGTGTGGGGTCCATAGCTGAAGCACATTTTGAACAATGTGGCAATGGGGTCCAAACCCCCATCATCACAGTGACCAAAATGTAAGTGTGGGGTCCATAGCTGAAGCACACTTTGAACAATGTGGCAATGGGGTCCAAACCCCCATCATCACAGTGACCAAAAGGTAAGTGTGGGGTCCATAGCTGAAGCACATTTTGAACATTGTGGCAATGGGGTCCAAACCCCCATCATCACAGTGACCAAAAGGTAAGTGTGGGGTCCATAGCTGAAGCACATTTTGAACATTGTGGCAATGGGGTCCAAACCCCCATCATCACAGTGACCAAAATGTAAGTGTGGGGTCCATAGCTGAAGCACATTTTGAACATTGTGGCAATGGGGTCCAAACCCCCATCATCACAGTGACCAAAATGTAAGTGTGGGGTCCATAGCTGAAGCACATTTCGAACATTGTGGCAATGGGGTCCAAACCCCCATCATCACAGTGACCAAAAGGTAAGTGTTGACAAAGAAAGAGGTGCAACTGCCAAACTGCATGGATGATTCCTGGTCACAGAACAACAAACACATCAGTGGCAAAGTAGTGTATGTGTCCCATTGCAACATAAATTGGGGGAGCCAAATCCTGCAGTGCAAATAAGACATAACTTTGGCCATGTGCAGACAAACAACACCCATGGGGGCTGACACCGTCAACAATCATCAATGACACAATGACAGAAGTGACCATCAGAATGCAGACCCACATATTTGCACCAATGGGCACACACATGCAGATACCCTGTGGAGACTGCAGATGTGAGGTGAACAGATACCATACCATGGCAGCAATGGGACACACAAACCATGATCATTGTGCTGACCGATGACCTAGGAGTCCCAGGGACAGCAGGGGAAACCCACCAAACTACATACAGCCAATGGCACACCCAAGATATGCCAATGCAGTGGTGCAGATGCACAAACACAAACAGGCAGACCCACACTGCACATCATACACAACAGGTGAGGGGGGGTGCCAGTGTCCCCAGGCAACCACACAACACATGAGGAGACCTGAATACCAATCATACAGATGTGCATACAGTGCCACACAAAGGTAACTCATGGATCCAAATCCCCTATGTGGGCAAGCAGGCATTGTCAGATGAGAGGGAGCACAAATCACACATGTCACACAGGCACGTAGGGACAGCAACTGACACAGCAAGACACAGACACACCACAGCACCACCCCCAGGGCCCCCACAATGTGGTGACCCTGGGCTGCATTACAATCCCACTGTGATGACAAAGCTAAATGTGGTTCACACTGTGAACCACAGTCATGTGTACTGAGCAACTAACTACCATCACACCTACACAAGCACAAATCAAACAGCATGGCCAGTAAGCCAAGGCCAACATGGAGGCAGGGGCCTAGCCGGGCAACAACTCTCATCTGCACACACTCAACACCACACCCCTCGACCTCCAACAATGTGCAGCAGTGAAGCACACATGCACTGGTGACATTGCACATGCACCCATGACTATTCCAGGGTGGTGGGTGGGAACCAAGGTGCAGAAACACATCACACATGGACACTCAACAAGACTCCTGAATGTCTGACACACTGCACACTACGCCGTACATGGACATGACGGCAATACCACACCAACCAATGGGATCACAGCCACAGTCACACACCAATGAAGAAGCCAAGGTCACCCACAAAGAACACACATAGACAACAACCAACATTGCAGCCCGGACCCTGAGGAGTGCCAGCAGTCACACACACAACGTGTCACAATCACTGAAAGATAACACAAACTGGAAATCACATGACAGGGGCAAACAACAAGTGCCAAGGGGAAACCTGACTGTGACCCATCTGCGTCTGCACACAAACTCAGCCCTGACAGCAAGCACACCTATGGGTGACACCCTGATGACCAGTAATGTGCCATGCACCCACATCACAGAGAACCCAGGGAGAAGACTTTGGGGGAACATAGCTCAACTCAGCTAGCATCACAAACAGGTACAACACTAGGGATCACAGCATGCACAGCTAAACGGAAGTGAACACACAGACATGCACATACAACACACACCTTGGGCGCAGGCAATGTCACAGGAGTACACACTGCCATGAGGGGACTCCACTCCTGTGTGAGGAAAGCTGTGCCATATGTTGCCTCAGTAGGGCCCCACCATGTCAGCTGAGCACTTGGTCACACAATCAACAATTAGCACCAAATGAGGGCTCCCGTCACATCAGCCTGGTCATGGAAGTGCCAACGGAATCATCAGCACAGATCCAACACACTTGTATAGCAATGTTGCACTGACAACACAGATGAGTCCTTCCCCATTGATGCCCAAACCTGCATGTCCAGTGGAGATGGCCACACGGTCAGGGAAGTAGACGAATTGAACAATGGCAGGCACAACAGATGTGCAGGGGTGGAAGCCACAGATGTGAAATAGCCAATCTAAGTAGGAAATCCCATTGCCAAATACTGAACACATGACACCCTCAGATGCTGCTATGGATGACATGGATACACCACAGGATAGGACACATTCCCCCTGGACCACATGGGTTCCTGCACAGTAACACTTCATTATCATGAGACCAAATATCACCATCACTGCAGCAAGGGCATGGTTAGCATCATCAACATCATGTACATCAGAAGCAAAAGCACTAGAGAACAGAAAGTTGCTTTATTCAGCATATGTGGCATTAAAAGTAGAAGTCCGGTAGAACATAAACAAAGGCCAATGGCCAGTCCATCAACAAAGTCACAAGTGGGTGACAGTGGCAGATGCCACCCTACACATGCCTGCACAAAACCAGGGACAATCCACTAGGAGGGGCAACCGGGGGTAGGCCAGGCACCGCAGGGACAGGATCAGGGCTCACCAGGAGGAAGCAGGGAAGGGGTGGTGGGTGCTGGAGAGCCACTGACAACTGCAGTGGAGGTGTCTGACATGGTGTGTGCCGGCACAACTGGGGGGCATGGCTCAGATGTTGTGGGTGCCGGCACGACTGCAGTGGACCCTGCAGATGGAGTGGACAGGTCCGCCACTGCAGTGCCCAAGTCAGACAGGGTGGTAGTGGACTCCACTGCAGTGCCTACCACCAGGGGAGGAGAATGGGGAACAGGCAAGGTGGGCTGGACAGAGGGGAGGACACCCTCACCACATCAGTGGCACAGACAAGCGCAGCAGGGGGTGTGGTGCCGGGAGAGCAAGTGGCAGGGGGAGAAGGCCGGAGCCTCTTGGGGATGGTATATCTGTGGGTGGGGGAACCTGGGGCAGGGTGTGGTGGGGGCACCTGTGGAGTGGGGGCCTGAGGGATGGAGGAAGGAGACCTGGTGCTTGAGCTGCAGGGCGGCGGCGGGGTCTTGCTCTTAGCACTCCGGGGGGACTTGCGGGTGGGGGCCTCAGTCTGTCTGCGCCTGGGGGAGGGTGTCCGGGGGCGAGGGGCACTCTGCTCCGTGTGGGGGGGCTTCCTCTTCCCCCTGGATGCTGGGGCAGCTGGATCGGAGGGGAAGAGGCCGAGGTCACTGAGGAAGAGGCGCTGGGTCTTTGGGGTTGCAGGTGAGGCAAGGGAGGGTGCTTTGGAGGGAGAGGCAACTGAGGACTGCGCAGTGCCCGTGGATGCGTGTGTGTGTACCAGGGCCCCATCCCCTGTGAGTCTGGTTTCAGTCCCCTGACTGTGCGTGCGTGTGCGTTTAGTTTGTGGCGTGTGTGTCTGTGTGCTGGACGTGTGTGTGCTGGTGTGTGCCTGTGCCGGTGTGTGTGTGCTTGGGACGGGTAAGGTGCTGGGGAGTGTGGATGGAGCAGAGGCAGGAGGGGTGAGGGACTGTCTGAGGAGGGACACTGCTGCCGTCAGGGAGGAGTCCATGGACCTGTTGCCCCTCTGTAGGTCAGACATGCCCGATGAGATGCCCTCCATGAACGACACCAGCTGAGTCAACAGTGCGGTGTGCGCATGGAGGACACTCAGCATGGCTGTCTGCCCTACATGGAGCTGGCGAAGGAGGTACACAGACTCCTCACTCAGGGCAGCAGGGGACACAGGGGCAGGGGGTGCGGTGCCTGGGCCAAAGGAGACACGCTCCCGAACATGGGAGCCTCCACGGACCTGGGGAATGGGAGCCGATGGGAGGGCGGTGGTGGTGCTGGTGGTGGCGGGGACAGCAACACTAGCTGGGGTGTGGTGGCTGCTGACACCCGCCTCCACAAGGGAGTCATCCTCCGAGTTGCTCTGGTCCTCAGCTGAGGTGGATGGTGCTGAGGACTCCTCGGTGTGGCTCCCCTCGCCCTCCGTGCCACTGGGTCCCTCCGACCACTCCTCGGCTGCTGACCCAGTCTGGCTCTCTGGCTCCTCCTGGTCCGTGGAGCTGTCCCCTTCCGTGGCCGTGGATGTATCTGCAAACAATGGGGAAACAGACAGACATCAGTCACCTGCACCAAACGCACACACCACTGTGAGCACAGCACATTACAGAGCAAGCCCTGGCATCATTAGTTGTACATTGCTAAAAGTGCCCTAACTGAACAGGAGAAGCCAATTGTCAGTCTGATGCCAAGCATGGCACTCACATCCCACATGGCCTTGCACCCATCTGTCTGGTGTCTGTTGGATTGCAACACCCCAGTGTGGACACATGCACCAAGTACACAGTAGTTGGACAGTGCAGAGGACACGGTGTGGCATGTGGACATGCACACATCACAGCTCTTGCCACTGAGTCAGTACAGGTTTCCGGATGAAAGGGATGCCCAGAGTCAAATAGGAAATGCATGTGATGCATACCAGCGACAGACACCATGATGCACCCATGTCCTGATAGCCATCGCCACAATGGTGTGCATGTAGCACATGTCACTCCCCTGCAGGACCACCAATAAGTTGACACATGCCATGGCAGAGGCATGACTGCTAAGTCATACATCACTGTCTCAGTGATGTATGACTTGGCAGCCAGACAACAACACTATGCACTGTGTCACAATAGTAGGTCATGGGGAATGCAAGTCCTGGAGCTGCACAAGTGCACATGTACATCCCCCACACAACACATCATCTTAACCCTCATCTGTCCAGGTCATACCTATTGGACATATGGGAGACCTGTGACACTACCCTCTGAACCTGAGCCCCTCACAATTTGCTGTGAATGGGGAACAGCTGCCTGAACTTCACATTCGCATACCCCAGTCTGCACGCGCAGCTGATCAAACACCTATGTGACACACAAGTATCGTCTCCTATGGTCACATCTCCAGGGGCATGCTGAGCCCCTACCAAGAAACACCCCAGCAGTCCTGGCAACTAATCCACAGCACACTGACACAGAGGCAGACACCTGAGGGGTCAAATCACTGTGCACAATGTGTCAGCTGATACACGGGAGTGGGAGTACAGAGTGCATTGCATGGCCTGGAGTAGGCATGACTGTCCTGCTCCACATGAATGAGGGATGTGCCCTGGACAGTGGATAGCTGGCTATGTATGTGTGACACACGTAATCTGCACACTCCTGGGGCCCAAACATTGTTCCCACCCGCTGCATGGGCGTGTGCCACATACCCCAGGCACATGTGGTGGCTCAGCTCAGCAAGTGGACCGCATATCAAAGCAACACGCAGATCACATGTCCAAACACAGGCGTTGTGTGAACAATGGACCCACCCATGATGCCCACAACAGAGTTAGGGAAACAGATGCTGTCCCCCACCTTTAGTGAAGCAAACTGCAAGGACACAGTCCCAAGTGACACAATTCCCTGAATGTAAGGGCCACACCTGGGTATCAGATGAGCAGTGGGCAGTGCACAATAGAGGGACATGGCTCCTGGACAACATGACTGCTGCACTGTGGCAGTTGAACCAGGCCAGAGGAGGGCACAAAGCATGTAATACAGAGTTCACAGTGCAGTCTTTGACTCACCCCCTCCTTGCTGCTGTCTGGCCTTCAGCTGCCCATCCAGGTCTGGAAACACCACCGCCAGGATCTGGAGCATGTGGGGGGTCAGGGTCCGTGTTCCGCCCCTCCTGCGAGGAGGCGACAGCTTCAGCTGGACCCGTGCAATCCTCCGGGTCCAGCCCCGAAGGTCCTGCCACCTCTTCTGGCAGTTGCGGATCCGGCGCTTGTAGACCCCCACGGACCGGACGGCCCGGACGATGTCCTTCCAGATCTCCTGCTTCCGATGGGCATTAACCTGTCAGGATGACAAAGTGAAAAGGCCATTACCACACATGCAACATATCCGTGCATGACACAGTTGTATATACATGTCTCAATCACAGGGGCACATGATGTACACAGGCAGTGCAAAGCTGCCCATGGACAGTTTGCCAGACGTCACTACATGGTATCATTGCATGGGAAGTAAAACCATGTTCAAATGCACTGTCACTGCACCATACCTGTCCAGTGCAAGTCACTACACACTATGGGGGGTGACAACTACTCAGTGAGCCTGCTAGCCAGTGGCGTGCAGACTTCCAGCCTTGCTAGTCACACAAAATGCACATTCAGAAAGGCAGTGCACAGAACACTCACCTGCTCCCCTGGTGTCCCATACAGCTTGCTGTACTGTGGAAGTAGGCTGTCCAGCAGGGCCTGGTTCTCTTCAAGGCTGAAGGCTGGGGCTCTCTCCACAGTACGTGCCATTGCAGGGTCCAGAGGGGCAGAGACAGCAGCAGTGCAGTGGCAGATGTCGTCCTGGAGCATGTAGTGCAGGCAAGTGAGCTCTCAGGGGAACAGCCAGCAATATATATGTGCTGGAGAGGCAGATACTGTCCCTTGTGTCCAAAGTGATAGGTCCAAGTCGTTTGCATCTTCTGAATCTGGCCAATCCATGGAATAGCAGCACCAAAACACGCCCACAGCATCCTTCAAATCTTCAACTTCATGACATACATGATTTTGCAACATTGTTGTGGGTGACCAACTGATTTTCCAGCAACCGACTCGTTCGAAATTCGAAAACGCGTCCGTTGCCAGGCAAGCCCATTGTCAATGGGTGCGCACCGATCGGTCCATTGCGGTACAACGCGTACAGGGGTACAACGCGTACCCGCACACATTGAATGCAATGGGCCGGCCGGAGGCACCGATCGGTCCATTGCAGTACAACGCGCACAGGGGTACAACGCGTACCCGCACACATTGAATGCAATGGGCCGGCCGGAGGCACCGATCGGTCCATTGCAGTACAACGCGCACAGGGGTACAACGCGTACCCGCACACATTGAATGCAATGGGCCGGCCGGAGGCACCGATCGGTCCATTGCAGTACAACGCGTACAGGGGTACAACGCGTACCCGCACACATTGAATGCAATGGGCCGGCCGGAGGCACCGATCGGTCCATTGCAGTACAACGCGCACAGGGGTACAACGCGTACCCGCACACATTGAATGCAATGGGCCGGCCGGAGGCACCGATCGGTCCATTGCAGTACAACGCGCACAGGGGTACAACGCGTACCCGCACACATTGAATGCAATGGGCCGGCCGGAGGCACCGATCGGTCCATTGCAGTTCAACGCGCACAGGGGTACAACGCGTACCCGCACACATTGAATGCAATGGGCCGGCCGGAGGCACCGATCGGTCCATTGCAGTTCAACGCGCACAGGGGTACAACGCGTACCCGCACACATTGAATGCAATGGGCCGGCCGGAGGCACCGATCGGTCCATTGCAGTACAACGCATCACTGTACATGTGACTGGCATATGTCAGCATGCCTGTCTCAGATGGACATATGCCAGCCACAGATGGCTCCCAGGGAGTGAGGGGCACACCTACATCACGACAGCCTGTCCAAACTTTATCATAAGGCATGTAAGGCTGCATTTCCTATTGTGTGTATGTTGGTGTACATGTTGTCCTGTGGGTGTCACCTGTGGGCAGCCACCCCCAGGCTGTGCACGTGTTCATGGGGACAGGATCCTGGGTGTTACGTGTACATGACCACTGTGATGTGCAACTGTTCATATCTGTGCATGTGCCATGGTCACATTTCACGGTGGTGTATGTGTATGTCATGTCACATACCCCGTGAGTCCCATGTGGGACGGTATGTTTGAGCCAGGGTGTCCCAGTGGCACAATAGTGATGGTCCTCCACAGTCTTTGTGCATGTAGTGTTTACAATGTCTCTGATTACATGTGCACAATGGGAGACAGTCTCCACATCCACGTTGTGTGTGCATGGACTTTGATGTTGTGTGTGTGTGTGTCACAGACGTCCATGTCTGTCCTGCCGTGGCAAGTGGGGCCACTACCTGTGGGGGTCATGGTTGTTTTGCTGTGGTGTATACATGATACTCCATGTAATGCCAGTGTCCATGTGGCAATACAGGGTCCCTGGGAATGTACCTGTCGTTGAGCTGTGGTGCCTGGGGCACATCTGTCCTCACATGTCACTGTGGGGGTTATTGTGACACGGCAGCAGGAGATGGGAACTGTGACACGGCCTCATGATATCCAATGGGCCAACCTGGGACTAATTGATGCCACCTGTTGGACCGTGTTGACAGATGTTGGCCATGTATGTACCATACATGTCCTTCCGGAACTGCACACTTCATGTAGTTGTGCCTCATAATGATGTATGTTGGGATCTTGAGTGTTCTCAATGCCGCATATGTGGGGTGACTGACAATCTTGCTTACTTCTCCTCTGCACTGCAGGGCTCCTGCTGTCCATCGACCATTCCCAGACCTGGCAACGATGGTGGAACGGGACAGCATCCGACGGTACCGCTTCACCAGGCAGCTGATTGAGGATTTGGCAGTGCAGTTGTCCCCACATTTGCAGCCTGGCCGGCCGTATCCTACAGCGCTGACCCCCAAGGTGAAGGTGATGGCAGCCCTACACTTCTTTGCCACCGGTACCTTCCAACATACTGTGGCGACTGCTGGTGGGATGTCACAGACCATGTTGAGCCGTGTGCTCCGCGATGTTTTGGCGGCAATGTTGCTCTTCCTGAACCGGTACATCTATTTCCCTAGACTGCGACGACTCACTGACGTGAAGAGTGACTTTTATGCCCTGGGGAGGATGCCGCATGTCATTGGCTCCATTGATGGGACACATGTGGCTTTGGTACCACCACAGGCCCAGGAGCAGGCCTACAGGAACCGCAAGCACTACCACTCGGTCAATGCACTGGTGGTGTGTCTTGCAGACATGATCATCACACACGTGTGTGCCCGTTTCCCTGGTTCAGCACACGATGCCTTTGTGATGAGGAGTAGTCGCATCCCCAGGATGATGGCACAGATGCAGAACCAGCGTGCCTGGCTTGTCGGTGTGTACTGACTTTGTGCCATTGTGTGTGATCTGATCTGTAGTATTCCGCCCACTTTTCCAAGTCAGCTAATGTGCACTTGTCTGTCCGTAGGTGACTCGGGATACCCCAACATGCCGTGGTTGCTGACACCCCTCAGGAACCCTGTGACACCAGCCCAGATGCGCTACAATGAGGCACATGGTCGGACCAGGAGAGTGATTGAGCGGACCTTTGGTCTCCTGAAGAGCCGCTTCCGCTGCCTGGACAAGACCGGAGGGTCCCTCCCATATGCCCCTGCGAAAGTGTGCAAGATTATCATCGTCTGCTGCATGCTCCACAACCTGGCAGTGCGGAAGGAGTTGCCTCTCATCCAGGATGACAATGACCAACATCCGCCACCTGTGGAGGATCCTGGCCTGGACCACGATGCCAGTGACGATGATGATGATGATGATGATGGTGATGTCCGCACACAGCTCATCACCAACTTCTTTAGCTGAATGTGAGTATCCTGAGGTGTCATGTCAATGATGTGAGTTGGCATGATGTGTGGGTGGTGCTCTGGTGCTGTTGGAGTGTGTCCATGGGCTACTTGACTGGATGTGTGTTGCGATGTGTGCTAACAGGTGGGCTGTACTCCCCAACAGTGTTGACATGCTAACTTGGTTCTGGGTGGGTATCTTGTAACATGTATTGTGCATGAGTTTTGCTGTTATGTCCTGTACTCCATTGCTTTTGACTGTGTGTCATTTCTGTCCTTCACAGGGTACTTTCAGATTCGTTTGGTCAACTGTGTCCACCGACGACGTGATTGCACATCCAGGCTGGTAGCTGTTGTGTCCCTACAGGTGATGTGCGCCACACCCATGGACTTCCTTCCGTCTACAGTTGTTGACTGTGTGCCCGCTGCCAGGTGGGATTACCTTGCATCTGTAGTGGTTACGACATGTTGCAACTGTGTAATAAACCTGTGCTTCACTTTGTGATGTGCGTTGTCTGTGGTCACACATTTGACTGCCATTTGCTTACTGCACCTGTGGGCTACTTGACTACAACTGGGAATGGGTGTGGTGTCTGTGCATTGCACCGTCTTCCCTGGCAACATCAGTGTAGGCAATGAGTCAGATGGCCTAGGTGTGTATGTGTTGTGTAGCCCTGGTGGTGTGTCTCCCTCATGTGTGTCACGTTGCCTGTACTCACATGCCTGTGTTGTCCTTGCTGTTGCAGTTCGCATACACAGTGTAATTTTGCAGTTCATCATCCCCATAACAGCACCCACGTTGGAATCACGACAGAGGCAAGTATGGTGTATTAGTGTGTTTATTGTGATACATTTGTGTTAATAGTGCATAGGATGGGTAGTGCTGTACATAAATCTTGCAATCCGAAGTTCCTAGGTGAATTGAAAGTCCTGGTAGACAGGATCCCCAGTATCGGGGCCACAGTTGTCTGACACATTGGTCCAACTTGTACTCCCCATGC
This sequence comes from Calotriton arnoldi, assembly GCA_963921515.1. NCBI lineage: Eukaryota > Metazoa > Chordata > Amphibia > Caudata > Salamandridae > Calotriton > Calotriton arnoldi. The sequence continues at coordinate 161,459 of CAWUFW010008448.1, read as the reverse complement.
AATGTGTGGGAGTAGTGTTGCCGTCAACAGGGTGAACAGTCTGTGCACAAAGGCGAACATCCAGAACAGGTTCAGGCTTCCTGGGAGTTGCGCTTGGCCATCGGCCTCTCACTTTTCCCTCCTCGGACGACCCCTCTTCTTGGGGGGGGCCCTCAAGTACAGGCTGCTGCGGTGCAGGGGACTCTCCGCCAGAGTCCTCCTCCCTCCCTGTGGCAGTTGCAGTTTGTTCGGCACCAGATGTTGTTGGCACACAGGGAGGTGTGGACTGGTTGCTGTTCATCTGGCGGAGGCATTGTAAAATGTCCCTGTGCACCGCCATCATCTCATGCAGTGCATCCCACTTGGACTCCACGCGGGACATGTGTGAGTCCACGCGGGACATGTGTGACTCCACGTGGGACATGTGGGAGTCCAAGCGGGCATGATGGGCAGCCTGCTGCTGTTTCATGTCTCTGAGGAGCCCCACTACCTGGCTGAGCTCTCCGGTGCTGGACTGGTACGCATCAGCTATGCGTACCAGTTGTGGGTCATCATGCACACCAGCAACGTCTGCAAGCAGCGACCTCTGTCTCCCACCCCTCCCACCACCCCTGCTGACATGTGCAGTGTGTGCAGTGGCACGCACAGATAACCCTGGTCCACCTTGGGGGTTGGTGGTGGTGGTGGTGTCCATGGCCCCAGGTTGGTCCAGGGTCCCTGTGCTGGTGTTGCTCCTTGTTCTGTCCATGTCGGCAGGGATGGTATTCGTGGTGACAGTCGTTGGAGGGGTGGGTGCAGGGGGTGCAGCTGGTGGTCCTGCTGGTGCTGCAGCTGGTGGTCCTGCTGGTGCTGCATGTTGACTTGCACCGGATGTGCCAGGTTGGTCTTCATCGTCCGAGGAGGACAGAGGCTGTTCGACGCCAGTGAGCTCCGCATCCTCTTGAGCCTGGGACTGGGACTCCTCAGCGTCTGCTGCTGTGTCCCCATCATCACCTGTTTTTGGGAGACACAAACAATGTATGTTATGTTTCTGCAGGCATCAATGGTTGACACACATGACAGTTGTGACTGTGCCTCTGGGTGCGGGCCTGTACATTGCATTGTCCTAAGTCGTCACAGTCAGGGGTTGATATTGGTGTGGCACATTGTCCTGCATTATTTGGGCATTTCTATGTATTTTCTGGGGTGTGAACATGGTCGTCATTGGTTGTGTTTGGTTGACAGCCGGCCCTCCTTCCCACCCACCCAGCCAGTCAGTTATCCCACCATGGAACGTGCTTGCGTTGCAGGGAGTGTAAGTTGTCTCTCAGGATGTCACTCAGTGGTGTCCTGCTGTTTGTTGGTGCACATTTGCCAGCAGGGCCTTGTGCTCCCCACAGCAGTAGCCAGTGTCAGACATCTTGTGAGTCCTTCTCCACTCCCTGTGATGTGAGCATGGTTCAGGGTGGTGTTGATGGGACAGTTGTGGGGGTGAGCTATGTCTGTGACTACGACTCCCATCATGCTATTGCCTCCTCCCCCTTCCCAGCATGCCCATGCTTCCTTCCTTTTGACTCTGCTTCCCTGTGGGGTGGGCTGGCTGTGCTGACAGGATGGCTGGGAGTGTTGTCCTGGCAGTTGTTTGGCTAGAAGTCCCAAGAGTGTCCCTGTGCTTCACACAACATAACCCAGGGTGGTGGTTCTTTGTGGGATCTTGTGTTAGGATGGGGGGCATTGCATTCTACCAGGTGGGTTCTGTGGAGTTTGTGTTGGGGTGTGTGTGAGGGGAGGTGCTTGTGACTATGGTCAGTGCTGCAAGTCCTCCTTCCCACCCAGCTAGCCAGATATCCCACCATGGAACGTGCTTGCATTGCAGGGAGTGTAAGTTGTCTCTCAGGATGTCAGTCAGTGGTGTCCTGCTGTTTGTTGGTGCACAGTTGCCAGCAGGGCCTTGTGCTCTCCACAGCAGTAGCCAGTGTCAGACATCTTGTGAGTCCTTCTCCACTCCCTGTGATGTGAGCATGGTTCAGGGTGGTGTTGATGGGACAGTTGTGGGGGTGAGCTATGTCTGTGACTACGACTCCCATCATGCTATTGCCTCCTCCCCCTTCCCAGCATGCCCATGCTTCCTTCCTTTTGACTCTGCTTCCCTGTGGGGTGGGCTGGCTGTGCTGACAGGATGGCTGGGAGTGTTGTCCTGGCAGTTGTTTGGCTAGAAGTCCCAAGAGTGTCCCTGTGCTTCACACAACATAACCCAGGGTGGTGGTTCTTTGTGGGATCTTGTGTTAGGATGGGGGCATTGCATTCTACCAGGTGGGTTCTGTGGAGTTTGTGTTGGGGTTTGTGTGAGGGGAGGTGCTTGTGACTATGGTCAGTGCTGCAAGTCCTCCTTCCCACCCAGCTAGCCAGATATCCCACCATGGAACGTGCTTGCATTGCAGGGAGTGTAAGTTGTCTCTCAGGATGTCAGTCAGTGGTGTCCTGCTGTTTGTTGGTGCACAGTTGCCAGCAGGGCCTTGTGCTCCCCACAGCAGTAGCCAGTGTCAGACATCTTGTGAGTCCTTCTCCACTCCCTGTGATGTGAGCATGGTTCAGGGTGGTGTTGATGGGACAGTTGTGGGGGTGAGCTATGTCTGTGACTACGACTCCCATCATGCTATTGCCTCCTCCCCCCTTCCCAGCATGCCCATGCTTCCTTCCTTTTGACTCTGCTTCCCTGTGGGGTGGGCTGGCTGGCTGGGAGTGTTGTCCTGGCAGTTGTTTGGCTAGAAGTCCCAAGAGTGTCCCTGTGCTTCACACAACATAACCCAGTGTGGTGGTTCTTTGTGGGATCTTGTGTTAGGATGGGGGGCATTGCATTCTACCAGGTGGGTTCTGTGGAGTTTGTGTTGGGGTGTGTGTGAGGGGAGGTGCTTGTGACTATGGTCAGTGCTGCAAGTCCTCCTTCCCACCCAGCTAGCCAGATATCCCACCATGGAACGTGCTTGCATTGCAGGGAGTGTAAGTTGTCTCTCAGGATGTCAGTCAGTGGTGTCCTGCTGTTTGTTGGTGCACAGTTGCCAGCAGGGCCTTGTGCTCCCCACAGCAGTAGCCAGTGTCAGCCATCTTGTGAGTCCTTCTCCACTTCCTGTGATGTGAGCATGGTTCAGGGTGGTGTTGATGGGACAGTTGTGGGGGTGAGCTATGTCTGTGACTACGACTCCCATCATGCTATTGCCTCCACCCCACTTCCCAGCATTCCCATACTTACTTGCTTTTGTGGGGAGTTCAGTGTGTGTGGGTGTGAGAGCAATGGCAAGATGGCTGACAGTGGTGTCCTGCTGTTGGTTGGTGTGCAGTACCCAGCATGCCCTTGTGCTCCCCACGACACAGCAACAGTGTCAGACATCTTTGATGGGCCTTTCCACTCTCTGTGGGATGTGCATGCGTCAGTGTGAGCTTGCTGGGCCATGTGGTGGGGGATGTAGAGCTGTGACTACGACTCCCATCATGCTATTGCCTCCTCCCCCTTCCCAGCATGCCCATGCTTCCTTCCTTTTGACTCTGCTTCCCTGTGGGGTGGGCTGGCTGTGCTGACAGGATGGCTGGGAGTGTTGTCCTGGCAGTTGTTTGGCTAGAGGTCCCAAGAGTGTCCCTGTGCTTCACACAACATAACCCAGGGTGGTGGTTCTTTGTGGGATCTTGTGTTAGGATGGGGGCATTGCATTCTACCAGGTGGGTTCTGTGGAGTTTGTGTTGGGGTGTGTGTGAGGGGAGGTGCTTGTGACTATGGACAGTGCTGCAAGTCCTCCTTCCCACCCAGCTAACCAGATATCCCACCATGGAACGTGCTTGCATTGCAGGGAGTGTAAGTTGTTTCTCAGGATGTCAGTCAGTGGTGTCCTGCTGTTTGTTGGTGCACAGTTGGCAGCAGGGCCTTGTGCTCCCCACAGCACTAGCCAGTGTCAGCCATCTTGTGAGTCCTTCTCCACTCCCTGTGATGTGAGCATGGTTCAGGGTGGTGTTGATGGGACAGTTGTGGGGGTGACCAATATCAGTGACTACGACTCCCATCATGCTATTGCCTCCACCCCCTTCCCAGCATGCCCATGCTTCCTTCCTTTTGACTCTGCTTCCCTGTGGGGTGGGCTGGCTGTGCTGACAGGATGGCTGGGAGTGTTGTCCTGGCAGTTGTTTGGCTAAAAGTCCCAAGAGTGTCCCTGTGCTTCACACAACATAACCCAGGGTGGTGGTTCTTTGTGGGATCTTGTGTTAGGATGGGGGCATTGCATTCTACCAGGTGGGTTCTGTGGAGTTTGTGTTGGGGTGTGTGTGAGGGGAGGTGCTTGTGACTATGGACAGTGCTGCAAGTCCTCCTTCCCACCCAGCTAACCAGATATCCCACCATGGAACGTGCTTGCATTGCAGGGAGTGTAAGTTGTTTCTCAGGATGTCAGTCAGTGGTGTCCTGCTGTTTGTTGGTGCACAGTTGGCAGCAGGGCCTTGTGCTCCCCACAGCAGTAGCCAGTGTCAGCCATCTTGTGAGTCCTTCTCCACTCCCTGTGATGTGAGCATGGTTCAGGGTGGTGCTGATGGGACAGTTGTGGGGGGGGGCAATATGTGTGACTGCGACTCCCATGATGCTATTGGCTACACTGACTTGGCCAGCATACACAGAATTCCTTCCTTTGAGTGGTCTTCACTGTGTGTTGGTGTTGTTGTGGTGGCTACATGTGTGGATGTGTTTGTTAGTTCTATTTGTGCCACTGCCTAGCTGTAGTTGTAGTTGTGTTTGTACATGTGTTGGCACAGTTGGATGTGACTTTTTTGATGGCATGTGTTGTGTTTATCTGACTGACATACACATTTTGGGATGATTCTGTTCTGGTTGCTGTGTAATTGCTATGAGTGCATGGTTTGACTCTCCCTTGACAGTGATGTGTGTGTTTTGTGGCAGTATATTGTGTACATTTGTTGTGTACTCACCAGGCTCTGGGATGTCCTCTAGTCCATATACGCTCACTGGCGGAAGGATGGCCCGCACCTTCTCCTCCCAGGGCCTGAGGTATATTGGCTTGGCAGGAGGGCCACTGCCGGTGTATTGGCTGTTGATGTAGTCTTTCTTCAGCAGGTCCCGTACCCTCCTGCGCACGTCATACCACCTGTTCTGGATGTCGCTCTTTGTGCGCCGACATGGTGATTGTGCGTTCACCCTGTTGATGATCCTCTCCCACATCTTGGTTTTCTGGGAGATGGGGGTCTGTTGGACCAGTGTGCCAAACAGCTGTGGCTCCACCCTGAGGATCTCGTCTACCATGACTTCCAATTCACTATCTAGGAACTTGGGATTCTTCTTGGGGGCATGGTGATGGGTGGTGATGGTGAGTGATGTGTGTGTTGGTGTGCAGGTGAGGGTGTGTGAGTGTGTGTTTTGCTGGGTGTATGTGAGGTAGGTATTTGTTGGTGTGCTGATGGTGTGTGGCTTGTGTGAGGGATGAGCTGTGGGTGTGTGGTTGCCTTCTCTTGGGTGCTGGCAGTGGAATGGCATTTGCAAAGGCTCATGGTTGTGATTTGTGTCCTTTATATAGGTGGAGTTGTGGGTGTGTCTTTGTTCTCTGTCCCCACCCCCCAGTATTTATTGGCTTGGTAATTGCTTGTTTGGCCTTTTTTTGGGTGATTTTTCCTTTGTGCTGTTTGTGTATGTTGGAAACGTTCTTGTGACCGAGTCGGACCCTGCATTTGTCTCGTACGGTGTTCTCCGTTTCGTTCGCGCTGTGTTTGTGCAGTTTTCTATGCTGCGTACGCGTCGGTCGCGGCGTTTTGTGTTGCTTCGGCTCGGTTTTGTATGCGTGTCGGTCGTACGGCTTGGCCTCCGTCCGACTCGCTCGTGGTTTTCGCGCCTTGCATCGTACTTTGCGGTTTGGAGTTCGCGTGTACGTTTCGGTCGGATTTGTTCCGGGTGCGTGTCGGTCGGTTGGATTCGCGTGTTTTTCCGGCCGGATTGCTGTTTTCCGTGCGGCTCGGTCGGTTGACTTGGTTTCGGTACGTGTCGGTCAGATTTTTCACGCCTTGCATCGTACTTGGCGTGTCGGGCGCCACGGGTACGTGTCGGTCGGTATTATTTCCGGATCCGAGTCGGTCGGTGCTTTTTCCGGCCCGAATCGGAATCGACCCTGAGTCTACAACTGGCTGCTGTCACAAATCTCACTTACACCCTCACAACAACAGCAACATCATCAGACAATGGGTACGTTGTACATTGTCACCCACCTTCAAGTGAAGTAGCGGGTGATGAGCTGTTGACGCAGGTCAACACCTTCCTCCTCTCCACTGTCATCATCACTGGACACGGGTTGGTTTGAAGGCGGGGGCCTTGGCTGCTCATCATCATCCAGGAGCAGGGGAATCTCCTTGCGAATGGCTAGGTTGTAGAGCATGCAGCATGCCACTACAATCTGACACACCTTCCTGGGCGAGTACATCAGTGCCCCTCCGGTCTTGTCCAGGCAGCGGAAACGTGACTTCAGCAGTCCAAAGGTACGCTCCACCACATGACGTGCCCTCCCATGTGCATCATTGTAGCGGACATCAGCTGGTGTCCTGGGGTTCCGCAGTGGGCTCAGCAACCAAGGACGGTTGGGATATGCAGAGTCACCTATGTGTGACACACAAAGAAACATTGCAATGTCGCAGATGCAGAGGACAGCAGGTCACACACACAGCATGCCAAATGACTAGGCATACTCACCCACAATCCATGCACGCTCAGGAAGCAGATTGGCCATCAGCTGGGGTACAATGCTGCTACGCAGGATGTATGAGTCATGGGCCGAGCCTGAAAATTTTGCACACACGTGTGAGATGATCATATCTGCCAGGCATACCACTTGGACATTTATGGAGTGGTAATGTTTACGATTCCTGTAGATGTGCTCACGGACCTGTGGTGGCACTAGCCCAACATGGGTGCAATCAATGGCACCAACAACATGGGGGATGTGTCCAAGGGGATAGAAATCTCCCTTTACAGCTGCCAATTCTGCCCCCCTGGGGAAATGGATGTATCTGTCCTTGTAGATCATCATGGCGGACAGAACATCCTGCAGCACCATGCTGAACATGGTTTGTGACATCCCACCTGCCTCGGCCACCGTGTACTGGAAAGATCCAGTAGCAAAAAAATGCAGTGCTGCCATCACCTTATACGTTGGGGTGAAAGCTGTTGGATATGTCCGGCGAGGCTGCAGGTGGGGCACCAACAAATCACAAAGGGTCTTTAGGGTAGCTCTATCCAGACGGCATTTCCGGATGATCGCCTCATCCTCCATGTCTGCCAGCACTGTCAAGTGACGATGCAGATTTGGTCTCCTCCTAGTTGAGATGAGAGTGGACACATTTTAATGCAATACATCATGGGATGTGCACAGCATCTCACATCATGGCTGACACAATGCCAACAAAGAATATCATATGAATTGAGTCACAGACCAGCTGACATGTAGGGACCCCTTCAACTACACAAATCACACACTTGTCAGATTACACACAGCAAGTCCCCCAAACAACACCTCGGTCAAAGTGAATGGACATTGGGATATGGCCACATTCCCCATGGGCACGCCTGGGAGTCTGTCATCCTGCACATGTGTGACAAGGCAACCCCACGGTATCCTACCTAGATGCTGTACATGACACACATTCAGGCGTCAATTGAACCTGGCACACCTCAACAACACAATGACCACAGTCTGAGCATCAATGACGAGTGTGTGCATGATCTAACATGAGAGGACATGCTAAAACAAACATCATCAATTGTGAAAAAAAATGCTGTGATTGACAATGCACATCAACACATTGACATGTGTGCACATTGTATTGTCCATACCAACACTGTCCTGTAGTGTAGTGTAGTGTACTGTAGGTGCGGTACTGAGAGACAAGTGATGCCCAAATGGTGGTTGGCATGCTCCGCCACCCAAATGGCGGTGCCTCATGTGTGTCTATGGCACCCAAATTGCGGAAACTACCGCCTGGCACCAGCGGTGTGTGTGCAACACACCCCAATGCACAGGTGCGGTACTGATAGCCCCAGAGACATGGCCAAATGGCGGTTGGCATGCTCCGCCACCCAAATGGCGGTGCCTCATGTGTGTCTATGGCACCCAAATTGCGGAAACTACCGCCTGGCACCAGCGGTGTGTGTGCAACACACCCCAATGCACAGGTGCGGTACTGATAGCCCCAGAGACATGGCCAAATGGCGGTTGGCATGCTCCGCCACCCAAATGGCGGTGCCTCATGTGTGTCTATGGCACCCAAATTGCGGAAACTACCGCCTGGCACCAGCGGTGTGTGTGCAACACACCCCAATGCACAGGTGCGGTACTGATAGCCCCAGAGACATGGCCAAATGGCGGTTGGCATGCTCCGCCACCCAAATCGCGGTGCCTCATGTGTGTCTATGGCACCCAAATTGCGAAACTACCGCCTGGCACCAGCGGTGTGTGTGCAACACACCCCAATGCACAGGTGCGGTACTGATAGCCCCAGAGACATGGCCAAATGGCGGTTGGCATGCTCCACCACCCAAATCGCGGTGCCTCATGTGTGTCTATGGCACCCAAATTGCAGAATCTACCGCCTGGCACCAGCGGTGTGTCCCCGCCATGGTCCATGCCATTACAGCCAATGGGCTCCGCGATCGCGGAAGCTCGATGCAATTTTGAAAATAGCGGTAGGCATGCTACACCACCGCAGTGCCGGTCATTGGATGCATTTGTAAAAGGCTGACCTGGTAGACTAATTGCAGCAACCCAGGACTACTGGAACAACACCAGGGGGCTATATATGTGTGGGAGAGTGCCCAGAATTTCCACTGCTCACAGAGCCTGCTGCCTGAGACCCTCACCTACTGCTGCCTCCAGGGACTGCTGCCTGAGACCCTCACCTGCTGCTGCCTCCAGGGACTGCTGCCTGAGACCCTCACCTGCTGCTGCCTCCAGGGACTGCTGCCTGAGACCCTCACCTGCTGCTGCCGCTGCTGTCTCTAACCAACAGTGATGTCAAGGACAGAGAAGATCTGTGCCAGTCCCTTCACCGGCGAGGAGCTTGAGGTCCTGGTGGACGAGGTGCTCACACAGTACCCAAGGCTATATGGTGCCCCAAATGTCGTGGTAAGTCTTTCACAGTGGGTGTGAGAGTGCAGGGGGGCACACATGTAGTCTGTCTGATGCAGCATGTGCATGTGAGTGTGGGTTTGTGTCATGCATTGACTAACTTGCATTACATTGGGTGAAGGGGTGTGTACCCTACTCCTCAAGTCTCCCTGCCTGCACATCAAGATTGGAGGGACATGTCTTGTCTTGTCAGCCATACAGTGAAGCAGCAAGTTGGTAATGGAGGATTCAGGCCAGTGATTGCTAGTGTGCATGTCTTTGCGTTTCCCTGTTGTCCATCTCAGTGTGAGCCCACCTGGCCTGCACAATCACCGCCCAATCCAACAAGAACACGTCACTGACTGTACAGAGTGTAACATGTTCATTTTCAAATTTGACTCCCCATCAATGTGCCATGTCAACCCTGTAGATTGCACACGACTGGCTCTGTGAGAAAAAACATGGGTTTGTGAGATCATGTCCCTCAATGTGATATACATGACACAGTGGGCTACTCACAGTGCATGTTCGTTGATGCCTGCGCATTGTCGGACACAGTGGGTCTCGCCACATACACATGTTGTTTTGTGATGTATGTCTTGCTCTACCTAAAAATGGTTAGTAGATGTGGGCAGAGTACACATGGTCTTCTGTGCTGGCATCATGCTTGTACATGAGATGTGCAAGTATTGTGTCCCCCTCATACATGCATGCATTTACGTGTGATTCTCACATGCAGATGTACCATGTGAAAAGCATTTCTGTCTCTGCATGTGAGATATGTGGATTTGTGATTAATCTGTATCATGCTACTGTCCTGAGTGATTTTGTCACATGACACTGTGTCACTGATGTTTGCCCCCTCTTGTCTCCCATGCCTGCAGCTCAAGGTGCACCAGCGTAAGGCCGTGTGGAGGGGCATTGCGAACAAGGTGCATGCACTGGGAGTATCAAACCGACGGCGCACCCACTGCCACAAGAGGTAGGACGACATCTCACGGCTGGCAAAGAACGTTGCAGAGATGACACTGGGGCGGATCCCTCGCACTGGCCGGATTGCACAGCGCAGCATGACACCACTAATGTGCCGCATCTTGGCCGTGACTCACCCTGAGCTGGATGCACGATTGAAGGAGCATCAGCAGGCAATTAGGGGTGAGTGTACTGGGAAGGGTGACTATGGCTGTGTGTGGCTGCATGTGTGCACAGCATGTGCCAGCGCTGGGCGATGTGATGTTGGTAGTGTGATGCAGTGGCCTGTGAGTGTAAGCTTGTGCCGGTGCTGGGTGCAGCTGTCATGCATGTGTCCTACCTGTACTTAACACTGGGAAACGGGTATGGGGCATTTAAATGGCATTGTGGGTGGTGTGAGACAGGTATGAGCTATCTGTGTTGCTGTTGTAACGGAGCCACATGCAGGATGTTGTGCTGTGTGGTCATCACATTGCTCACTTTGTCCTGGTTTGATAGTGCACACGCACTGTTGTGATGACAGAGGTGGGTTTGAACGATGTAATTGCACAGGGTGGCGTGCAACATGTAGATCTAGACATCTTAATGGTTGTCTGTAATGCATATGTTTGTCCTGTTGCTGCCACTGCACTGACCCTACATCTCTCTCTCTCATGCAGCATCTCCCGTGGTCATGGAGGAACATGGGACGGACACCAGTGGTGGGGAAACTAGAACAACAGCTGCAGAGGAGCCCTGTGAGACAGATGTGACCAGCGCCTCGGAGGGGGACAGGAGTATGCTGGAGGAAACACAGCCCGAGACGCAAAGTACTACATCATCTGATGCCAGCGGTGACGCAGACATGTTGGTGGGCACAGGGAACGGGGACTCTGCATCATCTTCCACCACACAGCATGCAGTGCCCACCCTCCCAGCCACTTCCTCTGGTGCTGCCCGTGTTCGCACCGCTAAGAGGGGAAGGGTGTCCTTCACCCCCGGCACCGCAGCCCCTGCCCCGGTCCCCCCTGCTGCCATCAGTGCTGAGTCTGTGGACCTTTTGCGCCAGCTGTGTGTAGGCCAGACAGCTCTCCTCAATGCATTCATGGACCACGACAGTAAATTGGCTCAGGTGGTTGCATTCATTGAGGGCATACATTCAGACATGGGTGGGCTGCACCGGACTGTCCAGTCATTGTCCACTGCAGTGACATCAGCCCTTCAACTGGCACAATCTGGGAGTCCAGCGAAAGTCCCTTTGTCCACACCCATGCCAGTGGCCACGTCGGACGACAGTGACCACGCTCCACAGACCTCTAAGTCACGATACGACACACGTAGCACACAGCAGCAACAGAAGCCCAAGCGGTCCAGGCTGCAGACACCATCCCCACAGATGACCAAAGCCACCCCAGTGCACACAGACAAGAGCCCATCAGGCAACACCAGGGGAAAAAGAGCCAAGAACCAGGCGTCAGGGTCAGGTGCCTCAGGGATATCCCCAGCCAAGGACTCTCCTGTCCCGAAAGCGTCTCCCAAAACCAAACATACAATTTCCATGCCCACTGAGAAGGTGGTGAGTGCCAAGGGTAGGCATAAGAAGGGCTTCAAGTCCGATTCACCCACTACCTCGACTCCCATAGCAAGCCCAGTGAAGCAGGGAATGGAGGGCACTGTGGGGGGACCACCTGGTAGGCAGGGGATGGAGGGGCAAAGCCAGGGCCATGCAAAGCGTTGCGCAGGTTCAAGCACGTCACCAGAGGGAGGGCCAGCGTCTGCACCTGCTGCAGCCTTGGTGTTGAGTGAGCCTGATGTGTCCACGCCACTTCCCATTGTTCCCAAGACAGTGAAGCCATTGCGACTCCCCAAGAAGTGGAAAGGCACCCCTCCACAATCTCCCATCCACACTGTGTCTCATGTCTGCATGACTCCACCTCCACGTGCCACTACACCACCTGGTCCAAGCAGCCCACCGTTTTGCCTAAACACTGATAGGTATACCTCAGCTGTGCCTCCCTCTCCCCAGTCAAGTGCTCCAACTGTGCCCGACACACAGCCAGCTCCCAGTACGACTGACAGCCAAGTCTGAGTGTTGGTCGACCTCACACGCCTGTCTCTCACACAGCGTGGCCTGTGCTGCACATCGTGACACCCCAGACTGTGTTGCTGACCATGGTTAGGGTACAGTTGCAGACATTCCCTGTGCAGCTTCTCATGGACTCACTCTGCACTTTGTCCTGCCCACTGGCCTTGTCGTGCACTGCTGTGTGCCCCCTGCCTGTGCAGCTTCTCATGGACTCACTCTGCACTTTGTCCTGCCCACTGGCCTTGTCGTTCACTGCTGTGTGCCCCCTGCCTGTGCAGCTTCTCATGGACTCACTCTGCACTTTGTCCTACCCACTGGCCTTATCGTTCACTGCTGTGTGCCCCCTGCCTGTGCAGCTTCTCATGGACTCACTCTGCACTTTGTCCTGCCCACTGGCCTTGTTGTGCACTGCTGTGTGCCCCCTGCCTGTGCAGCTTCTCATGGACTCACTCTGCACTTTGTCCTGCCCACTGGCCTTGTCGTGCACTGCTGTGTGCCCCCTGCCTGTGCAGCTTCTCATGGACTCACTCTGCACTTTGTCCTGCCCACTGGCCTTGTCGTGCACTGCTGTGTGCCCCCTGCCTGTGCAGCTTCTCATGGACTCACTCTGCACTTTGTCCTGCCCACTGGCCTTGTCGTTCACTGCTGTGTGCCCCCTGCCTGTGCAGCTTCTCATGGACTCACTCTGCACTTTGTCCTGCCCACTGGCCTTGTCATTCACTGCTGTGTGCCCCCTGCCTGTGCAGCTTCTCATGGACATGCTCTGCACCTTGGACTGGCCACTGGCCTTACTGTTTTGCCCCTGCCTGTGCAGCTTCTCATGGACATGCTCTGCACCTTGGACTGGCCACTGGCCTTGCTGTTTTGCCCCTGCCTGTGCAGCTTCTCATGGACATGCTCTGCACCTTGGACTGGCCACTGGCCTTGATGTTTTGCCCCTGCCTGTGCAGCTTCTCATGGACATGCCCTGCATTTTGTGCCTTGCTATTATCTACTCTTGTTGCCTATCTGTGCAATTTGTGAATAAAGACAGTTGCTCCTGTTGTCTGTTTTGTCAGTGTCCTTACTGAATAAAGTTCTTTTGCTGTGTGTATATGGTTTACTGTGCCACATGCTGTGTGTGCCACTTCAACCTTGCCAATTTCTTTACTCACTTACTCTATTTTTTGCAGGGGTGAGGGAATTCAGTTTTTCCTGACCCTGATACTTGTGTGGGCAATGTATTAGATTTGAGGTGTGATGCAGTTGTCATTGTTTGTTCATGTTGGCTGTGTTGTACACATGTCAAGTTGTGGTGGGCTGCCAGCTCAGAATGGGATTCTGTCTAGAGGATTGCAGGCATGCTGGCCAGGCTCATCATGTATGTGTGTTCTTATTTTGTGTGCCCAGTAGTGTATGTGTGTGGTCATCTTGTGATGGGCAGTCATCCTAATCCCATGGGTTTCTTTCAATGTGTGCTCTTGGATGGTCAAGAAGTGTGCAGTGTGAAGGTCTTGACGTTGTCTGGAGTGTTGATATGTGTGTGCCCCTGCATTGTCAACTACACACATGTTTCACCCAGGATGTGTGTGCCTGTTGTTTGGATTGTTTATCCCTGTGGATGTGTTTGTATGCACATGTGTGAGTTATATGTTGTGCAGGGTGCAGTGTGTTTGTGTGTCCATGAAGTTGTGGCTGACTCCTACTTGTTATTTCTGTCACTTGTGAGTATGCAGTGTGTGTGTCTGTCAAGTCAGTGTTGTGTTTTGTTGTTCATCCATCTGTCATGTTACTGTTTGTGGAGACAGTGCAGACCTGCTGATCCACACTGACATTGTGGTTGTGTTTTCTCATGCATTGCTGTCACATGGTGCCTGTTTGCCTCCAGTATGTGATGTTGTGTGTGGTGTCTTGCCATCCCCTATCTGTGCTTGGGATGCCTACCCATTGTGAGTCTGCACTCCCTCTATTTGTGTATGGTACACTCCTGCCATGGCACTTCACTTGGATGTCTGCTGTCCCCTTGTTTTACATGTGTGTGTGTGGCTCCCCATCACTTGATATGTGACACTGTGCTTTGTGGTGCAGTTCTTTGGACAGTGGCAATGTGCCACTCAGGACATTTCCCCAATGGGTTCTGTGTGATGTTCTTGGGCTGTTTGTCAATCATGTTTGCTCATATGCACTTCAATTGTGTGTGCTGCCCAGTCCCCTGGTCAAATTGTTTCCACCTTTCTGTGCCAGACTTGTGCATCAGTTGGTGTTGTGTTGCATGTATGTGTGTTTGCTGTGGTACTGCTTCACTTCCTGTGTGTGATGTTGTCTTTGTGCTGTGCTGATTGGTGTTGTGTGGGTTCATGTTGTGTCACTCATTTCTGTGTGTGGCTGGTATGCTTGTTGTGCAGACACTGCTTGTTGTGCATGCAGTGCTGTGGGGGTATGTTGCCTTGTCATTGGCTGGTATGCATCCACTTATGTCCTGCTGTGTTTGCTATGTGTTCTTTTTTGGCTGTGCATCTGTTGTTTGTTTGCTGTGGCTGTGTTTATCTGTGATGGTACACTTCTTGTCTGTGTTGTGGTATGTTGTGTGTGCATTGTTCCTGACTGATGGGGTTGTGCACTCCTGTTGTGTCTGTGCTCCCATTGCCTTTCCACATTTTTGCTGCACAGGGCATGTCTGTTCTTGTTGTGGTTCTGTGTGTGGGTCTGTTGGGTTATGTGTTTGTCTGTTGTTTTTGTGCAGACATTGGTTCTGGCATCCCTGTGTGTATGTGATGTTTGTGGCTACCCCCAGGGAGTGTGACTCTTTGTCTGTGTATTGCCTGGACATTATTGCCACCCTTCTGTTTGTTTGACACTGGTGTTGTGTGCTGCAGAGGTGAGGGGGGGTATGTGTGTGGATTCCTACTAGTGTTTGACAGTCATGGAGTGTGTCAATGGGCCCTGTGTGTTGTGCTGCTGGAGTATTCCTGTGAAGTATTTGTATACATATGTGTGGCTGTTCACAGTTTGACTTCAGGGCCTTCCTTTCATCCTTGTGCCTCTACATGTGTTGCCTTGCTGTCTCCTTGGGTTGTTGCACTGTGCTGTCTGTGGTTTGACTTCATTCACTATGCAAGCCATGTGTGATTAGGTGGGCTGTGGGTGTTGTTCTATGTTCCTTGTCTTGCATGTGCTGTACACATGCTTGGTGGTTGTCTCCTTGGCCTTCCATTTGTGTGCACCTCACTTTGGCTTTCCTGTTTTGTGTGCTCCATTGCTGTTGGCATGTGGTCTGTGTATGTGTCTGTGTGTCAGTGTGGGGTATGTGTGTGTGACTTGGCAGGCTGTGTGTCCAGTGAGATGTCTGTTCCTTGTATGTGTGTGTGTCCATTTGATGCTTGTACTGAGTTTACTTGCCATTGGTGTGGTGTTGTTGTGGTGTGTGTGTGTAGCCCTGGCCCTGTGCTTCTGTGCTGTGTGTTCCTGTGCAGCCACTCCTGCTGTGGCTGTGTCCCTATTTGTTTTGTGTGTGGTGCAGGGTGTGGTGTCACCTGGCTTGTTGTTGTGCATGGGGGTGCACAGGGGTGGCACATGGCATGTCCCTTCAGTGGGGGGCTAGTGTGTGAGGGTGGAGTAGTGGCCCTGTGGTCTTTGTGCCCTGCCCATGCCTGGCGCTGGCCCAACCTTCTGCATTGTGCGCATGTATTCCCTTGTCTTCACCGCTGCATTGACGTGGCCGTGACATTGCCTCACGATCGCGGTTGATGTGTGTCCTGGATGCGGAGGGGTGTATTGGTGGCAGGTGGGTCATGTGTGTGTGCACTTGGGGATGTGTTCCTATCCCCACCAGGGTATCTAATGTGGTTAGGGACCCTGTGCCAGTCCATGGTTTGTGTTTTGTGGTTGTGTGTGGGGTTGTGTTATTGCGTACCTGCGGCGGCGTCCGCGACGGTCCATGATTTGCTGGTGATGTATCAGGTACAGCACCGGGAAAACGTGGAGTGCTGGGTCCATGGCGGTCGTGTCTGGGCGCTGTGGACCGGGTCTCTGGTTTCGCGCTCCGCTGTCGAGGTTCCGCCGTGTAGGATTGACCGGTTTCTCTGCTGCGGTGCGACTGGTTGTTTGGAGCATCCTAATTTGTGGGCCGGAGCGGACGTCATTCCGCACGGTGGTGTGACTCCATTGGCTCCCACCGCCGCGCTTGCGGGCGCACTTTGATGGCGGTTCGCGTCGCACGGCGGCGGACGGGAAATGGTCTATGTCTGGCCATACTAATATGGCGGACGTGAGTACCGCTGCTCGCGGGCGGAAAAATGCATTTCTCCGCACCACGAGCACCGCGGTGGTGCCACCGCCCGACATCCTAATGGACCCCTATGTTTCCAACCGAATCGTCCCCCGTTCCGAACGACCAAGTACGATGCGAAGATCTCGTCCGCGTTGACCGAATCGTTTCCGAACCAGATCCTGTCAGTCCGACTCGTTCGCAGCCGAATCATGCCGCGCAATGGAGCCGGCTTCCGAACGAGTGAGTACGATGCACAATTCAGACAGCCGTAACGGCTGTGGGAATCGGACTTTGGGGGTCTACAGCGGGCCCCCCTTCACCCGGGGCCCTCCAAATCTGTCCCGTGGGGGTACCCATGAGTCCCCCCTTTCCATGCATGCACAGTGTGGTGGACACCATGGGCTGCCCACCACAGGGTGTACGCTTATCCCCACCCACCCTTTTTTGCTATGGGAGTCTGTGTACGCGTTCAGTATACAGGCTCCCATAGAGTTCAATGGGAGTCCGAGCGAACCGAGTCCGTCACCATACTGGTGCATCATACTCAGTCGCTCGGACTCGCAGAGCACAATTCGCTAGAGATGCCCTCCGGATCCGAGTCGTACAGAGGGTCTTTCCTAGCGAGATCGTACTCGGGCCCTAAATGTTTATTTTTATGTATATATTATTTTTTTATTCTTTTTGTTTTACAAATGTTTAAAATATTAATACACTATTTTTTATTTTTTAAATTTGGAAATTTTAATTTTTATAAAAAAATCTAAGGAAATTTAGAAATAAAAATTAAAATGTATTTAATTTTTGTAAGAAGAGAAAAACCCAAATTTTATTTTTGATGTAAATGTTTTCTGAAATATTGTAATTTATAATATGTAGCTTTTTAAAAAAAATTGTTTTAAAAAAAATGTTTTTAACAATTTATTTTAAATTTTTGTTTTAAATTTTTACATTTCTTACAATTTTGTATATTTTTATAAATGTATGTTTTTTTCATAGTTTTGGAATTTTTAAATTTTTATATGTTTAAAATTTTTACATTATTTAGGGGCCCATTACGATGGCGGGCGGAAGCACAACCGCTGTGCTGGCGGATGCAAAAACCACCAGTTACCGCCGGCACGCAGCAGTCCACACGCCCGCCCAATTACGATGCGAAAAGCAGGCCAAACACCGCCGGCAAGCCAGCAACACCGTCCGCCATCAAAGTGCGCCCGCACACGTAGCGGCGCAGCACAACTGACACACACCGTCCGACGAAACACATCCCACCCGGCGCATAAATTACGATGCCGCAAACAAACGGCTCCCACGGCAAAGAGACACCGCACGTGAAAGAGAGGCGGAAACACGGACGCAGAGCACGGACAACGAAGAAGCGGCACCCCGGGCATGAATCCAGCACTGCAGGCCCTTCCCATGCTTCTGCTGATGCACCACCAAGGACGCAACGTACCGCGGAGACGCAGGTAGGCACACACACAACAAGTGCACACAAACAGCGCACACAGTGCAAGGGCGGAAAAAGCGGACAACCCCCACCAGCGCGTGCACACTACACATCCACCATTGCATCCACATATGACACACAGGCCAAATCCTAACATCGCGGAACACATGTGTACACACCACCTGGGACTAGGAACCAACCACCCCGTCACGGCCCCAAAGCGCCGATGACGCCGCCACACATGCGCACAACGCAGAGGCCAACCGCAGCGCCATGCATGCGTCGCACACAGACACAGGGACACAACCAAGCAGCACACACATCAGCCCCACCCCGAACGCACATGACACGTGACAGGCCGGCCACAGACATGTCCCCAACGCCCAATTCACGGACAACACCCAACGCCACACAACCGACGCACACATGTCAGTGAAGACACGCAACTGCAGGACACACCCCAGTGTAACAAACATGGCGTAGCACACAGCGGCGGCAACACCAACTAGGAGAAGCAGGGCTCCTTCGGGAAGAGGAACGCCAGTACCACACTGAAAAACCCATACCACCCTGCACATATGAACAAGACATATGAAACGGAACACCAAAGAGCCCGGGGACCGACAACAGGTGGCCCAAGAATAACATCCACACACAAGGCCCAACGCAGAGCGGAAAGGCAGGCTGCCGCCCACACAAGGGAGAGCAGACAGCACTGAATGACCTTCCATTCCAACTCCGAAACCACAGCCCTACGACAGAAGCCGGTGAATACAGCCATTGTCCAAGAATAGACCAACACAGGCATGCCGAGGAGACCGACCACAGGGCAGATAGCGCATATCACAGAAGCACACAACGGACGGGGAAGAAAGAAGAAAACACTCCCCATGTCGGCCACATGCAAGTTAATTGGAAGGAGTCACACAGCACTGACCTTGAACTGTCTGAGAAGCATGTGGGAAGAGGGCCCGTGTCCTCCAAACAAGCCAACAGAACACAAGTCCTGTCTCCCTACGACTACACAGAGCTCACAGCAACCCCGGAGCGTGCACATTGCAGACTGCACACACAGCCGGAGCACGCCATCTCAACGAACCACTGCGAAATGGCAACCGCAACACACCTACCCAACTACGCCGAACAGCTCAAGCTGTACAAAACCAACACGATACATACATTGGGATGCGATCTCCTGTCCCTGCTGAACGTAAGTTACCGACTGACTTACCGCATCACATTGTTCAGCTGCGTCATGCCCGTCTTCTACTGTCGGAGGTGTCCCTACCAGCATCCCGTCGAGATATGCCTCTCCAACCCGGCATGTCTGAAGGCGGACCTGCTACCACTACTCCTCCCTCTGGACGCACACGACAGGGCCTGCTCTGCCTATGGGGGCATGGCGTATGTGGCCAACATCGCACCCGCACTGAAATGGAACCACTGTGCCTCCACACGACGGATCATCGAGAACAGCTACATCGAATGTCACCCAGCATGCCCCATCATGGTCCTCCAAGGGACAACCTACGAACAACACCTTGACAGCCACCATCCGCTTCATTGGCTGGCAAACATGTACACCACCAATGACATGGAAGCCCTGCTGGACGGCATCGCATACCTGACAACCTGTAAATACGTCGGACCACAACGCAGGTTCCCCGAGTGACCTATGAAGTCCAACCCCGCACCCATGCTCAGCTTCCGCACGGACTGGCCAGTCACCACCACAACAGCCATACCAAACGACCGGCAACTGTAACCACACCATCAACGACATCGCCATGACATCGGATATGACCAGGACATGCACACTGTTCCCCATCACATCCAGGAACACCGCATGCATCGTGGGAGGCAGTGGCATGGGCTCTGTGTATCGCACCCACATGGACGGAACTGCACGAACAACCAGGACACGACAAGGATCCAGCGCACATGGACACACACACCGCTCAGTGGACATGAATAGGTCGCCTGGAGTCTGTGGGTGCTGCACCCCTTCCACCCCCGCCCCGGGAATCCCATACCAGGACCTTTGCATGGACGACAAGTGCATACAACAACAACACAACCCCAGTGACTGTGACATGTCCAGTAACCACCACAGTGCAACAACAAGTGGCACGCCGCTGCATGCACGCAAGCACATGCCCTGATGTCATCTCACATGCACGCGTGCATGAGGAACAACCGCAGCAAACCTGTCACATGGAACTGAGATGGACTGTGCCCATGATGCCGAGCGGTCTGGTAGGCTACATGTATACGGTCTGTGTCAAAGTCCGCAGCTCCGCAGCTATACGTAAATGTACATTAGCACAACCTTGGCCAAGCAGATGTAACTCTGAAGCCCACATCCCACATGCAACAGCTAATCACATGTAACCCTACACCCTATCCCATTTGTAATCATGCTCAGTATATCCTCAACATGTATCCCGCTGCCAGTAGTGTCCACTATACTGCATCACAGAGGACAGAAGACTCAATATAATGTTTGAAACCAAAACTGTCTCCGCTGACTCATTTCACAAGTACGAATGAGAGAGGATGAGAGTATGTGAAGTACACGGCAGTCGTGACATGACCATGTAGTCCACTGGTATTGGATGTCAACGCAAATGAGTAGCACTACTGTGGAAGACACACATGTGTCGTGTGAAGTCGTATGGACGCAGTGCTCAGGTGGGTGGGTGCGACGGGTAGATGCGCACATGCCAAGTTGGAGCACGCCGTGTCGGGAGGGGTCATGAACAGTACACCACCGCTTCCCTGGGCATTGTGAGAGGACACCTGTCGGGGGGAGTGAACACGTGTGTGCACAGCAGCCGGGCACACGTACAAAGCGGTACCAGGCGCACCTCAGCCCACCCTCTGTGGACAAGCTGGATCCTGTTGTGCGCCCGCCATGCCCCTTGACAAGGCACACACAGCCCCAGTCGACCAGGTGTAACCCCAACATAGTCAATCCGCACAGGCGATACAGGGCACGGGATGGCAGTGGAGCATGGTGTGTGTGAGGTCTCCTCGCGCTCCTCCTGGTCATATCACGCAGGCAATAGAACCTCAACGTCTAGCATGGCACAAGTCAGATGGAAGTGTAGGGGGACGCACCACAGCACGAGCAGCACTGACGTCACGGGAGGTGGCTCGCACCATCCCATCCATTGCCCATCATACCAACCACGACACATGCCATTGCGACTAAGTGCAAGCGCGTGCGCCACCACCCCGAGCCCTCCCCAGAGAGGCCAAAGAGTGAATGTGTGGGCCAACAGCCACAGACGGACGCGGCCTGGCCGCAAGGGCAGCCACAGCCACTGGGTGTCGCAGGTGGCGGATCCGGAAGGCGAAGACTGTGATGCATAGTCCATGCAGGCCGGGTCTCCATTTGGGGCACCACGCAGGTGGACGGCGTCCCGCCACACATCATACCCTGAGACAGCCCACTCGTGCAACTGGACCCACACATACACTCCTTGCCCTCTCTGGTGCGAGCTTGGGGCTGCCTGTGCAAGCGCTAGCCTCGCAGGTGAGCATGCATATTGGGGGGCGAGGGGAGGACATGAGGGCTGGGGCGAAGATGACTGTATCACTGTCAGTTAGTACAAGGGATGACCCAGATGTGGAAAGGAAGAGACGTGTCCCGTGTGTACTGCAACTAGTCGCCAATCCAACTACCCCCCATGTCCGGAATGTAAGCCCGCACCTAGGCCCGCCCATCCGCCACATCGAACATACCACCAGCACGACAACCTTCCCATTCGAAACACTGACTGGGGGTGGCGACCAGTGAACAATCATGTGTAGCCTACCCACGCGTACATGTGGGCCCTCCATGATCCATGTCACCTGCGGCAAAGACATGACATGCGCAATGAGGGAAGTGAGGAGAGCTGTCCGCCCCACGCGCAGAAGGTGCATCAGCTCCACAGACCCAGCAGCGAGTCCAGCAGGGGTCACATGTGCAGGGGCAGCTGTGCCTGGTGTGAAGGCACATGCATATAGACAGCACATCGACCAATGTGTAGTCTGCTCACATCCACAGTCCATCATCATGCGGACATAGGAATTGAACACAGGGCAACACATCTTAGTTGGTGCACCCACCGTGACCAACAATGCGCAATCATCGACGTACCCGCCCTGTGCATGGCCCCCCACACAACGGAGGCACATCCAGTGCCACCATCCCACACACACAAGCCTTCCACGGAACATGCTGTGTCCAATGCTCAGTACAGAGTCAGCGCCCATCTGGTGGATCCTGAACAGGAGACACATGCACACACATGCCAGCTCCCACTATGTACGTCTGCCACCTGGCACGTGCAATGTAACCTCTCACCTGTGACGTGTGACTGCAAGCACACAGCCGTCTTGGCATGGGGCTGTCAATGTGGACACCAGTCAATGTTTCGGGAGCTGTGATCCGTACAGTGCTGTACATAGGGTGCAGTGCTGACACCTACTACTGTCTCATATCCCCTCGTGCCACAGGTCCCACTTGTATTGGCCGCTCAGCCCGTGCCCACATCGTCGTCGTCGTGTGCCATACTCATCCAGCCTCGGAAGCAGTTCCATGCTCAGCAGACACTCATGTTGCCGTGGCGTTGCCGCTTGACGAATATGCAGTCAGTCCCCATCAGCACGCCCCGCAAGTCATTGGGGCCTAGATCCCCATGTGCATGCACATGGCAGTGGTATGTCTCACTTGCCATTGCCATTGTTGGGAGACCTGTGTAAGTGTATTGTGGCCGTGCCGTCCCAGCTTGACAGCTGGGCTGTGGCTCATGTGCTTGCTCAGTCATGTCAGTGATGTGTATGCGAAATTGCTATGTGCCGTGTTGCTTTGACATGTGTCCTCTGCCATTTAACCCAGGCGGAGACCGAACATTGACCGCCCATACCAATTGCTGGCGGACATGGACGATACAGAGGTAATCAGGAAGTTTCGGCTGGACAGGCCAACTCTGCATCGACTGTGTGCCATGTTAGAGCCCCATCTCCGTCCCCGCAGGGTGTATCCGACTGCTGTCACCCCCACGGCTAAGGTGATGGCCGCCATGCATTTCTTCGCCACGGGGTCATTCCAGCACACAGTGGGCAGTGGAGGAGGGATGTCCCAGCCCATGTTCAGCAAGGTGCTGAGGGATGTACTGGCAGCCATGATGCTGTACCGAAACAGGTACATCAGATTCCCCAGGGCTCGTGAATTGGCGGCAGTGAAGGGTGCATTCTATGCCCTTGGCAGAATCCCACACGTCGTGGGAGCCATTGACTGCACACATGTTGGCCTTGTTCCACCACAGGCCACTGAGCACCTGTACCGCAACAGGAAGCACACGCACTCCCTGAATGTGCAAGTGGTGTGCCTTGCGGACATGGTGATCACCCACGTGTGTGCCAAGTTTCCAGGCTCGGCACATGACGCACACATAATGCGCAACAGCATCTTGCCACGACTGATGGCCAATCTGCAACAGGATCGTGGCTGTATTGTCGGTGAGTATGTGGAGTGGTGTAGCGTGCTGGTTGTGCGATGCTGTCCCCTGTCCAGTTGGAATAGCAACGGTTCTCTGTGTCCCTCACACCCAGGTGACTCTGCGTATCCGAATGGGGCATGGCTGCTCAGTCCATTGAGGAATCCTCGCACCCCAGCAGACGATCGATACAATGAGGCACATGGGAGGACCAGACGTGTGGTCGAGCGTACCTTTGGCCTCCTCAAGTCCAGGTTCAGGTGCCTGGACCGCACCGAGGGTGCACTGGCGTACTCCCCACAGAAGGTGTGCCAGATAGTGGTGGCGTGCTGCATGCTGCACAATCTGGCCATTCGGAAGCAGATCCCCTCATTGTGGATGACGGAGATCAACCAGGGCCCCAGCCCGCAGACCAGGACAGCTCGAGTGAGGTGGACAGCGGAGAGGAGGAAGCTGGGAATGTGCGCCAGCAGCTCATCGCCCGCTACTTCACTTGACGGTGAGTGTCCATGTACGACGGATGATGTGTCTGTATCTGTGCAGGTGTGTGTGTGCTGTGTCAGGGTGGCCGTATGTTCACTGCGTGCAGTGTGTCAACGCTCCATGGCCAGGGTAGTATGCCACTGTTGGTGACTGTGGCATTGTGCCCTATTGCTCTGTGCGATGTGTGTACATTGCTTGTAGTTGTTGACATGTACTGTGTGATGGGTGTGTGACACACTCATTGAATGTGCTCCTGTTCTGTCTCCCACCCCTAGGTCCCTACAGGCACTCCGGATTCCATTGCCATGCCACGCATCAGGTGCCTTTCCGCCCAAGGTGGCCGTTGTATTCCGTACAAATAAAACACAGGGCACAAACAGCAGTTAGTGAAAAAGGTGCATTTATTACAAACTGTGACATGTGATTGTGTGTAAGGTGATGACAAAAGTGGTGCGTGCAGTGACAATGAGCTGTCGGTCATGGCTGCGTGATGATCAGGGTGTACCCACTGGTTCTATGTCCATAGTCCAACACACACATGCCATCCAGCTGGTTGTGTGGAGTGGGATCGTAGAGCAAGTCAATGCAGTGGCTGGTCAAGGAAGGCTGGCGGAAGGCTGGCTGGCTGCCTCACTTGCGACTGGAGCGTGCGAAGTCCTCCCGGGAGATCTGTTTCCTCTTCGGACGGCCCCTTCCACGTTTGGGAGGGGGTGTGTGCTGGCGACCTGTTGGTGGTGGGTGAGGTGTGCTCACTGGCTGTGGACGCAGGGGAAGTGGACACTGCTGCCCGACCCTGCGCCCTAGCAGGTGGTGGCGGAGGTGGTGTTGCTGGCCTTGCCTGTGACCCCACCGCCACCACCAGCTGGCCCATGAGGTCCACGAGTTGGTCCATA
The DNA here is from genome assembly GCA_963921515.1 of Calotriton arnoldi. Lineage (NCBI taxonomy): Eukaryota > Metazoa > Chordata > Amphibia > Caudata > Salamandridae > Calotriton > Calotriton arnoldi. The sequence goes on along the minus strand of CAWUFW010008448.1, from coordinate 136,766 downwards.
CGGGACACGAATTGGCCCATATGGGCGTCCATGGACCTCAGCACCCCCAGCACCTCCCGCGTGTCTGTAGCAGACCTGGCCCATTGTCCTTGGGCCTCTTCATAGGCCCCAAGGACTCTGGCCATTTGAGGCAGGGCATGGCTCCCAGGGGAGGCTGGCGTTTCCCTGACCCTGCTCCTCCTACCAGTCCTGCTGCCACCGGCCTGCCCACTAGCCACATTGCACACCACGGTCCTCGCTGTGGCTCCCAGGGTGGATCCAGTCGGCCGGGCCACCACCTGCGCTGGGGCTGGTGCCAGCGAAGACGTGGTGGTGGTGGAGGCGGTGGTGGTCGGTGCGGCGATGGTGGCGGTTGCGGCAGTGGTAGTGGCCGCAATGACCGTGGGTGTGGCCGCAACGACAGTGGCAGCAGGGGACTGGGACTGTTCAGCATCCCTGGATGATGGGTTGGTGGGTAGGAGGGGTCCTGGGGAGCGGCTGGGCCCTGCCACGCCAGATGGGCCAGCTTGGTGGTCCGTGTCCGAAGAGGAGGACAGATCCTCCAGATCCGTGTGTCCTCGTTGGGGGCTTGTGGGCTGGCTGTGCTGGCTGCTGTCTCCATCCCCAGCATCCGGCAGTTCGTCACCTGTGGAGAGAATGAGATTTGTTATTGTGTTGCACCTGGCGAAGTATGTATTAGTCGTCTGACATTGGCAGTTCGTGCAATCTCGTACATGGGTTTCCCGGAGGCGAGTGTGTGGCTGTGGCATCTGTAGTTGTGTGTGCTAGGCAATGGGACTGTGTGCTGTGCACATGTGGCATGGGACGGATTGGCCATGCCGATGGGTGTGTTGCTGTGCCCCTACTCATTGTGACTCTGGTGTATGCAGGCTCCTGGCCCATCCTGGGTCTGGTTTGTACTTTGCTTTTGGAGTTCATATGGAACGCTTAGGAACGCATATGGCAACATGGGGGCCATGCCCCAGATTCGCATTTGGGAGGGGATATGCTTTTGGGGTTCAAATGGAACGCTTAGGAACGCATATGGCAACATGGGGGCCATGCCCCAGATTCGCATTTGGGAGGGGATATGCTTTTGGGGTTCAAATGGAACGCTTAGGAACGCAAATGGCAACATGGGGGCCATGCCCCAGATTCGCATTTGGGAGGGGATATGCTTTTGGGGTTCAAATGGAACGCTTAGGAACGCAAATGGCAACATGGGGGCCATGCCCCAGATTCGCATTTGGGAGGGGATATGCTTTTGGGGTTCAAATGGAACGCTTAGGAACGCAAATGGCAACATGGGGGCCATGCCCCAGATTCGCATTTGGGAGGGGATATGCTTTTGGGGTTCAAATGGAACGCTTAGGAACGCATATGGCAACATGGGGGCCATGCCCCAGATTCGCATTTGGGAGGGGATATGCTTTTGGGGTTCAAATGGAACGCTTAGGAACGCATATGGCTACATGGGGGCCATGCCCCAGATTCGCATTTGGGAGGGGATATGCTTTTGGGGTACATGCTGTGAGCCATGGGTGCCGAACGTGACATGTGTTGTGGCAGCATGACAGTGCATGGTCTGAGGTGTGTGCATGCCTGACATGCCCTGCATATTTGCTGTCTGTTGTGATTACTGGACATGGCATTGGACGCATCGTTATGAGTGAGTGATAGTTGTGTGCCAGCCAACGTATTGCAGTTGTCCCATCTCCTTGGTGTGCGTGCTGCCCTGTGCCATGTGCATCACTGCAGTGCTCGGGGGGGGTGTGGCCCATGTTGTGTGTTGTTGCTCACAGTGTGTCGTGCGCTTAATTGACTTCTGGCACATGGTTGGTCATGGGCATGTGTCTTAGCGTGACTGCTGTATGTGTGGCAGCTGTGCGGATGACATGCCTTTCATGAGACTGGGGCTGACGGATGGGATGGATGGTATGTTGTATGTGCATGGTGTGTCTGTGAGTTTGATGGGTTCAGTGGTGTTCGTGTGCATTTATGTTGTTCCGCTCTGTTGCGTCTAGTGTTGTTTGTCTTACATAGGCGTAGTTGTGGGGTGTGGGGTTGACAGGCAGTGGGGGCTACATGGACAGGACTTCAATGGTGTTTCGGTTGTGTGTGATGAGTTGCACAGTGGCTGCCGTGTGGGACTATATTCAGTGTGGCTTGTGCATGCAGACGTGGCTCCTTGGGTGTTGCTATGTCTGTGATGGGTCATGTGGGGTGTGAGTCTGTTGTTCATGTCCGTGTGCACATTGTTCACTTGTTCGTGACGGTGGGCGGTGCTGCGTGTTCGTCTGCTACGTGACATGTCCCATGTGTTGGTGGTGTTATGGTCCTCATGCCTCCAGTAATCCAGCCCTGTCCAGTTTCCCACCTGCAAGTTGTTCGTGCGTGCACTGTACTGGATGCCACATGGCTCTAAGCGGGGGTGCTCCATGTTGCAGGTCTGTGGGGGTGGGGGGGTGTTGTGGGTCGTGGGGGTGGCTGTACACCCACTGACACCGATTGCTGTGGACCGTGATGTCTGCCTTTCGGCTGTCGTTGTGCACTGCGGTGGCTGACACGTGGCTGTGGGGTGTGGGGGATGCTCCTCCTTGCTGTGCTGTGAGACTGGGGCCTGGTGTGTGTTGTACTTGGGCTGTCCACCGTCCCACCCACTGCACTTTGTGTTCCTGCCACTTACCTGTTACTTGTCGGTTAGTGCAGCTGTGGCGGACACATGGGTGTGGTGGGTGCTCGTTGTGGCGCTTCTGGCATATTTGGGGACCTGTTGGTGGTTACGTGGCTGGCTTAGTGTACACATGTCCCCACGCATCTTACAGTTGTTCGGTTTGGGCTGTGTGTGGTAGTGTCTGTTGCATGTGTGTGTGATGTGTTGTGTATTGTGTGCTGGACATGGGGGTGTTTGTCCCTGGGAGCTGTGGCATGGTAGTTGCGCATGTGAGTACATAGCGGTGTGCTGGTATACATTAGTTTGTACTTACCAGCCTCCACTCCCCTGCTAATCCGGCGAGGATCTCCGGATGGATTACGACTCGCACCTTCTCCTCCCACGCTTTGAAGGTCTTAAAGAGCGCGGGATTCCCTCCGCCAGTGACGGCAGCCAGCTCTCTGTTTTTGCCCTCCTTCTTCTTGACCAGGCTCTTGACGTCATTCCAACGTTTGTTAATCTCGACTCTGTTCCTGGGCAGGGTCCCGACTGCATTGACCTGGTCTACGATCCGGTTCCACATTCTGTTTCTGGTGGCTAGTGGTGTGTGCTGGACCATGTTCCCATAGATTTGTGGGTACACCTTGATGATCTCGTCGACCATGACCGTCAGCTCCATGGGCGTGAACTTGGGCATCCTTTGTGGTGCCATGGTGTTTGTGGTGCTGGTGCGGTGTGTGTTGTGTAATGTGCAGGGGGTTTGTGGTGCCGGGGTGTGGTGGTGGTGGTGGTGGTGGTGGTGGTGGTGGTGGTGTTTGGTGGTGGTGGTGGTGGTGGTGGTGGTGGTAGTGATGTGTGCGTTTCTGTGGTGTGCTGCTGTCCTTGCTGTGTCACTGTGTCCTCTCCTCTCCTCTCTGGTTTGCAATGTAGCAAGGGGTTGTAGTCTGTGGGAGTGCTGCTTTTGTACTCACCTATGTGGGTGTGTCCTCATGGTCTGTTGTTTTCAGGTGTGTTGTGTCTGGGGTTCTGGCCTTTGTATTTTTTGTTTGTCCGGGGGGTGTTTTCGGGATGTGTACTGTGCTTGTGTATTTGTGCGTGCCTTGCTGTGTGGACTTGTTGGCCATGTTGTGTGCTATTGGTTTTGTGTGCGGATGGTTTCTGTGCAGGTACGTTGGCGCCATGGCTTCTGCCGTGTCGATTCTCATCGGCGTTGTTTGCGCTGGCGGGCGGTATATTTGTGGTTTTTCCGCGCTCATGGCGGTGCGATCGTAATTTCACGTGCGGTGTGTCGGCCGTGTGGGCGGGCGGTTTTGTGTTGTCGTGCGTGTTTCCGTCCGTGGCGGGCGGTTTGACTCAGACTCGGACGATGGCGGGCGGTATTTTGTGTGATTTTTCGCCGATGGCGGTTTTCGGTTTGTGTAATCATAATGGCGTGGTCGGTGTTCAGGCGGTGTGTGCGGGCGGATTTTTGCCGCTTCCATGCCTGGCGGATTTATTTACGCCGGGTATCGTAATGGGCCCCTTAGCACTTTATCTTAGTTTATTTATTTTGGAGTTTGAATTGTAATGTTGTTTAATTTATTATCCAACACTTTCTCTGAGTTTAATTGGTTTGGAGTTGGAATAGTACATTTTTATGATTTATTATCCAGCACTTTCCCTGATTTTAGTTGGTTTGGAGTTGCAGTATTTTTTTATGGGTTATTATCCAGCACTATCCCTGAGTTTAGTTGGTTTTGGAGTTGGAATAGTAATTTTTTGTGGTTTATTATCCAGCACTTTCTCTGAGTTTAGTTGGTTTGGAGTTGGAATAGTAATTTTTTATGATTTATTATCCAGCACTTTCCCTGAGTTTAGTTGGTTTTGGAGTTGGAATAGCAATTTTCTATGGTTTATTATCCAGCACTTTCCCTGAGTTTAGTTGGTTTGGAGTTGGAATAGTCATTTTTCATGGTTTATTATATAACATTTTCTTAGATTTTTTTATGTAAATAAAAAATAAAAAAGGAGACGTATGTCAGTTTTTATTGTCAACATTTTTATTCACCCAAAAATGTATTTATTTTAGTTGTTCGCAATTAAATTGTTTTTATTCAGCTCTAATATACAATTTTTTAAAATATTGAAAAACAAGATGTACAGATTTTGAGGTTATTCAGAACACATTATAAAGCATAAAACATTTTAACATATATTTTTAATGTACATTTAGAACATTACAAATATATATTTAAATACATATGTTTATTAAACAGTTTTGAAAAATGGTAACATTTCATGAAAGCATAGTTTTGTAGGAGTAAAATAATTATATTTTCAGTACTTTTAACTATAGACTTTTTGATTTTTATTACTCATTTATTTTTTTTAAAAAGTAAACATTTTAGTACATTTGTTTTTACATTTTTTTTAATACATTTTATATAATTTTGTTTTTGCAATAAAATTATATATGTTTTTCACATTGTAATAGTTAGTACATTTGTTTTTAATATTTAGTATATTAAATATTATTATAAAAAAAATATGTAATATATTAAATAATGTACAATTTTTTTAAAGAATACATTTTTGTATCATATATTTTTTTACTTAAACATTGTTATATTGTTTGCACATCCACAATACTTTTCTTGTCATTTTATATCTTGAAAGTAAGTACATCAAAGAAATATATATTTTAATATATATTAAATATTATATTTTATGTTTTGAGTTAATATAATATTGAATATATATTTCAACTTTTTGTACATTTTTTGTATATTTTAATATTTTTTTCCAAAATATAAAAATATATATTTAATTTTTGGATTTCTTTATTATCTCTCCATTCTTGTCTAGGGGAGGTAGTCTTTTTTTCATTTTTATTACACAGCCATTTTTTATTTTCTATTTGCTCACTTTTCTGTCTATCTGTTTTATTTTTAGGTTATTTTGGAAGACGTAACCTCGCGGTTGGGAGCTGTGTTTCGTCGCTTAAGGTAAGTTTGATTTAATTTACTTTTAAGGTAATTTTAGGGCAGGGGAGGTAGTACTAGTGTAGTTAGACTTGTTAGGGTGTTAAATCTTCATTTTTTGTGTAGTTTTGTTTTGTTTTGGTAGTTTAGTGTTTGATATGTTTGACTTAGTTGTGAAGAGTAGTAGAGTGTTATATAGTATTAGTTATGTGATGTTTAATTTGGTTATGTTGCATTCAATGTGGTAATTAATGTGTGTGGGTTTGTATATGTTATTGTGCTTGGGTGTTGTTTTTTTTTTGCAGGTTTCCCGTTTCGTTAAGGTATGGTGCTGAAGACGCGTTTTTTTTAATAAAAGGAAAATGTATTCTGTTTCTTTAAAACGAATTACTTTTTACATTTCCTTTTATTTTTCGTGTTTGTTGGAGCTTTTTTTTAAAACAGATTTTCGGGTTTTTGAAGGTTTCCTTATTGAGAGGATTGCGTCGTTGGAGCCTTTTTTCTACAGTTTTATTCTTACATTTTTTTTAGGCATTCCTTTTTTAATGGACTCATCTTTCATTTTAAATACTATGGATTTGTTCGTTTTTGAGGACCATCTACTGCAACACAACTGTGAGTTATTTTTTAATATTATGGGTGGGTAATGTGTTTTGTTGATGATCAAAATCAAAATGAAGAGAGAGGAAAAGGTTGGAGCCAGTTCACTTCCCCTGGGGTTATATGCATATATCAAAGGGAACTAGCTACCATGTAGAAGCTCCTAGTGTGTGTTTGCGAGACAACACATTTGTTGTTTAAGAAGACCCTCACGCACCAACCTAGTTGGTGACATGCTTCATCATCGGGTCCCACCCAAGGCACCGAGTGCACCTTGAGTGTGCTTCAACGCCTGGATACAGCGGAGCTGGTTTTGTGCAGTGAGTGTGCAGTGAAGGTGAAATGAATGTGATTTAAAACGCTGTCCGTAGGGTCCCAATTTACAAAAAAAGGCAGTAGTTAAAAACGAGAGGTGGATATGTGTGAAGGTAATAAGGCTCCAATATCCTGTATGGTCAACATGTTTCAGCCAGACTCTCACTACTGGGCTGGCTTTCTTCAGGACCTTATGTGTGTGATAATTAAAAGGGTGGTCTGAAACATGTTGACCATACAGGATATTGGAGCCTAATTGCCTCCACACATATCCACCTCTCATTTTTAACTACTGCCGAGGGCCCATACATTAAAATAGCCTTTTTTGTAATAGCCCTGGCCTATGTACCAACAACAGAAGTAGCCAACCACTATAATATACTTATTGAAAGTCCTTTCTACTAAGCCAACAAAACAAAACTAACACCCTTCCTTGACTACTTTGAAGACACCTGGGTAGGAAGACTACATAGGTCAGGGCACCGAAGACAACCCAAGTTCGAAATCCCCTGGTGGAACGTCTATTTGATTTGATAAGTAAAGTTGCTGTTTGTGGCATAATCTATACTTAGGGTAGAATTTTTGGAGATGTCTCCAGATACTTTGGTTGAAATGATAGTAGCAACCTTGTATTGCAGTATGTGGATATATTTTTAAAATTGACTGAATCATTGCTTGCTCGAAATCTATTATTATTTTTTGAGGGAAGTATTTTTCTGTCTGTTGTTTTATTATTGTAAGGAGTTCTATGAAGGTAGTATTTTATTTGTTGGGGAGTAGTGCGTATATGAAGGGGATGTTAGTTTCTTCATATTCGCCATGGAAGGTATAAAGTTGATAAAAGGGCTTAGGGCAAACTTTAAATGTCCCATCCATCATCCATGTTTCACATTGCTTTAACTTTTGAATGTTGGTGTTGGTGACAAAGATGATAATTCTTTTTTCATGACTGTTATTGTCATAAAGAATGATTTTTTCATCTTTGTGTGTGACTGTGTATTCTTGTAAAATTTCGATTTCTGCAAATGTTTGGGGGGTGGGTGGTGTTTGAGCAGTAGATCTTTTAGTTCTGGCTATTAGGCGTTTTAGAGTTGGTATGGAAGGTAATTGTCCTGATACATGTTCAGGATCCCTAGTTAGTACGTTTTTAATATTTAGGTACTGGTTTGTTGGGAGCTGGTGCTTGCTTCTTTGATGGTTTCTAAAGCATCTCTCACCTCAATGTCTGTGACATTGGGGGGATGGTTGTGTTCCCTAACATTAATAACATTTGTTTCTATTGTTGTTGCTCTCCCATAGCAAGAACACATTTCCAATGGGTTTTATTTTCTGTTATTTTGTCTTGCGTATAAGTACAGCCCATGTAGCACAGAAGTAGTTTTCCTTTTTGTGAGGAGATGAACTTTGACCCTTCTGTCATTTTCTTTGTATATCTGTGAATTTATTTATATATATATATGTATTTCTTAATTATGAATTATCGAAGAGTAAACATGTTCATATAATTATGAAATTTCAAAATATACTTACATATATTTTGTTTATTTTTCTTGTTGGATACTTTTTTGATGTTTGTAGTTTATTCACTGGTTTCTTTTTTTCTGTTGGTTAAAAAGGAAAATGTTATTTTTATTGAAGTGTTACATTTAGTTTGTTAGTTTCTTTTATTTAGTCTCTATCCTTATTTAGGGCCTCATTAGGATGGCGGGCGGACTTTTGTCCGCCCGCCACCCTAGCGTTGCTGGGACCGGCCGCCAGACGTGCGGCGGTCCCGCACCACTGATTAGGATGTGACCGCCACCCTGGCGGCCGCATCCTGCATCTTTGACATTGCAGCGGGTGCTGCTTACAGCAGCACCCGCCGCAATGCCAAAATGGCATGTTGTGCATTGCAATGCATAACATGGCAGGCACCGCGCGGTGCCTGCCACCATGTGCATGGCAATGTAGGGGGGTAGTCATGGGTACCCCACAAGTGCAGCCCTCCAGCCCCCCACCCCCCCGGGGGCCCGGCCCCCGAAGCGATTCCCACCAGTCTTTCCATGGCGGCATCGCAGCCATGGAAAGGCTCTGAATGCCACACATCCTAATATGGATGGCGGTGCTAGGCACCGCCACCATATTAGGCCCCCAGTCCACCCGGCTGGCAATCGTAACGATTGCCGGCCGGCGGCGGACGCACTTTGCGTCCGCCGCGGTACCCCCGCCATAATAATATGGCGGGGGGTAATTATGGTTACGATGGCAGGCGGATCGCACCGCCGGGCCGGCGATGGCGATCCGCCCGCCATCGTAATCAGCCCCTTAGTTGTTTTAAAAAAAATACTTACTATTTTTAGTTGATGTAGTTTTTTTAGTTGATGTTGTTTTGTTGAAGTCTGTAGAAGCAATTAAAATAAAAGTATTTGTTAGTTATGTTTTGCTTTTTTAATAAATATTTTATTTTTAATTAGTTAACCCTATTAGTTTGTTAAGCTATATACTTACTTTGTTTTATATTTTTCATTAATATTGATTTTTTAGTTGTTTTGGAAGTAAATCATTGTCTTGAATTTTCTAGGTGGAGTTTTAGTTAATTTTATTCTTTGAAATATAAAGGAAATCTTATGTACATTTTTAGTTAATTTGTTTATATATTTTTTAAGCTAATTAATTGTTTTTTAAAAAAGTTTTGTTCTTACCTTTAATGAGAATTTTCCTGTTTAGTTGTTTGTGTAGATGTTTTTTGTTCTGTTTTCTGTCTCGCAAAGTTTCGTCCTTCTGCAGTGTTTGTCCGTTTCACAGTAAATTTTGTGTTAACTATTTGATTGTTTTTATAGTGTTTATTTAATTAGTCAGAGTTTCCTATTTGTTTGTGTTGGTGTAGTTTAAATTCATTGGTTGTGATAGCTTTTTTTGAATATTTTTGCAGTTATAATTTAATGTGTTGAATGTTAATTATATTTATTTAATGTTTGTTTTCCTTTTGTTTAATAATAAAATTAAAATGTATGCATTAATATATATATGTCTGTTTATTTTTGATAGCTGTGATATTTATTATATTGTAGTGTTTGTTTATTTATTTGTTTTTGATTTTTAAGTGTATTTGTTTGTGTTTTAGTTTTATTAATTTTGTAATTTTTTTGTGTTTGTTTTTAATGTTTGATGTTATTTGTTTGTATTATTGAAAATAAAAAAATTTGTATAGTTTATATGTATTTTATTGATGTTTGTGTTGTCGATAATATGCATATTGATGTTTTTGTTGTAATATATGTTATTTTAATTGTATCGATATTTTTGTGTTCTTTTTTTTGTTGTCGATCTTTTTGTCATCAAAATTTTTTTATCGATGTTTGTGTTATTTTAGTTTTGTGTATTGGGTGTCGATATTTTTGTATACGATATTAGTGGCTCGAAAACTTTGTAGGTCGGTATTATTGGAGTCGATGTTGTGTCAGTGATCCAAATATATCAATACCAAAGTCTTCTGTGGACTTCATAAACACATTTTCCTTCTCTACTATAGCACGTGTTTATAATCTTTAAACCCAATGCATGACCTGTGTTAGAGTTGGGTATTCAGGCAGTTCTTACTATTAAGGGGCCGATTACGATCTAGCTAGGACAGCCCTCCGCACAACTCTGATCCGGAGGGCTTTCCTAGAGAATCACGCTGTGCGAGTCTGACTGAACGAGTACAATGCTGCCGTATGCTGACGGACTCGGTTCGCTCGGACTCCCATTGAACTCTATGGGAGCCTGTGTACCGACGGGTACACAGGCTCCCATAGCAAAAAAGCGGTGGGTGGGGAAAAGCATCCACCATGTGGCGGGCACCCCATGTTGCCCGCTACACTGTGCATACCTGGACCGGGGGGACCCATGCACACCCCCTCGCGCACCGATTCGGAGGGCTCCGGGTGAAGGGGGGGCCTGCTACAGCCCCGCCAATGTCCGAATCCGACAGCCGTTTCATCTCGCTGAGACCGAGTCTATACAGCTGTCCGAATCGTGCATCGTACTCGCTCGTTCGGAATCTGGTTCCATTGCACGGCACGATTCAGCTCCGCACGAGTCGGACGGACAGGATCTGGTTTGGAAACGATTCGGTCGACACAGACGAGATCTTCGCATCATACTTGGTCGTTCGAGGTGGGGGACGACTTGGTCGGAAACATAGGCTCCGAATCAGATTTGCTTATTCCGGAACCCATCTGGAGGCCTTTATAGCGAGATCATAATCGGCCCCAAATTAGTGGCAGCTGTCTGCACTATATATGCCCCAGTCTCAAGTAAATGAAAATATCCACTGTTCCTCATAGTACTCTAAGATCAAAAACCTTCTCTCCTTATATAGATGACCTAATTGTGTCAGGCCGGCATTCTCCAATGACTCCATAACAGTTCTCTTTTATGCCAGTGGGGGACTAGGGTTCCACTTTAAAGGAATAGCCGGGAAGCATGTTAGTCCTCTCAGCCTTAGGGTGGTCTTCCCCCAAAGTTCTTGTCTTCACTCCTCCTATTTTTGCTTATCTTGTTTTTGCTAGCCTTAGAACTCTCTTCACTTTACCACTGCTAACCAATGCTAAAGTGCTTGTGCTCTCTCCTTTAAACATGGTAGAATTAGCTTACACTGAATTGACATTATTAATTTACTTGTAAGTCACTAGTAAAGTGGCACTACATGCACCAAGCCCTGTAAATTAAATGTTACTAGTGCACCTGCAGCACTTATTGTACCACTGACTTAAGTAGCCCTGTAAACATGCCTCAGGCCTTCAATCGAAGCCAGCGTGTTCAGTTTCAAACTACCATTTCGACCTGGCAAAATAAATCTTTTGGCAGGCACAAGCCTTCATTTTTAATATATGTATACGTCACCCCTAGGGTAGGCTTGGGACAGCCCAGAGGGCGAGGTGCAGTGTATTTAAAAAGTTGGACATGTACTTTAAAGTTTTATATGGCCTGGTAGTGAAAAACTCTTAAATTCATTTTTCATAACTGCAAGGCCCCCCTCTCCCATTGGATAACATTGAAGTTACCTTATTACATCTAATAAGCTGTAACTTCCAAATGGGAACAGGTAACAGTTCATGTTTGGTGACTTTGGAATTGTAATGATAAAAGCTCTCTTATGGTAAAGTCGGATTTGAATTGCAATTTTGAAAATTTGGCATTTTCCTGCCTTAGCCATATCGTGCCTGCAGCCTGTCTCAGGGTACCTGACTAGGTGTAGCTGACGGTTGGGCTTCGGTATTTCTCCTAGACAGCCACACACGATAGAGGGCTTAGGTGTGCCTGGATGGGCCATTACCAGCAGGATAGGAGGGCAAAGCTGGGCACAGTCCTACTTACCCTCGAATAGGCTGTGTCCTGCCGCCACACAAAGGGCTAAATACCACTTTCTTTATTCTGGAGCCATTGCAGGGGAGGCAGGAAACCTAGGCACTTCAAAGGTAAACCTCTAGAAGCTTCTCCCACTTGAAAGGAGGCTCCAGGAGTCGTATTATATAAAGTGCCCCGGGTCGCAACAAGTATTTGCGCCTGCTTTGTGCTCCCCCAGGACAATTTGGTATTACAGAAGGGGCTGCAAACACTTCTGCAGCCCTTTCTGTAATACAGTTAGGTCTGGCACACATTTAGCAACAGCGCTATCACCAGAGGGTGTTTCCTCATTAGCATGGTGCCCCTCAGGTCCTGGACCCTTGGTGTGGTCTCAGAGGGGATGAATTGAACTTCAAGGGCTCTTCACAACTGTGAACAGGCCCATTGGCACCAAAAGCCTGTTGCTTGAACAGCCAGCCAACGTGGAGTTCTGTCAACCTGACTCTTTGCGCTACAGCATCGACCTCTCATGGGGGAAACATCCTGTACAACTATGGCCCATATTTATCAAAGTTTTCTGCCTTTCTTGCACCATGCAAAGGGACGCAAAAATCTAAGTTAGATTTATCAAGCCACACAAGGCCCCCTTGCATGGCCCTGAGTAGCTTGCTAAATCTTGAGTAACGCAAGGCAATGCAAATCGCTGCCTTGCGTTACTCTGCAGCAAGGAGGGATGTTATGGGTGCAGCGTGGGTGTTCCCACACATCCACCCACGGATTCTGACACATTACCAGATTTACCTAACCCCTCCTGTTACCTCCAGCAAGTCCCACACAGCAGGTTTGTTGAGAGGTTTTTGGTGGCCATGGCCCTTTTAGCCACCACTCTACAAACGCACCTCCTGGTGCACTACTAGGTGGGGGATGAAGTTCCCTTGGCGTTTCAGGGTCCTTGGGGGCCAACTAGCCCTCCTGTTACCTCCAGAAAGACCCACACAGCTGGATTGCTGAGAGGTGGTCGGATGCCATGCCCCCTTTCTCCACCACTCTGCAAACGTGCCTTTCAGTGCACAGCTGGCAGGAGGATGAGGTCCCCTTGCCTCCTGAGGGTCTCAGGACTAAAGTGGACTTCATCCCCCAAGCAGCAGTGAACCAGGAGGCATGTTTGCAGTGTGGTGAAGAAAGGGAGCGTGGCCTCTGTTGACCTCTCATCAATCCAGCTGTGTGGGTCTTACTGGAGGTAACAGGAGGGCTATTTGTCTCCGAAGCCTGTGACTGCACAATGGAAAATGCCTATATCAAGGAACGTAAATACCCATACCTTTTATTATTCTAATACCTGACTGGCTGTTTGTGTTTGCTTTACTTTAGCAGCTGGTCGTACTCAGCCAGCTGCAAATACCTGGTCCAGCCACCCAGCTTTCTCCAGCTGGGATGAGTCGGGTGCCTAGTGTTACCCCTCAGGGATGACTCCTGTTCTCTTTTCTGATGGTAGCCCTAGCTGGCTTTGTTGGGGATGGGGGCTAATATTCACCCTGTTTGGGAAGCTGTAGTGGGAGCGAGGTGGGTGCTATTTGGGGTGCTGAGGTTGATGGGTTTTAATTTTTTTGTCCCTCCCTTTCTTCCTTCCCTCCTTGTCCTGCTGACCTCCTCTCCCTTCTGTGCTCTTCAGGGGGGCTATCAAGTGAGAGGGTGCACTTGATGTTGAGCGAATGGTTGCATGAGTCCCGGTGATGGTACATCTGAAAGCAGTAACCTGGAATGTCCGTGGCTTGAACGATAGGTGTAAGGCAAGACTAGTGGCTGCACATTTGAATCGTCATGGTGCAGATATCTGCTTCCTAAAAGAATTGCATTTGACAGAGCACACCTACACAATTACGCGCGATGGGCGGCTATACTCATCAGGAGGGAATTGCCTTGGCACATGCGAATGGCCTTATGTGATACACAGGCGAAGTATGTGATGTTGGCGGGCATGCCTGGGGAGCACCCAATCAGACTGATCTTAGTCTACGCCCTAACCTTAGATGACCCAAACATTTTTACAGAGGTTTGGCGGCCCATTGATACTTTTGGGCCTGGGGCAATATTGTGGAGAGGGGACTATATTGTAGTGCTGGATCCTCAAAAAGACAGGTTAAGTGATTCCTGGTGGCCGCACCCAAGAGAGGCAGCGCAACTCCACTCTATTATAGCAGACAATGAGCTAGTAGTCATTTGGCAGCGAATGAATGGGGATTTGGAGGAGAGCACATGCATGATCTCCGCTGGTCCATCCTGGTCGAGGATTGATTATTGGCTCGCTTCCCTGGACGTGGAGGCCTGGGTCTCTGCCGCTATGCACCTACCTAGAACCCTATCGGACCACTTCCCGGTGCTCGTGGAATTCTTCTTGCCAGAGTACCCAAGCAGGGCGTTCAGCTGGCGGCTTCCGCCCGGAGCCCTTCCAGACCAGGTGTTTCGGGAAACCATCAGGGCTGCAATAATAGAATACTTTGAGCACAATGAGGGCACAGTTTAGTCCCCCTCGTTACTATGGGAGGCGTTCAAGACGGTTATAAGGGGGGAAATGTATTGCAAAGCAGGCCGGGGTACTGCGCTTGCAGCTGGGAGGGCTTCGAAGAGGAGATACAAGGGCTGGAGCGTGAATTTTTCACTACTAATGATGCAGAAATATTGAGCCGCATCAGAGGCAAGATTGGAGATTTTGAGGAGGCAGCAGTGCGAAAGACTTATTATATTTGCAAGGAGTCGAGTGCCAGGAGATATGGGGAGGGAGATCAGGCGGGTAAGATTTTGGCCGGGCTTCTCAGGAAACCCTGGGTGAGTGATTATATTGTGGAACTACGAACTTCCGCAAATGTGATGGCTGTAGGTCAGGAAGCAGTTCAGGCAGAAATGATCTCATTTTACTCCTCTTTATATGAGGCAAAACAACAGAGGGCCCCCGCGACCTTGGTGAGTTTTTTGACTCAATATAGCTGCTCTGGCTTGAAGATCGGCACCGAAGTTATCTGGATGAGCTGTTCACAGCAGAGGAGGTGGTCCAGGCAATCTGAGCTTTGCCAGGAGATAGGGCTCCTGGTCTGGATGACCTACCGGCAGCGTTCTATAAAGAATATGAGACAATACTAGCTCTGCACCTCAAAAATATGTACAGGGAGTCACTTGAAAGAGGGGAACTGCCTCCGTCACTTAGAGAAGCCCTCATTATTATGATCCTAAAACCTGATAAAGACCCGCAGAGTTGCGAATCATACAGACCGCTGTTCATGATTAATCTGGACAACAAAATTCTGGCCAAGATCATTGCCTTGAGACTTCTCCCCCTCGTAATGCAACACGATCAGTCAGGCTTTGTCGGGGGTAGGGCCACAGCGCACAGCTTGCGCACCTTCCTTGCCACAATGCAGGAAATTGACCCTTTGCTGCAGGCGGCTGCTAACTTCCTGGACGCCACCAAGGGTTTTGATTCACCCGAATGGCCGTATATATTTGCGCTTTTATCCCACCTGGAGATCAGCACTAAATTCATTTAACTGATTGACCTCCTATATTCAAGTCCCACTCCGAGGCTCCACATTAATGGGGTGATATCTCTCCCATTTCAGGTTTCTCGGGGGATGAGGCAGGGGTGCCCACTATCCCCACTTATTTCTGCCCTGGCCATGGAACCCCTGGCGTCCCGCCGCAGGCAGCACCATGCACATTGGGGTCTGGCCTTCACCCCCTGGGTGATACTTGTCTCCCTATATGTAGATGATATCAAACTATATGTAAAATGTCTGGCTGAGAACCTTGATCCTCTGATTAGAGAATTCATCAGGTTCGGAGGCCTATCTGGCATATTCATCAACTGGGCAAAGTCGGACATTTTCCAGCTGATGGAGGCCACGGAGCAGTTCAGATCAGAATTCCTGCCTTACCATTCTCTGCGGATGCTGGAGCCTGTGCTAGATTGAGGAGACTTCAGCTTTCCACAATGGGAAATGCATTCCCAGAGGGAGTCTTTATTGAGCCACACCAGGCCCTGGAGGGAGAAGAACTTAGTGCGTTGGACAGACTTACCTATTATCAGCACCGGGCCATGTGGCGCTCCGGTTTCGCTTCCTTTCCAGTGGCACAGCCCACGTTTCAGGTGCTGGAAAGTTTTTTGAAGAACCCTTCTCTCCGCAAACTGACCCCGCTGTTATACACTGAAATACAGCGCAAGTGCCGGTATACATCCCTAAGGCACGTCAGGAATGGGAGATCTAGTTGGGTATACCTGTATCGGAGGAACAGTGGGCATGCTGTTGTGCGCAGGCAAGATAACTGTCCCCTAACTATAGGCTGCGTCTATTCCACTTTACATTTTTGCATAGATTATATAGGACACCAGAATGGTTACAAGAGGTAGGCCTGATTGCGGATGCATGATGAGTGAGATGCGTGGCCCATAGCGCGACTTTCCTTCATCTGTCTTGGGATTGCCCCGACATTAGTCACTATGGGGGGATATCTTTGATGCAATAGACGAAATGATAGACCTACTTCTGGAGCGCTCCCCCTTGACTGCATTGCTAGGTTATGTTGGGAACGTCCTCGTAGACAACAGGAAATTAATTTCAATGCTTCTGCTGCTCATGAAACAACACATAGCGATGTGCTGGGGATGCCGTCAGGTTCCTCATGTGGAGGACTGGCTCCGAGACGTAGCGTTCTGCCAAGGTCAGTTGTTATCCTACTGGGACCTTAAGCCTGTCCAAGCACATCCCAAAGAGATTTGGGACCCGCTGTAGACTTACCTGCAGCAGAGTGCGCAGGACGAAAGTGAGCCTGCCCCCTCTGTCCCCTCGCTGCCAAACAGGCTTGAGAAAAATGGAACAGAATGATAGCAGTTAGGAACATAATGACTGTGTGGCATAGTCTGAGGAGGTCAGCCCCCCTCCTTTTTTCCTTTCCCTTTCTGATTCTTTCTTTTTGATATTCTCTGTGATATAAACTCAAAACTCAGCCTACAACTGTATAACATGATGATGTTGGACTCCTGAACTAGAAGACGTTATGCAAAGGCTGTATGGAGCCCTTGCTCCTCTCTTAATGCAAAACTGAGGATGCTCTGTTGTAATATCCTGATTGTATTCACAGATGTTTTCAATAAACAGAATAAAAAAATTACACAGCCACTCACTGATTCATAGAGCAACACACACATCCACTCACCCATACAGCCACTCATACACCCACTCACTCACTCACTCACTCACTCACTCACTCACTAATACAGCCACTGACATATCCACTCATACACTCATATAGCTACTCACACACTGAGTCAGTCACCCATAGAGGTACTCACACACCTACTCACTCACCCATACAGTCAATCACATAGCCACTTACTCACCCATAGTTACACACACACTCACTCAGTTACACATACAGATACTAACAAATACTCACTCACCTATACAGTCAATGACACAAGCACACACTCACCTGTACAGCCACTCTCACATTAACTCACTCACCCATACAGTAACTCATATATCCCATCACTCACCTATACTGCCTTTCACATACCCAGTTACTCACTCATATACCACAGACACATGCACTCACTCACCGACATAGCCATTCACACACTCACTCACTGATACAGCCCCACACACATGCACTCACTAACCTATACAGCCACTGACTCATTCATTCACTCATCACCCACCCACACAGACACTCATAGAGGTACTCAGACAACCAATCACTCACCCATACAGAAACTCACGGACCCACTCACAAACCCATACAGCTACTTAGACACCAACTGACAGACAGGTACAGACATTCACACAACCGTTCACTCACCCATACAGTCACTGAAACACCTAATCACTCACTTATACAGTTAGTCACGCACCCACTGAATCATCCAATCAAGCACTCATACACCCATTGATTCACAAATACACCTTGGTATATAATTAACACTCAAACTTTTTAAACAAAAACTCTCACAGTCATGTCATTTGAGATGTCATCAGCAATGTCATGAGTGATGTCACTGACCATGTCTTGAGTGACGTAATATGTGAGGTAATTAGCAGTGCATTGCCGGGGCGTGATTTATAGTTAGCTCACTAACTATAACGGCTGAATTTCTCTGGTTTTGTAATAGTGACACCTGAGCTTAACTATAACGTCTCTGTAACCTTTGTTTTTTTCAGTGAATATATATATATCACTGGTATTTTCCATCATAGCCGCCGCTCTCAACACGGCTGGTGCCTCAGCTCGCCAGCACGGTCTCGTGCCAACACTGCAATGTCCAAAAGAAAAGCGCTGAGCACTCCAGGCGTTGAAAATTAATCACTTTATTCGTTATGCAACCATTAGTGTAACAGGCTGACAAACGCGTTTCGGCCCTCTGGCCTTTGTCGATGTCAGTGAATTGTCATAAATTATCCCCTTATGACCACAAGCTGAATTAATTGGGCAGTGGGTTGCTCGCAATATTGAGAAAGGACTCAGCACCTAAATGTCATTATTTTCATGGCAACTTTGGCGGCCATTTTATAGCATATAAATTGTTGATTTTTAACACACATGTATTCAAGTGATTTCCAATTACAATTCATTGAAGACAAACTCTTTGAACTTATGCTTCATAATAAACATGAAAAAACCAATGAGTGTGAAAAAAACTCTGTGCATTCATCAGTCTCAAACGTTGCTAAAAGAAACTGGGTAAAATTAATATGGAAATTTGTTTTTCGAGTTCATATATATGATCCACAAAATATTCTTTAAACTTATGACCGTATGAGTTTATATTCAGAATTTTCTAAATAATCAATCTACCTAAATTCATTGTTGATTAAATGCAGTTGTTACCTAAACATCTCCAACCATACATATGTCATTAAGACTCTAAACCCTAATTCACCTATTGAGGATACAGCCCTGTATGGGTCTATTTATTGTGGAATGGCATTCAACAATCTCTCCTTTTGTGACAAGCCGAGTTATATGCAAGGGGATGCAACATGTATACATATCACAGCAAATATGTCCACAATTCATACCAAAAAATATTCATATTGCTCTCCCAGTTTGACCTTTATGTATGGCACTTATACTGTATTTTTGTGTAGCTCAACGAGTTTATTCAGATGCTTTGAATATAGCCTGCCGTTACCCTATATGTAGCTATAATTCTTCTTCACTGTTGAGACCCATCGGTGCCCTAGTTCTCAATTCTACTACATACCACGATTCCATCTGTCTTAAAGATCTTACTCTGTCTCCACCCCTGTCTTTATGTGTTGCCTGATCGATACAGAAAAAATTTAATTTGTCACTTCTGCTTTGGCGTTTTTCAGCAAAATGTCTCGCTACCAGATAGGTGTTGTCCTGATTAATAATGGCCCTGGTGTGCTGAAGGACTTGTTTCTTAGCCTGATGTACAGTACTGCCAAAATATTTCTTTCCCGACGGGTAGAATAGGCAATAGACCACAAAATCCGAATTGCAATTGAGCAATTTATTTATTTTCTGCTTTTCTCTTTTGCCCGGCACATCATAGTCTTTCACCTTAGTGCTATTTCTGCACGCTTTGTATTTGGTGCAGGGATAGAAACCAGTGATTTCTGCCTTCCTCGTGGGTTTATCCACATAATGACTGTGGACCAAGATGTCCTTCAAGGACACACTTTTCCTATTTGTAATATCCGGTTTATTTGGCAACACACTTCCTAATGTTACATCTATTTGGAGAATACCCCAATGTTTCTGAATAGCTCCACAGATCTGGTCAGACTCAGTGTATATGGATATATATTACCTATTGGCGGTCACCAGTAGATAGTTATAGTTAGGACCTAGTTTCCATAGGTAAAGCATTTTTTGACTTGGCTATAACTTTGGCATTGTTTGACTAATCTTCATGAAATTTTCCCAGAAAAGTGTCAAGGTTGGTTCTGGTTGTCATGGAAAGTTTGGGGGTGATCAGTGCAGTGCGGACCGAGAATTTGGGGCGCAAAATAAGGGTGCGTTTATAATGTTAATTCTTATAGGAACCTTTAGCCACACCTACAGCCTGAACCGCTGAACGGACTTACACCAAATTTGCCAGGGAGGTAGATGTTTGTTCAAGGAAGTGCCTTTTGCTGATTTGGTTTAAATCTGTTCAGCAGTTGTTGAGAAAATTAAGTTTAAAATTATAGTGATATCTCTGGTCGTGAAGTCTTCATGAACAAAGACGAGCTCGTGTAAGGAAACGCACTGCTCTGATAGGCTGCCAACGCTTCAACCAGGAAGTGTTGGCAGCCATCCTAAACTTGGTTTCACTGAGGCCCAAATAAAAAAAGTGAAAATAAAGAAAAGGGTGCAGGGTAGGAAGACCTGACCCCAAAGCCATGGTCTTGGTGTCCTCCTGGGACCCCGCCACCTCATTAACCATTTAAAAAAAATAATTGTAGCAATACTCGTGAATTCACGGCAAAATGTTTTTGAAAAAGCATGCGTGGGTTCCCGCACTTGCTTTAAAATAACCCCTGGATGGGCCAGGTCCCGGGGGCATATGATTAATATAGGAGGGGGCGCATGGGGAACCCACCCTCTGCCCCGGGCACTGCCACCTCCCAGGGGCCAACTAGCCCTTCTGTTACCTCCAGTAAGACCCACACAGTGGGATTGCTGAGAGGTGGTCAGAAGCCATGCCCCTTTCTCCACCACTCAGCAAATGTGCCTCTCGGCACACTGCTGGTGGGAGGGGACGTCCCCTTGCCTCCTGATGTCCTCAGGACTAAAGTGGACTTCTTTCCCCAAGCAGCAGTGCGCCAGGAGGTGCGTTTGCAGAGTGGTGGAGAAAGAGGGTGTGGCCTCTGATGACCTTTCAGAAATTCAGCTGTGTGGGTCTTACTGGAGGTAACAGGAGGGCAAGTTGGCCCCCAAGGACCCTCAAGAGCCAAGGGGACTTCATCCCCCAACTAGTTGTGCGCCAGGAGGCACGTTTGCAAAGTGGTGGAGAAAGGGGGTGCAGCCACCAAAAACCTCTCAGCAAACCCACTGTGTGGGACTTGCTGAAGGTAACAGGAGGGGTTTTTGGCTCACAAAGACCCCCAATAGCCAAGGGGACTTCATCCCTCTCTTAGTAGTGCACCAGGAGGCATGTTTGCAGAGTGGTGGAGTAAAGGGACATGGCCTGCTATGAGATCTCAGCAGTCCTGCTGTATGGGACATACTGGAGGTAATAGGAGGGGTAGTTGGCCCCAAGGACACTCAATAGCAAAGGGGACTTTATCCCACTACTAGAAGTGTGCCAGGAGGCACGTTTGCAGAGTGGTGGAGAAACGGGGCATGGCCTACTATGATATCTCAACTATCCTGTTTATGGGACTTACTAGAGGTAATAGGAGGGGTAGTTGGCCCCCAAGGATGTCCTTGGGGGTCAACTTCCCCTCCTGTTACTTCCAGTAAGCTCCACACAGCAGGATTGCTGAGACATTGTCAGAGGCACACCTCCTTTCTCCACCACTCTGCAAGCATGCCTCCTGGCGCACTACTAGTTGGGGGATGAAGTCCCCTTGGCTCCCGAGGGACCTTGGGGGCCCAAGAAGCCCTCCTGGTACCTTCAGTAAGTCCTACACAGCAAAATTCCTGAGAGCTGGTCGAAGGCCCCGCCCCCTTTCTCCACTACTCTGCAAATGTGACTACTACTTTAAAAACCATGGAAATTCAAAGAAAAAAACAAAGGTTACAGGGACGTTATAGTTAGGTTGACATTTCACTCATACAAAACCACAGAAATTCAGCAGTTATAACTATAACTTGTGCCACGCAATGCACTGCTTATGACCTCACATATTAAATCCCTCATGACATGGTCAGTGGCATCACAGATGACCACAGATCCCTCCTTTTAAGTTATTAAGTAATTTTTTTTTTTTAAAGGACTGGCCCCGGGGAATGGGGTCACCTGTGCGGAAATCGGCCCGGGGAGGGGGCTGCGGTGGCCCCCTCCCCAAATGAATAAAAAATAAAAGAGCAGCAAGTCGCCGGAGGTCATTCCCCCTTTCTCCACCACTGTGCACATACACTTCCTGGCATACTGCTGGCTGGAGGATGAAGTCCCCTTAGCTCTAGAGTGTCCTTGGGGGCCAACAAGCCCTCCTGTTACCTCCAGTAAGTCCCACACAGCCTGATTGCTGAGAGGACTTCGGAGGCCACACCTCCTTTCTCCACCACTCTGCAAACGCGCCTCTTGGCACACTCGTGGTTAGGGGCTGAAGTCCTGTTGGCTCCATAGGGTCCTTGGGGACCAACTACCCCTCCTGCTACCTCCAATAAGTCCCACACAGTTGGATTGCTGGGAAATTATTGGAGGCCACGTACCCTTTCTCCACCACTCTGCAAACGTGCATCCTGGCGCACTGCTGGTTGGGGGATGTAGTTACCTTGGTTCCAGAGGGTCCTTGGGGGCCAACCACCCTTCCTGTTACCTCCAATAAGTCCCACAGCGCACGATTGCTGTAAGGACTTCAGAGGTCATGCCCCCTTTCTCCACCCACTCTGCAAATGTGCCTGCTGGCGACCTACTGCTTGGGGGATGAAGTCCCCTTGGCTGCTGAGGGACCTTTGAGGCCAAGAAGCCCTCCTGTTTCCTCCAGCAATTCCCTTACAGCGGGATTCCTGAGAGCTGGTCGGAGGTACCGTCCCCTATCTCCACCACTCTGAAAACGCAACTACTAGTTAAAAAACCATAGAAATTTGCTGAAAAAAACAAAGGTTACTGGGACATTATAGTTAGGAAATAGAATTTGAAAAACCTTAGAAATTCGCTGAAGAAAACAAATGTTACAGGGACGTTGTAGTTAGGCTGATATTTCACTCGTACAAAACTAGTGAAATTCAGCAGTTATAGTTACCTGAGCTAACTATAACTTACGCCCCGCAATACACTGCTTATGACCTCACATCTTACATCACTCATGACATGGTTAGTGTCATCACTCATGACATCTCAAATGACATCACTGATGACATTATCAAGTGAGTGTAATTGTTTTCAAGAGTTTATTGTTGTTGTTATTGTTAATTGTGACTTATAGAGCGCTTAATACCAACAGGTCTCTAAGCGCTGCGAGAAGATCAGCTATAGTCCCAGAGTGATGTTGTCTCTCAGTAGGGAGAGCTATGCCCAGGCTTCTGTGAATAGTAATGTCTTCAATTTCTTCCTGAACGGAAGGAGGGCACTTTCGAAGCGAATCTGGACAGGCAGCCTGTTCCATAGTTGCGGGATGAGGACCGAGAAGGCTCGGCCCCCTTTGGTGGTGTAGTTGAACCGTGGACATTTTAGTAAGCCCTCCATGGAGGACCTTAGGGTACGGCCAGGCACGTATTTCACCAGGCGTTCTTTAATATATTTAGGTGCCTGCCCATATAGGGCTTTGTGTGTGATGCAGAGGCATTTAAATCTAGACCTCTGTTTAATGGGAAGCCAGTGCAGTTGTTGCAGTAGGGGAGAGGCCCGAGTGCGTCTTGGCAACTTAAAGATTAGCCTTGCAGCATCGTTCATCACCACCTGGAGTTTGCCCAGCAATTTGTCGGGCAATCCGATGTAAAGTGAGTTCCCATAGTCAAGACGAGCCAGGATCAAGGCGGCCACCACCGTCCGCATGGTTGAGAAGGAGAGGATGGGAGATAGTTTCCTCAACTGTTTGAGTAGGCCCACACATGTCCCGAACATAGCAGATACTTGATTGGCCAGTGACAGTTTGGCATCTATTTTAATGCCCAGACTTTTCACCACCAGAGCTGGAGGCGGAGTGTCTCCCAGCTCAAGTGGCCAGTACTGTGAGGACCATGGGTTGCAGGCCATAGTCACAGCCAATACCTCCGTTTTATCCGGGTTGATCTTGAGAGAGTTGGCTGTCATCCAGTTTACCACAAATCTCAGTATATCTTTCACCCGTATGTGGGCTTGTGGAGTATTTTCTATTTGTAGGATGATCTGTGTGTCGTCTGCATAGTTAAGTACCTGGCAGTCCATCATGGCCAGGTCCCTCACTAGTGGTCTGAGATATATGTTGAACAATAGTGGGGACAGTGCCGACCCTTGCGGGACTCCACATGTAATGGGCCCCCTCTCTGACACCCAATCACCCATCTGGATTTTTTGGGTGCGGTCCGTCAGGAAGGATGTGATCCATTGTAGGATTGTCCCCCCAATGCCAATGTCCTGGATTCTTTCCAGGGGTTGGGAGTGGTTGACCGTGTCGAACGCTGCCGACAGGTCGAGGAGGACTAACGCACACAGTTTTTTGCTGTCAGCTAGGATCCTAATTTCATCTAGTACTGACAGCATCACTAACTCGGTACTGTGGTGGGCCCTAAAGCCTGCCTGCCTGTCCCCGAGAAGTAGGTGATCTTCCATGAACCTAGATATAGTTTGCAGGACATATTGTTCCATGATTTTGGCCAAAAAGGGGAGTTGAGATATGGGTCTGTAATTTTTCATGTTAGAGATATCAGCTC
The DNA here is from genome assembly GCA_963921515.1 of Calotriton arnoldi. Lineage (NCBI taxonomy): Eukaryota > Metazoa > Chordata > Amphibia > Caudata > Salamandridae > Calotriton > Calotriton arnoldi. The sequence goes on along the minus strand of CAWUFW010008448.1, from coordinate 112,430 downwards.
CTGTCTTTTTTGAGCAGGGGGATTACTCTTGCTTCCTTAAATATCCTGGGGACGTTCCCAGTTTCCAGCTAGAAGTTCATCATGGTGAGGATTTCTCCCTCAATCGCTGGAAGTGCTAGTTTAAAGATCCTTGGTGGACATGGATCTGCGGGTGAGCCTGATTTTATTCTGGTCGCGATGCGGCGCAGGGTCTCCAGGTCGAGATTTTGGAAGGAGGTAATCAACTCTACCCTATTTCCACGTGGCTCAACCGCTTCTCCGATAAGTTGTTTAAAGGGGGAGTTATCAATGTCTGCCAGAATATCTTGTACTTTGTCGGAAAAGAAGGACAGGAATTTGTTGCATTGTTCCTGGCTGGACGGCGCTTCATGTTTTTGACTCAGCTCCTTCAGTATTTTGAATGTTTCGTTTTGTTTATTGGCTGCCTCCAAGATCCTGTGTTCATAGTATTCGGCCTTACTACTGAGAAGCGCTTTTTTATAGATGGCAACTTTTGCCCTATAATCTATAAGTGCCTGCGGCTCATAGGCTTTGCGCCACTGTCTTTCGTGGTGACGAAGGGTACGTTTCAGTGCCCTTAGCTCTTCCGTGAACCATGGGGCACCCTTCCCCTTGTTTTCTATTTTTACTTTCTTTGCTGGGGCTAGCTTATTGATGGCAGATGATAGCCGATTGGAGATGGATTCAGTCCACTCTTCAATATCGGCTGTCCCCAGCCTCCTTGGGGTGTTCTCCCGTAGTGTGTCCCCTAAGCTAGTGCCCTCGATTTTGTTCCAACTTCGCACCATTTTCCAATTGGGCGGGGGGCGTGTATTGTGACTGGCTAGGGGGAGTAGGAGGCTAATAAAGTAGTGGTCTGACCACTCACAAGGAGTCGTATCCACTAAGTCAACTAATGGATGAGTTGCCCAAACAAGGTCTAAGGTGTGACCTTTCTCGTGGGTAGGGGTCACCACTAGCTGTTTCATCCCAAGAGTGGTCAGAGTTTCCTCTAATTGTTGAGCCTGTGCCCCTCTGGGTTGTTGGTCCCAGTGGTAGTTAAAGTCACCTACCACCAGAAATTGTTGGAAACGTGAGCGGAGATTGGTGACACATTCGATGAGGAGGTCCACGAACCATGGGGGGCATTTTGGGGGCGGTACGCCACCATAATTGCTATGCTTGAGGAGCGGTGACAGACCTTAGCCATTAAGATATCTGCTCCTTCCAGGTTTTCTGCCGACAATTTCTCAATTGTCAGTTGATTGTTCTACAGAAGTGCCACCCCCCCTCCTCTTTTCCCGTCTGTCCTGTTATGCCAAATGGCATCATAGCCAGCGGGAAGTGATGCGATTATAGTAGGTCCCGAATCATCATCAAGCCATGTTTTGGTCATTGCTAGGATGTCTGGGGCTTCCTCTTGTAGGAAGGTGAAGACCTCTAGGGCGTGCTTCTGTAGGGAGCGTGTATTGAGGACTCTAATTTTTATGTTTTGTCTGTCGCTGGAGTTGTAACCTCTAGGGGTATGTGGGGGTATAGAACTGGGTACCTTCCCCTCCTGTGAGATGAGGAGTTCTTCCATTTGGAGAATGTTTACTATTTCTGGTTTCAGAGGGCCAGATCTATGTTCAAAAGCTCTTAATTCTTCCCCTAAATATGACCAAAATTGGCCAGGGGTCCTGGCCCCTGGACCCGGTCAGGCGCGGACGGGCACAGATGGGCTTGCCTTAGGTGCGCCTTTGGCGTCCGCTCCAGCGTGCAATTTAAGTGCCTCTCGTAATCCCTTTCCCCTCCCCGCAAATCAGCCCTGCTGAGCAGCAGCTGACACCCCCTGTGGCCACTAGACCGCGTGCGAGAAAGTGGAAGTGGAGAGTAGGACAGCCCCTGTTGGTGTTAATCATATATACTACCCTATTATAAAAGTTAAATTAGTATACTAGGTGCACTACTACTGAGTGATACTACTTCTAATGTATAATATGTGAGTGGTTTTGTGACTGTATGTATCCTTGTGTGTATGGGTGTGTAAGTGGCAGTATGTGTGTATAAGTGGGTGTGTGAGTAGCTGTGTGAAAATGTGACGCTGTGTGAGTGGCGATATTGGTGAATAAGTGGGTGTGTCAGTGGCTATATGAGTGAGTGAGTGGTGGTGTGAGTGGCTCTATGGGTGGGTAAGTGGGTGTCTGAATGGCTGTATGAGTGAGTGATTTGGCGTGTAAGTGGCTGTGTGGGTGAGTGAGTAGCTGTTTGGGTGGGTGTTAGGTTAAGTAAGTTGGTGTGTGAGTGGCTATATTGGAGAGTATGTGTGAATGGCTGTATGGGTGAGTGAGCGGATGTGTGAGCACTTGTATGGATGTGAATGGGTATGTAAGTAGTTGTGTGGGTGTATGAGTGTGTGAGTGTTTGTATGGTTTAGTGAGTGAGTGTGTTGATAGGCTGTATGGGTGACTGAGTGGGTGTGTGAGTCATTATATAGGAAAATAAGTGGGTGTGTCTGTAGCTGTATGGGCGAGTGTGTGGCTATGTGATTGGATATTGGAATATATATTCGAATATTCATTGAAATGGAGAAAATCTTTCGTGCAAACAGTGGGCACTCAAATTTATTAAAATGGATTGCCCCCCTTGTGGAATTCCTTAGAGCCAGATGGAATTGCTCAGAGGAACTCCAATTTGTCCAACAAGCCACTGAAATGTATCATAGATTTAGAATACGGGAATATCCAGATACCCTTGTAACTGATGCTTTTCAAAGAGCTAAAGCCAAGTAACTTGAAACACTGTTGGTAGCCAAATCCAAAGGAGCCCTGGCAAAAAGTGACATGCAAACCATTAGGTACATCACAGATTGTGACATGTCCAACAGAGATACAAGAGAACTATTATATCAGAATTGGAAGCTCCTAAAAATGGATGAAGATCTTGAAAACTCATTACCGGAATTCCCCAAAATCACAAACAGAAAAACAGCATCATTGAGAGACCTCTTGACTGATAGTTACATGAAACCTGATAACTGAGAGACAAGTACCTCTGCAAAATGGCTAGCTAGCAAAAAGAAGGGATTTTGGAAATTCCCTAAATGTAAAGCCTGTGCACGTGAATGGAATACCATTGCATTTAAGACAATATATGAAAACATGAGTAAAATAAAAGAACCGATCACTTGTTAGACAGATTTTGTAGTATATGTCATGCAGTGAATATGCAGCAAAAAGTATGTGAGAATCACTGTTAAAAAGCTCAAAATTTGTATCTTGCAACACCTTTGTGCGATAAAAAATCAGGACTTCCAATATACCATGGCAAAGCACATTTGGGAGGTACATAATGGAGAAGCAAACTGATTGAGATATTATGGAGTTAAACATGTGGTAAAGAAACCACGAGAAGGAAATAGAGAGTTAGACCTCCGGAGGACAGAATCTAAAATGATCATTTTAATGGGCACAGAGACTCCTCATGGTCTTAATACAGATGCGGAACTGCATGTTCACTTATAATTGATATATATTTTTCTGTCACCAATTATGAACATCAGGGTCTTTGATTTTGATTTTGAGTTTTACTCATACAATTGCATATCTGGGGCTCATATTTATCAGAGGAGTTTGGGTATTGGCATAGGAGGAAATCAATACAGATGCATGTGAGTTAATGGAGGCTAATGGTGGAAATGAGGGGGAAAAGGGGAATTTTGGAATGGCAGAAAGGACATGAGTAAATAAGATTTAGAAATTATGTGACCAAACACAGGAATGAAATCGCATGGGGTCTTTTAGGATAAGCCTAGATATGAATGGAGATATTTATTATTACCCTATTGGATCATGTAATGTAGAATATCTTAATCCTTTATTATTTCTTACATTTTATGTGATCATTAGTACTGTATGCAAATGTTGCACATGGATTATTGTTTACATAACAATTGCACTTTATTAGAGCTACATATAAGGACAGTTTAGAATCTAATTAATTTAATATTTTTATTCCAATCCTTTATTATACTTATTACATCTTAGTGGATTATGAGTACTGTATACAACTGTTGCACATGGATTTTTTTTACACAACAATTGCACTTTATTAGATCTGCACATGAGAATGGTATGGAATTTAATTGTTTTAATATTGTTGCCACTTTGCACTTTATTATGTCATTAAGGAATTATTTGACATTTTTAAAGCTTTCGAATTTTGCACATGGATTATTGTTCTCATAACAATCGCACTTTATGAGATCCACACATTTTTTTGTATAGAATCCAATTGTTGAAGATCACTGGCATTTGCACTTCATCATGACATTAAGGAACCTATGTGGCATTTCAACAAGATTAATGCAGGAATAATATTTCCATAACATTGTATGCTTAATAGATCCCATAGTTTGTCATGAGTAGAGATTTTCCTGTGGAAATTATTGATAGAATAGCCTGTTCAAAATGAGATGATATACACTCTTCATTCCAAATACAGGATCGTCTTTGTAAATACAGAATGAAAGGTTTCAAGAAATTTCATACCTTTTGATGGTAGATTGCTTGTCCCATAATAATGCATGCGATTTCAGTACATACAGTAATGCTTACAGCGGAATTGCCTTGACCTGCAGTTTTGATCTTACTAGTTTCATCTAGGGTAACCTGCGTTCCCCAGAACGCCCCAACTGATGGTCCTCCATTTCCATTTCCTCCTCCGCTGCCCACTCCAAATTGAATCTTTTTGCAGCAGCACCTCAATACCTGACATTAGATGTACAGATATAACTGATAAACTAATTCACTCACGTGGTATGGCATATTTAAGGACTCCCCAAACTTGGTATTGTGTACCACAGGACCTGGGTACTTTACCTGAATATATCTCCCTGAAGTAAGGGTATATAGAGAACTAAAATGAAGTAAATCATGTGCTGAAGTTAAAAGAAATCTCAAAAGAACTCTTAAAAAACTCAAAAGAAATTTCTAAAAAAATCTCTTAAAAGATGGATAAAAAAATTGTCAAATATCTGTTATAGATTTTGTGTGAATAGTTTTCCTCATGGATTTATCTCATTTATGTACTTTTAAATGTGTATATTTTTTATATGTGTGGTTATACATTGATATTACCAAACAATTGCACTAACACTTTCGAATATTTGGGTACTTCACCTAAAATAGCTATAGAAAACAAACTGCATGTCTGGAAACCCAAAATTAAGGAAATAATGTGCTGTGGGGAAAGAAATGTTAGTAGTCTTGTTGCTGTTTTTAAAGAAAGTGAGTCAAAGGGGTTACCCCTTTAAATACACGATTTGCACCTTAGTTGGTCTTTGTGTTTGCACCTGTGGGATAAATGAAATAAATAGCATTGGGGACCTGAGCCATGCTGCTGTCTTGTTTGCCACGTTAACCTATGTTTGGGGAGCTAGCGACATATTCTGGGGAATGCTGTCAATCAATTGATATATATACCCTAATAGCAGCAAACCCTAGGGCACCCTCCCCGGGCCACTTTTAGCGCAGAGGGCCCCATCCCCCGGGCCCGGTGCATTTTCTAAGGGGAGATGGCACGGTGCTCCCCTCCCTGGGCCCCTTTTGGCACTGAGGACCCCATCCCCGGGCCTCAACACCATATTGAATGGGGAGGGCACACACGGTCCCCTCTCAGGGCTGATTTTGGTCCCTGGTACCCCATGCCCTATGGCCATGAACATTTTGTGGGGGAGGGGGCACGTGCCCCCCTTCCCAGGTAGATTTTGGCCCTGGGAGCCCCACCCCCAGGCTCGGCAAACATGGGGGCATAGCTCTACCTGATATACAAAAATATTATTGGGCAGCACAACTCACTGTCATTAATCACTGGTTCCATCTCCCACTGGAGGAGCCAGCGTACCACCTGGACAGGCAGGCCATGCAACCCGGGGGATATCTCAGGGCCATTTAGGGGAGGAAAACATGCTGTGTCCTTCCTGGACCCCACTGCAGTCACATTCACCATCTGGCATAAGACACTGCATGCTTTGGATTGGCATATTAGGCTTACACAGGCCACGCCCCTCTGGGACACTGTACAGCTGGGAACCCTAGGGACCCACCATGGCTTTGATAAATGGATCTAATAAGCTTCTCCTGCGTGGGAGATTTATGGGCGCATGGTGGGGTGATCCCATTGGCGAATCTTCAGAAAGACTACCAATTGAGGGTCTCCATGAATCGTCATCACTGGAAGAAGGACTGTTGACTGATCACATGCACAAATGGGCAACCTTCCTTGCCTACTGTAAACTGTTTAATAATTCTCCGGCTACCTCAAACTAACTGCGAGAGCGGTGGGACCAAGACCTCGAGGGCTTAGAAGATGATGAATGGCCTGAGGCTTTGATGTACCATCGCGAGATGGCCATAAGGTCCAGGCTCCAACTGATCCAACTAAAAATCCTGCACATGTGTTACTATGCATGCACTACTATGTTTAAGATGGGTAGGGCTTCAAGTGCATTATTTCATAGAAATTGTTTACAGACTGGTATGTTTTTCCATATTTTCTGGAGTTGTCCGGTCATTGAGCAATACTGGTAGTCAGTTGCGGCCTGCCTAAATGGGGCCTGTGGGAGCGACATGGAGGCTACCTCAAAGTGGTGCTTGCTAAATGTTTGGGACGTGACTGATCCCCCCAGAATGGATCGAATATGGATGACGCTGATGTTCGTGGTGGCCAAACACAATATTGCCCGGTTATGGGGGGGGGCCGCATTGACACCGCAATTAAATGATTGGAAGAAAGACATGGACTGGTGCATGATTGCAGAGAGAGTAGTCTATGAGGCCTGGGTATGTCCGAGGAAGTGGGCGAAGATTTGCAGAAAAAGGAATGACAATCGGGGTGGGATCTGTGACCATATTGAGAGAATTGGTTTTGATACTGTGTAGTGAGAACATCGGATCTCATCTATTGCCATGTGAATTATTCATGGGGAAGGGGTTTGGCGGGTGGAGGGGAGATCTGCTATGTATGACAGTATGGTTATGTTACAGTACATTCTTATTTTATTGTCCTTGTTTGCTCTAACTGCAGTAAAAAGATTTATTAAAAAGTCTGATCCCAGCTGGCAGGAGCAGTTTCAAAACTCCCACCGACTGGGAGCGGAATTTTGTTTGCTCCCGCATGGTGGGAGTTTTGAAACTGCTCCCACCAAGCTATGTGGGCTCCAGTACTACTAAATTGGACTTTTCTTGTTTTGTTCTTGTTTTATTTATTAAATCTACTATATTTTTCTAATCTGGTGTGGGATCCCTTTTATGTTGTGTTTTCATTGTATTACTGTTTGAAGTGTTGCAAATATACTTTACACATTGCTTCTAAGTTAAGCCTGACTGCTCTATGCCAAGCTATCAGAGGTTGAGCACATGTTAATTTGGGTTTGCTTGCGACTTCACCCTGACAAGGATTGTGGTTGCTACTTGAGTAGGGTTCTACCCCCCTCAATCAGTAACCCAATTTCTTACACAGTACAACTATGATTCCAAGAAGTTTAACATACACATATATCACCTACTCTAAGAATGTGATAAATGTCTGTAAGAGCTCCCATGCGAGGTGGAAAAAGAAGTGAGGAAGGGTAGGAATTGAGGAGATGTTTTCTGGCAGGGGGAGCATTACATACACCCTTCGTGCATTGACTGAGAGTTGAATAGGAGACAGGTAAGAGGTCAAGGTTGTATTGTAGAGCTTTTCCTTAGCACTTCTACTGGACTTAATTTCTGGTGAATATAATTGGATCCTATGTTCCAGTACCCTAAGAAATCAGAGTGCTGGATCTCCGGTCAACTTATAATTGTGCGGAGTGGAATTCCACCCAGGAATTTTTTTACACATTACTTGGTAATTGGGCCTTTAGGTTTGATTTAGCTAATGTATAAAAGTAGGCTTTTCTGCAATCCAAACTGTTTTCTCTCATGTGTTACAGCAGGGTTTGATCCTGCAGCCTGGGAGGCGACAATGGTGGACCTTAAACAACGTTTTTCTAGTCACTCACATTTGTGTGCTGTAAATATGCACTGCAGCTTGCACGTTATATTTAATTTTCACACCACAGGTATGTTTATTGTGTGTTGAACCCAGCCTTCTCTGCAGGGTCACCCCCAACCTTTTGCTTTCTCCCCTCCTGTTTTGCAAAACAAAATGTGTTGGCATTAGTACTCTGTGCAGGTTTCCACTGATAACCAGTGCTAAAGTCCTTGTGCTCACTCCATAAAACACAGTAAAATTGCCTTACACCTGGTTGCCATACTTAACTTACTTATAAGTCCCTAGTAAAGTATTATACCATGTACCCAGGGCCGGTGAATTAAATGCTAGTAGTGGGCCTGCAGCAACCACAATAAGATGATGGACGGAGTGCTGAAACCTTTCAACCACTCACCCCCAGTCACAGATCTGGGTTTAATCCATCGTTCTTTTGCTCAACATGCCACCCTAGCATGGAACCAGCCAGATGCAATCAGTCTTGGCCCTGTTCCTCATGGGGACAGTCCAGCCTGAACTGCCAGGCCAGGTCCTCCCTGGCCAGGAAACAAGCATCCTGGTACCAGTTTTGGGGTATTACCCCTCATCAGCCAGGCTAGCTTGAATCCAATGGCACAGGGAGCAAGGGACCCACGTCTGGGCATACCCTTGGCCACTTTCGTGAACATAGCAACCACAACAAGATGATGGATGGAGTGCTGAAACGTTTTAGCCACTCACCACAGTCAAAGATCTGGGTTTAATCCATCATTCCTTTGCTCATTATGCCACATCAGTTTGGGCTCAGCCATATCCAAATCAGTCTTGACCCTGTTCCTCATGGGACCAGTCCAGCCCGAACTGCCAGGCCAGGTCCTCCCTGGGCTGGAAACAAGCATCCTGGGACCTGTTTTCAGGTATTACCTCTCATCAGCCAGGCTAGCTTGAATCCAGTGGCACAGCGAGCAAGGGAACCATGTCTGGGCATACCCTTGGCCACTTGGGTGAACACAGCAACCACAACAAGATGATGGACGGAGTGCTGAAAATTTTCAACCACTCACCCCCAGTCATAGATCTGGGTTTAATCCATCGTTCTTTTTCTCACTAAGCCATCACAGTTTGGACCCAGCCATATGCAAATCAGTCTTGACCCTGTTCCTCATAGGAACAGTCCAGATCGAACTGCCAGGCCAGGTCCTCCCTGGACCAGAAACAAGCATCCTGGGACCGGTTTCGGGGTATTACACCTCACCAGCCAGGCTAGCTTGAATCCAGTGGCACAACAAGCAAGGGACCCACGTCTGGGCATACCCTTGGCCACTTGGGGGAACATAGCAAACACAACAAGATGATGGACGGAGTGCTGAACATTTTCAACCACTCACCCCCAGTCATAGATATGGGTTTAATCCATCATTCTTTTGCTCACTAAGCCATCACAGTTTGGACCCAGCCATATGAAAATCAGTCTTGACCCTGTTCCTCATAGGAACAGTCCAAATCGAACTGCCAGGCCAGGTCCTCCCTGGACCAGAAACAAGCATCCTGGGACCGGTTTCAGGGTATTACCTTTCATCAGCCAGGCTAGCTTGAATCCATTGGCACAGCGAGCAAGGGACCCACGCCTGGGCCTGCAGCACTTAAGAAGCCCCTCAAAACATGTCTCAGGCCTGCCATTGCAGCCTGTGTGCAGTTTTAAACTACCAATTTGACCTGACAAAATAAACCCCTTGCCAGGTCTAAAACTACATTTTTAATACAAAAAAGTCACCCCAAGATAGGCTCGCAACAGCCCATAGGGCAGGGTGCATTTTATAAAAAAGTTGGACATGCACTTTTCAGTTAAATATTTCTCGGTAAGGAAAAACTCACAAATTTGGTTTTCACTACTGTTTCCAGGATGTTAATAAGGGCATATGCATCACTTGACATTCACCTCCTGACATTCACGATGACGTGCTGCAGAGTAACACAGATGAGGAGGATGATGCGGAAAATAAAGTAGCACTTATAAGCGCATCCTCAACAAAAATACAAACATTGCAGAGGACAGAGCAGGAACTGAATAGGTACTATCTACAGCAGGGTACCCTTACAGTGGTGAATTCCACACCGACTTACAGACACCTGCGAGGTAAAGAGTGGGTTTCCCTGGTTACTTACTCTTTCCTGGTACTAAACAACAGAATGTGACTATGGGGCATGCCCCTGTGCCTGTCTTAGTGGGATACAAATGTATACTTATACGAGTAATATAAACAGGACAATGATCGGAGATCCTGTTCCTTTTGATGTGTCACAATGTACGATTACACTCCACTTTGATGTGGTTTACAGTGAATTGCAGTGAAACAGTGTGCACACTTTGTGTATATATAAGTTTGTCATTAGCATGTGGTAATGCATTGGTTTGAACATACTAATGCATTCAGTGCATGTAAGCGTGTGTGATATATGTTGTTTGTTTCAGCCTAACCTACTACAAAAGAAACTGATACCTATATGTTTATGTCAACCGATACACAAATCAATACCTCAATATATTCAATGATCTTTATTGCTGCCATTAATATATGCTCATAACAATTACACGCAAGTTAGCCTGTTCACATGTTATATGTGTTTGTGTTGTCTGACCGTGACCCTAGACTATAGGACAAGGACAAGAATGACAAGAATGACGCATTAGCCTGGTATTGAAATAGGTCCTGACAAAACCCCGACCCATAGTGGCCTAACCACGAGGGCTGAAACATGTCGACAATGTACATCAGGGTGGAGGGACATTGCATCCTCTGGGAGCACCTGCGTGATACATATTTTAATCCATATCAAAGGCTCCCAGCATTAAAGGGACACCAGGGTGCTCTTCAGATTTTTTTATGTTATCACTACCCTGTTGGAGATAATATCACAAGTGCTCCCTGGAAAATGGCTGATTTCCGTCCTTGTTTATAGGGACATGGGTGAGACCCGATGATGAAGCACACCACCAATAGGGTGTGTGAGGGTCACTAAGAACCCAATGCGAGTCTCCTCTTCAAGGTCTTGAGTACAACTGGATAGTGACTAGTCACAAGGGATTACAGCATACCCCTCAGTGAGATGTGGTAACTTAGGAGACTGTATCCTGTATCTCAATAGAAATTCCTCTCCCCTTCCCAGACTAATATTAGTCCGGGGTTTAGAAAATAAATTCTTTTGGTGAGTGCCAGACCTCACTCACTCTGATTGACTGGCCAGGAGATTACACTGAACATGACCTTTGCCAAATTGTTTGCATTTATTTCCCCAAATAAGGTGACTCCCTCCAGTTTCACTTGGCCTGGAACATATCCCTGCCAAGACCTTACCACCTCCCATACCTGTTTTATATGTGTTCAGGTTGCCCAGCGGGAATAAACTGGGTGAAGTTAAATTTGGAATGCATCTGCGTGCAAAATACTAGGGTACCGGACATTTGTTCATAGATGTCACACCTACACTGTATGGAAACATACAATCATATATTTGTAATATCTACACATCAAAATCTTTCTTTTAGTGGGTGTCAGACCTCCCTCAGGGTTCCACTCCCCAAGAGATTGTACTGAAAGTGACATTTGCCAGATTGTTAGTACTTATTTCCAAAGCATGTTAATTCCCTCCAGTCTGTCTGAAGTAAGAACATATCACTGCCAGCACTTGACCGCCAACTTTTTTCCTCTATGTCTTCTGACTGTGAGGGTACCACACATTTATGTTTTTTTTTATGGGTTTTGAATGCCCAGAGGCAATAAACTGGGTGCAGTGAATTTTGATCACTTGGCAAGCAAAATTTCAGTATCTAAACATCAGATGGTTTCTATTGCTGGTTTCTATACCTCTCTCTCCCTGATTTATGGGTGGGAGAATCACTCTGAACTTGACCCTTGTCAGAATCTTTGCATTTTTTCCCAAGATGAGGTAATTACCACCAGACTCCCTTACACAGGAACATATCTGTGCCAAAGCTTTGCCCCCAACATTGTTCCTCTGGATCTCCTGAGTGTGGGATACCGGGCATGTATGGGTTTTCTAAGGGATCATGTTGTCTACAGTCAATGACATGGCTGCAGAACATTTTGAAAATTTGGAAAGCAGCTGCAAGCGAAATGTAAGTTTAAGGTACCTGTCTTTTGGTCATGACATCATCCATTGAAACATACCACAACTGTATATGTTTAACATCTATACATCCTACGCTTTCTATTGGTGAGGTCAGACCTCCCTCACCATAACTGGCTAGCCACATGATCGCATTGAACACAATATTTTTCAGATGTTTAGAATTTCCCCCCAAAATGTGGTAATTTCCTCTAGGGATTATGCAGAATATACAATCCTGCTAGGGATAGGCCAATTTGCCAGTGCACAGAAAGAATAAGATACTGGCAAACTCCTTTACCCCATCTCCAATCACTGAAGGCAATGTACCCCACCAGGTGTGGGAAAAAACAATAAAATAAAACAGGCTGCATCTGGTTAGGACTCCCTTACACAAGAGAGCAGGGAACAGCATAGTGTACCTCCTGCACAATTAAGGTATAGCACAGGAAGCAAGCAGTAGTGCAAAAGAAACAATGGATGGAGAGCAGCTGTGCAAGCTTCATAGACACAAAACTATATGGGTGTCATTCTAATTGAACTGCAAATCCTAATTCAGACACAAGCTCATGTTTACCTCTTAATTGAGATTATAATTGTTTAGCAGTCTGCACACTCCACTGGTGTCTGCCCACATTATTTGTGCAAAATATAACTGGTCCATATCATGTGGCAAATAGAGGATTTTCCGGGCTTGCACACATCAGAATGTTTCACAGTTCACAATTACCAATTAGGATCGCAGAATTACAGGGCAGTTGGAATAGACGCCTACGAAATGAACAGCAGCAGAGCAAACCTCCTGCCCAAAAATAGTACAGCACAGGAAAATAGCAGCAGTGTAAGGCTCCTTTAATTCTCAATTTGTGCCAATGTTTGCTGGTGCACAGCACCAGCACTTATTTCTAAACACCGGCATTTATTTATGAGAGTCCATCTTACTGTAGCACCTCTTGTCTATTTTTTAGCAGTGCCCGTCAGTGGAGCACATAGTGACTAGATATATTACAAAAAAGCAAGATTTCCCTTCTGTACCAGAATTATTTTGATAAAATAGTATGCACTGAACCAAAACCTCACACCAGAATAATGAATATCTAGAAATTGCAATCTATTTAAATGCATTTATTACATCAAATTCACATAGAAATGCATAATTATTATTCGCAAATTTCATTAAAATATAATTAAAAATGATTTGGCTTAAGTAATAGTTTCAAGTACCTAAATTCCAAGTCTTTATCACAATTCACATATAGGAAAACACATTCTTATATATTCATACAATCCTATACACAAATTGTCACAACCTTCTCTTTAAAAACTGTGCAATTTCCTTTAGTGCAGAGTCCAATACGAATGTCGACGCAGCGTTTCGGCGGTTCTTTTATTATTTCTACGCCTTCTTCAGGACTTATTTACAATACATTTCTTGTTAAAAACCAAGCATAAAATCTAAAGAATATAAAAGAAAAAAACAATTACACATTGTTCCTATCCTGGGTTGGTTGAGTGTACACTCTATCATCACTATTTTAAAATTTATTGTTGTCAATATTATTATGACAACTAAGTCACATTTCGTGCTATCAATCCCACTTCGTGACCTTTATTTTTATAGTTTTTCATTCAAATAAAAATAATTTCTCACCCAAGACCTCCTGTGCGGGCCAGTTTCCAAAACGTGCGTATCCTGTCAGTTGTAGTGCACGTTTTTAGGAAGATATTATTTTCAAATTATATTCTTCCATTAATGGTGTCCTGTGGACATTAGACCCATATAATTATAATAATATTGCAATTGTATCCTGACAATCAAAAATGCTTCTTTGTCTGACTTACTTGAAAAAAGCAAGCTCATTACATAAATTTCACAGAGCCCCTTATAGTTTGACCGTCTATTCAAAAGTTGTCTTCCTGTTAAAAATCCAATTGTAACATGATTACTTATATATAAAAAAAAAAATGTTTTGGAAGAGATTTCTAAGTTGTTGTGCAAATTCAAACTTACCATTTAATTTGGTAAATCTTAATTTAGTTTGATTATTTCAGGGTAGGTATGTTCTTCCCAATTCTTTATCCCTCACCCCGGAGTTCGTCCGATTATTTGTTTCACTTTAATCAGATCTCCGGTCTCTGTATTTGTATAAAAATATATACACATTTTTAGTCACAGTGCCCCATCTTTATCATCGACATATTTCTCTACTTTGATAATTTAATTTTCGACTGACAATGTTACATTTGTTTGTTAATCTATTATTAAAGAGCATGGAACTATTTATAAAACCACCCCAGGGGGACCAGTACTCGCCTCCAAGTTTACTCGCGGTCTTCCCCATAGTATCAATCCAAACTTTATCGGTAGTCCCCTTTGTTCAGTACTTCATCTCGCATATTGAGAGTAACCGTTTTAAAATTAAACATACTCTATCCTTAATTATAAAAAATGCCCGCGTATTCTCGTCCTAGTTATCGCGCTCAATATTGAGGCTCTCGTATATATATAAAAGTCTAACTCCCCCTTTACCTGTTTCAGCTGTTAGCGTGTTAATCTTCAGGTTCCGTTAGTATTTCCAGGTTGGGAGTCCACGTGTTAAATACCCTTCTGGATTATATAACGTACGTAGAAACGTACGTAACTAGCGGCCATGTTTGAATCAGGCAGGCCAGTTTGGAATACACAGAAGCTTCTTTAGCTCCAATTGTGGAACAGCAAATACCATTGCCTAACACATTATGTATCTAGAGGCCATATTTAAGTTAGTCTCACTAGTCTGTGATCACAATTGGAGCTTTTATTTGATAAATATCGCAAACAACAACTTTTGCCATGTTTTTGCAATTTGTTTCAATATGGTCTAATCTACTTATGACATTTTTAAAAAGGTAGTTTTTATTAATAAAATTATTAATATGCTAATGTGTATTATTTCTTTGGTGCTAATTACTCTCATTTCTGGTATACAGACAGTTTATCTTTTCCCAGCAAAGGAAAGTCCCTATTTAGTAATACGCATAATATTTCAGTATGGATCTTTCGTTCAAATGTTACCCCACTAGTCTTTCCCATTCCTCTCTGTTGTTTAATCCCTGACTGTATGTACTAAGGGGTCCATTACGATGACTGGCGGATGCACCTCCGCGATGCTGGTGGTGGGAGAAAACGCTGTTTTCCGCCCGTGAGCTGCGGTGCACCCGCCCGCCATATTACAATGGCCAAATCCAGCTCATTGTCCGTCCACCGCGGTGCGACGTGGACTGCCATCAAAACGCGCCCGCAACCGCGGCGGAGCCAACCAATCCAGAGCCACCGCCGTGCGGAATGACGTCCCTCCCGCCGTACAAATTAGGATGTGCAAAACAGCCAGGCACACCGCAGCGGAGAAACCAGCCAATCTGAGCATACGGAAGCACCACAGCGGAGCGCAAATTCGAATCCCGGAGCCAACCGCCATGGACCCGGCACTACACGTCTTCCCGGCGCTGTACATGATACACCTCCAACAAGCCATGGACCGTGCCGTGCAGGTACGCCACCACACAACTCCGCACACAAACACAACCCACAACTCCATGTCTGATGTAAGGTCCCTGCCCCCACCAGACACCCTGGTGGTGACAGGAACACAACCACAGGTGTAGCCACACATGTCCTACCTGCCACTAGTCCACCCCTCCACACCCAGGCCACCATGTCCGCGATTCTGAAATAATGTCCAGTTCACGTGACCACAGTGGTGAATCCGCGTAAAAAAATGCACACAATGTAGTAGGCTGGGCCAGCGCAAGGCATGGGCAGTGCACAAAGTACACAGGGTAACACTCCACACTCCACACACTAGGCCCACCCACACCATGAAGGGACATGCCACGTGATCTTCCTGTGCTCCCACATGCCCAAAAACCAGCCACGTGAACACACACACTGCACCACACAACAAACAACTAGGGAGACAGCCTTATCAGGTGTGGCTGCAGAGTAACACACAGCGTAGAAGCACTGGGCCAGGGGAACACACACACCACAACAACATCACACTCATGGCAAGTAAACTGAGTCCAAGCACAAAATAAACACACACAGACAATGAGCAAACACTCCAATGGACACACAGCCTGCCAAGTCACAGTGACATACCCCACACTGACACACAGCAACAAACACAGACCACATGCTAACAGCAATGGAGGACAACAAATAGGAAACCCAAAGTGAGGTGCACACAAATGGAATGGCAAGGAGCTGAACACCAACAACTTGTACATCACATGCAAGGGAAGGAACACATCACAACAACCCCAGCCCAAAAGTCCACACATGGCAGTCACAGTGAGTGAAGTCAAACCGCAGTCACCTCAATGCAACAACTCAGGGAGACAGCAAGGCAACCCATGTATAGGCACAGGACTGAAAGGAAGGGTATGAAGTCTAACACTGATCAGCCACACATCTGTATCCAAATACATCACAGGAGTATGTCAGCAGCACAACACACAGGGCCCATTGCAACACTCCATGACTGTCAAACACAAGTATGAACCTCCACACAACCCCACACCCATCACACCTGCAGCACACAACACCAGTGACAAACACACAGAAGCTTGCCAATAATATCCAGTCAAGACACTGACAAGCAAACACACCCCCTGGGTGGTATCCACAAACATCACACACACACACACAGGTATGGCAGTACCACTGTACGCACAAAAACAACAGTCAAACACAGAACACAATCAAAACACACACACAGAACACCTACAATAACAGACAAGACCTGTGCAGCTAAACAGTGCAAAATCAATGGGAGCACAGACACAACAGGAGTACACAACCACATCAGTCATGATAAATGCACAGACAACATACCACAACACATATAAGAAGTCCATCCACTAAAAACAATAATGGAGAACAAAAGGCAGAAATGGGCCTACAATGACACATAGACAGACATACCACACCACCCATCAACTCAAAATGGTGTCATAGTGTACCACATGTCTGCACATGCACAACAATGACAAGAGACACATCAAATATGAGAGGAGAAAACACCAAGGATGCACATAAAACAAGCACGGGAACCACAACAGACCTCAGTCCATGTGACAGACACACAAGTAAGGCACACCACAATGGCAACACACATCTGAATCAAACACAACAACAACACACACACTGACAGGCAAATAGAACACCACACACAGAGCATCTGTCAACTGCATGACACAACACAACACAAACACTGCACACATCCACATCAGCCCCAACACATGCACAGGCAAAGATATCAACATGCTACAACAGCTAAACATCAGGGGGTGCACAACAGGCAAGGACAAGGCACCATACACTCACAGCACTGCATGCACACCAAGCAGTGTGTGCACAACACACATACCAGTTATAAACAGAGATGAGTGACACACCATGAACACACACAACAACAATCTAAACATCACACACACAACAACACACCCAGGAAGCCAATCAGTCCACAGCAAACACACCTACTTCCAAGCCAACACACACAGATGCACAAGTCTGGGACACAAAAGTTGAAACAACATGATCAGAGGAAAGAAGACATTGGCAATGTTGAAGTGGCAAATAGAGCATGTGTCACAGTAAACCATACCCACACAGTAACCCTTTATTTAGCAAGGACACTGACAAGGCAGACAACAGGAGTACATTTCTTTTTATTTACATTTCACACAGTTATGCAGCACAAATTAGACAAGAGCAAGGCCAGTGGCCAGGACACAGTGCAGGTGAGGTACATGAGAAGCTGCACAGGCAAGGGGTACACAGCAGTGAACAGCAAGGCCAGTGGCCAGTCCAAAGTGCAGGGGAGGCACACGAGAAGCTGCACAGGCAAGGGGCACACAGCAGTGAACAACAAGGCCAGTGGCCAGGACACAGTGCAGGTGAGGCACATGAGAAGCTGCACAGGCAAGGGGCACACAGCAGTGAACAACAAGGCCTGTGGCCAGGACACAGTGCAGGTGAGGTACATGAGAAGCTGCACAGGCTAGGGGCACACAGCAGTGAACAACAAGGCCAAGGGCCAGTGAAAAGTGCAGAGTGAGTACATGACATCCAGCACTGTGAATGTGTGGTACAGTACTCTGCCATGGTCAGCGACAGACTCAGGGTGTGAAAAATGGGCAGTCTATGGCACCACTGTGGGAGAGATATGTGTGTGAGGGGGACTAACACTCAGACTTGTCTGGCAGTATGACTGGGAGGTGGCTGTCTGTCGGGGCCAGTTGGGGTACTGGCTCGGGGAGAGAAAGGCCCAGCTGGGGTCGAGCCATCAGTGTACTGGGAAGCCTGAGGGCTGCTAGGTCCAGGTTTGGCAGAGCCAGCAGTGGTTTGGGAAGCCTGAGGGCTGCTAGGTCCAGGTGTGGTAGAGCCAGCAGTGGTTTGGGAAGCATGAGGGCTGCTAGGTCCAGGTGTGGTAGAGCCAGCAGTGCTTTGGGAAGCCTGAGGGCTGCTATGTCCAGGTGGGGTGGTGCCATGTGGAGGTGGACTCATGCTTGCACGAGACCCAGTGTGTGTGGGTGAAGTATGAGGGGTGCCCTTCAGCTTCTTGGGGATTTGATATGGCTTCCCTGTCCTGGGATTCATGCCAAGTGGGGTGTATACAACAGGCACCCTCGTCACAAAAGCTGGATCATGTGCAGATGCTGGTCCCCCCTCTGGGGACGTGCTGGATTCTTTGGGACGGTTGGCCCTGGATTGCCTCTGCCCCTGCATCACCTGTTTACCAGGTGTCCCCCTACAGTGGCCTCCTTTCCCTGCTTCACAGGGCTCTGGATGGGAGTAGATGTTGTGGGTGAACTTGCCTTGGAGGTCTTCTTACGGGTACCCTTAGCAGGCACCCGTTTGTCACTTGGCACGGAAACTGTGTGCTTGTCTCTGCGAGACACTTTTGGGACAGGTGAGTCCTTGGCTGGGGATGCCCCTGGGGCAGGTGAGCCTGAGGCCTGCTTCTTGCCATCCTTGCCCTGGCTGTGGCCTGAAGGGCTTTTCCCTCTGCGCTCTGGTGTGGGTTTACCTTTCTGTGGGGATGGTGTCTGCGGCCTGGACTGCTTGGGCTGCTGCTGCTGTGTGCTGCGTGTGACGTATCTGTCCCTTGATTTCTGGGGTGTGTGCTCACTATCATCAGATGCGTCCACTGGCAGGGTGGTGGGCCTAGGGACTGGAGCTGGACCATGGGATTGGGCAAGTTGAATGGCTGCTGTCACTGCAGAAGACAGAGACTGTACAGTCCGGTGTAGCCCACCCACATCAGAATGAACGCCCTCCATGAAAGCCACCACCTGTGCCAATTTTTTGTCATGGTCCAGGAAGGCATTGAGGAGAGCTGTCTGACCTACACACAGCTGGCGCAAAAGGTCCACAGACTCAGCACTGATCGCAGCAGGGGGGACAGGGGCAGGGGCAGCGGTGCCTGGGATGAAGGACACTCTTCCCTTTTTCGTGGTGCGAATACGGGCAGCAACAGTGGGAGTAGCAGGGAGGGTGGGCACTGAACGCTGTGTGGTGGACGAGGAGGCAAATTCCCCATTTCCTTCTGACGAAAACATAGATGCATCACCGCCGTCGTTGGATGACGTAGAGGTCTGCGTTTCTGGCTGTGACTCCTCTAGAAGACTACGGTCCCCCTCTGATGCGCTGGTGACATCTGTGTCACTATGCAGGTGAGCAGCACCTGTGCCTGATGCCTCACCACTGGTGTCTGTCCTGTGTCCTTCCGTGCCCATGTGAGATGCTGCATGAGAGAGAGAGGGAGAGAGGATCATTACATTTGCATCAAGCTTACAAATATCTGCAAGGGAAGCATCAGAAATGATGGTCAATCATCCATGTTGGACAACAATATGGGCAGTGACATTGTGCAACCTCAATTCCAAACATCGAAATTACTGTGGCATGATGCAAACTTGACATCATACACCCATGTGATGGACACACAGCCAATTAGCCTGTTGGTGGCTTCCTCTAACCACACACACATATCCCTCTGTGCACACCTAGGGCCCTGAAGGGGTCAAAGATTCTACTCACAACATGTTGCCACTGTCACATCTTGAGCCAGCAGAAGTGTCCAACACAGAGACAGACTCCAACATATCCACACACAATGTCCATGGGCACATGCCATCCACCATGTCGTATCTTGGGGCACAACTACAGTTGCACATTGGTGTTAGATGTGTAGCCAGCACAAATCTGACGTCAGCCAATGCACACATTGATGATGGCACACTCAGACCATGCACTCTGCTGGACCCTGACATGGGATGTCCGTGACGACACCAATGAAGATGATACCAGAAGGCCACAACTACAAATGTGAAGTCAAGGGCCATTACACCAATGACATGGGAAGGTACATGTAGGGGGAATGCATGACAACTGCACCCAACACTGTGGCCACTTACATGCCATTGCATCACACTAGCAACATCACAGCCCTGCACTGGCCCAGGCTTGGAGCACATGCTGCAAAACTACAGCCAAAGTCACACTCACAGAATACTCACCACCAGCTTGCTGCTGATGCACCTTCAGACGTGCATCCAGTTCAGGCTGCGTCACAGCTAAAATGCGTGCCATCAGTGGTGTCATGCTGCGCCGCGCCATCCTGCCGGCCCGAGGGATCAGCCCCAGTGTCATCTCGGCCACGTTCCTGCTCAGCCGGGCGATGTCATCCCACCTCTTGTGACAGTGGGAGCGCTGTCTGTTTGAGACACCCAGTGCACGCACCTTTGATGCAATGGCCCTCCACACGGCCTTGCGCTGGTTGACTTTGAGCTGCAGACATGGGAGACAAGAGGGGGCAACACTCAGTGTAACTGACCACCATTTCCCAGTGCAGGACCATGACACTGACTCATCCCAAATTCTGCCATTACTTTAGCAGAGACAATAAATCAGCAAAATTCAAACATCATCATGTGGGAAACACACATTAATGCATGCAGGTATGAGGGTGGACACAGTACATGCCCATCTCATGGCCATGCAGGACGCCAGCAGAGAGCTAAATGTGTATGCTGACCACATCTAATGCAATATTCTGGGAATACCAAGACATGCAGGACATCACTACATATGTCACTGTGAATACTCACTGTGCCCAACACTGCGCAGCCCTCAAAGCACTTGCCCGTCCAATGCCACACTGTGTCATGGAGGTCACATTGAGGGACATGACCTCACAAACGCAAAGCCTCATCACAAGGCCTGTCGTGTGCAATCTACATCTCTGTAATGGCTCATTGATGAAGACTCAAGAGGAAAAGCACAGATTTTACACTCTGTACATTCAGTGTTGTGTCACTGTCAGATTGGGCAGTGAATGTGCAGGCCATTTGGGGTCACACAGAGGTCCAACGTGGGGCATCTCATCTTTTACATGGAGGGACTATTTGGAAACACAAACAGTGCCAACACATGCGAGTATGTGCACATGCTGGTGGTGATGGAAGGGTCCGGGCACAATAATGTTGGAATGTACTGTGTCATAGGTGAATGACCAACAAGAGGGTCACCCTGGGGGATTGAGGTCCTGAGCATAGTGCAGAACTAGAGATGAGGCACATATTGAGTCAGAAACAATGCCCTCACTACCCTTTGGACAACAACACTAGCTAAGGCCACAGATGGGCCTGTGAAGGACATCAGGGACACACACAGACATTCAGACTGGCAATCACTGTCCTGACTCGTGAAATGAAAAGGTGCAGCCTCACTGTATGTCTGACAAGACATTATACTTCCCTCACATCTGGATGTGCAGGCAGGGAAACGTGTTGAATAGGCTAAACACACCTTCCCCCTGGAAACAGCATGCTAGGCAGTGCATGACCCAACCCCACACTCCCACGCACATACTGCAGCAGATCAACTTCATGTGTGCCCCCCCCTGCACTCTCACTCACACACTGAGATACTCACCATGACATTTGGTACACCAAAGAGCCTTGGATACTGGTTGAGCACCTCGTCCACCAGGACCTCCAGTTCCTCGGTGGTGAAGGGAGTGGAACAGATCTTATCAGTCCTCACCATCACTCTGGGCAGGAGCCAGCGGCAGCAGCAGGTGAGGGGTCTCAGGCAGCAGTCCTTGAAGGCAGCAGCAGGTGAGGGGTCTCAGGCAGCAGTCCCTGAAGGCAGCAGCAGGTGAGGGGTCTCATGCAGCAGTCCCTGAAGGCAGCAGCAGGTGAGGGGTCTCAGGCAGCAGGCTCAGTGAGCTGTGGCAATGTGTGGCTCTCTCACATATATAGCCCCCAGGGCTCGTTTCTGTGGTTCTAAGCTGCTGCAATTGGCGTTCCAGGTCTGCCTCATTCAAATACATCCAATGACCGGCCCCGCGGTGGCGGAGCACGCCTACAGCGATTTTCAAACTTGCATCAGGCTACCGCGATTGCGCTTCCCATTGGCTGGAAGGGCATGCTCCATGGCGGTGACACACCGCAGGGGACAGGTGTGCTGTACCGCGCTGGTGCATCTTTCAAGTACATCCAATGACCGGCCCCGCGGTGGCGGAGCACGCCTACCGCGATTTTCAAACTTGCATCAGGCTACCGCGATTGCGCTTCCCATTGGCTGGAAGGGCATGCTCCATGGCGGTGACACACCGCAGGGGACAGGCGTGCTGTACCGCGCTGGTGCATCTTTCAAGTGCATCCAATGACCGGCCCCGCGGTGGCAGAGCACGCCTACCGCGATTTTCAAACTTGCATCAGGCTACCGCGATTGCGCTTCCCATTGGCTGGAAGGGCATGCTCCATGGCGGTGACACACCGCAGGGGACAGGCGTGCTGTACCGTGCTGGTGCATCTTTCAAGTGCATCAAATGACTGGCCCCGCGGTGGTGGAGCACGCCTACCGCGATTTTCAAACTTGCTTCAGGCTACCGCGATTGCGCTTCCCATTGGCTGGAAGGGCATGCTCCATGGCGGTGACACACCGCTGGTGCCAGGCGATAGCTACCGCAATTCCGGGCCCATGCATTGCTATGAGTGACCGGGATTTGGGTGTCGGAGCATGCCATCCGCCATTAGCCATGTGTATATGCCTATCAATCCCACTATGGTGTCTTGGGCCATGGCGGTGACACACCGCTGGTGCCAGGCGGTAGCTACCGCGATTTCGGGCCCATGCATTGCTATGAGTGACCGGGATCTGGGTGTCGGAGCATGCCATCCGCCATTAGCCATGTGTATATGCCTATCAATCCCACTATGGTGTCTTGGGCCATGGCGGTGACACACCGCTGGTGCCAGACGGTATCTACCGCGATTCCGGGCCCATGCATTGCTATGAGTGACCGGGATCTGGGTGTCGGAGCATGCCATCCGCCATTAGCCATGTGTATATGCCTATCAATCCCGCTATGGTGTCTTGGGCCATGGCGGTGACACACCGCTGGTGCCAGGCGGTAGCTACCGCGATTCCGGGCCCATGCATTGCTATGAGTGACCGGGATCTGGGTGTCGGAGCATGCCATCCGCCATTAGCCATGTGTATATGCCTATCACTCCCGCTATGGTGTCTTGGGTCATGGCGGTCACACACCGCTGGTGCCAGGCGGTAGCTACGGCGAGGGTGCAGCATGACATTGTTGACTATGGGCGTGATAGTGTTGTTTGAGCATGTTTAATGCAGCAATGGACACATCGTGCTGTGTCAATGTCATGGGTCATATCTGTACTTCGAACAGTGGTCACTTCCAAAATATCATGGCACTTGATGTAACTTAAATGGGCTATAGTTAGTAATGACATCCTAAACTTCATATCTTACACCAAATGCAACACTGAAAGGACTAATGGGGCACAGTACTCCTACACAATTTCATATCTGACCCCCAAATTTAGCCACAATTTCATTTCTCTCATCCCAATTTGGCCCCAATTTCA
Source organism: Calotriton arnoldi (assembly GCA_963921515.1). Classification (NCBI taxonomy): domain Eukaryota; kingdom Metazoa; phylum Chordata; class Amphibia; order Caudata; family Salamandridae; genus Calotriton; species Calotriton arnoldi. The sequence continues at coordinate 88,379 of CAWUFW010008448.1, read as the reverse complement.
TATCTGACACCAAATAAGTACCCCCAATTTCATATCTGATCCAAATATTTACACACATATTCATATTTCACACAATATGTCACTATACAGTATATGATTGTACAAACATTTCAGCATTATCTTCATTACTCACCACATATGTCACACTGTTGTCTATTTGGTATCACCAATTACAGCCTTCATGTAAGGTTATTGTTCGCAGTAGCAAATCCAGCAGTATATGTCCACAAGGACATGTGTGTGCTCTACACACTCAAGGATGTTAATTACATCACCGGCACACTTGGCATTATGTACCTCCTTATTTCTTTGACTTGTATCTATGCCTTTGGCTATGTTTTGTCTCCATATCTGACAAATGTTATCACCATTACTTGTGTCATTATATTGGGTATGTGCTCATGTTGTTCTGCCTGTCATATGTGATTTTGTTACATGTATTTTCCACAGCTGTGAGTATGTTGATAGTGGATTTGATGTGTGTGGTGTGTTACGTTGGTACTCACCAAGGACAGGTGCATTGACCTTGTTCACATGAAGATTGTTGGCTTGGTGATGGACTGTAGCCAAAAGTGGTGATGGTGCTCACTGACTGGGAACTTTGATATGGCATCTGTGACCAGTATAAGGTGACCCACAATTCGCTGGACATTGATGTGATGCGTGTGCTTTCATTTGCAGTAATTGTGTGCAGTTTTTGCAGGGTGCACAATTAGGACACGTGTGCAGTGATATTAAACAAACACGAGTGGATAAGCCTGCTATGGCGTAGTAGCCTTTCTGGGGCACAAGCTGTTCCTGCGCAGTGTGGGTGAACTGATGGTGCTGTTGAATCAAGCTAATGATGGCATCCAAGACTGGTGAGATATACCTTGATAGGGCTGGCTGTGACACCCATCAAACTCTGACTTATGTTGTATTGAAGGTACCAGAGGCCAATAAGTGATGCACAGCCAGCATCTTTGTCTGCGGATGATTGTTGAGAGCCCGCTGTGTTGTTCCTGACAGGCTGTGTGGAATGTGGGTCAGGATGCTTTTGATAGTAGTCCTTTCATACCTGTGTTGTGCGATGACATCCGCTGTTGTTATGTGTATGAGGCTGTTGTGTTTTTGTTATGTACTCAGTATGTTCATGCGCTGACTTGTAGGTATACTGGTGTGGCTTTGTCCTGGTGGTGTTGTAGGTTGTTTTTGTGGCACTGTTGTGTCTCCAAGCAGCTGGAGTATTACTTTAGTATTACTTTAGTTGTGTGTCTGGGCAGTGCTACCTTCATACTGCATGTCATAGTGCAACTTAAGTGCAGATTGACGTTTGTCTACAGTCCTTTTGGGTCACGTACCTTATCCACTTTTTGTGTGCCACATTGACAATCTGTGTGCTTGTTGATGATATTGTGCAGTTGTGGCATTGTGTCTTGATCCACGGCGACACTGAATATGCAGATGCTTTTCATTATTAGTCTTTGACTGACTTTGAATTGTGATTACCAGCATGTATGGCATGTGTACTGATGACAGTGGATATTAGCACAGGCTTGTGAATATGTATGTGAGTGTCTCTAAACTTGTGGGGATTTGCATTGGCTCACATTCCATGATGAGTCCTTCAGAACTGGACAAATTGTGTAGTTCATGTGTCCCCTGTCATGATTGCACAAGAATGTGTGGCAGGTACAGCAGCCACTTTGAAGCCAGCAGTGTTTCTGTTTCACACATGTCCTGTATCATTCACAGTCAGGGCTGTTTGCACCAGATTTTGATATGTGACTATTAGCATTCACAGAAACAGTTTCCATGTTTGTTGTTCTCACTGTGCGAATACTGAAGAAGTGTAATACAATGTTTTCTCAAGGTGTCACGACTTTTGACTTGCACTGTATGGTGCATTGTGATGCCAGTCAATGTTTGCGCTGTGTCAATGAAAAGCTACAGATTTGTGCACATCTCATGTTCTGTTGCAATGACGTGTCCCCTTTCATCTCTCCTAGGAGGCGACCTAATGTGTATCGTCCAGTCACCCTGCTGGCTAACATTGAGGATGGTGACGTGATACGCAGGTTCCGTCTGGACCGCACAAACATCCAAGACCTGTGTGCCATGTTGGATCCACACCTGCGGGCTGGCAGGACATACCCAACAGCATTAACTACTGAATCGAAGGTGATGGCGGCACTGCATTTCCTGGCTAGTGGGTCATTCCAGGAGACAGTGAGCATTGCAGGGGGGATGTCTCAGCCCACCTTCAGCATGGTGCTACGGGATTTCCTGTCGGCCATGATGCAGTACAAAGACCAATACATTAGCTTTCCAAGGAGGGCGGCTTTGGCGGATGTGAAGGCGGAATTTTTTGCCCTTGGTCACATCCCTAATGTTGTAGGTGCTATTGACTGGACACATGTTGGCCTGGTTCCACCACAGGCACGGGAACACAATTATAGGACTCGTAAACATTCACATTCCATCAATGTGCAGATGGTGTGCCAGGCCGATATGATCATATCGCATGTCTGTGCCAAGTTTCCCGGCTCTGCACATGATTCCTACATCCTGCACAACAGCATTGTGCCCCAGCTGATGGCCAATCTTCTTCCGGAGCGGGCATGGATTGTGGGTGAGTAGGCTGAGTCAAGTTGTGTGCTGTGTGTGCCATGCTGTCCTCTGCCACAGTTGTATTACTTAATCGGTATGTTTTTTTAACACCTAGGTGACTCTGCATATCCCAACAGACCGTGGTTGCTGAGCCCACTACGCAATACTAGGACACCGTCTGAAGTCTGCTACAACAATGCCCATGGTAGAACACGTCGGGTGGTGGAGCGAACCTTTGGTCTCCTAAAATCGAGATTTCGCTGCCTGGACCGGACCGGAGGGGCACTCATGTACTCACCCAAGAAGGTGTGTCAGATAGTGGTAGCATGCTGCATGCTGCACAACCTGGCCTTGCGGAAAGGAATACCCATGATCGAGGACGATGATGACCAGCCGAGGCCACCACCTGCGATGCCACAAATCTCCAGTGATGAGGATAGTGGAGAGGAGGAAGGTGTCGACCAGCGTCGGCAGCTCATCAACCGCTACTTCACTTGAAGGTGAGTGACAATGTGCAACTGGTCCATTGTCTGTTGATGTAGTTGTTTGGGTGAAGGTCTATGTGATCTTTGTGAGTGCATCCTGTTGTTGACTCAGTGCTGGCTGCCTATGTGTTGGATATAGGGTAGTTTGGAACAGCAACAGGATGTCTATGTTGGTACTGTTGCACATTGTAATGTGTGCATATTGTTGTACAGTGAGGACATGTGTTGTGTGATGGCTGTGATGCTACCACCTGACTAGTGACTTTTGTTCTGTTGTCTTTTGCTAGGTCCCTTCTGCCCCTCCTTGCCTACAGAGGAACCATGCTTCTGTGACATTGTAACCATGATAAACATTGCACATACTGTGATAAACATGGAGCAGACTCAAATACATTTGTGCGTTATTGTTGTTTATTTCCAATGGGTATATGTGAGAGGGAAGTGGATATTTACATGAGTGAGAATGGGGAATCAATGAGTTGGCAGTCATGGTAGATGAGACAATCGGGTAGGCACCACATTGATGTGGTGACACAGTCCAACAGACGGATGCCATTACCATGGCAGTGTGGGTAAGGACAGTGTACAGAGTCAATGGTTGGGTGAAGAGTGTTGCCATCATGGCTGGCTTTTTGACTGGCATTTACCAGGTGCTTTGCCACGGGTGAGTCCCAAGTTTTTCTTTGGACGGCCCCTTCTTCTTTTGGCAGGGGGGGGCATCGCCTGCTGGGCCAGTGTTGTCTGAGGAGTCACCCCTCTCCGTGCCCGCAGGGGTGGATGATGAACTGTCATCCTGCGTGGCAACGGGGGGAGGTGGAGGTGTGGTCTGTGGCACTGGCCTGTCCCTCTGTACCACCACTAACTGGCCCATGAGGTCCACGATTTGTCCCATACGGTTGTCCATGGACCTCAGCAGACGTTGGAGCTCCAGGGCATCTTCGTGGGCCTGGCCCATATGTGCCTGTGTGCGTTAATAGCACCCACAACTCTGGTGATGTTAGCCAGGGCTTCAGTCACAGTGTCCTGTGGTGTTGGAGTCCCACTTGTCCTCCCACCTGCCCTGCTATCCCTGACCTGTTGCCTCACCACTCTAGCCACACGCCTGCCCTCCACAGTTGATGGTGTGGTCTGGGCATCCTCTGGGGCAGGGCGAGTGTTGCAGGCAACGGTGGTAGTGGTGGTGGTGGTGGTGGTGGTGGTGGTGGCACAGGTCGTTCCAGCAGGGGTCAGCGTTGATGTTGTTGCTGATGGGGGGGCAGTGGGGTCATGTGACCGGTTGTGCCCTGGCACACCAGATGGGCCGGCTAGGAACTCCTCATCCAAAGAATCCAGGGACTCCGCATCAGAGTGTCCATGTTCCGGGGGATGAGACTGGCTTTGCAGGTTGAGGTTGTTGTCCTCTGCAGTCAGTTGTTGATCACCTGTGGAACAGAGGGTACATAGTCATTGACTTACACCCATCTTGCTTGCTGTGTTTTATGTCTCTTATTTACATGTTATGCAACACACAGTTACGTATTTCATGAGTTGAATGTCTGCACACTGATGTTCATCATGACATGATGGGGAGGTACATACATCTTTTTCCATGGTGTGACAAGTCATTGGATACCATGCCCCACGTGAAGCTGTTTGTATTGAACTGATAGGTTGTCATCTGATAACTGGCTGCTATGCGACTTGATGTAATGCATCTTTGCTGATTACTCTTCCTGACAAATGTTACATATGCACATGTACTAGACATTGTACCATTGTTATCTCATGCATATCTTTGTAATGTTCCGTGCTTATATTTCATTGCTCAACAGACCATGCCTTTTTTATTGTTACTATGGTCCTTCATGCTCATCACCCATGGAATTTACAGATAGCATTCGGTGCAGTGCATATATGGTCCCTGATTTGCTTACACATGGGTTTAGTTGAGTCACAGTTCTGTTTCTGTCACAGTTACATACGCATCGCTGTCTGCATTCTATCAAATGGAATGTAATTGGGGTGTATTTTGTTGGGATGTGTGGCCTGGTGTTGGCATTAGCTCAATGCTTTCGTTGAGGAATGGTGGGGTGCATGCACTGTCTGCTTACCTGTCCAGTTGTCATCTTTTCGGTGGACTTTCTACCACATGGTTCTGGGTGAGGGGAGTAGTCCATCCTGATCAGTTGTGGGACAAGGGGGCCTGGTGGGAGTTGTAGTGCAGGCCTCCCTATTCCAAACACACCTCCCTGGAAAGATGGCTACCTACCTGTTAGGTGAGGGTGTAGCACACAATGACTGCCACATGGTTCTGGGTGGGGGGAGTAGTCCATCCTGCTCAGCTGTGGGACAAGGGGGCCTGGTGGGAGTTGTAGTGCAGGCCTCCCTATTCCAAACACACCTCCCTGGAAAGATGGCTACCTACCTGTTAGGTGAGGGTGAAGTACACAATGGCTGAGACATGCTTCTGGGTGGGAGGGAGTGCTCCATCCTGCTGAGGGATGGGGCAGGGTGTGCCTGGTGGGAGTTGTGGTACAGGCCTCCCTATTCCAAACACACCTCCCTGGAAAGATGGCTACCTACCTGTTAGGTGAGGGTGTAGCACACAATGACTGCCACATGGTTCTGGGGGGGGGAGTAGTCCATCCTGCTCAGCTGTGGGACAAGGGGGCCTGGTGGGAGTTGTATTCCAAACACACCTCCCTGGAAAGATGGCTACCTACCTGTTAGGTGAGGGTGTAGCACACAATGACTGCCACATGGTTCTGGGTGGGGGAGTAGTCCATCCTGCTCAGCTGTGGGACAAGGGGGCCTGGTGGGAGTTGTAGTGCAGGCCTCCCTATTCCAAACACACCTCCCTGGAAAGATGGCTACCTACCTGTTAGGTGAGGGTGTAGCACACAATGACTGCCACATGGTTCTGGGGGAGTAGTCCATCCTGCTCAGCTGTGGGACAAGGGGGCCTGGTGGGAGTTGTGGTGCAGGCCTCCCTATTCCAAACACACCTCCCTGGAAAGATGGCTACCTACCTGTTAGGTGAGGGTGAAGAACACAATGGCTGGGACATGCTTCTGGGTGGGAGGGAGTGCTCCATCCTGCTGAGGGATGGGGCAGTGTGTTCCTGGTGGGAGTTGGAGTGCTGTTTGCCTGGACACATACAACACAGTTGATGTTGTCTACCTTTGTGATGTTTGAGGTGGGTTGGATGTTAAATCAGTGTGACCTGTGTGTGTTTTTGGGGTGCAGATGAGTGTACTTGTGCCTCAGGGATGTAGCTTTGTAGTTGTACAAGACAGTACATGGCAGTTTCATGGTATACATTAGTGGGTACTTATCAGCATCCACTCCCCCGGGTATTCCTTCCAGACTCTCTGGATGCAGTATGGCAAGCACCTTCTCCTCCCACGCAGAAAATGGTTTTGGTGGAATGGGAGGGCCTCCACCAGTCGCATCAGCCAGCTCACGGTTCTTGGCCCTCTTCTTCTTGACAACACTCCTCAGGTCATGCCACCGCCTCATGATTTCATGCTTGTTGCGGGGCACATTCCATACTGCATTGACCTTGTCCACTATCCTTACCCACATGTTTGTTCTTGTGGCTAATGGTGTCTGTTGGACCATGCTACCAAAGAGTTGTGGTTCTACTCTGACTATCTCATCTACCATTACTGTCAACTCAGTGTCAGTGAATTTTGGCATTTTCTGTGGTGCCATGGTGTGTGCTGTGCTGATGTTTTGGGGTGCAGTTGTGAGGGTGGTGTGGGTGGTGTAGGTGGTGTGTGTGTGTGTTGTTGTGCTGGTGAGATGTGTGGTGTTTTGCCTATCCTATGTGCTGCAGGGTTTGGTTCCTTTAGGGCTGGAGTAGTGCAAAGGATTGTGGTCAGGGAAGGGGCTGGTTTTATGCTCAGCTATGTGGGTGTGTCAAGATGGTGTAATGCTGTCAGGTGTGCTGTGTGGGTTGTCCTGTGATTTGTATATTTGAATTTGCCATGGGGGTGTGTCATTGGGATGTTTCAGGTTATTTTGGGGTCAGGGCTAGTTGCCTGTGTGCATTTGCTGGCCTTATTGTGTGTTTTTTTCCTTAGCCGCCATTTTGTTGGCGGAGCATCCGCAGCAATGGCTATGCTGCAGGCCTTCCGCCGTATCTCACATTCATTACTGTTATCGACCGCGGCGGACGGAAACAGTGGAACGTACCGCTGTGACATCGGGGATATCATAATATCATTGGCAGTCACTCCGCGTGTGTTGCGGCAGGTTTATGTTTTTCCGCTATGTTACCGACCGTCGCGGTTGGATTTTCACCTTCTCCGCTGTCTACGGGCGGTTTTTCTATGCCTCCTACCGCCGCGGTTGGAATATTTTGGCGGTTGATCCTAATAGGGTCGGCGGTGTTTCCGCGGTACCTGCGGACGGTAATTTTCCGCTACCATGGCGGTTGGATTTTTTTCCGTCCGCCATCGTAATGACCCTCTAAATTTGGACATAAAGAACTGTTCCCTTTGTTTTCTTTTCTTATCTATATTTCCTCCTCTTGTGGATACCTTAACTTTTTCTAGAATAAACCATTTTAAATCCTGTTCATTATGATTATTCTCTTGCCAGTGTTCAACTAATGGGGCATTACTTTTCCCAGTTCTTATTGCTGACTTGTGCTCGTTCAGTCTAATCCTCATCTCCCTGCTTGTCTCGCCTATGTACCCTTTCTGGCAGGGGCAGATAATGAGATAGATAACATTCTTTGTTCGACAATTAACCATTTCATTTATCCAATGTTTCACACCATTTAGTTCCACTTTCTGTTCTTTTATTATGGATTTACAGTTTGTACACGAACTGCATGGGAAATTCCCCATCAATTTTGAACCATCCATAATATTTGTCTGATATTTCAGATTTTGTTCTCTATATGTTCTTACCAAATGGTTACGGATCGTTTTGTTATGCCTATATGCAAAGATTGGTTTTTTAAGAGGTGGTTTCTCACAGTTGTTTAAAAGAAACCAATTTTTGTTAATATGATTTTTGATCTTATTACTCATGCCATTAAAGTTTGTGACCATCACTATGTTCTTTTCTCCGCTATTGTTTTTTGTTTTTTCTCCGATGAGGCTTTCGCAATTATAATATTTAGTTCTCTTGTATGAATGTCTAATTAGTCTTTTCGGATAGCCACGGGCTATTAATTTCTCTTGTTGTACTTTAGCATGGGTTTCAAAATCACGCATATCGCTACAATTTCGCCGAATGCGGAGAAATTGTCTGAATGGGATGTTGTCCTCTTGACAGTTTGGATGGTTGCTGGTGTGATGCAATAACGTGTTTCTATCAGATGGTTTGGTATATAGCTCCACTGATAAGACACCATGGGGCATATTAGCAAGAAGAGGCGATAATCATCGCTAACCCTGCTTAGCGTGATTTTTTTTATCGCCGGCTATCGCTGGAATATATCGCCACGCTAACGCTGTATTAGCAACGATTAGCGCTATGGCGATGAATATTCCAGCGATAGCGGGAAATGGGCCAACATCGCTGAAAAACCAGCGATGTTGCATGGAGAAGGAGAACACCTTGCTGATACGACCCTGTGGTCGTATCAGCATAATCCACCCCCCATGTTAGGTATGGCTAACACCTGCTAATTGCAGGTGTTAAATAAATGGCGATGACCCCGGTTAGCGCGACTTTTCACGTCGCTAACTGGGGCCATGGCCACCTTGCTAATAGGCGATAGGCCTGTTAGCGGGTGTTTCCCAGGTTTGTTCGTCAGGAACGCCCACTTTGCATGTCATTAGCGATAAATATCGCTGACATGCAAAGCGGTAAGAAAACGGGCGCTAATGCCCGCAAACTGTCTCTAACTGCTGTTAGAGACAGTTTGCTGATAGGGCGATATGAATATCGCCGCTTTAGCGGCAAAAAGTGCCGCTAAAGCAGCGATAGTGCCCTTGCTAATATGCCCCCATCTTTTTTCCTTAATTGTTATATCTAAAAAATCCACTGAAGTTTGACTCATATTGGACGTAAATTTTAGATTAACGTCGCCACAATTGAGCCATTCAATGAAATTGATCAGGTCAACCTCATCCCCTTCCCAAATGAAAAAGACATTGTCAATAAATCTTGACCAGTTTTTTACATTTTCATAGTATGGGGATATTTCGTTGTAAATATGTTGTTTCTCAAATTTGCCCACTTAGAGACAAGCTAGACTGGGTGCACAGGTTGCTCCCATGCTCGTCCCTTTTGTCTGGCAATAAAAGTTGTCATCAAATAGAAAAATATTGTTCATCAAGATTATCTCTGTACATTCTACAATAAACTCATTAAGTGCGGACAAATCACCCTCTTCATTACTGAGTAAATCCTTAATCATCTCCACTGTGTCTCTTTGTGGGATATTTGTATATAAAGACTCTGAGGGATATTCTCAAGAACGTGCGATAAACATCGCCAAAATAGGCTAACGCAATTTTTCATTCACGTCAGGCAGGAAAAATCGCCATAAAAGCAGCAAAAAAAAACAACAAAAAAAAACATAACAACTGCGAAGCACAAAGGAGGCAGCCGGAGCAAGTACAGAGGACAACCCGAACCCCAAAAGCCCCACGGAGGACCAGCCTGGGACCTCGGGGTCAGGGAAGGGCAAAGAGAAGAAGAAGAGGAAGACGCGGTTCAGTCCGCAGGAAAACAGGATCTTGATTACGGAGGTGATAGAACACCATCAACAACTGTTCGTCACCTCCACTGTGTCATTGGCAACACAAAATGGAACATGGCAGTCCATCGTGGACAAGGTGAATGCAGTTGGAGTGCTCAGGAGGACAATGGATGAGGTCAAGAGGCGCTGGAATGATGTGAAGCGCAAAACCAAGCAGAAACTCGCAAACAACCGCAAAGCAGCAATGCAGACTGGGGGTGGGAGCCCTGCGCCACAGAAGGAGCTTGATGAGATGGAGGAAATGGTGTCCACAGTCATCAGTGTGGAGACGGTGGCAGGAGTCGGGGGACCGGACACTGCTCAACATGACCTGACACAACAGCAACAGGGTGAGTAACCACCAGGGACTGGGGGGACGGGGGAAGATGTGCACAATGGCACACATGAACAATGAAGTATAGCAGACTGCACAATCACAATGACTCTGGATCATGTCCCAGATCTCCTTGCCATACTACAGCACACATAGAAACAGCAAGTAGTCCCCCGTCCACAATGTGCCCAGAGGGGGCCCTCCTCACACATCACCAATCTCACAACAAACACATGCACATGTGCTGAACCCAGCAAAGCTGCGGATCCGTGAGCCCCACTGACAATGCAAGTGACACTGCATGACGATGAGCATGTCTGCAGTGCACTCATCATGACATGTTGCACGCCACGACACCGAGGTGGCTGAGTGTGGTCCACATTAAGCCCGGGCGTAGTAGCACTTCACGTAGCTACGTGAAGTACAGCTTCAACTACACGTAGCTATGCAAATTGCATAGTGCGTAGCTGTGTGCTTGACTGCACTGTACAATAATTACCAAAAGCAAACTTGTACAGTGCAAGTTAAGATAAAATAAATATCTCTGTCTTTATATGCTAAAAATGCATATAGTCATTTCACTAAAGTGAAAACAAAAAGTTAACAAGCAGTGAGAGAGGTGATGATTTTGGTATCCTCACTAACTTAGGGAGAGAACCAACAACCAAGCAGATGTCTTGAAAACAAAAAGCACATCTTATTGAACGATTCCTCCTAGGACCACCCCAAGCACAGTTATGGGCAAAAATACAATCCCAACCAAAGGCCCTGCAAAGCATTATGGGACGAGATTAGCAGTGGGCAGTGAATATTATAGTGTCTAATATCAAAATAATTCTACAAAGAGCTGCAGTTCAACTGAGTCGTTACTAGGTGTCGTCCCTCAAGAGTGAAATGCAAAAGTATTGAAAACCTTTCATGAAGCTTTTGCATTTGACTCGTGAGGGACGACACCTAGTAACGACTAGTTGAACTGCAGCTCTTTGTAGAATTATTTTGATATTGAACACTATAATATTCACTGCCCACTGCTAATCTCGCCCCATAATGCTTTGCAGGCCTTTGTTGGGATTGTATTTTTGCCCATAACTGTGCTTGAGGTGGTCCTAGGAGGAAGGGACCACCATTGAATCATTCACATGATATGCTTTTTGTGTTCAAGGCATCTGCTTGGTCCTCCCCTAGGTTAGGGGGACTCCAAAATCATCACCTCTCTCATTGCTTGATATTTTATTGTCAAAATTCATTTTTGTGAATTGGTTATATGCTTTTTAGCATAAAAAATTGCTTTATCAAAGCATTTGAAGGAGTTTATTATTAAGCCTGGGCGTAGCTATGCAAATTGTGTAGTGCGTAGCTGTGTGCTTGACTGCACTGTACAATAATTACCAAAAGCAAACTTGTACAGTGCAAGTTAAGATAAAATAAATATCTCTGTCTTTATATGCTGTTTTGAAAACCTTTATTGTTTAAAGGCACACATACAGGAAAAAGACATTTTTTATAATATGATCATGAGTTACAGAACAAAGTCCATAATTACATTTTTCCTAGATATAGATTATGTTGTCATAAAAAACCTATATAAGTGCCAATCCTTATGCCCCGGTGGCAGGGGTCATGCACAACAGAAGAAAAACAAGAAATTCAAGTAACCCATTCTTTCCATTTAGGTACTTGCCATGTGGCCAAAGCCTGATCATCCCCCAAAAGTTCTCTGTCTGCAGCCACATAAGTGTTCATTTTCGCTAGGCAAAGGTTTCTGCATGTTTTTGAATCAAAAGTCTTATGCAGATATAACATAAGGTTCCTTGCTTCCCAAAGGGATTCTTTCCCACAGTTAATAAGTCTCCAGGCGGCTGGATAGCGGGAAGTAGGCAAGGTCCAGCCATATAGGATAGTCTCAAATGTCAAAGTGGTAATGTTCGCAATATGAAGCAAGAAAGGCTGAAGCAATGTCCAGAAATCCTGTGCATACTGGCAACCCCAAAGCAGATGATACACAGTCTCTTCGTTGGCACAGGTTGGTCTTGGGCACTGTGCGGAGGGAGCGAGGCCTCTACGATGTTGAAATGTCTTTACCGGGAGGCATCCATGGGCGCTCATCCAGGCGATGTCCTTTTGGCTGTGACCAAGATCTCTGTGTCCCACCATACGCCAAACTGCACGTGACTGCTTTTCTGAAAGAGACCCTATAATGACTGGTTTTTCTCTACAAGATAAAGCATTTTTCAAGCGTTTAGAGTCTTTACAAATGTCTCTGGTAAGATCAGTTAAGTCCATTGTGTGCAAAAATGTCTGCAAGGCCATATAGAAAGGAGGAACAGTTTGAGCCAATGGCCGCAAATTGGAAGAGGTAAAAAGTCCAAACTTTCTCAACATGGAACCCGTAAAATAACAAGTAAAACAGCTAGCAGTGGTTGACATATCTTCCTCTGTTCTGGAAATAATATGACTAAATAATTTAGAATACAAAAAGGTTTTGAGATCCGGAAGACCTTTCCCTCCATTTCTCCAATGCTTGCAGGTTTTGTCTCTACTTAATTTTTCCATTTTTGACCCCCATAAAAAGGTAAAAAGCACTTTTGCACATTTCTGTAACACCTGAGGGGAGGGAGGAAAAATCATTGCAGTGTAAAGCAATAACGGAAATAAGACAGCCTTAATAACCAATGCTTTGCCTTCCAATGTGAGTTTACGTGTAGACCACATAGATATTTTCTGTACTATTTTGTCATGCAGTATTGCCCAGTTCTTTTGAATATGCCCTTGAGATGCAAAATAAAGCCCCAAAATCTTTGTAGGTTCAGTGGTGGTATTCACAGGCAGATTTGCCAACCTGTCCCAGGGGCCAGCTGTGACACACACACTTTTTTCCATATTCAGTGCAAGACCTGAAACAGGCGAAAATAATGAAGCATGCAAAAGAGCTCTGCGTGCTGATGCTGCAGTGGTGCATAGGACGGTAACATCGTCCATGTATGCTACGACTTTGGCCTGTGAGGCTGAACCACCGGGTACAAACGCCCCTCTAATTACCTTGTCACTTCGCAATTTACACAAGAAAGGTTCCAAAGCACACACAAAAAGTGCTGGAGACAAAGGGCAGCCTTGTCGTACTCCTGTATGTATCTGAAAAGCCTCAGTATGAAAACCATTGATACTGACTTTGCTGCTTGCTTGTTTGTATAATATTTGTAACATTCGCATGATATTGGGGGTACCCGCAAATGGGACAACACTGCAAAAAGAAAATCATGTGAAACACTATCGAATGCTTTTCGAAAATCCAAACTCAGTATTCCCAAAGGGATGTTTCTGTCCTGGTTGTAATGGAGAACATCTCGAATGATGGTGAGACTGTCAACAAGAGTGCGTCCCTTTATTGCACATGTTTGGTCTTGGTGAATACTAGTGCGCAGGACAGAGCGGAATCTACGAGCTAACACTTTGGATACCAGTTTGTAATCCACGTTAAGCAAAGAAATTGGGCGCCAGTTCTGAAGAGATGTTTCATCCCCTTTCTTATAGAGGAGGGTGATGAGTCCTGCGGAAAAATCCGTGGTAAATGCATCCTGTTCAAAACTATGTACAATCATGTCCATAAAATCTTTACAAAGCAAACCCCAAAACTTTTTATAGAACTCCCACGGTAACCCATCCAAACCAGGACTAGAGCCCCTGGGTGCTGCTCCCAAAGCTGCGAGAAAGTCTTCACCATCAAAAGGTTCCCCAAAAACTTTCTTTGTTCATCAGTAAGACTTTCTGGGAGGGCTTCACAGTATGACTCTAGGTCTTCTTTGGGAGGAGGAGTGCTTGGAGAGGCATACAATGCTGAGTAGAATGCATAGGCCACTTTTTGGCAGTGTTCTACCCCATTCACTCTATCACCTTTGTCATTTAAAAGCGTGGTTAGTAGTTTATGAGAGACAGCTGCCTTGCGAAAAAAAATGCTGTACATTTTTCATCTTCTTGATAATGTTTCACCCTGGAATGAAAAATGGTAGTTTTGCTTTTCCTTTTAAGCCATGTATTCATTTCTGTTTCAAGTGATCTGATGTCTTCCTTTACATCTTTCCCTGCATCACCTAATTGTTGCAATAAAACCCGTCTTTTTTGTAACTTAAGAAAATCCTGCCACTCCAACTTGTGCAATACCCTTCCCTGTGTTTGGAAGAAAATCCGCGTTTGGTGTTTAACCCAGCGCCACCATTGATAGAGTGTAGGGAAGGTACTTTTGCGAGCCGCCCATTTACAGTAACACTTGGTATATTTAACACAAATCTCTTCGTTTTCCAATAATGCACAATTAAGTTTCCACTTGCCTGGACTCCTTTGAGGTCTGGCAGGAACGGAGAGTGACGTGGACACCAAGTGATGATCTGAAAAGGAAACAGGTGTGATGGCGCCATGTTGTGCACACAGCAGCTTGGATGCAAATATATAATCAATACGCGATTTGACTCCTCCATGGTCTGCTTCCCATGTAAAACCTGTCCCTGGTGGACAAAATTTCCTGTGGGTATCATAAAGGCCTAGGTCATAGATGAGTGCTTTTAAAAGTTTAGAGGTTACATCCATAGTGTACTCAGTGTGCACCCCTTGCCTGTCTTTACCATGTGTGATGCAATTAAAGTCGCCAACTAACAGTAATGGCGTGGAACCTGTTAAAAAAGGCTTGATTAGTGAAAACAAATTCTTACGTTCTGTTTTTTTGGCTGGAGCATAAACCACACATATCTTTAAAGGGATTCCGTCCATATGTACAGACAGAAGAACTGCTCTCCCTGGAGATATTATTTTCTCGTCTAGTATCTGCCAATGCTTATTCTGAAAAAGAATAACAACGCCGCCATTCTTATTGGCCCCTCCCGACCATGCAGAGGGTCCTTTTTGCCATAAGGATTGGTAAGAAAAATAATTGGGTTTAAAACCTAAGTGACATTCTTGTAAGCAGATGATATCCGCTTGTACATTTTTACAATAATGAAGGATCATATGTTGCCGTAATTCTCCACTCATGCCTCTAACGTTACAAGTGGCAATTGTTACTGCCATGAGTATAATAAGTAAAACAACAGCCATGTTACAAATCTTGTGATTCAGGTACCACAACAGAATTAACACATGCAAACTGTGAAGCTGCGTCTTGGTCTTGACCTTCAAATGAAGCCTGTGAAAGCAAAGCCTCGAGATTAGGTGAAGCCTCCAAATCAATAATCTGACTATCGTGCACTTCTATAACTTGAGCAACATTCCCGATACCCTCCTCGGAGTCCGAGAGGTTAAGTAGGGGGTCAAACCTCCCCCTTCTTGGTGGGCGGTCCAAGGAGGATGCGCGCCGTCTTGTATTCACTTTTGAAACTGGGCCCACCGCTTGTTTAAAAACTTTACGTTTTTTGTATTATAAGTGGTCCACCCACTATGATCCATGTCAGCGTCTGCACTAGAGACCACTACAGCTGAGGCTAAAGAGGCAGCTGTGTCTTCCGCTACTTTGCGCAGATCCCTGACTGCGCCAGCCACATCGGATTCATGACCTGTAGGGGGAATAAAGGAGTTAGATAAATTCATAGGATCACTAGAGGAGGGCTCAGCAGATAGGCTGAGGTTTGGGACATTAGCACAAGGAGTAGATGAGGCACTTTGCTTTGCCCCTCACGGCGTGCACGTTTTTCCAGGATAGCTTGCTTCATTTGCTCTGCCTCAAGTCTATCTTTGTCTGCTTGTTCTAATTCTTGCTGGATTTGCTCGGGGTCAGGCTCTTCAGGTTGGGAAGAAGGGGCAACCGCAGTCTCAGATTCCCCCTCTTCCTCCTCCACCTCCTCCCCCTCAGACACTCTACACTTGCGGATCTCCATACCTTCAAATATACCCAAAATGTCTGAATCAGTGACGTCCGCCTGCGCTGATGTAGATGGCTCAGCAGATGATGGAGCAGGAGCAGAGGCAGCGGGAGGGGTGGTATGGGAAGGGTGGCCATGCGAACCAGCAGCTGACGCATATGAGAACTTACTTTTGGGACATGCTTTAAAGAGATGATCTTCGCTTCCACACAGATTACATTTTTGGGGGCACGACACTCCTGTGCCTTGTGATCCATACCCCCACAGTTCCTACAAACCAAGCCTGAGCACTGTTCTTTTGCATGCCCAAATTGCTGACACAATCTGCAAAATAAGGGTTGGCCAGAATAAACTAGGAAGCCCTTGTTAGCGCCAAGTGCAAAAGTCTGTGGAGGGTGAGCCAAGCCTCGCACTCCACTAGAGTCTTCTTTAAAAGTCACAACATATTTTCGCTTGCCATTCCAAATGCCACAGATATTCTTAATTTTCTGACCCCCTCTGATAGTAGCACAATATCGCTGCAAAAATACTTCAATGAGGCGAGGATCAGTGTAGGGATTGTACATGTGCACTACTAACGTAACCTCCTTGGGTGCAAACATAGGCGTAAATGTGAGCCCCTGCAAAATCCCACAATCATGACGTGCCTGTGCATTATGCAAGAAACTTTGGCAAATGGAATCACTCGCAAATGTAATGTCAAAAATACCTCTATTCGAAAAGTCTTGCACACATTCTATAGCACGCTCTGCAATATCACATTCTCTCTTGATGACATCCTCAACAATAAAGAGCACATTTTTTTCCTTCCTATGCGCTTGTGCAACCTCAACTCGAACTGAGTTAGGTATAAAATCAAATGCCCTAGAGGCCTCTGACATCCTGGAAGAGGTTGTCATGGCTCCTAGCTAAAGGTACATCTGCGTGAGTCAAAAAGAAAAGAGAGCCAAGTCTCGGCGTTTTGTTCTAATGAAGAGGCAGCTGCCACTTCAAGTCTGTTAATGTAATGCAGTCACAAGAAAAACGAAAAAGGCCTCTGCCTTACCTCCGTGGGCAGGAAAAAGTGTTCACACACTAAGGCAGCCGCCAGGTGTCACAATGCAAGCCAGACACGCTCGCAAAAGGCAGCCGCACGTGTGCACCTTGTCCTGTAGCCCCCACCTGCGCTGGAGCAGGCACCGACAGGGGGACTGGCCCCCTGCCTCCGATACGATGTATTCTCTGCCAGCAGCACAGAAAGCAGCCTCACACGAACAGGAATGAAGAGAAAGCCCGGCCTGGGCTTGCAGGTGCTCAGCTTGCAACAAAGTATCGACGAAGTCAGCTCTCCAGCAGGAAAGGTTTCTCCACTGCAACAGTGTATCTTTGCAGTCTGCTCCCAGACGGAAGACCTCTCAGCAGCAATGATGTATCCACAGGTCTGCTCTCCAGCAGGATGGATCCTCAGCTGCAATAATGTATGCACGAAGCCTGCTCTAGCTGGCTCCACGCAGTCCGAGCAGCAGGGAAAGCCTTGCTGGGACCCCACCAGCTTCAGAGCATCAGCCAGGTCCCGGGCAAGCCAGGAGTCGCAGGCCCAGCCCCTCCGCCTTAGGAAAACCCAGTGGCCCCCAGGTAGAACCCTCTGACCTGTCTACCACACCCAGAGATGTCAGCCTTGCCCCGGGCAAGCCAGGGAACGAAGGCCCAACCCCTTAGGATAGGCAAAACAGGAGAGGCTCTGTCTCCAAATCTCTTTCACCCTTAGTGACGCAGCCTGGCTCCAGTCAAGCCAGAGTAACGCAGGCCCAGCCCTTCAGGGATCAGATCTTTATATGCTAAAAATGCATATAGTCATTTCACTAAAGTGAAAACAAAAAGTTAACAAGCAGTGAGAGAGGTGATGATTTTGGTATCCTCGCTAACTTAGGGAGAACCAGCAACCAAGCAGATGTCTTGAAAACAAAAAGCACATCTTATTGAACGATTAGTGGTGGTCCCATCTCTTAGGACCACCCCAAGCACAGTTATTGGCAAAAATACAATCCCAACCAAAGGCCCTGCAAAGCATTATGGGACGAGATTAGCAGTGGGCAGTGAATATTATAGTATCCAATATCAAAATAATTCTACAAAGAGCTGCAGTTCAACTAGTCGTTACTAGGTGTCGTCCTCAAGAGTGAAATGCAAAAGTATTGAAAACCTTTCATGAAGCTTTTGCATTTGACTCGTGAGGGACGACACCTAGTAACGACTAGTTGAACTGCAGCTCTTTGTAGAATTATTTTGATATTGGACACTATAATATTCACTGCCCACTGCTAATCTCGTCCCATAATGCTTTGCAGGGCCTTTGGTTGGGATTGTATTTTTGCCCATAACTGTGCTTGGGGTGGTCCTAGGAGGAAGGGACCACCATTGAATCGTTCACATGATATGCTTTTTGTGTTCAAGGCATCTGCTTGGTCCTCCCCTAGGTTAGGGGAACTCCAAAATCATCACCTCTCTCATTGCTTGATATTTTATTGTCAAAATTCATTTTTGTGAATTGGTTATATGCTTTTTAGCATAAAAAATTGCTTTATCAAAGCATTTGAAGGAGTTTATTATACTCCTGCTACGCTACGTTTATTAGCACAGTTATTCACTCTGCTACGTGCAATTTGCGTAGTGCGTAGTAGCAAAGTATTATGCCCAGGGTTAGTCCACATCCGGAAAGGAGCAGGTCACACACTGACACATCCATGTGCACAAACAACCCCTGACGGCAACAAGACGTTTGCGGACATACCATGCCAAGTGTCCCAACACCCACCAAGAGCCTAATTTACCCAAGTATGCAACATCTCAGCACTGCATAAGCACAGAAGTCAAAGGCACACCGCCTGAAAGGGAGAAGGCCAAGCAAAGTCTGAGCTGCAGTGGCGACTCTCCCACAATGCAGCACACACACAAGAATCAGAGCACATCAACATTGACAAAAATGTGGTACAAACTGCAACACTTTCACAACAGAACAGAGGACACAACTGCTGCCGCTTGTGTGTAGAAACTGTCCAATCACATTTGGCATAGCAGGAAACTGCGACATGATAATGGACAAGTACAACCCCACATCCCTGATGGTGCACAAATGTCCACTGTCCCTCTTCAAATAGGCAGCTCCTCCTAAACAGTCACTATGTACATTGTCATGCAGTCTGTTTGGAAACTTGGCCAATGCGTGAACATACATGGAACACACTGTTAAACTGCATCTCCCCTTTTACATTGCAGAGGGAGAATCATCACCTCCTGCAGAGCAGACCGAACACCTCCTCACTGATGACGAGGAGGACCTCCCCACCTTCGACACTGAAGCCCTCCAAGAGCTCATGGACAGCTTCGGCACCCCACCTCCAGGAGCAGGGCAGCCCAGCTGCATCGAGGAGACCCCACCCCCTGCACAGACCACACAGCAGGAAGCACCCGCCACCCCGGCTGTCTCCCAGGATCCCCACGACCAACACATGGCATTTCAACCCGTGTGTTGGAGGGCCAGAAGGAGATGGCTGAGCAGGTGCGGGTGGGGTTCGACCTCATGGCAGCCAAACTTGATGCCATCCATGGGTGTCTACGTCCCAACAGGGACCACTTACAGTCCCTAACGGACACCCATAGTCCGCTCCATGGTCTCCAACGAGCCATGGCTGACATTGCTGGAGTCATGACTCGGAGACAAGAACACCTGTCTAGTCAGAGTGGCTCCAGTGATCTCAGCTGTGAGTTGGGACACATATGGAGGCTCATGGAGGACTCAGTGCCGACGGAGGCGGAAAGGATGGCTGCCACGGCTGCACATCAGCGAGATGTGGCTGGGATCTTCCATGCCCTGCAGATTCTCTTCATGGCATTGCTGCCACAAGGCCTGGTGCAGATGAATGCTGCTGCTCCTACACCATCCACATCTCCGCCCCCTGATGTGTCAGTGCCCCACAGTGCGGCAGACATTCCACCTCCGGCACCTGATGTGTCACTGCCACACAGTGCGGCCAACAATCCACCTCCGGGCCCTGATGTGTCAGTGCCACACAGTGCTGCAGCCGAAACACCAACACCCACAGGTGAGGCACATGAAACATCAGAGGACGAAGATGCGGATGAATCTGCCTTAGTGGTAAGGAGGAGGCGGTAGCATTCATCTCTGCCATATGGCCTGTTTCTGCTTGGTTCTGCCCTCTGCATCATCACCTTCCACTGTCCCCCGATACACTCTGTGGCACTCACCTTGGACCTCGACATGGACTGCCATATTCTGTTTGGTTACCAATGACACAGCAATCAGACTGCGGACTGAACTCTTCCTCTTCCGATGAACTTGTCCTTCCCTAATGGACTCTGGCTGGCCCTCCACGGGGCAACAATGTCAAGTGGGGTGTGCATGGCCCTGTACTGCTCCAGCTGCAACACTCCACTGGATGTGAATAAAACATTCCAAGATGTGTCATGTCTATGATCCTTCAAGTATGACAGTATGGATGAATGTAGGGTCACTGATTCCCCCTCATGTCCATTTTGCACATGTTGTGGGGCTTGGGTCACAGGGTGCAACATTTCCGATTGTGGTCCGGGTGGCGCAGACACTACAACGGAGACACACACATTGGTTACTTCCTTGTCCAGGCCAGAACTGAACCACGCCCAGAGCCCCGGGCTCATTGTTCACACCCCTACGCTGGACTGGCATACGCCAGCCCAGCCCACTCCGCTTACCCTCACAGGGGGTGACGACACAGCTACATGTCCCAGGTCTTCCCTGTAGTGATCTGCTGGTCACTGGTCTAGTTGTCAGCATGCCACAGCCACTCCCTGAGGGCTGGTTTATACCCACACCACACCCATCCAGCACAGGCGTCACGGGACATGTGACCCTGCCAATAAAAGGGGCCCACCACAGCACATCCCCCACTGCCGGAGGTGACATGATGGCGTCCGCATCCACAGAACTCAATCATGAGGGGTCCGTGACTTGCGTTGCACAGAGTTAGTGGCACCCGATGGCCTGTGTCCGGCACGGGCCTACCGCCACGTGGCGATGACTTGCGTTGCACTGAGTTAGTGGCACCCGATGGCCTGCGTCTGGCACGGGCCTACCAGCCCGTGGCGATGACTTGCGTTGCACTGAGTTAGTGGCACCCGATGGCCTGCGTCTGGCACGGGCCTACTGCCACGTGGCGATGACTTGCGTTCCACTGAGTTAGGCCCACCTGAAGAGCTGAGCGGGTGTGCAGCCTGCGATGATGCATTGGCCTCGATACGGCGTCCAGCAAATCAAGACTCAAATTGAATTGTGAGCCCTGCTGGACCGCAGTGTACCCGCAGGCAGCAGTCAGCACACACATGACTCCGCGGTGCGGTGCGGTGCCGCAGGGTGCACTGGGGGCCTGTGGCGCGGAATCCAGCGATCGGCTGAGGAGGTTGCACCGGCACGTGGAGGGCCCTCTTGGAGACACGCCGGTGGCGGCAGGTGAGCATTGATGCCTGGGTGCGCAGGGGCGGGCAGTCATCGCTGGGCAGCGGACCGGTCTGGGGACCAGGACTGGGGTGCAGCAGGCGCACAGGATCGCGCAGGCACCACCGGTCATGGCGGCGGCCTCGTGGCTGGGTGGGGGTGCCGCGCTGGCAGAAACAACCCTGCATGCGCTGACGAGATGTGCGCGGGTTGGCTTGGGACGTAGTCACCTCGTCTCCAGTGTGAATACGGCCGTTGAATGTGGTCGGGCACGTGTGTGTAGGCCTATGGTCACGATATGGCGGACACAGAGACACACGCAGTAGTTACTGTGGTGGCCATCCCGGAACTGGACCACGCCCAGGGCCCCGGGCTATTCATTCGCGACATACGCCGGCCAAGGCCGCTCCGCTCAGGCTTACAGGGGGGACCACATGGCTACATGTCCAAGGTCTTCCACACTGCCTGGGGTCACCTGTTTGCGTCCACTGTCCACTACACTGCAAACACCAGCAGTAGATGTCCACATGGACATGTCTGTGCTCTGCATACTGCAGTCTGTCCAGCACATCTCCGCCACACTTGGCATTGTGTCCTTTCTTATTGCTGGGTCACTTGCCTCCTTCGCACATTCTTGGTTCCCACCTCTCCCCACATTCTGCAATTGTGTGGCAGAGGGGCTCTGCCTTTGTGGATGGTTTGTCTACATGTCTGGCCCCTGTTACCACGGTTACTTGTGTTGTCGTGTCCGGTAGTTGGGCATGTTGGTTGGCATGTTGTATGTGATTTTGTTACGTGTGCTCTCCCACAGTTGTGAGTTGTGTGATTGTGGAGTTGAGGTGTGTGGTGTGTTCAGTTAGTACTTACCAATGAGCAGTGCATTGCCATGGGTGCCATCCTGGAAGCGCTGGTTGATGATGGACTGTCGGAAGATGTATGTATCATGCACACTGCCTGTGAAGTTGGCGACGACATTGGTGAACTGTCCCCGGTGGTCCACTATCGCCTGCACATTGATGGAATGCGTGTGCTTTCTGTAGCGGTAATTGTGTGCAGGGTCGGCAGGGGGCACAAGTGGTACATGTGTACAGTCAATTGCCCCCGACACGTGCGGTAAGGCAGCTATGGCGTAATTCCCTTGCATGGTCTCCAGCTGTTCATGCACAGCGTGGGGGAAGTGAAGGTGCGTGGGGGAAGTGAAGGTGCAGGCGTATCAAGATGATACAAACCGTGATGTTTACAGGTATGATGAATCCTGCATGATGAGACCGTAACAGATGTTTGTGTGGTCGTAACCTTCCTTTTCTTTCCTGCGGAGGTTACGAGCACACAGACTTCTGTTACAGTATATTTGGACTGGATTCATCATACCTGTATGCATTCCGGTTTGTCCAAGTGCAATACACTGTACCAGATTACGTTTGTGACTATGAGGACGCTTGACCATTGTCACCATTTCTCCAACAGGTTTCTGACTACTGATTTCAGGATATGGAATGGTATTGGGGAGTTCCCGCAGCATTTGCAGTTTATTGGATCCACACGTTGCCCTGGTGAAGTTCTCCGTTGGGAATGGAACGCGTTGGCTGAGCTTTTCGTCTTGTTGTTTATGTATTTGTAATAAAGTTCTGTTTTTCCACTACCGTTGACTACTGGACTTCATGACCTGGGGGAGGGTCCGGGGGTGGTTGCGGTGGGTGTTGTGGCCCTCTTGGGTCTCCAGGCTGCATGATCATTGTCTCCATGGCATCTGTTGGTCTTCAGATGTGGCTCTAGGCTTGGCTCCCTTTCATACTGCAGGTTGTCGTCCTGCTTAACACCAGTAAGAGGCAGGTGTTGAATCCCTGCTGCTTACGCGCCTTATCGCCTGTTTTCAGATCGCATCGCTGATCTGGCTGCTCGTTGGGAATATCACGAAGTGGTGTTTTCGTGTGTTTTTGCACGGGAACGTCTACTCTGCATATCATTAGCGTTAGTTGTCGCTCTCATCCGTGGCAATGTGTTTTGCGGCAGCTATAGCGGGAAAACTGGTGATGTCGGCAGTTTGCACCAGCTTGTGAATGGGGCGATAAGTCTATTGCCACTTTTGCGGCGCTAAAGTGCCGATAAATCGGCGATGGCTCCTTGAGAATATGCCCCTCTATGTCTAAACATACTAACCATTCTTGCTTGCTATTAAATCTCGTTCCTTCTACTTTTTGTATCATGTCTGTTGTATCCTTGATGTATGAAGGAAGTTCTTTCACAAGAGGTCTAATGAAACAATCCACATATTTACTCAGTGGTTCTGTAATGGAATCAATGCTTCATACAATGGGTCGCATTGGGGGGTCCATAAGGTTTTTATGAACTTTTGGGAGACCGTATAAAGCCGGTATAGTCGACTGATCGTTACACATGAATTTATATTCATCCTCACAAATAATTTCATCTTCTCTAGCTAATTTTAATCTGTTGCTAACTTTATTTTTCAAACTGTTCCACTCTTCTCTACTTGATTTTCTATAATGCAATGGAACGTTTAGGAGTGATTGCATACGTTTATTATAGTCTAGAGTATCCATTAATACCACACTGCCTCCTTTGTCTCCCGGTTTAATGGTTGTTCTGCTGATAGATTTCTATTTACCCACACATTTTCTTTTAAAAGGTTATCTAGTCCTTTTGTAATAACTTTTTTCAAAAGTGTCTACTTCTTGACCCACCAGGTGTTTGGCTGGTATCCATGTTGAGGGTGGTTTTAGACCGGATTTATTATTCCTGACAGTCTCTTCTTTGTTTTCAAAGAATCTTTTTATTCTAATTTTCCTAAAGAGATCTCCCACATCTCTTTCTATTGTGTATTTACAAAATGGAGCACTAGGAGCAAAACCTAATCCTTTTTCCAGTATTACTGTTTCATTATCTGTTAATATTCTGGAAGAGAGATTTACGATGGGAGCTTTCTAAGATTCTAATCCCATTCTTTTTGGCTCTTGGTTTTCATATATGGCCTTCTCTGTCCTAGTTCCCTGAACTGATTTGTTGCTCTCCCTCTCCCTCTTGCTCTGAAAGTTTGTGGGTGTCTCCTCTGTTGCTGTCCTAAAAAAACTGGATAGTCTCTACTATGGCCTGCTATTTCTTCTCTGGGGTCATTTCTGCCTCGTGTGTCTGGGCCCCTCTCTGTTTCTGAGTCTGAGCTTGTATATGACGTATGAGAAAATGTTACATTTTTCTTCAAATTCTTATTTCTATTATATTGGGTATTTCTAGGATTATATCCTGTTTGTATTGGTTGATCATAATAATCCTTTTGTAAGTATGGATATACTATTTCCGTTTTAAATTTTATTATATCCTTTCTTAATTTATTCGATTTATTATTAATCAAGTATTCCTTATATCCTGATATATCATCTATTATTTCTTCTAATTTTTGTTTTGCTTCTTCTAGTGCTACACTCTCTTTTAATTGCTTTTCTAGATTTTCTATTTCTTGCCTTTCAATTATTATTATTTCTTGTGCAGTCTCTATTATTAAAAGCATCCAATTGCGACTGCAGCGATTTGCTATTAATGTCCAGTTCTCTTTGAATTTTTCATTTTTGACAAAATGACCGGGTTTATTTTTAATTTGTAGCCCTTTGGGAATTATTCCCTTTTTGCAATACTCGATTATAAAATCTGAATGTAATTCGGTACGGATTACTTTCTTTTCCAGATTCCGCAAATTGTTCCACCTTTCATCATCATTTCTTGATAAGGTAACTGTATTAATGGTTTTTGATGTTCTATTAATTATTTTATTAAATTGGTCTTCCGAGAAACCAAATGTTCTCAGAGTGTTCATGATAATCCTGTACGAATACTCTCCAGCTAGCAAACTGTATATAATCCGCCAAAGTAAGAGAGTTATCCCAGTTAGGCCAAAAGGGACTGGGTAGATATATTACAAAAAAGCAAGATTTCCCTTCTGTACCAGAATTATTTTGATAAAATAGTATCCACTGAACCAAAACCTCACAACAGAATAATGAATATCTAGAGGTTGACCTGATCAATTTCATTGAATGGCTCATTTGTGGCGACGTTAATCTAAAATTTACATCCAATTTGAGTCAAACTTCAGTGGATTTTTTAGATATAACAATTAAGGAAAAAGATGGTGTATTATCAGTGGAGCTATATACCAAACCATCTGATAGAAGCACGTTATTGCATCACACCAGCAACCATCCAAACTGTCAAAAGGACAACATCCCATTCAGACAATTTCTCCGCATTCGGCGAAATTGTAGCGATATGCGTGATTTTTAAACCCATGCTAAAGTACAACAAGAGAAATTAATAGCCCGTGGCTATCCGAAAAGACTAATTAGACATTCATACAAGAGAGCTAAATATTATAATCGCGAAAGCCTCTTTGAAGAAAAAACAAAACCAATAGTGGAGAAAAGAACATAGTGATGGTCACAAACTTTAATGGCATGAGTAATAAGATCAAAATCTTATTAACAAAAATTGTTTTTTTAAACAACTGTGAGAAACCACCTCTTAAAAAAACAATCTTTGCATATAGGCATAACAAAACTATCCATAACCATTTGGTAAGAACATATAGAGAACAAAATCTGAAATATCAGACAAGTATTATGGATGGTTCAAAATTGATGGGGAATTTCCCATGCAATTCCTGTACGAACTGTAAATCCATAATAAAAGAACAGAAAGTGGAACTAAATGGTGTGAAACATTGGATAAATGAAATGGTTAACTGTCGAACAAAGAATGTTATCTATCTCATTATCTGCCCCTGCCAGAAAGGGTACATAGGTGAGACAACCAGGGAGATGAGGATTAGACTGAACGAGCACAAGTCAGCAATAAGAACTGGGAAAAGTAATGCCCCATTAGTTGAACACTGGCAAGAGAATAATCATAATGAACAGGATTTAAAATGGTTTATTCTAGAAAAAGTTAAGGTATCCACAAGAGGAGGAAATATAGATAAGAAAAGAAAACAAAGGGAACAGTTCTTTATGTCAAAATTTAGTACATACAGTCAGGTATTAAACAACAGAGAGGAATGGGAAAGACTAGTGGGGTAACATTTGAAAAAAAAGATCCATACTGAAATATTATGCGTATTACTAAATAGGGACTTTCCTTTGCTGAGAAAAGATAAACTGTCTGTATACCAGAAATGAGAGTAATTAGCACCATAGAAATAATACACATTATCATATTAATAATTTTATTAATAAAAAATTACCTTTTTAAAAATGTCGTAAGTAGATTAGACCATTTTGAAACGAATTGCAAAAAACATGGCAAAAGTTGTTGTTTGCAATATTTATCAAATAAAAGCTCCAATTGCGATCACAGACTAGTGAGAGTAACTTAAATATGGCCACTAGATACATAGGGGCCGATTCCGATCTCGGCCGGTAGGGCTCCGTATAGGATTCGGCTTTACCGGATCCGATTCGGAGCCCTTTTTCCCGACCGAATCGTACGCGGGTCCGGCCGAGCGAGTACGATGCGACTCGCCGACCGACTCGTCCGGGCGACTCGACCGCTCCGACCGACTCGTACCCGGATCGCACCGCTCCGACCGACTCGCTCGGACCCGATTCGCACCGCGCAATGGAGACGTTTTCCGGCCGGGTAAGTACGATGCGCACCTCGACCGCTCCGACCGACTCGCGCCGTCCGACTCGAACTCGCTGTCGGAGCCGTACTTTGGGGGTCCGTGTCGGACCCCCTGTACGCGTACCCGTGCGAGGCGCACACAGGGGGACCCATGGGTCCCCCTACCTGTGCGTGTATGCCGCGGGCGCTTCGCGGCGTACTCGCTGTAGGGGGCGCCCTTGTCCGCCTCGCACCCATTGAGGCAATGGGATCCCGCGTACGCGTTGTACGACCGGCTCCCATTGAGTTCAATGGGAGTCCGACCGACTCGTGTCCGGTGGCATACGAATGCATCGGACTAGTTCGGTCGGACTGCACGGGTCCGATTCGGTCGGAAATCTCTCCGGGTCCGGCTCGGTCGGAGAGATTTCCGGCCCGAATCGGAATCGACCCCATAATGTGTTAGGCAATGGTATTTGCTGTTCCGCAATTGGAGCTAAAGAAGCTTCTGTGTATTCCAAACTGGCCTGCCTGATTCAAACATGGCAGCTAGTTACGTACGTTTCTACGTACGTTAAGTAATCCGGAAGGGTATTTAACACGTGGACTCCCAACCCGGAAATACTAACGGAACCTGAAGATTAACACGCTAACAGCGGAAACAGCTAAGGGGGGAGTTAGACTTTTATATATATACGAGAGCCTCAATATTGAGCGCGATAACTAGGACGGGAATATGAGGGCATTTTTTATAATTAAGGATAGAGTATGTTTAATTTTAAAACGGGTACTCTCGATATACGAGATGAAGTACCGAACAAAGGGGACTACCGATAAAGTTTCGATTGATACTATGGGTAAGACCGCAAGTAAACTCGGAGGCGAGTACTGGTCCCCCTGAGGTGGTTTTATAAATATTTCCATGCCCTTTAATAATAGATTAACAAACAAATGTAACATTGTCAGTCGAAAATTAAATTATCAAAGTAGAGAAATATGTTGATAATAAAGATGGGGCACGGTGACTAAAAATGTGCATATATTTTTATACAAATACAGAGACCGGAAATCTGATTAA
Source organism: Calotriton arnoldi (assembly GCA_963921515.1). NCBI lineage: Eukaryota > Metazoa > Chordata > Amphibia > Caudata > Salamandridae > Calotriton > Calotriton arnoldi. Next base: position 60,285 of record CAWUFW010008448.1, on the reverse strand, counting down.
ATTGAAACAAATAATCGGATGAACTCCAGAGTGAGGGATAAAGAATTGGGAAGAACATACCTACCCTGAAATAATCAAACTAAATTAAGATTTACCAAATTAAAGGGTAAGTTTGAATTTTCACAACAACTTAGAAATCTCTTCCAAAACTATTTTTTTTTATATAAGTAATCATGTTACAATTGGATTTTTAACAGGAAGACAACTTTTAAACAGACGGTCAAACTATAAGGGGCTCTGTGAAATTTATGAAATGAGCTTGCTTTTTTCAAGTAAGTCATACAAAGAAGCATTTTTTATTGTCAGGATAAAATTGCAATATTATTATAATTATAAGGGTCTAATGTCCACAGGACACCATTAATGGAAGAATATAATTGGAAGAGAATATCTTCCTAAAAACGTGCACTACAACTGACAGGATACGCACGTTTTGGAAACTGGCCCGCACAGGAGGTCTTGGGTGAGAAATTATTTTTATTTGAATGAAAAAACTATACAAATAAAGGTCACGAAGTGGGATTGATAGCACGAAATGTGACTTAGTTGTCATAATAATATTGACAACAATAAATTTTAAAATAGTGATGATAGAGTGTACACTGAACCAACCCAGGATAGGAACAATGTGTAATTGTTTTTTTCTTTTCTCTTTTATATTCTTTAGATTTATTGTTTGGTTTTTAACAAGAAATGTATTGTAAATAAGTCCTGAAGAAGGCGGAGAAATAATAAAAGAACCACAGAAACGCTGCGTCGACATTAGTTTTTTATAAATTGGACTCTGCACTAAAGGAAATTGCACAGTTTTTAAAGAGAAAGTTGTGACAATTTGTGTATAGGATTGTATGAATATATAAGAATGTGTTTTCCTATATGTGAATTGTGATAAAGACTTGGAATTTAGGAACTTGAAACTATTAATTAAGCCAAATCATTTTTAATTATATTTTAATGAAATTTGTGAATAATAATTATGTATTTCTATGTGATTTTGATGTAATAAATGCATTTAAATAGATTGCAATTTCTAGATATTCATTATTCTTGTGTGAGGTTTTGGTTCAGTGGATACTATTTTATCAAAATAATTCTGGTACAGAAGGGAAATCTTGCTTTTTTGTAATATATCTACCCAGTCCCTTTTGGCCTAACTGGGATAACTCTCTTACTTTGGAGGCATATAGTGACTAGGCATTTAAAGTTACTTGCCAAGCCTGAAACTCCCCTTTTACTACAGGGAGGTCAACCCAACGGTAGGTCCTAGGTACTGGGTACTGTGTAGGTAAAAGGTAGTACATGTGGCTTCATTGTGTGGCATGTCCTGGGACTGACAAAGAGCCTATTTAGTTTCTCACTGCTGTGAGACCTGCTCCTCTCATAGGTTTGCATTGGAAATTCCCTGATATGTTTTTCAGTGGTAATTTCTGATCTGAAAGGAGTAGTGTTGCAATGTTTGCAAGAGTGGTGATAAATCCAACTTATTGGTGTAAGTGGATTTTTTTATTACTATTGTCGAAATGCCACTTTTAGAAAGTGAGCATTTCTATGTGCTTATGGCTCTTTGTGCTTTGCAGCCTAACTCCAATTCATATCTAGGGTAAAGTGACAGCTAAGCTTGTGTTTACTTTCCAGACAGCCACAACACAGGAAGGGCTGGGGTAGGACTCTTAGGAGAGTAGAGAATGAACTAATCCTACAATACAAAGCTACAAAGTATGGACTCAATAAATATGCAGAATTCCAATACTGGCTTGATCAGGAATAAGATTTCCACAACTACAAACTTGATCCCAGATTGTCCTCTTCACACCAGAATGGGCGCTCAATAGACCAACCCTGTAATTGACCTATAGAACGGTAGAAGAGTGATGACCTCTGTGTTTTGAATGAATACCATACCATTATTGTTCTCAAACTCTATTGTACAAAATCTCAGAACATACTTAAGGTCTGTACTTCGCATATCAGTACAATATGTCTAACATCACTGGAATAGCATTCACCTGTCTGGTGCTGAATTACTACTAAGGTTAAAGCCATGACCCACTACCAACAATGAATATTATAAGCGACCTTAATGAAAATGGGCCTAAATTTGATGATTGACAGGTTCCAGATATATATGTCTTGCCCTCCGCTTATACTGTATTATACTATTAGCTCTCTATCTTTGCTTTCTAAATATTTAAGCCGCGTATGGTCTTTTTACTGTCACACCTGGAACTGTATAAACCCTTTAGGGTTTCTAGACCTTTCTCGCTCTTTTGCAATGATTATATCCTCACTCAAGTTTAATACATATCCATGCGACTCTACTTGGAACTTGGGCCTTAGAACAGGCACATAATACTAACCTATAAGAGAGTACACCCTGTCAGCCTGGTATCCGTTTATATGAAGACTTTGTATATAGAGAATGTTTAACCACCAGCTTTTTCGACCCACATTCATGACAAAGTATCCTGGAGCTCATCGGCAAATAATATTCCAAGATGGCGTTACATTTTTAAATATACTTCTTCCCCTTTATAGAGACCCTTACATAAGGGAAAGAACTACCACAACGGATCCTCCGTTTTATATATGCGAGCATCATCCGTAATCTGTATGAGCTGCCACGACAACTCCAGGTCCTCAGCAACTACATATTTGTTGCTCTTACTAGGTTACCCTCGAAGCGACAACAATTTGGACCGAGGGTCCTAGCCTAATCATACATGCATCAACCCCCTGATGATGCACTCCCTTAAGACTGATAACCTACACAATTAGAGATACGTAATTCTAGGATAAACCTGCTCACTACCGACTTTCCGAAATATACTTTAAATTTCTGGCAATTATAACATTTGACTTTCTTTTTATTTATATTTTTCATACCTGTGCCCTTGCCTTATATTTTATCACGCCATTGCTCATCTCACTTTGGAGACATTAGTCCCAAATTACGAGGGAAAACACCATTCTAAGATGGCGCTTCTTCCTCTGTATCGACTAGTGCCGTCCGGAATCAGAGGCCCTCACCAGAAACTAGGTGAAGTGCTACAAGGCTCCTCTACTCAAATCCACCCCGCAGCCTGCAGAATTTGCCCGTGCCGACATACTAGGACGAGGACACCTTTGAAGCCGACGGTAAAATTAACCTGACCAATGCTTATTGACTGCTTCTCAATCACAAAGGAACGCTTTAATAATCGTATATAAACTCTCCCCTGTAGACTTCTTTTGTGAGGTTACATTTTCTGGCAGATCTCACCTGATCACTAATCCTCGCTATTTCGACCATTGGTATGTCTTTCCTTTTGATTTTCTCACATAAGATTGAAGATGGCTTTCTTTGAAGAGACATATATACATATACAGGACTAATTGTGTTTTTGGGTCCTCTCTTGCCTACTTGCTCTATGACTGATCTCTATTTTGAGGTTTTACATCTTACGACATTCGTAAAACCAATTGACCTAACGGTAAGACTGTACTCCGTTGACTGTGGGAGTGGGGAACCTCTAGGTTCACACTGTCCACCCGCTAATTACAAATGAGACACGTGGTGATTGCCATTACGGGTTTTGACATGACATTCAGAAATTAAACTCCCCACACCATGGCCTGCAACCTTGTCGGGTTGTGTAACACAGATTTATAATCTATGGTATGATTTGACCATGAACACTCTCTGTAGCATAGCCTGTATCCCATTCACACCATAGAAGGGTGTTGACGGTGATGGGAAGATACTTTCTTAGGAATTGCTAATGTACAGTACTTTATTTATCTCAGTCTTTTGATCTTGCTCTCTTCCTTACTATTGACCTCTCAGGAATCGATGATGACTGATAATATCTGAACCGCACTTCTGAATGTATGTATACTTCTAACGTACCTGAGTTGTTGCATGTAATGAATTTTAACCATGGTGCCCTAACCGATTACTGTCACGTCACTAGCGGCTATTTCATTTCAATGTTGGAAACTCATGTACTGATGCCCTACATGAAGTACAACGTTTGGAATCCCAGGCATATTGCAATCATTGTTTTGAACATGATAATTCTATAATTGCCTACTATTTAATGTTGATTCCTTTCTATCAATCTTTTTATCTCATGTGATGATCTATGTACATCAATCTATCGCAAATACTTTTCACCCCTTGTCTTGCCCCTTTCTCTCTTTCTTGCTCCCTACACCACATCTTGGCTTGGATATTACTTTTCCTCCCTATACTATTTTAAAATCACTTTCTTTCCCTCATTTCCCATCCTCTTATCCCTTTCCTCTACTCTACCCTTTCCCTTCTTCCTGTTCCGCAGTTTCCCCTTCTCTCTTCCCCCTTCCCCCTTCCTTTTTCCTTTTTTTCTTTATTTTTTTAATTTTCTACCTACTTCTTGAATTTCTTCACATTTTTTTTGCGTTGTTTGACTACTGCAATGTTGCACATATGACAATGTGAGAATGGGAACGCTTTGTATTGTCTTTTGTTTTTCACCTCAGCCTTGAGAAAGGCCCGGCTTGCTGGCCGCAGGCGCGAAACACGTGTTGGTTGTGCCTCACAAGAGTATTCTCCTGTAGTGATCACAAATTACCCTAAATAAATTTGCAGAAACTAAGGGTTTCCAACCTCATTCTTACCAGTCCTAAAATGATGCTAGAAACTGATTAGGGATCTTACTGAATTTTTTTCAATACCAATACTTGTCCTGATACTTCTTGACTAGGATTGGAGAAGTATCTGTATCCATCTGCATACTGATAGTCTTCCTGGGCTGGGAGAGAGGGAGGTGGGGCGCACTTACATGTGTATAGGCTGGGCCCTGCCCTCACACAACGGGCTAGTTTACCCCCAACTGATGTCTGGAGCCAGAGTTGGGATTGAATGGGGGTGTTGTGCACTTCTAAAATTTCTTTTGAAGTTGCCTCCACATCAAAGACATTTTGAGTATAAGTACGGGGGCTCTAACCTAATCATATTAGACACTGCGTGGGACTTGTAAGCAGACACTACTGGCTCTTCATACTACACACAGAGGATTGCTGTGCTGCTAAGAAAAGCCACCACTTGGACTTTGCTTTGTTGTGCTTAATTTACTTGCCTTCTGGGTTACTAGAGAGACTGCCACTCTGCTAAGAAAACCAGTGTGCTGGCCTGTTACCCGCCTGCTTATCATTCTTGCCCCCAGTGTTCTCCAGGGACGGGTGGGCTGGCTTCCTCCTTGCTCAGTTGAGGATCCCTCAAGGATCCCAGGACAGCATTGCTTTTGGGCTAAAGAATACAGTGTGTGCTTTCAACATAGCGTGCAGTGAGCGCTTCATTTGGCCTTTGATTAGTCCTAAGGAGAAGCGGTAGTGAGCGTTGTTGGCAAGGGAAATCAGCACGTGTTGAGCGCTCTTGTTCAGCTTCAAACTAAGTTTCTGCGCTTTGGTCACACAGCGTACAGTGAGCACTTTGCTTCCACTCAACAGTGCAGGCTGAGGCTAAGTGCTATCTCTATGCCGGCTGACCTCCGCATTCCCAGTGCGTGAGGGCCGGCTCAAGCACTTGATTGCCACCGAGCCCACAGGCAAAGGAAGGTCCTGTGAAGCCCCCGTACCTAAGGAAAGCCGCCTCACCTGGCAACCAGGGGCGGGTCAGCCACACGAGGATCACTAGCCCGCTCTGCCCCCAGAGCGCGTCGTGAGTGAGGTGCCGATGAAAGAGGCATCCCCGTCCCGAGGCTGTTGACATCGCTTTAGGTGTCTTTCCCTTGGGTCTAAGCACCTAAAGGTACTGTGGGGGGGCTGCAGGGGAGACACCGCCATCCTGCGTTCATTCACAAGTGGCCCGCAGTGTTGACAGCTGCACCGCATGCTCGCGGGCTGCTGCCTGTGCTTATTTGCAACGCGGGGTGTTTCCCATGGTAGCTGTGCAACTGGAATTCCCCATACCTTGAGGGATGACTATGGAGGATACATTGCCGTATAATGAGAATTAGGCACACAGAAGGTTCCTGTGCCCTACCCTTTGCTGGTGAATGGAATTCTTGTCATGGGCTCTCTGGATTACCGTAATACGCCTAATTTGAGTGCAGGTGGGCTGCACCCTAGACGCAAGTGGGGAATTTTTCATGAACCCTTCTTGTATTGCCCATTGTGATGACTAATGGAGGTTACTGTTGCATTTCATGACCTGAGGTTATGTTAAATGCCGTTTTTCCTTGCACTGTCAGGATAAGGAGTATTGTCCCAGAATCTGTATAATGTGCACAGTAATGATGTTTTTTTAATGATGTGTGCAACAATAAGGGGGTCATTAGGATGTCGGACGGAAGGGCATCCGTAGTGCTGGCGGTGGCGGAAACCTAAGAATTCTCTGCACCCCATGCGGTTATTGCGACCGCCACATTACAATGGGCCAACATAGGCCATTTACGTACCACCGCGGTGTTTATGCGTCTGCACGTGTCGACCTCACGTAAGGGTGGGGGACGGAGCCAATAGAGCAAGAAGAGCGTGCAGAATCACGTCTCCACCGCCAACCACATTACGATGTACCAAACAGCCAATCCCACTCTGCGGAAACCCCACCTCATCGCGGCTGGCAGAAGCACAATAACAGCGAGGGAATATCCAAGCCCTATACACGTACACAACCAAAGCCGCAATGGATCCAGCCCTACAGGCCTTACCGCTGTTGTACCTGATGCATTACCAGTAGATCAGATGCCGCCGCGCACAACAGCAGAGGTACGTCCAACACCCATACACGCGTTCAACAACGGTACAACAACAACTCACTGCAAGTGTGCAGGCAGGGTTTGCACAACCACGTCTGGGGAAAGATGCCTCCCCTATTCACATCAGTGATACTCTCAGGGGCCAGAAGGTTGCCCTGTGCTGACGCCTCCTGCCACTCAGCTCCCCTCACACCCACCCACCAGCACCACTCACACAGCTCCAATCCTGATCAAGGTGACAGATTAGCATTGGTGATGGGAGTGCATACACTGCAGACTGCAAAGTGACCAAGATGCCTGCCCAGGATGGCTAGCAGGCGCAAGGGAAACAGCTACACATTTTGCAAACATCCACTGCCACACAACCCAACATTCATGCAGGAACAAGACAAGAGGACTGTGCTGCCAATCCATCTGTACTGTACCACAGCAACCATTACTGAAAGCAAGTAGGTACAAATATCACACATCACCCACTGAAACAGTGCCACTGGCCAGCCTGCCAATGGAAACTGATCATCAGCACACAGTACAGTGCCAGAACATGGAGGGGAGTGGAGGGTCAAACATGTGCATGGCAGCCACTGGCAGAGGTCACAAATGAAGTGGTGTATACACCAGATCTGTACAGTTGAGGAGTGTCCCGAGCAAAAATCCATGTTTAAGTTTAATTACTGCAATTACTGTCACAGCTATGAATCCGAACAACTCCAATTTGTGCACAGAAAGTGTCAAGTGACAGGTATGCCTGTGAGAAATCACATATCATGTTTGCAACCCACAGACAGGCAGCACAGTGCGAACAAAGGTAAGCAAGACCAAGGCCATATCCCAAGACACACAACACATACATTGCACTGACACACTCTGCATACTCACCAATGATGAGTCGAACATGCAGGTGCCCCCTGGGCCTGCGAGGTCACAATGACACACAGCACACAGCTCCTGCAACAACCCCAACATGTCCACCAACACCCCACAAGGTGTCTTACCATGGAAACAAACAGGCACACATCACATGGATCATACATGAGTGAAAGGGCAATGCCCAAGGGCACACACACATCAACATCTCAGAGAATCACAGCACACTCACACTACGATGACTCCAATAAGAACATGTACCTCCATCCATCTGACTATGAATCCATACCCATCCAAGATGACAACATACCCACACTGGTGTGTACACATCAAGATAGACCACACAGATATGTAGTACCCTGCCCACCCCTCAAGTCATCATGTAAATTGGAAGACATTTACATGAGAGGGGTTCCAACACCTCTGACATGTGTGAAGAAGGAGAGCACAGTCAACACAATGAACAGGACCAGAGTGGACCATCACTGACAAGTAGCCCGCCCCATCAATACTCTGAGTCAAAACATGACAGCATTCTGCGGAACCCCTGGTAACCCCTGTAAGATCTAGTACAGTACATGAGAATGGCATAGTGTGACTTCAGAGCATTGAACCCATGAACACATGTACATACATTGTACAGCAACGTTTGTAAGGCCAGCAACAACATCAAGAACATGAATAACTTCATTCAAACACAAACTCGGTATCAGCATGTAAAGTGCAAAACCTGAAGGGCAACTGCCTGCCAAAACTCAAGTCCGGACATGTGTGCTTTGGAAATACACACAGATCAATGTAACACAGTCCACAGCCATGTAAACATCACCAGTACAGGGCTAGCAAATGGTCAGCTCAGGCACCGCCCAGGGAGGAATGGGCTGGGAAGAGGGACCAGCCATCAAATATGTGGAGAACTGGAACTGTGTGGGGGATGACTGTCTGGGGTAGTCTGAGGACTGGACCTGGGAGGGGGAGAACTGGCACAGGCAGAGGGATCCCTGGATGTGGGAGCCTGAGGGCTGGCAGGACCCGGTGGAGTAGTCGCACAGGGAGGTGGTGACATGCACTGGTGATGCTCAGTGGCTGATGTTGCATATGGAGGGCTGGGCTTCACTTGTTTGGGGATACAACAGCCCACAAGTGTCTTTGGACAGAGGATAGGTGAGGTGCTCACAGCTGCTCCCTTCCCCCCAGAAAGTGAAGCAGGTGGCCGTGGATCCTTTCTTGCAAAACCCTCAGACCTAGTTCTACGCTGGGGGGGGGGCTCCTACCCTGCCTCCCCTGTTGTGGAATAATCATAACCTCACTGCTTCTCTGTCCATGCTTACCAGGGGGGGTTTTGGTGGGAGTGGAAGTTCTGGGCACAACATCCCTCTGAACTGGGGGGGGCAGTTGTGGAACGCAACAGCCCCATGGCAGCCAGGGCAATTTCTTGTGCTGAGCCTGGATCAGTAGTGGATCCTGGAGGGGTCTTGGAGTGCTGGGACTATGACGTCTGCAATGTTGAGGCATGTCTTTTGTGTTTCGGCTCCGCACTCTCATGTGAGGTTATTATGGTGGTGCTGGTATCGGTGCTCCTTGTACTCCTTGTGGATGATGTCTCGTGTCTCTGTCGCTTGGACTCCTGTTGTCGTGTGCTGCGTGGGGATGACCTGGTGCCTAAGTGTACAGGTGTGTGGCTCCTCTGATCATGTGTGGACACTGGCAGGGTGGTTGAGGAAGGGACAGTAGCCAGACCTAGAGCCTGTGACTGCACTATTGCAGCCGTCAGTGTGGAGGCCAGACACTGGACACTCCAGAGCAGGCCACCTACGTCAGAATGGATGCCCTCCATGAACGCTATTACCTGTGACAACTTGTTGCCATGATCCTGTAGGGCATTCAATAGCAAAGTCTGACCCACAAACACCTGACGCAAGATGTCAATGGCCTCCACACTGAGGGCAGCAAGGGACACAGGGGCTGGGGCAGCTGTGTCTGGGGGAAAAGATACCCTACCCTTCTTAGGGCATCGTGCACGGATGACATTTGGGGGAGTATCATGGACTGTGGACACAGGACGGGGTGTGTTGGACGAAGAAGCACAGCTCGATTCTCCTCTGCCCGACCACACCGAGGAGTCACCACCTGAGTCTGAGGAAGTGGAGGTAGGCGTTTCAGGAGCTGACTCATCCAGGGCACTCTGGTCCCCCTACGATGCGCTGGAACTATCAGTGTCACTGTACTCCAGGGGAGCAGTGATGCCAGTAGGTACACCAACTGTTACGTGCCCATTACCTTCTCTGATCTCGGTAGATTCAGCAGGAGACAGAGACACTGTTCAGTGAAGTGGCCTGACAACAAACATGACCGGCAAGATAAAAATAAAAGCATGTACCCAATGCACACATGTGACTGTCCATGCACAGGCTGCATTAGTCTACAAGTTTTTCCATGCACAGCCCATGGATGTTAACATGCAAACTGACTGTCATGCTTCAAGTAGCCATCATACAGCAAAATTGCTTGTCATGTGGTGCCATATCAACATCACATCCTATTGTCTGTAAGCACATCCACATGCCTTCAGCTAATAGAGCTACACATCAGTATACACTTAAACTCGTTTGGCTACACAGACTCCAACACGTATTCATCATCCTTTCTGTAACACGTGTGATGTTTCAGACATGTTAAGCAGCAACATTGAAGAGTGTGCCATCCTCCCCACACACTCAAGTGCATCAAGTAGTGCGTAATGAATGTGAAATGCAGACAACAAAATCAGAATGCTGCCCTTTTGGCAAGCAGTCCGAGGCACACAGCACTGTACAGCCACATGTTTTGACCCTCGTGACCAACATAAGTAAGTGTGGCATACACTTTCCAGTCCCTCTGGAGCACCATATGGCCTCCCGTACTGTCCAAGGAACTCTCCTACCAGGACCCCCAGCTCCTCTGTGGTGAAGGGTTCTCTCTACGATACATGACTGGTTCCAGAGATGATGTACAGCCGCTGTTCGTGCTGAGGAATGGCAGGCAGCAGTGTCTCTAGGCGAGTGACAGTTGTGTACATATCACAGGCATATATATAGTGCCCTAGGCTCGTTCAAATGTTGGTCTGCTGTTACCATTGGCCAGCCGGCTTAGCATCCTTCATATGGGGCCAATGTTTGGCCCCGCAGGGGCCTAGCACGCCTACCGTGACATTCCAAAATCACTACTGCTGCCGGTTCCCATTGGCTGATGGCTATACCTCATTGGCGGTCACGCCCCGCGGAGGTCACGCAGCGGACACCGCTATCCGGCACCATTCGATTGGGGCCAATGCTTGTTACCTCTGTGGATGCCAGCTCTAGCGCCTGTAAACACAATTTAGCTTTAGCTTGCATGCTTTGCTAACTGCATCATTCACCACACAACATTTGCATAAGGTCAAATGTGCAAACTGTTAAGGTTCCATGGCGTGTGACCTATGCCTTATGTCCTGACACACATGGAATGACCATGAAAAGGAGAGTGGGAAGACATCGTTCGTATTGTGTGGTGGCCAGCATGGCATGAAAAGAGTAAATGAGTCCAAAAGGACAAAGGCCACTATCACTGTACTCACGTTGTGTACTGAGACATAAAAGATGTTAACACGTCTGGAGTAACACTTGCTACTTGACGGTCGGACACTTGTCCATGTTCTGTCTCATGAAATGCCAGTGATGTCAGCTGACATCCCTAGCTGGCCATTGTCATTAAATCAGACCTACTCTTCAGCTCCTCACGTTCTACACACGTACTGCTGTGCCATGCTGTGTGCTCACCTGCAATTGCCTCCATGTGTGTACACATGTCAGGGCAATGCACATGTGTCTCAACATACATTGCTGGATCCAACATAAGTTGTGCTGTCAAGCTATGTGTGCATGTATACACTAAACACGTGTATCTGTTCAAATACACTTTGAACGTAGCAATGTGTGTCACGCAGATTCATCAGACAGTCCTGATGGACTGACCACATAATGCACATTTGAACATGTCTACTGTGCTGCATACTCATGTGATGTCGTCCAGGTGACACAGACTGCCCTCATCCCATTGTGTTGCTGTGTATTGTCGGACTTGAGATTGAGGACGTGCAATGGCCGAAGATACATGCAAGTCAGCATTGATGCTGGTAACCACATGTGCTGTGCCAAACACACAGGGCTGATCACACCCTGGTGTAGCAGGGTACGACATGTCATACACAATATCATATTGTTGATGTACTAGTGCTCAGTATGAGGAATGGGTGGAGTGAACCAAGGTCTTAATGCATGTCACTTGTGTCTTTTCACGTGCTCAAGAGTCATGTCAATGTTGTGGCCGTGTGAGTCTCTGGTGAAACTGCCACACACATCACATCAATTTTTACCAACTTCTGCATGTGTCCCCGGCCAGAGTACGTAGGAGGAGCACACCTATCTATCACCTTGTCCCAGTCCTGGAAACCATGGAGGACATTACAATCAGCATGGAATTTCATCAGGATCGCCTCACAATGCGAGAGCTATGTGCTCAGTTGGAGCCCCACTTGAAGTCCAGGTAAACATATCCTCCGGCATTGTCAGCAAAAGTCAAAGTGATGGCTGCACTGCATTTTTTGGCAACTGGGTCTTTCCAGTACACCGTGTCCAGTGCTGGAGGGATGTCACAGCCTATGTCCAGCATGGTGTTGCGTGATGTCCTGTCTGCATTAATGACATACAAGATTCACTACATACAGTTCCCAAGGCGCAATGATTTGGCAGGTGTGAAGGGGGATTCCTATGAACTTGGACGCATTCCACATGTAGTGTGCAACATCAACGGAACCCACATTGGCCTAGTTCCACCACAGGCACATGAAAGCATTTATACTAACCGAAACAATTAACACTCCAGAAATGTGCAAGTGGTATGCCGAGCGGACCAGACCATTTCACACGTGTGTGCCAAGTATCCTGTGTCGGTACATGACACAGTCTTTCTGTGCCACAGCAGCATACCACAATTGATGGCTAATCTACACCCTGATTGGGCCTGGCTTGTTGGTGAGTGGGCTGTGTCAATGAGTGTGACGTATGTGTGACATGCTGCTCCACTCACATGTCACAGTTACATTTTGGTAAATGTGTTTATCCAGGATAGGTGACTGGCTATCCCAATCGTCCCTGGGTGCTGAGCCCACTGCGGAATCCAACTACGCCAGGGGAGGACCACTATAATGATGCCCATGGAAGAACACGTTGTGTGGTGGAGCGCACTTATGCACTTCTGAAATCGAGATTTAGTTGTCTGGCCAACACTGGAGGGGCACTTCTCTACTCACCCAAGAAGGTGTGCCAGATAGTAGTCGCATGCTGCATGCTGCACAACCTGGCCTTGCGCAAGAGGATACCCCGGATTCAGGACGATGATGACCAGCAACAGCCCCCTGCTGCAAACCCAACAATGCCCAGGGACGATGCCAGTGGTGAGGAAGAAGGTCTTGACCTGCGTGACCAGCTCATAGCCAACTACTTCCAATGAGTGTAAGTTATCATCATGCAACTATGACTGTGTCTGTGCGCATTGCTGTTGTCTCCCAAACTTGGTGGATTGTAGCTGTGATTCTGGACACATACACATGAAAAAGAACATGAATATGGGATTTGGGCAGGCAGTGGAAGAGTCAAACAAACAACTGGGTAAGCATTAGCACTGGCAACATTGTGTGTCCTGCCACAGTATCTCTGTCACTCACCAACAGTGTAACAAGCGCCAAGACACCACATGACCCAACACTGCCTGATCCCTCTGTAATCCAGGTAACAGGACACACACTCTCGTCCTCACTCTCATACTGCTCAACACTGATCACAGTACAATACAAGTTAATGTGCGAAATGTTTGTTACTATTAACGCGTCCTAACGTGCAAGATAAGTGCCACAACATGCAGAACATTGCATCAGACCGAAACAGGCAGCATAGGAACGTGTTCAGATGTCATGGAGGGAGATGTCACATTAATGAGCACTCAGGAGGGAGTACTCCGATCTGATTCCCCCTTCCCTTGCTGGACAAGTCATGTGATGGATCACATTAGCTAAATGCCCTTTGTCAGAGGAGCCCACTCCTCAGCCCATATGATTTGACATGTACTGTTCTCCAGGACAGCGGTGACTGAATGTTCTGTTGACAGTAAACAGGTGAAAGACTCAAACTAAGATACTTGCAGTACAACAAAGGCATGTAAGAACTATCTCAACAGCTGCATGATGGCAGCAAGACTGCTACTAGGCGACAATGTCCACTATGGCCAGGAGACAGCCTCACCTTGCACAGGTGTGTGCCAACAAGCGATGCAGGCCGCAGAGGTAATCAGAGTCCAAGCGAATGCAGACATGTCCATTGTCAGTGCTAAATCTGTAATCAGTTCCGAAAGATGCTACTGTATGTTGATACATCTGTAATTAGTCCCAATCAGTTGTGGATGCAGGTAAGTAGTTACTCAACCAATAAAGCTATTGCAGCTTTATAGGCAATCAGTTCCAAGAATAGATCGTGATCAGCTTCAGCAAACAGGACGGCCGCCCAATCCAGTAATATGAATGAACAGATGTGCTCCTTGCACCCCGTGTCCGTAAGGAGCATTTCAGGCCAATAGGGGAGTGGTTCAATGTAGTCATTGCACACGAGAAGTTGTGCAATCGCACATGACCAGCTGCCATCACGTATGCCAAGTTGTAAGGCATCCCGTAGATGGGTATCCCGGGCACAGTCGTGGTCGTGGACCAACAAAGGACTCAACAACATGTCATGATCCAGTTCAGCAATCGATGTGTTGGATAGGCAGACATCATGGCCCACTGAAAGGGGCAGCTGCGACAGTGGAACACAGGTTGCACACAGGTGAAATAGGCATAGCGGAAGCTTAGCCTTTAACTGATACGCAGCACAGCCAATGGCAACGCTCCCAATATATTCAGCATTCGTTCACGGTACAGTTGCACATGACCCGGGATGTGCAGGTCCACAGGATGTGCAGCCATTGCGTTGTAGCTGTCGTTGAACCTGCACTCTTCAGAACAGCGGGAGGAATGTTGCTGAAATGCCACATGTCCGACAAAAGGTTGTTTGAGTGAGCACCTGTTGTACTCCTGAAATGGTCTGAACGGAAGTGACAAGGCCATTCCCCACAAGGGAAATTGTGATATGAGCAAGGACTTCTGTGTGTGGAGTGTATGAAGCTTGGTGTATCAGTTGCACTGAACTTAGTGGGAGACGCGTATTCAGCTGTTACAGTATCTCGCAGGAGGTAACAGCAACCTGGTATTCGAAGGTCAGAGAGGCGGATGTGAGTCCGCCTTCTTATTAATACAAATGGGCTTTCAGCCCTGTTGATACTTTGAAGTCTGCTTACATTGTTGGAATGTGAGCCCACAAATTACTGTTGACATTCACATATGGGGGAGTGATGAGTTCATCCCTATGGCAATGGAGACATTGAGAAACTCTTTCTGTGCACGTGAGCCCTGCACAGGAAATACCTCTGTTTGTGATGTACATGACTCGACCAGTTCCTTCTGGTACATATGAGGGGCGTGTGAGCCTGGTGGCTGGGACTGGTGTACATTGATGTATTTTGCCGACAATCAACTTAGATAGTTTACAATACACGTGTGACTGTACTAATTTCCTCAATCTAGGTTTGACATGATTCGTTTGGTTCGTGCCTGTTTTTGGGACACTGCTGAGTGCTGCATTGTGATGCGCTGTGTGAGTCATTGATACTGCAGTCATTCCCATGTGGATGGTTGTAGGGGGGTGGGAGGACACTGATTCACCTACCAGCACAGTACATCCCTTAGCATCCATGAACGTGCACTTACATCAAACGTGCATACTTGTGATGAAGCAGAAGGTTTTGACTTTAGTATGACAGGGAGAGGTACAGGGAGCTGAGACAATGGCGGCTGCTTACTCACCTTACAACTATTTGCTGGATCTGTTGCCTACTGATGAAGGATGATATCCATGTACACATGTGACTTGAGACTGACAACACTAACCCGATAATACCTTGGTGTATCACCACGCACGGGAATCTAGTTGGCATTTAAGCTGAGGTGCATTTCCCAGGTTGCTAAGGTGTGAACTGTGCTGGGAGATGTAGTGCTGTGCTCCCATCCCCCTTCTGTCCCTGTTGATGTAGTTGAGCAGTGTAATCTGGATTGCACGTGTACAGTGTTCCCTGGTGCTGTGCTTTGGCTGTCATGCCATCATATCTCAACCACATGTCATGTTCTTGTGTCTTTCTAGGCACCTCCGCTCACACAATGGATTGTGGCATTCAAATATGGAGAGACATTGCAATGTGAGTTAACATGCTATTTACTCTGTAAAAAATGGTGCTGACGCAAACGCTCAGGGGTCGATTCCGATTCGGGCCGGAAATCTCTCCGACCGAGCCGGACCCGGAGAGATTTCCGACCGAATCGGACTCGTGCAGTCCGACCGAACGAGTCCGATGCATTCGTATGCCACCGGACACGAGTCGGTCGGACTCCCATTGAACTCAATGGGAGCCGGTCGTACAACGCGTACGCGGGCTCCCATTGCCTCAATGGGTGCGAGGCGGACAAGGGCGCTCCTACAGCGAGTACGCCGCGGAGCGCTTCGCGGCGTACACGCACAGGTAGGGGGGACCCATGGGTCCCCCTGTGTGCGCCTCGCACGGGTACGCGTGACAGGGGGTCCGACACGGACCCCCAAAGCACGGCTCCGACAGCGAGTTCGAGTCGGACGGCGCGAGTCGGTCGGAGCGGTCGAGGTGCGCATCGTACTTACCCGGCCGGAAAACGTCTCCATTGCGCGGTGCGAATCGTGTCCGAGCGAGTCGGTCGGAGCGGTACGATCCGGGTACGAGTCGGTCGGAGCGGTCGGGTCGCCCGGACGAGTCGGTCGGCGAATTCGCATCGTACTCGCTCGGCCGGACCCGCGTACGGTTCGGTCGGGAAACAGGGCTCCGAATCGGATCCGGTAAAGCCGAATCCTATTCGGAGCCCTACCGGCCGAGATCGGAATCGGCCCCTCAGTGTTGTGAATGGTGTTTATTTGTACATGAGTGACAGGTGAGGGGTGAAGTTGAAAGTGCTGGCACAAGAGTCATCAGGGTAGGACACACAATGCTGGTATGACACAGTCCAACAGTACACTGCCAACATTGTGGAAATGTGGGCTCTGATCTGCAACAAAGTCAATGCTGGAGGCAACACTGCTGACATCATAGTTGGCGCATGGAATGGGTTTTAAGAGGTGCTTTGCCACGTGATCCTCCGTCTGTCTTCCTCGGACGTCCCCTCGACCGTTTGGCTGGGGGGAACCTGCTGCATGCTCGGAGGTGTCTGAGGAGTCTGTGCCTGCTGCCTTACCCCTCCCTGTGGCCGCTGTGGTGGTGTTCTCAGTATTGTCCGGCTGGCCACGGGGTGGGCGGTTGGCTAATTGAGCAGCATGGATGTCCCTCAGAACACCCACAAGCTGGCCCATGTAATCAGCAATGACACCCAAGCGGGTGTCCATGGCCCATTGCAGCAGGCGGAGTTTGCACAGTTCTTCGACGACCTGGCCCATCTGTCCCTGGGTCTGTTGGTATGCACCCAGGACAGTGTTGACCGTGGCCAGGGCCTCAGTCTCGGTGTCATCCTGGGACTGTCCCGGGGGGCCCTCCCACCTGCCCTGCATACACGGACCTGTGGTGGAGCCTGTCGCTTCCCCCGCACACTCTCCCCAGCATCCTGGGTGTGGCTGGTGGGATTGGGCGCAACTGCCATGGGGATAGTGTTGGAGGCAGTGGTACTGGTGTTGGTGCTGGCTGGCACACAGGTCGTAGTCGCAGGGATCAGCGTTGTTGCTGCTGTTGTGGGAGTCGAGGTGGTGGTGGGGACTGTGAGGCCCGGAGACTGGGGTTGCCTGGCCACGCCTGAGGGGCCAGGTCAGTCCTCCTTGTCCGAGGAAGGGAGTAAATCGGCATCCGTGAGTTCACCTTCATGGGGGGGAGACTCGCTGGGCTCGTTGGTCACCCTTCCGACAGGTGTTGTGATCGGATCACCTGCTGAGTAGAGGTCATTATGTCAGCATGTTCAGTAGACAGCACAACCTATATGTGAATGTATTGCACATTTCTATTGAGATGACCAGACTTTTGACAGTGACATTACTTTGCATTGTCCACAGTTTTGCATCAGTCGAACATGATGTTGAGGTACATGATTTGTCAGTTAGCGATGGGACATTGCGTGGGCAACAATTTCATATGTGTGGATCTTGTTTTTCAATGGACATTTCCTCGGGTATCAACTTGATGCACATCCACTGCAGTTTATGCTTGGACCTTTCTGACATTTATCTGACTAGCTGTCTACTGTGCCGCCACTTCATGATTGGTGTTGTTGGGTTTTTGACTGACTCTCGCGGTGGACATGCTCCGCCACTGCGGTGCCAGGCATTGACACCAATTGATTTGTGCTGCCTTGCAATGGTCGCTTCCTGACCTCTGCGGTGCATCACCGCCTATGAGTAATAGCCATCAGCCAATGGGAACCAGTTGCGGTTTTGATTTTTTGAAGTGCAAGGTGTACGTGCTCGCCCACTGCGGTGCCAGGCATTGTGCGCTCTGGATGATAATGTTTTCTACTTCGGTTAAAAATTCACATGACTTATGTAATTGCCAGTATGCCTCAGGTGCAATATTTCTGTTGTGCTGTTTTGTAGTAGCCTCCTGTGTATAGTGATGTATGGCTGAGTCTCCATGTATGTGTGGAGTTGATGTGTGCCTTTATGTTTATGGACAATGTGACATCGACATTTGAATGTGGTCCTTTGCGAATCTTGGATTGACTATGAAGTTACATGTGACTTCTTGGATGACTGTGTGATGAATGTGACCTCTTAATGGCATTAATCTGTGTGTGCACTGGCTACAACTTATGTTGTTTTGCAGACTTGGCAAACATGTGCGTGATGTGCTGGGCATATGGCACCATGCTATTTGAGAGGGAGGCCAGAGTGCATGAGCTGACTATCTATGTGTGTCATGCTGCAGAGGTGGGTGACGGCTGCCAAGTGTCTCTGGGGTGGGGAGGGTGCTCCATGCTGTTTGGGAGGGTGGGCAGGGGGCCTTGTGGGAGTGGTGGTCTTGCTGTCAGGTCTCAACGACTCCCTCCACAGTGAGATGGCTACCTACCTGTTATGAGGCACTGTCGGGGGTAATGGCTGCCACGTGTCTTAGGGGTCGGGAGGGTGCTCCATGCTGTTTGGGAGAGTGGGCAGGGGGCCTTGTGGGAGTGGTGGTCTTGCTGTCAGGTCTCAACGACTCCCTCCACAGTAAGATGGCTACCTACCTGTTATGAGGCGCTGTCGGGGGTAATGGCTGCCACGTGTCTCTGGGGTGGGGAGGGTAGGCAGGGGGCCTTGTGGGAGTGGTGGTCTTGCTGTCAGGTCTCAACGACACCCTCCACAGTGAGCTGGCTACCTACCTGTTATGTGGCACTGTCGGGTGTAATGGCTGCCACGTGTCTCTGGGGTGGGGAGGGTGGGCAGGGGGCCTTGTGGGAGTGGTGGTCTTGCTCTCAGGTCTTAACGACTCCCTCCACAGTAAGATGGCTACCTACCTGTTATGATGCGCTGTCGGGGGTAATGCCTGCCACGTCTCTGGGGTGGAGAGGGTGGGCAGGGGGCCTTGTGGGAGTGGTGGTCTTGCTGTCAGGTCTCAACGACTCCCTCCACAGTAAGATGGCTACCTACCTGTTATGAGGCACTGTCGGGGGTAATGGCTGCCACGTGTCTCTGGGGTGGGGAGGGTGCTCCATGCTGTTTGGGAGGGTGGGCAGGGGGCCTTGCGGGAGTGGTGGTCTTGCTGCCAGGTCTCAACGACTCCCTCCCCAGTAAGATGGCTACCTACCTGTTATGAGGCACTGTCGGGGGTAATGGCTGCCACGTGTCTCAGGGGTGGGGATGGTACTCCATGCTGTTTGGGAGGGTGGGCAGGGGGCCTTGTGGGAGTGGTGGTCTCGCCATCAGGTCTCAACGACTCCCTCCACAGTAAGATGGCTACCTACCTGTTCTGTGAGGCAGAGTGAGGAAATGGAGGTCTTGTGAGACAATCATTTTTTTAACGTGCACTCTCCATGTGTTCGCTTGGGTCTGGCAAGCGAGCCTCACTTGTTGTGCACAACAGTACGTTACAGTGGTATGTGAACATTTACTTTGTACTTACCAGCCTCCTCTCCCCCCTTGATTCCGGTGAGACTCTCGGTATGCAGTATGGCAAGCACCTCTCCTCCCATTCTGTGAATCTCAGTAGTGGAATGGGAGGCCCTCTGCCCGTTCTTTGAGCCAACTGGTGGTTCCTCTGTGCCTTGACCCAGAGCTTGAGGTCGTTCCACCGCCTTTTGGTGTCACGCAGTGTGTGTGGGATGTTCCCCACTTCATTGACTTTGTCGTAGACCCTAGCCCACATCTGATTTTTGCGCTCATTGGGTGTCTGTTGGACCAGGTTTCCATACAAATGTGGTTCTACCCTGATGATCTCATCTACCCACACTTTCAACTCTGTGTCTGAATTTAGGCATTTTGCTGTTCGGCATGGTGCTAATGGATGTGAGGTGCAGGGTGAATATGTGGATGAGTGAGGTGTGTTCGTTGTGTGGTTGTGAAGGGGATGGTGTGTGGAGTTGTGTGGGTGTGATGGTGTGCTGTGTCCTCTCTGTACTATTTGTTCTGGTGTCCCTCTCTCTCTCACTCTCTGTGGATGCCCCTCTCTGTTCTTAATTTGCTAAGGGTGCTGGTCCAGGAAGGGGTTGGTTTATATACTGTGGTGTGTGGGTGTGTCCACATGAGTGATGTCCACCTGGTGTGTCTTTCATGCTGTCCATGGCTTTCGTCTCCGGTATGCATTTGTGGTGTGTCATTCTTGCGTGTCTGATGTAATTGAGGGCTGATGATGATACAGGCACACTTTGTGACTTGTAGTGCATTTTGTTACTTCCGCCATTCTTTTGGCCTGGGCGCCACCGCTGCGGTGGGTACTGCCATGATCCTTACACCAGCTCCGCTTACTCATCGTAAGTAGCCGTGCGGTCATTCCGCAAGAGGTGCGGACGTTTTGGTCCATTGACCAGCTTTCCCTGTCCACCGAGGTAGCATTTTTGGCTATTGCCACCATTACGGAAGGTTTTTTCTGTATTCCAGCCGCCGCGGTGGGACTTTACGTGAGTTGCATCGTAATCTGACCTGCGGTATTGCCGCGGGACATGCAGGTGGTCTTTTTCCGCAAGCATGGCGGTCGGAGGCCTTTTCCGTCCACCATCGTAATCGGGCCCTAAGTCTTTACTTTATTGCACTAACTGTGATGTTATGACAATTACCTAGCTGGCAAGGTGAGTATTGGTACATGCTATTCTGTTCTATGTATATATACAATACAGAAACGTATTTTTATATAATACTGTGTGGAGTCTCTTTTGTGGTGTATTTTCTTGTATCACTGGTGTGTGTGTGTTGCGCAAACGCTTTACACATTGCTACTGGGATAAGGCTGACTGCTTGTGCCAAGCTACCAATGGGGTGAGCAAGGGCTCTCTTGGGTGTGTAACTCCCTTACCCTGGCTAGAGTGGTGGGTTCTGCCTGGCTTAGGTGTATACCCCAGCCAACCAGAAACCCCATTTGTAAAAGCTGCAAATAGATGTTTGTTAAAAGGTAGGTCTACCTAAAGCTGTCAAATATAACATCGAACTACTTATCAGCCACCTGTGTGCAAACAACAACTTTGTGAACTCTTCCAGAGTGTGGCTTTGCTAATTGGCATTACGGTTTACTGACATAATATCAATATTAAAAATATCGATGACAAAAATATTGATGAAAAAATATTGAATGCAAAAATATCGACTCCCTATACTTAAACAGGTAAGTACAAAAATATTCAATCAATAATATCGAAGTAAAAAAATATAGATGTAAAAAATATCGATTTAAAAATATATATAAAATAAAATATATTAAATATTAATGTTATTCTTAACAAAATAAATTACATTTAATATATATTGTAACTAAATATAACAAATAAACTTAATTTATAAAAATATAAACACACAAACATAAAAATTAATATATATACATATATTTAACTATTATCTTTTTTTCATTTTTAAACTTTCACATTATACAAAAAATGAAATATATATATATATACCAATAATTTAAAATGAAAAAGAAAATTCTATAGTAAATTAAAACATTAAACGATTTAAAAAAATTAAAACTTACATTTCGCAATACAATAAATGCAACAGTAGGGAAAATGTTGGATAGCAAAATAATTAAATTTACTATTCCAACTCCAGTGAGTGCAACAGTAGGGAAAGTGTTGGATAGCGGAGGGGTAAAAATTAATATTCCTACTCCAGTGAGTGCAACAGTAGGGAAAGTGTTGGATAGCGAAGGGGTAAAAATTACTATTCCCACTCCAGTGAGTGCAAAAGTAGGGTAAGTGTTGGATAGCGGAGGAATTAAATTTACTATTCCAACTCCAGTGAGTGCAACAGTAGGGAAAATGTTAGATAGCGGAGGGGTAAAAATTACTATTCCCACTGCAGTGAGTGCAACAGTAGGGAAAGTGCGGGATAGCGGAGGGGTAAAAATTACTATTCCCACTCCAGTGAGTGCAACAGTAGGGAAAGTATTGGATAGCGGAGGGGTAAAAGTTATTATTCCCACTCCAGTGAGTGCAACAGTAGGGAAAGTGTTGGATAGCGGGGGGTAAAAATTACTACTCCCACTTTAGTGAGTGCAACAGTAGGGAAAGTGCTGGATAGCGGAGGGGTAAAAATGACTATTCCCACTCCAGTGAGTGCAACAGTAGGGAAAGTGTTGGATGGTGGTGGGGTAAAAATTACTATTCCCACTCCAGTGAGTGCAACAGTAGGGAAAGTGCTGGATAGCGGAGGGGTAAACATTACTATTCCCACTCCAGTGAGTGCAACAGTAGGGAAAGTGCTGGATAGCGGAGGGGTAAAAATTACTATTCCCACTCCAGTGAGTGCAATGGTAGGGAAATTATTGGATAGCAGAGAACCAAAAATTACTAATAACATTTAAACAATAGAATTTTTTTTAAAAATCATAAAAATAAATAAACAATATTAAACAAAATACGATTAAATATATTAAACATATAAAAAGAACACATTTTATAATATAAATTACATATAACAAAAAGCTACAAATATATAAAATAAATTAATAAATACATTTATAGACAATAATTATTTAAAATGAGCAAATATTAAACAAAAAAATTATTTAAAACATAAATGTATTTATTTTATTTCCTACCCTATAACACCACACCAATAAAAAAACACTTAAAAAGTTGTATTTAAATGTATTTCCATAATTAACATAATTAATAATCAATTTAACAAATATGATTAATAGAAAAATAATAAACATTCATTAAATACACATGCGTTAACACTATAATATCCATAACACGCACCTAAAATTAATTACACAAATACCATATTTAATTTCTAGTTAATTAATTTAAATGAATTAACAACTAATTATTAATTCATCAATTAAAAATAAATTACTTCCCACCCTTCCCACCATTTACACCTATAAACACCACAAAACACACCTAAAACTAATTACACAATGACCATAACTAATTACTAATTAATTATTTAAAATTAATTAACAACAAATTATTAATTAATTCATAATAAATTACTTTACACATTTAACACTATAACATCTCAATTAAACAAATATTAATAAATAAAAATTATTCAATAAATTTAATATCAATAAATTACTTCCCACCCTATTCCCCTATAAACCCACAACCCGCTACGGAACTAAAAACGCCAAATTCATATTAAAAAAAAATGTATGACTACTAAAATTTTAACACATATAATAAAAATACAAACAATTCTTATACAAAAAAACATACATCACATATATATATAAAATACATACTAAAATACATAACATTAATAAAAATTCGATATTTTTAACAACTATGGGGCCGATTCGGGCCGGAAATCCCTTTGACCGAGTCGGATTCGGAGAGATATCCGACCGAACCGGACTCTAGCAGTCCGACCGAACGATTACGCTGCGGACGCATGCTATCGGACTCGATTCGGTCGGACTCCCATTGAAGTCAATGGGAGCCGGTCGTACGACGCGTACACGGGCTCCCATTGACTCAATGGGTGCGTCGCGAACAAGGGCGCCCCCTACAGCGGGTACGCGTCGGTGCGACTCATGCCGTACATGCATGTGTAGGGGGGACCCATGGGTCCACCCTGTGTGCGACTCACGCGGCTACGCGTACAGGGGGGTCCGACACGGACCCCCGAAGTCCGGCTCCGACTGTTCTTTCGAGCCGGACGGCGCGAGTCGGTCGGACTGTTCGAGGCGCGCATCGTACTTGCCCGGTCGGGGAACGTCTCCATTGCGTGGTGCGAGTCGAGTCTGTACGAGTCGGTCGGAGCGGTTCGGAGCCGGGAACGAGTTGGTCGGGGATTTCGCGTACGCTCGCATCGTACTTGCTCGCGCGGACGGGTGTTCGAATCGGTCGGAAACAGGGCGTCCGAATCGGATCCGGTAAAGCCGAATCCGATTCGGTGCCCTACCGGCCGAGATCGGAATCGGCCCCTATATTTTTCCAAACGATATTAAACACTTCTATATTTTAAACATCGATATTACTTACCTTTAATCGATATTCTTGAGCACGATATTTTGTCTGTCGATATTTCTGACCCACGATATTTTTACCTCGATATTTGTGCAAGTCGATATTTTTGCATCGATATTCTGTCTCTGCACCTGGCATTACACCCTGGGAAGATGAACCCCCCCACCTCCCCTGCTGATGGAAAGAGAAGATGTCTGTGTGTGGAATGGTTTACACCTGGCAAGGCCCATTTTTTCCCCAAGGGAGCAATGAGCCCTGCAATGACTTCTGAAACCCGAGCAGCTGGGGGTCTGGTATGCCACTATAGTGCTGGTGCGCTATGGCTGGGGAGATCAGGGGAAACCTCTGTGAGGAAATTAGTTCTACAACCTTAACTGCTGTGATACAGGAGGTGGAGACACACATGCCATACATGGCTAAGATAGCGCATCATCTCTGATATGATGCCTGCGTACTTCCAATTCAAGATTCATATGGAACTCTCTCAGATACAACGTTATTTAGAAAGGGTTGCTGGATTCAGTGGGATGTGCCAAATTCTAAATTGGGGGCAGAGTGGTTCATGAATGGCTTATGAATGGGGGACTTTAATTACTAGGACATCAAAGTGAATGAAATTCCGGGACACTATTCTGGACTATGTCTGCCACCTCCCCCAAATCCCAAATTATATCGTCCTCTGCAATCTGGAGATACATGCTATGGCCTCTAGATGAATGTCCTATTGAAGCGCATCATATTGTCCAAGCTCACACAAAGCTACTGTTTCAAGACAGTGAGGCCATTACCATTCCAGACAACATTTAAACCATTTCGGTAACAGTGTACAAAGCATTTGCCATTTTATAGCAAACCTTTGTGGCTCTACACAGCTGGATTGATATCATGCACCAACAGTCTTCCAGCATGTTATGTGACTATAATTATTGAATCTGGGTGAAATTCACATAAATTCCTTTGCAATAATTATGCAAAATGCCCAAAACAATGCATGAAATTGTACGTCAATACGTGGAATGCTGATCAAACATTGTGCATTATTTTTTTAGCATGAAAGGGGTCCTTGAATCCATTTTAGATATGAAGATTACTTTTTCACCAAAAATAGCAGAAGGTCACATGTGATTGAAACAACCATCGCTCGCATTCAATTCATTTGCATTGTTCCTGTGCTCCCATGATCAGATTTTTACCTGAATAAAATCTTAATTATGCGATGCAACATACTGGCATAATCTCAGGCATTTCACATAACAATTGTAATTGAAAACAGCAGGAAACTGCAAGATTACATTGGCATAAACAATTTTGCCCAAGCTTAGTAGTTATATGATTCTGTGCGAAATAACTTAGACATGGCAGCAGGTCTTCCTCCCCCTTCTCTCCCAGTTTAAGAACTCTGAGTCCTTACAGCTACTACCCACAGCCGACCACACGGAGGAGAGTCAAGTCAAGGAGATTTACCGGGCTTAGTTCAGGAACTATATAACTGTTATTTTTTTTATTGTCCTCATTCACCTCAGGGTCCAACTCAACCCTCTGGTTCCAACGTTGCACTCTTCTATAGGGGAGAGAAAGAAAGGCCATGGAGATGTTTGTTCTATTTTTCAGGTTACCTCGATCCAAGAGTCAAAAGGCTTCAAACCATACCCACAGAAGGTGTAATCATTGTACAATTTGTGAGCTAACTGCAGTATTAACAAAGATCTTCACTGATCCAACCCCAGCACCTCAACAGGGGAATCCAAAACTCGTTCCTCTTAGAAAAAACCCCTGTGAGATACATTTTAGATATATAGGAGAGAGCATTAATCCAATCTGTACACAAGGAAGCGACATGAGCGACTTATTTCCTACTAATTTCCCTTCGGGCCAAAAGTACCATATAGAAGAGCAACTTGGACCCATCGCTACTGAGTCTTGCTGACTTCTCTGCTGTCCCAAAGATTATCAGTCTGAGAGTTACCTTTACGTTTATCCCCAAAATGCTTGTGATGGTCTTACCCTCATTCTACCAAAACTGTTGGATCCCGGGGTACTCCATAAAAATATGGATGTCAATTGCCTTCTCCAGCCCACATTTCACACATTTAGCGGGACCCCCCCTTTTCCATCTTCGTGATCCTATATGGCGTCCAGTAGGCCCTATGAAGGGAAAAAAGATGCCTTCTTAAAAAAGCAGGCTTGGCAATACTATATATTGTGTGCATCAATACTTGCCATAGCTCTTGGAGCTGAGTCTTGGGCAAGTATTCTCCCCAGAGCTCTTACGAGAGGGTAAAGTCCCAGTCCAGATTTTCCAATAGCTCCCAGTACCATGATGATACTTCCTTCTTCTCAGGCAGTTTTTTGAATAGCTGTTCCTCCAAATGGTTAGTGGTTCCAAAATCAAAATCCAAGTTCTGGGACCAGCATTTTAGTTGCAAGTACTTAAAGCGTGGGGGGTTGCCATCCAATATGGCCAGAGGCTCATGCTAGGGGATAAGCTTTCCACCAGATGTAAGCTTACCCCATGTTTGAATACTGGCTAACTTAATTGGTAGAGCCTATCTTTCGTTGAGACACTCTGGGGTGCCCGGGGAGTCCCAGATAGGAGCAAGATTGCTGTAGTAGTCCAGTTGTACGGTACTTCTAATATGGGACCAGAACCTAGCCATAGCATGTACTACTTTCAACCTCACTTTTTTTAAGTACTTATTGTCCCCAAATTTAAACAAAAAGTGATTACTTGCGCCACTGAGATATTTTAGCATGGCCTTAAACAGCAAGACTAACTCCGAACAATCAGGAGAGTTAAAGAGCATTCTAAAATTCTTCAATTGGAAAGCCCAGGCATTGATCTGTATATTGAGGAGCAACAGTCCCTGCTTATCATTCCTTCTATGGAGCTTCCTCCACGATATCCTTGCGCTTCTATATCCCCAAATAAAAGAATTGAAGGCCTGTTGTATTTTATCTAACCAATACTTCCTAAAGTGCATGGGAATTGTATTAAAAAGAAAGGTAAATTTAGGGATAATAACCATCTTCACTAAATTGATTCAGCCAAAGACCAACAACGGAAGGTGGACCCAACCAATTATTGGTTTAATCGCTTCTAATAGACCCTTGGCGAGATTCACCTCGGGAATCATATAGATATCTTGTGTAATATTTAAGCCCAACTATTTCATCTTGCTTTTGCCTCGGTCATTTTCACAGCTTTGATTCCAAACCATAATCTTTGTTTTACCTGCATTAACTGAATAGCCGGAGACCTTTCCAAACTCGGATTTCAACTGGCTGATAGCTGTAAGAGCGGTCTGTAAATTCGAGGTATATAGCATAAGGTCATCAGCATAAAGAGCAACTTTTTCTCCCAGCCATTGCAAGTGAAGGGGATTATGGAAGAATCCTTCCTGATTCTACAGGCTAGAGGCTCAATATAGAAATTGAAGAGCAAAGGGGAGAGCAGGCGCCCTTGCCTCATACATTGAAATATCCTGAAAGCTGGGGTTAAGCTGCCATTCACTAAGACTCATGCTAAAGGGTTTCTGTAAATCAGAAGCACCGCTCTACAAAAATTTTCTCCCAAGTTGTAGTGTTCTAAAATAGTGCCCAGGTAGGACCAATTTACCCTATCGAAGGCTTTTGTGGGTTCAAGGGTTAAGACAGCTAGAGCAATATTCAGGGTTGTGGCCAATCTATAGAACCAATAAGGCCATAAGTTAATTTATGTCGGCATCTGCCCTTTACAAAACACTTCTGGTCCAAGTGCAGAAACCCGCTGCACACTCCACTTAACCTCTCTGCTAAAACCTTCGCAAATATTTTGTAATCACTGTTCATGAGAGAGATGGGTCTATATAATCAACATATGGCTGGGTTTTTTCCAGGTTTCAGGAATAACATAACTATTGCCTCATTCCAGTATTGTGGCAGCTGAGACCTTGCTCAAAAGTCTCCCCAAACAACATGGTCATAAAAGGGAGAATCGAATCCCTTAAGGCCTTATAAAGCTCTACTCGAAGACCATCTGGCCCCGCAGCTTTACCCCCTTTACTAGCACTAATAGCTCCTTTAACCTCTAGCTGGGTAATACGATCATTCAAAGCACACTGATCATTTACTTACAGTGAGGTTCGATCCTGTGAACCTAACCAGTGGTTGACCATTTCCTACATTACATGAAAATCCTCAGTATCCAAATTTTCAACAAAACCCTTAAAGGCATTTTCTATATCAGTGCTACTAGTCAAGATAGACCCCGACATGTCACTCTTAATTCCCTTAATAGCATTCCTTGCTTGGTCTGATTTAATCTTCCAGGCCAGGAGCTTCCCTGTGTTCTCTCCATTTCAAAATGGGCTAGCTTGCTTGCTTCCCATGTCTCCTTCACTCTGGCCTCCAGTAATGCAGCCAGTAGCTCTCTGAGCTCCCGAAGCCTGCATTCTAGGGGTGGGGCCTCCTTGGTGTTGGAATTTATTACCAAAAGCCCTTCCACTTTCATCATTTCGGCCTCCAACTTCGTGACCTCATTTTTGTAATACTTCCTCCTAAAGCATGATAAACTTGTGATCTTCCCCCTAAAAAAAGCCTTAAGCGCATCCCATACCACAGGGACAGGACAACATTCAGCATAAGGAGAAATCCTCCATCTCCCCTCGAAGATTGCTAATCAAATCCATGTCTTATAGTATGGTATGGTCTAGGGTCCACCTTCGTATCTCAGCCCTGACAATAGGTTTAATTTCAATAGTAGAGCTGAGTGATCTGAAAAGTGGGCTGCTAAGTAGGTTATTTCCTCAATCTGGTCTTTTAGGTCCAGAGCTGTGAAAAAGTAATTGATCCTAGAGAAGTGGCCATATTTCTTATTATGAAATGAGTAAGCCCGCATTGGTCTTGTTCTTTTCCTCCAAAAATCGCAAAGAGCTAAATGACCCATTATATGTTTTAAATTGGCTTGGGACTTGGGAGAGCCTATCGCCCTAGATTTAGCTGATCTATCCAAATGTTTATCAAATAGGAGACTAAAGTCTCCAGCCATTATAATGGGAAAATTAGAGTCTAGCAAATTCAAAAAGATCGGCTTAAGTGGCACAACGTCATCACAATTCGGACCATAGTACCCCACCCGTGTAAAGGTTTTAGCATAGAACTGCAAGTTGGTAATGATCCACCTCCCTGATTTATCTGAGAGAATTCCTGAGATAGATACGTTTGATTGCTTTTCAACCAAAATGGCCACCCCTCTTGTGTTGGTATTCTGGTCCGACAATCCATTTGTTGGATCCATTTTTTCGATTTAAATACCTGTAAGCATTCCTCCCTGGTCAATTGGGATTCCTGCCGGATGATAATATGGGCTTGCACTACCTTTAGATACTGTAGAATCCTATCCCTCCTATCTTTCATATGCAGCCCATTAATAATCCACATGAGAATCTGCAAAGGTTCTATTATGCATTTATTCCCATGACCCATCAGAAAGCTGGGAGTTTTGTCACACCTTCCTGAACCCTAACTGAGGCTTTTGAGGATTATTTTTCCCCCACACTCCCCACCTTTTGCTCCCCTGCCGTCCTACTCCCACTCTTATCCCATGACATGCCCCTCCCCTTGGAGAACTCACCCATACTTCCACATGGACTTAAATAAGTCAGTTTTAGAGTGTTCCGGGATGTCCTCCAGAGCATGTCACAAAAAAGAAAAAGAAGAGCCTAAATCTACGAACTCAAATGACTATACAAATTAGAGCCTAAGTTGCTAAGATGAGACCAGCTATTACACCTGATGGCCTCATTTTATGAGGAGTTACTCATTTTAATGGCTTCCACCAATTTGTCTCTTTTTCTGGGACCCCTTAAATTATGCATTTCATTATTGTGCATCACCCGAAGAGAAGCTGTAAATCTCAACTGGGCCGTAGCCCTAACTTTTTGAAGTCCTCCAATGTCTTCAGTACCTACTGCCTATTTAGGGTTGCCCGGGAGATATCTGATCTAATCTCAAAGGGGAAACTATTTGCACTCAGCGTTTTCATTTGCAGAGGTTTTGCCAGAATTCTCTCTTTTATAGAGTGTGTCTGAAAATTCAGCAACATCTGCTCTTGTTTGAATTCCTCCTGAAAGGGTCTCTATGTATTCTTTGAATATCCTTGGCAATATCTAGACCGACCACATAGGCTTTTAGATCCTCCCCCTCCACTCCTTCAGGGACATTCAGGATTCTTAGGTTGTTTCTCCATAAGTTGTTTTCCAGTCACTCATGCTTTTCCAGACATTCCTGTTCACTGTGCCTCAATGCTTGTAACTCTACCTTGTGTTTTTCCACTGTGTCCTACAGTTCTGAGATTGTATCCTCGAGAACCTGAGTCCTGGTGGCCAAAAGATCAAAGCTTTTCTCAAGAGTTTCACAACAGCCCTGCATTTCTCTTTGATTCGCTTCCGAGATAACAACCCCGCCTTTTAATCATGGACTCAAGTGAAGTGTACGTCGACTGTTCCCCAGAAGCAGGAGGTATGTGGGGAGGAGTGGGGGGCTGAGCATTTTCGTTAGGAGGGGCATCAGCAAGCTTTTGGGACTGTTTATCAAGTACAGTGTCTACGAATAACTCCTCTCCCTCCAGCCCCTCCAGAACTTGAAACCTATTTCTCTCTGCACACCTCAGACCATTTGCGCTCGCCATCCCTTCCGATCTGCAGAAGAGTCCTGAATTGTCAAGCCTTCTTGCATGCACCAAAGCCTTCAACCACACCCAGGTTCTCTCACTGCCCACTGGGGCTTGTAGCCTTAGTAAACACCTTGAATAAGGAGCTTAGAGAAGGGGTGATTTTTAACTTTTGATGATTATTTATATTCTCTGTCTTGCGATTCCTCATGCTACAGCATGTAGCATGTTTTAGGGATTCATGGGGCACAGAAATAAGAATCTGCTGAATTGCTAATGATGTTGTACTCTCCCTAGTAGGACCCAAATTAGTTAATAGGGCTGGTGGCACTTGTTGAGAACGCCTAGCAAGATGACTGGGGGAAACGTTGCACTTATCCTTAAAGTCAGTCCTGAGAGAATATCTATTTTTATCCTCAGGGTCTTTAACTGTATTAAATCTCTTTGGGCCCCTCCCATGCTTGATTAAGCCTGCTAATGCTTCGGCCGTACAAAACCTTACCACAGGCTGTTGCAACTCACTCCTCATGCCCAGGCACCGTCAGGAACTCCAAGCTTGGGCCTGGGCTCAGTCAGCACACCACCTCCTGGTTCCTCCACCAATGCTGATGCCAATGAAACAAGGCCCCGGCATGTTCTGCCTCTTTTCCCCCGGAGGGAGGCCCTAGCAGCAGCTCTGGTGGACTTCTGGAGCTCCAGAGTGGCTCGCGTCCAACGTGCTACAGCATTGCCGGGATCTGCGGGGCTCCCACTTGCCGCACACAGAGCAGAGGAGTGTGAATTGAGCAACCCAGTAAACCTGGTAAGAAACATGATGCGTAGTGGCTTCTAAGTTACAGGCTCTTTAAAACATAATGCTGTTGGTCAGGACATCCAGCACTGATCGCGGTCTAGTGGCAGGCTCCCTTGTCAGCTGCCATGTTCTCCCCATTATTGACATTACTAGTCCAGTTTCCCCTATTCTGCCCCTATAATTTTATATATTAGTAGGTTTTTGGTTATGTAATGTCTAACTCTAAGGCCTCCAAGCAATTGCTTTTTCCAGAGGCTCTGGGCAGCAAACCGAAATTACGACCAGGATGGAGGTCTCTTCATAGAAAAGATAAGCAAGATGGAGGTCTCTGCCCCTGGGTTTTTTAATGACATTTTTAGTATGTTTGTAGTCCTACTGTAGTACAACTTCACATACTATAAAGTGCAGTTTGTGAATAGGCCACGTCTCAAACATAAAATAATTTTGTAAAAACCCTCGTCCACTGCTGAAATGGTTTTCCCATGTGTGTAGGAGAAGTTTATTGTTACCAATCTGCATGGTGGTCACGTCATCAACCTCGGAAGGACAAGCGTCTACATGAAGCCACTAGGATTCGAACGTGCACTCAGTTAAGCTCATGTCCATATAGTGGACTCAGTCCATTGTTCCACCTGATTAGCTTCACATAGGGGGGCTTATTTACAAGCCCCTTGCGCCACTTTTGCGTCGCTTTTAACATGGGAAAAGTGACGCAAAAGTGGCGCAAGGGGCTTGTAAATCTGCCCCAGGCTTTTTTGTTGTTGGAAAGTTGAGATAAATTTAATAATTCGTCGTCAGTTATATTATAATTCGTATTAATGCTTTAGAGATGCGGGTGATTTAAGTATTTCGTTGCCCGTTTAAATGTGAATCGAATTCCTCAAATTTTATTTTCTGCAGACATCCTACTGTCACCAGTGCATTATCTCCCAATGTAATTTAAGATTCCACAACATCATTTTATTTTTCTTCCACTCCATTATTTTACTATGAAACATTCTTGCAATCGACAACCCAATTCATGGTATTACACTTTCGTTATAGGTGGAGCAGCTTGCAATTTCTAATGACTATGAGAGTTGAGCACATCAAGGAGTTCATGAAAATCACATTTTTGCCCTTCCTCCTTGATATTACTGTTATGAGCACTGACAAGCAAAGCAAACTTTGCCATCCTGAAGGTGTGCTTATTACATGACAATTTCCTTTCCAACATTCAAGCAATTCCGTACAAGCCCAAATCATGTGATTTAAGGTTTCTTCAGGCGCTTACGAATACAAAGAACATTAAAAACATTGCATTCGTCTTAAGTTTTGTCTTGTAGGAATGCAACCTTTTAATTTACACAAAAAATTGCAAACGGTTGCAACAACTATACAGCTTCCTTCAACCATTGTGAGCAAATGTTGCCATTTTAGAGTTTAATGGGCATTCACATGGCCTATATTTGCAAGAAAGTACCACCATTATTAACAGACACAAGACTAATGACAATAATTCCTGCTTTACCCACATTCATAACCATAGTATTTATTAAATAAAGAGGGACATTTCAGTTTTTTACGTAAGGACTTAATCCTACGAAGTACAGGAATTTCAAGAACATTCTCAATGGCCCATTAAAAGCAATTCATATATCATCATAAAGCAAATGGAAACACTTAGCATGCTAAACGTATTTATTTTACAGTTGTAGGAAAATGGTAAAGTGAGGTCAATTGGCCTCTTGAAAAATTGGATGACAGGATCGGTTTAAAAGTTCCCCTGATTTGGAAAGGTGAGTTTATCATATTCTATCTAAAGAGCGGTGGTGTTTTTGTCAATTGAGCTGGTGTGTCCTACACACTCACAAAACAGCAGCAATTATCTGATTCGTATGCTAGTAACCTCTGCACTGAGTATGCCTGTAATGGTTTGCAAGAAGAATAGTCATTGAAGTAAAAGTGGCATTTTAGTCAAATTAACTGAATTTACCAGGATCAGAGAATAGCTTTTCCAAGATGCTAACTCTCTTGCAACCTGTGCAGACAATCATCTGTAATCTAAATCCCAAGTCTTACCTGCGTCCATGATCCGTAATATGTTATGTAAGCCAGTTCCTCTTAGTTCTATGGGCAAGACAGTTGAGTCGGCATGAAAAGCAATTTCAGTTGGCAAAGCATTTATTCCCTATGTCAGAAATACATTCAATAAAAACCAGCATAAACTGTTTTCATTTTTAATATTTTGCCTCCAAAACTAAGTCATCATGTAGGCTGAATCTTTAGCCATGCACTGCAGTGAAGCCCTTAGTTGCCGTGTTATAGATAGGAAAGGGAGCTGAAGATTCGAGGTTTCAGCATCTGCATGCTGCACAAACACCATCCTTGCAGGAGAAGACCCTCCATGAGGTGGTATTATACTAAATTGCCACACTTTTGACGATTTGTACCGTATCAAATGTTTTAGGCAGTGTTAGAAATTGAGTTTGTGGTTGTCAGAGGTGCACACCCTTTTGCAAGCAGAAACCACAATCCTAGTCAGGATAAGTCACAACACATCCTAAATTATCCTGTGATCACCCTCTGGTAGCTTGGCGCAGAGAAGTTAGGCTTAACATAAGAAGCAATGTGTAAAGTATTTGTGCAACACTTCAAATAGCAACACAGTGATACCAGACCAGATTAGAAAAATAAAGCTTAATTTTTATAAATGTAACAAGACCAAAACGACATACATCCAATAAGTAGAAGTTGAGATATGAATTTTTAAAGAATGAATGGAAAACAGAGCTTAGAAGCAAAAAGCGCTTAAATGGGATATTAGTTGTGACGGACTGAGGCAAACTCCAAAGTTCAGACCTTCCGCGATGGAGCGTGGGTTGAATACAGGGACCCACTTAGGCAGGCTGAACAACAGTACCTCGATCCGAGCTTGTGTCGATGGCGAAGAAGATGCTAGATGCAGTCGAAGTGATGAGCTAGTGATGAGTCACGTAGTGGGTGAGATCCGCCGAGATTCTCCGCGCAATGGCAGTGATGCGTCGTTACCAAATGCAAAGGAGATGTGTGGCTACAGCTCCTGCAGCAGGTGATGCGTCAATCTTGAAGACGATGCACTGGTTCTGAGTGCGATACCCCGGGTCCTTTCCATGCTTCGATGATGATGCGCCAGTTCTGAACTATGCAAAGGCGAAAATGCGCCAGTTCCAATGAGGATGCATGGGTTCTGGTTTTGGCAGCACTTTAAACCCCCTTCCAAGGGCCCAGGACTGGGTTGTAAACACCTGGCAGAGTAAGATGTGCAGCAAGCAAAGTCCAAGTACTCTAGCAGGATAAGTTGAAGTATTTGATGTCCCTGAGACTTAGAACAGGAGGCAAGCCAGCAAGCCCTCAAAATCACTCTGGGTTAAGGTGAGGCTGGTCCAGTCCTTCTCACCCATGCAGGAGAACAGCAGGCAGCAGGGCTGCTCAGCAAGGCAAAAGTCCAGCAAAGCAGCAGTCCAGCAGAATGTTAGCCCTATCAGAAGCACAATAGTCCTTTTTTCTGGAAGAATTTTCAGGGTCCAGAAGTGTACTAAAGTCATGCTGTCAGAAGTCAAATACTTATACCCAGTTTTGCCTTTGAAGTGGGGGAGACTTCAAAAAAAAGCTCCGAAGTGCACAGAGGTTCTCTCTTCCTGCCCTGGCTCCAGACTCAAAAGAGGGGGGTATGCAGCCCTTTGTGTGTAGACAAGACACTTTCTATTCAGGTGTACGAGTGAGGCTGTTCCCAGCTCCTCAGTCCTATCTCCCAGGAAGGCCCATCAAGATGCACTTAAGCTCCCTTTGTCTGTGGCTGTCCAGAGAGAATAAAGAGAGAATACACAAAGCCCAGCTGTCACCCAATCCAGACTGAATAGGGACAGGCAGCAAGCATCAAATGGCTAAAGTAAGTAAATGCCAACGTTCTAAAAGTATACCACCTACACCAGGGGTTGGGCCCTTATCTGTCAGCAAGGCTTAGCCATTAGGAGTGCAAAACACCACAAAAAATGCCAGTACCGACTTGCCTTTTACACACATGTAATTGCCTTCATGACCATTATAATAAATAGCAGTGACCACAGTTTATTTTTCAATCAGTAATTTTGAAACTTTTTGAAAAGATCATCATACATAAAAGAACAGCATGAGCATATCTTAATATTTATCTTCCATTATACCCACCCAATATCACTATTACACCAAGACATTGGACACAACATTATACAAACAATACAAAAAACAAATATATCAGTTCTGAATTTTGATTGCCCAACCAAGAGATTTTAGTTATTTACTCAATAAACAAGAATTCATCCACTCCTTATTCAATGGGCAAAGCAACCTAACAATGCTGCACTGAAAAAACCAGAGGTACCGATTAGCTTAGGGGTCGATTCCGATTCGGGCCGGAAATCTCTCCGACCGAGCCGGACCCGGAGAGATTTCCGACCGAATCGGACCCGTGCAGTCCGACCGAACGAGTACGATGCGTCCGTATGTTACCGGACACGAGTCGGTCGGACTCCCATTGAAGTCAATGGGAGCCGGTCGTACAACGCGTACGCGGGCTCCCATTGCCTCAATGGGTGCGAGGCGGACAAGGGCGCCCCTACAGCGAGTACGCCGCGAGCGCTCGCGGCGTACACGCACAGGTAGGGGGGACCCTGGGTCCCCCTGTGTGCGCTCGCACGGGTACTGCGTACAGGGGGTCCGACACGGACCCCCAAGGTACGGCTCCGACAGCGAGTTCGAGTCGGACGGCGCGAGTCGGTCGGAGCGGTCGAGGTGCGCATCGTACTTACCCGGCCGGAAAACGTCTCCATTGCGCAGTGCGAATCGGGTCCGAGCGAGTCGGTCGGAGCGGTTCGAGTCCGAGCGAGTCGGTCGGAGTTGTCGGGACGCCCGGACGAGTCGGTCGGCGACTCGCATCGTACTCGCTCGGCCGGACCAGACGTACGGTTCGGTCGGGAAACAGGCTTTCGCATGGCTTTTTTCCCGACCGAATGGTATTGGGTGCGCCTCCGACCGAGATCGGAATCGGCCCCTTAGTGTTTATAATCCCTTCCACCCTGAAAATATTTCAAGTTGGATATAGCGACTCATCACTAAGGGGCCTATTAGGATGGCGGGCGGACCTGGGTCCGCTCGCCATCCTAGCGGGAATGGGACTGGCCGCCTGCCATGCGGTGGTCCCGCACCCCTGATTAGGATGCGACCGCCACCCTGGCGGTCGCATTCCGCAGTTTAACATTGCGGCGGGTGCTGCTTACAGCAGCACCCGCCGCAATGTCAATTTGCCATGTTGTGCATTTCCATGCACAACGTGGCAGGCACCGCGCGGTGCCTGCCACCTTGTGCATGGAAATGCCAAGTGCACCCCCACTCCCCCGGGGGCCCGCAACGGGCCCCCAAAGCAAATTGCCGCCAGCCTTTCCATGACGGCATCGCCGCCATGGAAAGGCCTTACACCGCACACATCCTAATATGGATGGCGGTGCCTGCTAGGCACCGCCACCATATTAGTGGCCCAAGTCCGCCCGGCCGGCAATCTGAACAATTGCCGACCGGCGGAAAAGAGGCGTCCACCGTGATACCCCCCCGCCATTATAATATGGCGGGGGTATTACTCGTTACCATGGCGTAACGGTCGCCACCGCCGGCTCGGCGGTGGCGATCGTTACGCCATTGTAATGACCCCCTAAGTGAGCATGAGGTAGTGATTTTCGCTGCCTCGAGCGATTTCATCAGATGAGTTTTGAAAATGTTCTTTACAGTATCATCATGTAAACATCAGGTACATATGAGAGGTAAACAGTTCTGAATCCTGAGGAGAACCCACAAATAAATTCACAGGTTCGAAACGCATTGACTACTGTGCAACCAACGAGCGCAATAAAATTGGCACTGTAAATCAGGGTGGAAGGGATTGTAAACACTAAGCTAACAATACCCCTGGTTTTATTAGCACGGTGGAAAAATTTGTAAAAAAAGCTGATTGCAGGAAACTAAAAATTATCACCTCACTAGGGTCCTTTTTTAAGGTCTTGCCTACAGTAGTAGATATCAGGGGAGCCTAAGTTAAGCAAAAGAAGACTCAAGAGAGGGATTGGAACCAAGGAAAGATGTGCCACATAATTTGCAAGTGCTGACAACGGGGCAGGACACGTCCAGGAAAGGGGGGAACAGGTTCGAGGTTTAGCAGAATCTGGAGGAGAACCCCAATCTAGTAAGTGGTGAAGCAATTCCCAATCAGACTGAAGTGTGTCCCATTTCTTTAGGTACTGCATTAATACAGGAGTCTTCACAGGAGTCTATACATGAGTTTACATCTCCAAAGCCTGTAGAGCAACCAACTACAGTGACAAATGCTTCCCTCAAAACTATGATTCTTTCACTCTCTTTAGACATCAAAAAGGGGTTTGCTGTCTTTGAAACAAATCAGGGAGAAATAAGGGCACCTGTGAAGCCCTCAAGAAAAATTTAGATCTTTTGACTGTAAGGATCCAGGCCCTTGAAGACACGGTAGGGATTTTGAAAGTTGAGGTGGGGAGAAATCAGGTGGAAATAAAGACATTAAGACTTAATGAGCAGGTAATCCAGGAAAAATTGGAACAATTGGAGAACATTTCAAGAAGAAACAATTTAAAGATTCTAAATGTTCCGGAGGGGGGTGAAAGGAGATGACTTAAAAGCATGTGCGGTTTCCCTCCTAAAGGAAGGAACACAGATAGAAGACAGGGAGGAGGACGTAGCAAGAAATATTCAGAGAACACACAGAGGTCCTAATAAAAGTAAACCACTGAAAATCCTCCTAAACATCCATACTTATGCCCTAAAAAAAAGATTCTGAGAGGAAAGGATTTCTCTTTTAAGATTAGATCGGATTTATCATGAGTAACTATAAATAGGCAATGAGAGCCAGGGGAGGTGGTTAGAGGAGTTTAATAGGTTAGGTGCTACGGCCCAGCTCAGATTCCCTGCATGTTATGTACCACAATAAAATACACAATCTGAAGGATCATAGAGAAGTCAATTAGAGGGGAAATTCAGGTACCTAAAAGATACTTAATAAGAATTTCAATACGCAGGCTTTTATTGGAAAAGAAAGGAAATCCCACAATTTTGAATAAAAATTATAATAATAATATGCATTTCCTTGCTGATTAATGCTGATATCAGGCTGGGGCTTTTTTGCAAGAAATTTGTTTTCTCTTTTCTTAACGGCACTCTAAAATAGGACTAACATTTAGTCCATATGGAAGCAGAGGAGGGTTCTCCAAGGGTTGGAGGGGCAGGGGCATGGGTGGGTAGCACAGGGTGGGGAGCATATGGGAAAAAAGATCCTCAAACACCCCTGCTGGGTCCTTAGTTGGTATAATAAAATGGGCAGTTTTGATATAGACCAGGGAGGAAGAGGTGGATGGATTGGGATAATGTCATGGAATGTGAATGGGTTGCACACTAAAGGCAGGAGGGATAAGATTTTACAATATTTAAGGTACTCACAAGCACACATATTAATCCTGCAGGAAAAGCACTTGACCAAAGCTGAATGTGTAGATTTATTGAAGTCCCAAATGTGGGTCCAATTTTTTGTCTGCACATATCAGAATTTTAACATAAAGGGGTTAGCTATATTGGTGAAGCAGCAGGTCAAAGCGGCAATATTGGGAGTCACGACAGATAAATTTGGGAGGTTGATTATAGCAAAATTTCAATTATTTGCATTAGTAGGGTTTGTATGGCCCAAACTGCGATGATATCGAACCACTTATGGCTGGTTTTCCCATTCTCCTTGAATTCCCATACCCAGTTATAATGGAGGGGAGATGTTAATGTGATCCTAGACAATAATTGGACAGGTCAGCTCCACTGGTATACCATCTGGACCTGCTGCTTTACCTTCTTTGCTAGATCTTATTGCTGCCCTTACCTCTCCCTGAGTAATCTGTTGATTCAGGTGGGCCTGTTCACTGGGTGCAAGACTAGGCAAATCATTCGCCCCCAGCCAGTTTTTCACATGCTCTTCAGTAACTGCCTCTGCTTCAGAGTACAGCCCTTCAAAGAACCTCTGAAGTGAAGTCTCTATGTCTAAGCTACTCGTCCACTTCTCCCTGGTCTGCCCACAGTCAATATCCTTAATAACATTTCTTACTTGATCAGCATTGATCTTCCAAGCTAACAGCTTCCCTCCCACTCTCCATACTCAAAATGAACAAGCTTGCTGGCTTCCCATTTCTTCTTGATACTAGGCTGTAATAGTTCATCTAACTGATCCCTCAGCAATCTCAACCTTTTTTCTAGTGAGAGTGTTACTTCAGTACCTTATCTTGCCACCAGTTGTTTCTCTAGCTTAGCCATCTCTACCTCTAAGGGACTCACTTCACTCTTACACTTCTTATTTCTAAAACTCATGAGGCACATGATTTTCCCTCTTATGACAGGCTTAAAGGTGTCCCAAACCACAGTTAGGGGAGCTGATCCCATATTTGTCTTAAAAAATTCTTCTGTCTCTGTACAGAAGTAGGAAAACATGTCACTATCCAATAGTAATGTACGTTCAAAAGTCCATCTCCTTACCTCTTCTTTCAAATGGGTTTGATCGTTAATACTACAGCTGAGTGGTCAGATATATGGGCAGCTAGGTAGGTAATGTCATAGAATGCTTCATTTAACACCTGGTCAACAAGGATGCAATCTATCCTTGAAGCATGACCATACTTTTTATTGTAGAACGAAACACCTTGTTGTACCCCTACCCTCTGTCAGGGACTGTCCGGGACTATGTCGGGAACACAGTCAGGGACTTGGGCAAGGACTGGGAACGGGGTAGAAAACGTACACAGAGAGAGGAGTACAGTGCTGCCCAGGATCATGCAGGAAGTCAGAGGAGAAAAGGGATCCAAAGGGGAAGCCTGTACAAAGGAACTAGATGGCTAAGACTCAGAAAGGAAGGGCACTCACAAGGCAATATAGCATTCAGTATAACTACACCCAGGACGGACGTGCAAGACGTATATATAATACAACATTAACAATAAAGGGAATGTGGGGTAAAGCACTCAGGAGCTCCACACGGTAAGACTGAAGCTCAGTAAGTTCCTCACCCACAATTGCTGTTACAGATACTGACTGCAAATACCCACATATAGGATATGTATGCAAAGGCAGGGTCTGTGGAGCTTATACCTATGGTGATGTTATAACAGTAACTCAAAGACAATACTCACAGTGAACAAGAAACACCACCTAGGTAGTCAGCTGTGCCCACGGATCCTGGCGATCAAACAGGAACACGCAAGGCAGTAACAGCAAAGGGGTAGAACTAAACACAAGCACAATAGACAAGGAGCTAGCAAGGAGGAGTGCTTAACAGGAAAGGAAGGAAATCACAGGGCACACTTGGCAGAAAGCAGGTAACAAACATACAAGGTAACAGAAGCAAGACAGCAGAAATAGAAAGACAGCAAACTAGAACTGGAACCAAGGAAATGGGAAGAAAGGCAGGGACTGGAAAAGGATATACAGAAGTGGAGGCTACAAGGGTATACTAGAATAGTGCAGGTTCAGGAATCAAGAAAACAAAGTAGCATAGAAGGCAGTGCTGGGGCAGGAACAAGAATTGAGCTAAGGCTCAGGAGTCAAGGTAGCACTGCAGGCAG
This sequence comes from Calotriton arnoldi, assembly GCA_963921515.1. Taxonomy (NCBI): domain Eukaryota; kingdom Metazoa; phylum Chordata; class Amphibia; order Caudata; family Salamandridae; genus Calotriton; species Calotriton arnoldi. The sequence goes on along the minus strand of CAWUFW010008448.1, from coordinate 18,833 downwards.
TCCTGGTTCAGGAACAGGAAATTACTAAAGCTTCAGGAGTCAAGGTAGCACTGCAGGCAGTGCTAGTTCAGGAGAAGGGAAACTGCTGCAGGTCAGGAACAAGGAATGCTAAGGCTCAGGAGTCAAGGTAGCACTGCAGGCAGTGCTAGTTCAAGGAAACAGGAAATAGCTACAGCTTAGGAAACAAGGAGTCAAGAGAGCACTACAAGCAGTGCAAATCAGGAACAAGAAATAGCTGAAGCCCAGGAACAAAGAATAGCTATAGCTCAGGAAACAAGGTAGCACTGCAGGCAGTGCTAATTCAGGGCACAAGGAATAGCTATAGCTCAGGGACTCAGGAAACAAGGTAGCACTGCAGGCAGTGCTAATTCAGGCACAAGGAATAGCTATAGCTCAGGAACTCAGGAAACAAGGTAGCACTGCAGGCAGTGCTAATTCAGGCACAAGGAATAGCTATAGCTCAGGAATCAAGGAACAAGGATTAACTATAGCTCAGGAATCAAGGAATATCAAAAGCTCAGGAAACAAGGATCGGTCTCACCGGAAAACAGCTACAATGACCAACACTGGGCTGAAGGGAGCTGGGGCTTAAAAGAGCTCACAGTAATCACATGCATCAGGTGTGAGCAGGCTAGCAGCAGCCAGCCACAGGTGAGCTGAATTCCTCCACCCATCCTTGGCCTGCAGGGGTGGAGACAAAGCAGTGAGCAGGGGATTATAGGTAATGGAGTTTCCAGCCTGAGCAGACTGGCTTCCACAAAACCCGGCATGGATTGGGAATGGATGTCAATTCCTAAATGATGTCCAAATGCCTGGAAGTCAGGATATGCATACAGGGGAGTGTCTGGAAGCATATTAGAATAATGGAAAGCCCCACAATTCGGCCCCCTGGTGGTGGACACGAGAATGCAGGGAGCGAGTTGTGACAGTACCCCCCCTGTAAAGACCGGTTCCCGGAATCTGGAACTGGATTCAATGCCTTTGCTCCTATGAAATAGGTCCATTTCCATCAGAGATGTAGTACAATATACCAGAGGTCTGTGGGAAAAATGTGATGGTCTGGAGGGTAGAATATTAGGTTGTAAATTAACAGGAGTATTGGAGGCAGAACCTGAAGCATCCAAATCCAGTAACGGGGGCTTAGAACCCCGAATCAACGGTGTTTGAAGTCCAGATGATGGTAGTCTAGAGTAGCACTCTAGAAACGAAGGCAGATTGACTGTAGGGTCAAAAACAGATAACGGATTGGCAGGAGGCACAGAGGTCAAAGGCCAGCTGGCTGAAGTCAAAGGAGGTAACAGGAAGCAGACTTGAAGCTCTGGCCCTGGAGGAAAACATACAGAAGACTCACATGCAGGAGACACTGGAAGCAGGTATGCAGGAGACCCAGGCCCTGGAGGCTGACAAGTTGAGAGTTTTGTCTCTGCGGCTGGAAGTTCAGTCTCTGAAAGTATATGTGCTGAGACCTTTGAAGGCTGGCTAGCTGGAAGCACAGGGTCAAAAAGTTGGCAAGATAGAGGCTCAAGGTTAGAAGGCAGGCAGCCTGGAAGCTCTGGTTCTGAAGACAGGCAGCCTGGAAGCTCTGGTTCTGAAGGCAGGCAGCCTGGAAGCTCTGGTTCTGAAGGCAGGCAGCCTGGAAGCTCTGGTTCTGAAGACAGGCAGCCTGGAAGCTCTGGTTCTGAAGGCAGGCAGCCTGGAAGCTCTGGCTCTGAAGTCAGGTGAGCTGAGGGCTTGGGCTCTGAATGCAGGCAGTCTGAAGGCTCCAGTACTAATGGCAGTTAGGCTGCAGGCTCGGGCACAGATGGCAGGCAGGCTGCAGGCTCGGGCACAGATGGCAGGCAGGCTGCAGGCTCGGGCACAGATGGCAGGCAGGCTGCAGGCTCGGGCACAGATGGCAGGCAGGCTGCAGGCTGAAGTTCAGGAGGCAGCAGGCCGGCTGAGGACTCTGGAAACTCTGAAAGCAGCAGGCCGGCTGAGGACTCTGGAAACTCTGAAAGCAGCAGGCCGGCTGAGGACTCTGGAAACTCTGAAAGCAGCAGGCCGGCTGAGGACTCTGGAAACTCTGAAAGCAGCAGGCCGGCTGAGGACTCTGGAAACTCTGAAAGCAGCAAGCCGGCTGAGGACTCTGGAAACTCTGAAAGCAGCAGGCCGGCTGAGGACTCTGGAACCTCTGAAAGCAGACTAGCTGATGGCAGAGAGACACAAGGATGACAGACTTTAAATTCTGGGAATGGCAATAGCTCGTGAGCAGTAGATTCCCTGTTGTCAATAGTGAAATCTTCACAGTTCCTTGGCTCATTAAAACTCACTGAAGCGCTTTCTTCGGGATGGCTATCTTAGAGTCTCTGATGACCAGCCTCCCTTTACCATTTGGCAGTTCCCATGTCTTAGTCAGAGGAAACAGGTAAGAGATCACTTGGTCTTTGGAAATTTTCTCATTTTCTTCTGCATTAGAAGGTGGTACAGGTGCATCAGAGCATACAGTACTATCATTTCCTGACTTTTCAATATGTGGTGTGCTTGAAGGCAAAACAGCAAAGAAGGGGTCAGGATTTTGTTTCTTCTCAGCGAGGAGGTTGACTTCAGTTGCAGTAGCTAAATCAAGAGCATAGTCTGAGTAACAGGACATTGTCACATCAGGGAATATGTGGGTCAATGGTTCAGGTTTTGTCTGTATGTCAAAGGCCTGTCTATGGGTTATCTCTGAGATAGAACTGACCTCTCTACCAGGAAAAGAAAGCAAAGAGAGGTTTTGTGTCTTGCCTGGAATTTGGGGTTCCTCAAAACTGGAGGGACACATCTCAGATGTAGCACCTAGATGTAATTTAGCACTAGAAGACAAAACAGAGGAGTTAGAAAATTCAGAATTCAAACAAATACTTTCCTTAACTGCACTTTGAGACATGGTACTATGGCTATTCTGAGTGGAATCTGAGTGATCAGCCACAGTATTATTTACACAATTACTGGACCAGCTCTGAGGGGACCGCAAAATAGTGCGCAAGGTTTCATTCTCCATTTCTAAGGAGGCTAACATAGAAGCTGAAAAGTAGTCTTGTACCAGGCTTTTAGATTCCCACTTGAACTCTGGGTTATAGTTTTTTAACAGAGTCTGAAACATTTTATTCTCTTGTTGTAATTCCAAAATCTTCGATTCCAATATATCCTGTGAAGATTGTATTTCTTTTTCTACAAAGGCAGCGGTAGACTTTGAAACTTTACAACAAGCAACAGAACTAAATCTTGGATTTTGTTTAAACTGGCTATTAGCGGTCTGTGTTCTAGTAGGTGTTTTCTCTCTTTTGTTAATCTGATTGTTTACTTTGAATGTAGCATTAAACATTGTCTCTTTAGTATCAGGGACTGTGATCTTCACTGGGTCACAAGACTGAGGTATATTGTTTGTATGGAAAACAGAGGTTATATAATGCATCTGCTCTTTCTTTGTCTGTTGTGTGGTTAAACAAGCTTTAACTGGTATCATTGAACTACTAGTTTGGTACGGTGTCGATAAAAACTGTGTCTGGAAATTGTCTTCAAAGAAAACATTGTCTTGACAGGGGGTCTCTGAGTTACAAACTTCAGAAAAATTTCCCCTAATAGCACCACTCTCTAAATTACTATTTTGTCTTTCTGCTGCTAACAAGGTTTGCAGAAATTCGTTTTCATCCTGTAGATCACTGGCTGGCATCAGGTGAGGATCAGGGTCACAGATGGAATGAAAATCTAACATAGAAGGAGCAGCCAACCACAGGGAATAATATTCAGCATGTAAAAGTCTGTTTTGTTCCATGAATCGATCTCTAGAGTTTAAGGACTTTCTAATAGGGTGTACAGAACTGCGCTGCCTTGACAATGGATTTCTGTCAACATACGCAGACTTTCTGGATCTGTTGCTAATCATCTTGGCAAGAACTGACAGGGTGGGTTTTAAAAAAAGGTAGCTAACTGAACACAAAGAAACCTCACAAGTTACCCTGGAAATGTGGGTTGGTCATTCTGTCAGGGACTGTCCGGGACTATGTCGGGAACACAGTCAGGGACTTGGGCAAGGACTGGGAACGGGGTAGAAAACGTACACAGAGAGAGGAGTACAGCGCTGCCCAGGATCACGCAGGAAGTCAGAGGAGAAAAGGGATCCAAAGGGGAAGCCTGTACAAAGGAACAAGATGGCTAAGACTCAGAAAGGAAGGGCACTCACAAGGCAATTTAGCATTCAGTATAACTACACCCAGGACGGACGTGCAAGACATATATATAATACAACATTAACAATAAAGGGAATGTGGGGTAAAGCACTCAGGAGCTCCACATGGTAAGACTGAAGCTCAGTAAGTTCCTCACCCACAATTGCTGTTACAGATACTGACTGCAAATACCCACATATAGGATATGTATGCAAAGGCAGGGTCTGTGGAGCTTATACCTATGGTGATGTTATAACAGTAACTCAAAGACAATACTCACAGTGAACAAGAAACACCACCTAGGTAGTCAGCTGTGCCCACGGATCCTGGCGATCAAACAGGAACACGCAAGGCAGTAACAGCAAAGGGGTAGAACTAAACACAAGCACAATAGACAAGGAGCTAGCAAGGAGGAGTGCTTAACAGGAAAGGAAGGAAATCACAGGGCACACTTGGCAGAAAGCAGGTAACAAACATACAAGGTAACAGAAGCAAGACAGCAAAAATAGAAAGACAGCAAACTAGAACTGGAACCAAGGAAATGGGGAGAAAGGCAGGGACTGGAAAAGGATATACAGAAGTGGAGGCTACAAGGGTATACTAGAATAGTGCAGGTTCAGAAATCAAGAAAACAAAGTAGCATAGAAGGCAGTGCTGGGGCAGGAACAAGAATTGAGCTAAGGCTCAGGAGTCAAGGTAGCACTGCAGGCAGTGCTGGTTCAGGAACAGGAAATTACTAAAGCTTCAGGAGAAGGGAAACTGCTGCAGGTCAGGAACAAGGAATGCTAAGGCTCAGGAGTCAAGGTAGCACTGCAGGCAGTGCTAGTTCAGGAACAAGGGAAACTGCTGCAGTTCAGGAACAAGGATTGCTAAGGCTCAGGAGTCAAGGTAGCACTGCAGGCAGTGCTAGTTCAAGAAAACAGGAAATAGCTACAGCTCAGGAAACAAAGAGTCAAGAGAGCACTACAAGCAGTGCAAATCAGGAACAAGAAATAGCTGATGCCCAGGAACAAAGAATAGCTATAGCTCAGGAAACAAGGTAGCACTGCAGGCAGTGCTAATTCAGGCACAAGGAATAGCTATAGCTCAGGAACTCAGGACACAAGGTAGCACTGCAGGCAGTGCTAATTCAGGCACAAGGAATAGCTATAGCTCAGGAATCAAGGAAAAAGGATTAACTATAGCTCAGGAATCAAGGAATATCAAAAGCTCAGGAAACAAGGATCGGTCTCACCGGAAAACAGCTACAATGACCAACACTGGGCTGAAGGGAGCTAGGGCTTAAAAGAGCTCACAGTAATCACATGCATCAGGTGTGAGCAGGCTAGCAGCAGCCAGCCACAGGTGAGCTGAATTCCTCCACCCATCCTTGGCCTGCAGGGGTGGAGACAAAGCAGTGAGCAGGGGATTATAGGTAATGGAGTTTCCAGCCTGAGCAGACTGGCTTCCACAAAACCCGGCATGGATTGGGAATGGATGTCAATTCCTAAATGATGTCCAAATGCCTGGAAGTCAGGATATGCATACAGGGGAGTGTCTGGAAGCATATTAGAATACTGGAAAGCCCCACAATTCGGCCCCCTGGTGGTGGACACGAGAATGCAGGGAGCGAGTTGTGACACCCTCTGCCTCCATAAATCACACAATCCTGTTTCATCATGCTCTTAAGATATACGCCTGTGATTTAGGAACCCAATCGATCTGCTTCTAGCTGTTTAAGGTTCTGGGGGATTCCATTCTAATTGTTATGACAGCATTGTTTGGGGAGATTATGGAAGACGGTGTTGTGCTACTGAAATCCTGGAATGAAGCAACCATTATGCTGATTCTAGAACCCGGGGCAAATCCTGCATGCTGTGAGTCTTAAAGACCAAATTCGCTTCTGAATAGCGATTATAATTATTCGCGAAAGTGTTGGCAGAAAGGCTGAGTGGAGTTGTGGGGAGGTTTTTACATTGTGATCAAAAGGGTTTCTTGAGAGGAAGATTACTTCACGAATTAACTTACAATCTTATTGGCTCTAGTGATTTGGCCACAACTTACAGTGCTCCCCACGCAGTTTGCACACTTGATGCAACAAAGGCCTTCGACAGAGTTAACTGGACCTATCTAATTGCAATCTTAAAACAGCATAATATGGGTGAAACGTTTTGCAGAGCAGTCTGTTTGATCTATCAAGACCCGCCTGTAAGGATTTTAGTGAACAGGAATCTAACTCTACCTTTCAAAATATTTAGAGGACCTAGACAAAGCTGTCCCCTGTCTCCATTATTGTTTAATTTATATATTGAGCCTCTTGCTACTTGGATTAAGCAGGATCCCTCAATTAGCCCCATTCATTGTCTGGGATGGGAGAAAAAAGTTTCCCTTTATGCTGATGACCTCATGTTTTATTCATCCAATTTATTAACAGCTCTTCTTGCTGTACTGAAGATTGCAATACATTTTGGAAAGGTTTTGGGCTATCCTGTTAATGCTGGGAAAACTGAAATCATGTTTTGGAACCAGAAGAGGGATAACTCTTTAACCCCTTGACCGCGATCGGAATTCCGCTCGTATGCTGGACATTCCGATCGCGGGTGGGGTCATGACGAGCTCAGCTCGTCATGCGCACAGCGCTACCGCGCAGCATGACGAGCTGAGCTCGTCATGAGCACGGAAGGGGTTAAATAGAAATGAGATACTTGGGACTAAAAATCACGCAGGATATCAACAAAATCCCAAATGTAAACCTTGAAAAAGCTCTGGTGTACACAAGTGAGTTGATGCAGGGGTTGGCTCATCTGCCTCTGGTGAATTTTGGCATAATTAGTCTTGTAAAGATGATGATTTTGTCTAAATGTAGTTTTGTTTTTAATACTACTCCATTAGATCTGAATAAGAGTTGGTCAGAGAGAATACAGCTTGCAATAAATTCCTTTGTGTGGGCATATAAGGGGCCGAGGATTGCATGGAAAAAGCCGGACATGCAATATTATGCCTGGCCCTTTCAACTGCAAAATCCTAGGATTTATTTCTCCAGATTATTCAGAAACTGGACTTCTGTTTAAGGCCATGCTAGGAAAAGTTAAAAGGGTGGCAACACACTTCCTGTTTAAATTTGGAGACCCGAAGCTTTCCAAAAAGGTGAAGTTGAAAGTACTGCAAGCCTTGGCGAAGGTGTGGTCTATGAGTCATCTGGAAGAACAATTATCGGGGAAACCCCCAAGGATAAAGGAAGTATAAATCTGGTACTGGGAAGTTTTAGAGCCTTTGGACAGGGATTTCAAGTTGGCTGAAGAACTCTGGGGAGGATGCTTGCCGAAGGATCAGTTACAAGATATCTGGCAAGAATTGATGCACATTTTATTCTCTGTTGTCAAACCTGTTTTTTAAGAAGAAATCATATTTTTTCCAATTATATAGCTTGCTTCTCACCGTACAAGATTTCAAAGAGGGTTAAATGTGCCCAATGTGGATTAGAGAAGACAACAGACATCCACATGTTCATGGAATGCCCAGAAATAAAGATATTTTGGGAAGAAGTGGTTAAGACCATTTCGAATATTATGGGGGTGGATGTTAAGGTAAGTCTCTGTTTGATTATTTTTGGGATAGTGGAGGGGCCGGAAGAGCTGAGTGGCAATATGAGGAAGTTGCTCTTCTATTTCATTTTCTGGCGAGAAGGAAAATCTGTCGCAAATGGGTGGGTGATATGCCTCCCCTTCACTCAGAGTGGCTTAATGCACTTCTTTCTATATCAAGAATGGATATGGCTGGGGAGCCCCCAGGAGGAAAACGTTCTGACAGACACTGATGAGGCGGATCAGTGGACAGAAGGCTTAAAGGGAGTAATATAAGGAGCATATACCTTGTCCAATGATTAAGCCTTTTTAGCTCTTTACACTGCGTATACAATGTGGCTTCTGAAGTAGGGCAGGGTGAGAAAGACGCAGCCTCCTTGGTCAAAGGTCTTCCTCTACGAAAGCTAAGGGTATAAATTGACATGGTTAAGAGAAGATCTGTAGTCTGAAGTGAATGAAGACAAAAAAAATAATTTTAAAAATGTGTCTTTTGACCACAGTTTTGAAGGTTTGCTGCTTGCTAGAGCCGAGGGTCTGACTAGCATCATTTATTGCTTTTGGGTGTGCATGTCTTGCAAGCTTTGATTCTCCACTTTTTGTTGTGAATCTCAAATCATAAAAGCTACATGGGAATTGTAGTTGTCCTTTCTGTTTTCTACCTTTGCACTTGGCATAGTGACATGCAGTGTTATGAAACTCAGCTTTCTTGTCGCATTTCGAGCAATAAGACCTAAGGGAGAATCCTTTGTGTTTGTTAGAGAAATGTTTTCTAAGGGCCAGATTGACAGAACTAACTTACGTCAAAACGTAAAGTTAGTACTTTTTAGTATTCACAGAATTCACTTACTCATTTTGGTATTCACAGAATTAACTTACTCATTTCGGTATTCACAGAAGTTAGTAGTCCTAACTTTAGGACTCCTAAATGCCTTCTGTGAATACCAAAGTCTTAAAGTTAGGATTTTCTCAGTTTAGGAGTAGTAAAGTCCTAACTTTACTACTACTAAACTGAGAAAGTCCTAACTTTACTACTCCTAAACTGAGAAAAATCCTAACTTTAAGACTTTCGGTATTCACAGAAGGCATTTAGGAGTCCTAAAGTTAGGGCTACTAACTTCTGTGAATACCGAAATGTGTAAGTTCATTCTGTGAATACCAAAATGAGTAAGTGTATTCTGTGAATACCAAAAGTACTAACTTTACGTTTTTGACGTAAGTTAGTTCTGTGAATCAGGCCCTAAGTTCTTTAAAGAGTCCCATTATGTTTCCACAAAGATCCCAATTGTATTTCTCATTGGGATATCTCCAATACGTGATTTTCTTGGTTAAGACACTTTTCTTTTCATTTGGTTTGTCAGTGTCCTCATGAACACCTGCCAGTTTTTATAATCTCAGTGTGGTTGTTATTCATCCAACTGATAAAGCTACAATTTTGATGCTTTCACTAAGGTCGATAATTTCCTAATTACTGTAGGAAGCTGGCTCTGTATATACTATACCAAAGGTATAGTGTGCACCAGTGGCTCCCCAGAGGCTTACAGAGGCTAAAAGAGATAACATTAAAGCTCTATTTATAGTAGTGTGGTCAAGCAGTTAGGCTTAAGCATTTGTTGTACACACTCAGGCAATAAATGATTACACACACTCAAAGACTGAATCCAAGATCAATGGTTTTGTATAAAAAGTTATTACTTTGTTATTTTATTTTTACAACCAAGAGGAACTCAGTTGCCGGTAAGTAACAGTTTCAAAAATAGTAATACTTTTCAAGATGCAGTAGGAATTAGCAATAAAAATGCTTTACAATAATAGAAATACTTTTGTATTGTCAATCAGAAATAGTAGAACTTAGTAATTGTCAAAGATAGACTTTTAAAAGCAATAGGAGAAAATGCAATACAATCCTATGGGAGGAAAACAGGTATATACATTAACAGGTAAGAACACGACTTACTCTTCCAGTCTTCGGGGTTTAGACCAATACTGCACAAGGTTCAGTTTAAGGTAGATACTGCACCACCAGCGGCACTGGGGTGGCCGGGTGCAGAGGTCACTGGACCCAATGTTAGTCAACGGAGACTGGAAGAACACCCACAAGAGGTGCTGGTTGCAGGTAGGTACCCAAAGTTTCAATGCACAGGCCCGGGGGTTAAGGTAGGTACAGGGTGGGCCTGAGGCAGCACCAAACCTACACCACCAGTGGCACAGGGGCGGCCAGGTGCAGGGTGCAAATCAGCATTGGGCGCCCAATGCTCTTCAATGGAGAATCTCAGTCACACAAAGAAGCTGCAGGCTCAAACCAGGAGGCTGGATGAAGGTGACCACTGGCTGGACAGGTAAGTTGGGTTGTTGAGGGAGGTCTGGGCACTGCTGTTTGGGCTCCCCAAGGCCGGGGGACTGAGGATGCCAGGATACCTTTCAGTGTTGGATGTTCTTAATCGGAGCCTGTCACCGACATGGGGACCCTTCCTGTAGAGGCTGCAGGCTACTTTGTGGGGTCCAGGAGAGGTCAGCCACCGATGGAGTCAAGGTCTGGATTGCTGGGTTGACATCACTGGATAGGTAAGCCACTCAGACTCGGGCCATTGCCGTTGGGTGCAGAGTGGACAGGGGTCGCGGATCAGCCTGGATCCTGAGTCCTTGCAGTGGGAGTTTTCTGGACAGGGCCACTGTCCTCTGGAGATCTGGTCTTTGTTGGAGGGTGGCAGTCTTCCTGGGGTTCTTGCAAGTAGCTGGTCACAGGACAGGCGTTGTCTTCTTTGCAGGGTCTTGGAGCAGGAGACAGGTCCGTAGGGCTGGGGCCAAATCAGTAGTCGTCTAAAGGCTTCTTCGTCCTTTTCTTCTTAGATCACTGGAATCTGAGGATCAAGGTTCAGGGGTGGCCCTAAATACTGAATTTTGGGGTGTTTCAGATACCGGCAGCTGGTAGCCAATGGTCTACTTGCCTTTAGGATGACTACAACCTCTATATGTCCCCTCCCTTTGGGGAGGGGGTATCCTCTAACCTGAGTGGGTAGAATCCTTCCAATCAAGATGGAGGATTTCCTATGGTGGGGGTCACCTCGGTCCAGGGCACCTTAAGGGTTATCCATCAGAGAGGGGACACACCTCTCTTGACTATTAATTTTCTGCCAAAAGTGGGGCTTGGTCAGGGGGGGGTGGGCATCTCCACTAGCTGGAGAGGCCCTGGTCAAAATACCAAAGGGCAGGAAGCCTTTGAGGCTCACCAGCTTGAATTCTGTTCCTGCTTGGGGGTAGGTGAGAAGCACCTCCACCCCAAGCAGGCTTTGTTCCTGACCCACGAGAGCATGAGGACTCCCACTCCAGGGGGTTAGAACCATGTTTGTGTGTGGCAGGCTGGTGCAGGCCAGTCAGCTGCACACTAGGGAGTTGGTCGTTTTTCAGGGGGCATCTCTAAGATTCCCTCTGGGTGCATTTTGTAATAAATCCAAAACTGGCATCAGTGTGGATTTATTAGGCTGAAGAGTTTGATACCAAATTCCTTGGCATTCAATAAAGCCATCATGGAGCTGTGGAGTTTGCAATAACAACCCCCCAGCCCATGTACTCAATATGGCTCCACTGCACTTGCAATGCCTGTGAATGGGCTCAGACACTGTAGGGGAATATGGCTCATGCAGCTATGCCCTCACCTGCGGTATAGTGCACCCTGCCTTAGGGCTGTGAGGCCTGCTAGAGGGGTGACTTACCTATGCCACAGGCAGTGGTTTGTGGGCTTGGCACCCAGGGGTGGGTGCCATGTTGACTCTTAATTTTGGTCTGCACCAAAACACACAGTCTGCAAAGATAGTGGCCTTGTGTTTGGTGAGGGGTCTTTGAGGGTGGCACAATACATGCTGAAGCCCTTAGAGACCCTCTCTGGCCACATGGCCCTTGGTACCAGTGATACCTTTTTATAAGGGACTTACATTTGGGCCAGAGGTGTGCCAATTGTGAAAATAAAGGTACAGTTTTGGGAAAGAACATAGGCACAGGGAACCTGATTGGCAGGGACCCAGTGCACACTCATTCAAAGTGCATCAGATATCAGGAAAAAGGCGGGGGTGAAATCATGCAAAAAAGGGCACTTTCATACAATTATTAATGAGTATGGAGAGCGAAAACAATGCGAAAGTGTGATTCAATTTGTTGTTGTTTACTGTGTTATAGGAGCTGGTTGTACAGTTCACAAAATTGGTAAGGAGGTTAATGATTTGCGGAAAAGACAGCACCATCTTAACGGAGTTTTTGTAATCCAAGGATTACTCCATCTGTATTTATTTATTTATTTATTTTTATTTATAATGTATTTTTTTTCCCCTTTATTTTTTATATTGTACCACCAAGATCATTCTCTTGCTTAGTTCTTATATCTGAAACTGAAACAACCTGTATGCCCCCTATTCACTATCTGCGGTAATCAAAGGAGGAAGGAGCAGAAAAAGAAGGAAACAAAAAGCTCCAGAGAAAATTTACTGAGGTAGCATAACAAGGATAATGACATAAATAAATTCAGCCCCACCTATCGTGTGCCTGCCGCTGATATTTATTTAAGAAATTCCTCCGCTTCCTCTATTCTGCGGAAGGTCTGCATCCTATTATTGTGCATTACATGTAGGCTGGCCGGAAATTTTAACTGTGCTGTTGCACCGAGTTTCTTAAAGGGTTCAATCAGATTTCCGAATTCCCATTGCTTGTTTGCCGTGACTTGGGAAATATCTGACCTAATTTCAAAATTAATATCATCCACTGTCAATGATTTCTGTTTCAGTGCTTTAAAAAGAATTTCTTCCTTTAAATTATAGGTATGAAAATTTACCAAAATTTTCCTCGGTTTGGTTTTATTTACACTCAGGGGCCGATTCCGATCTCGGTCGGAGGCGCACCTAACATCATTCGGTCGGGAAAAAAGCCATGCGAATGCCTGTTTCCCGACCGATCCGCACATTATTCCGAACGAGCAAGTACGATGCGCACAACAGCATAGATTCCGACCCAGTCGTACTCACCCAATCCAGGTCCTGTTCCCCGACCGAGCCGGATCCGTAAACGCAGAATCGAGTCGCACGGAAGCCAAAATGCAGCCCCGTCCGGCCGGACAAGTACGATGCGCTTCCCGTACGCGCCGAACCCGTCGCTACGCACGGCACGTCAAAGCATCCGGGAGAGGCGCACATAAGCTCCGATTCGCGCCACAACACGATCCACGGCTACGAGACGAACACGCCAGCGACGAGGACGAGGCGAAGCAACGAGAAAGACAAACGAGACGAACCAACCATGAATCCCATCGTGCCGATCCTACCAATATTCTACATCTACTACCGGAACAGGCACAGACGCGTACGGCGCAGAAGGTAAGTCAGACACCAACCACAAAAACAAACTACACATACCAGACATATCACACACACACAGAGGGATGCAGAAATTACTTACACCAGCAACAGCAGCACCATAGGGGCGGGATGGCCATCACCAATGCCACATATACACATAGGGGCCCGGATGCCTACCACTACTACCACCTCTACCCAGGGGGTGCCAGATACCTACCACTACTACCACCTCTACCCAGGGGGTGCCAGATGCCTACCACTACTACCACCCCTACCCAGGGGTGCCAGATGCCTACCACTACTACCACCTCTACCCATGGGGGGCTGGATGCCTGTCACTACTACCACCCTTACCCAGGGGGTGCCAGATGCCTACCTCTACTACCACCCTTACCCAGGGGGTGCCAGATGCCTACCACTACTACCACCTCTACCCATGGGGGCTGGATGCCTGTCACTACTACCACCCTTACCCAGGGGTGCCAGATGCCTACCACTACTACCACCTCTACCCATGGGGGCTTGATGCCTGTCACTACTACCACCCTTACCCAGGGGGTGCCAGATGCCTACCACTACTACCACCTCTACCCAGGGGGTGTCAGATGCCTACCAATACTACCACCTCTACCCAGGTGGTGTCAGATGCCTACCACTACTACCACCCCTACCCAGGGGGTGCCAGATGCCTACCACTACTACCATCTCTACCCATGGGGGGCTGGATGCCTGTCACTACTACCACCCTTACCCAGGGGGTGCCAGATGCCTACCACTACTACCACCTCTACCCATGGGGGCTGGATGACTGTCACTACTACCACCCTTACCCAGGGGTGCCAGATGCCTACCACTACTACCACCTCTACCCAGGGGGTGTCAGATGCCTACCACTACTACCACCTCTACCCATGGGGGGCTGGATGCCTGTCACTACTACCACCCTTACCCAGGGGGTGCCAGATACCTACCACTACTACCACCCCTACCCAGGTGGTGCCAGATGCCTACCACTACTACCACCTCTACCCAGGGGGTGCCAGATGCCTACCACTACTACCACCTCGCCCCATGGGCGGCTGGATGCCTGTCACTACTACCACCCTTACCCAGGGGGTGCCAGATGCCTACCACTACTACCACCTCTACCCAGGGGGTGTCAGATGCCTACCACTACTACCACCTCTACCCAGGGGGTGCCAGATGCCTACCACTACTACCACCTCTACCCAGGGGGTGCCAGATGCCTACCACTACTACCAACCTTACCCAGGGGGTGTCTGATGCCTACCACTACTACCACCTCTACCCATGGGGGCTGGATGCCTGTCACTACTACCACCCCTACCCAGGGGGTGCCAGATGCCTACCACTACTACCACCTCTACCCAGGGGTGTCAGATGCCTACCACTACTACCACCTCTACCCAGGGGTGCCAGATGCCTACCACTACTACCACCTATACCCAGGGGTGCCAGATGCCTACCACTACTACCACCCTTACCCAGGGGTGCCAGATGCCTACCACTACTACCACCTCTACCCAGGGGGTGCCAGATACCTACCACTACTACCACCCCTACCCAGGGGTGCCAGATGCCTACCACTACTACCACCTCTACCCAGGGGTGCCAGATGCCTACCACTACTACCACCTCTACCCAGGGGTGCCAGATGCCTACCACTACTACTACCACCCTTACCCAGGGGGTGCCAGATGCCTACCACTACTACCACCCCTACCCAGGGGGTGCCAGATGCTTACCACTACTACCACCTCTACCCAGGGGGTGCCAGATGCCTTCCACTACTACCACCCCTACCCAGGGGGTGCCAGATGCCTACCACTACTACCACCTCTACCCAGGGGGTACAAGATGCCTACCACTACTACCAACCTTACCCAGGGGTGCCAGATGCCTACCACTACTACCACCCTTACCCAGGGGGTGCCAGATGCCTACCACTACTACCATCCCTACCCAGGGGTGCCAGATGCCTACCACTACTACCACCTCTACCCAGGGGGTGCCAGATGCCTACCACTACTACCACCTCTACCCATGGGGGCTGGATGCCTGTCACTACTACCACCCTTACCCATGGGGTGCCAGATGCCTACCACTACTACCACCCTTACCCAGGGGATGCCAGATGCCTACCACTACTACCACCCTTACCCAGGGGTGCCAGATGCCTACCACTACTACCACCTCTACCCAGGGGGTGTCAGATGCCTACCACTACTACCACCTCTACCCAGGGGGTGCCAGATGCCTACCACTACTACCACCTCTACCCAGGGGGTGCCAGATGCCTACCACTACTACCACCCTTACCCAGGGGTGTCAGATGCCTACCACTACTACCACCTCTACCCATGGGGGCTGGATGCCTGTCACTACTACCACCCTTACCCAGGGGGTGCCAGATGCCTACCACTACTACCACCTCTACCCAGGGGTGTCAGATGCCTACCACTACTACCACCTCTACCCAGGGGGTGCCAGATGCCTACCACTACTACCACCTCTACCCAGGGGGTGCCAGATGCCTACCACTACTACCACCTCTACCCAGGGGTGCCAGATGCCTACCACTACTACCACCCTTACCCAGGGGGTGCCAGATGCCTACCACTACTACCACCTCTACCCAGGGGGTGCCAGATGCCTACCACTACTACCACCCCTACCCAGGGGTGCCAGATGCCTACCACTACTACCACCTCTACCCACGGGGTGCCAGATGCCTACCACTACTACCACCCTTACCCAGGGGGTGCCAGATGCCTACCACTACTACCACCCTACCCAGGGGTGCCAGATGCCCACCACTACTACCACCCCTACCCAGGGGGTGCCAGATGCCTACCACTACTACCACCTCTACCCAGGGGTGCCAGATGCCTACCACTACTACCACCCCTACCCAGGGGTGCCAGATGCCTACCACTACTACCACCTCTACCCAGGGGTGCCAGATGCCTACCACTACTACCACCCTTACCCAGGGGTGCCAGATGCCTACCACTACTACCACCCTTACCCAGGGGGTGCCAGATGCCTACCACTACTACCACCCCTACCCAGGGGGTGCCAGATGCCTACCACTACTCCCACCTCTACCCAGGGGGTGCCAGATGCCTACCACTACTACCACCACTACCCATGGGGGGCTGGATGACTGTCACTACTACCACCCTTACCCAGGGGTGCCAGATGCCTACCACTACTACCACCCTTACCCAGGGGTGCCGGATGCCTACCACTACTACCACCTCTACCCATGGGGAGCTGGATGCCTGTCACTACTACCACCCTTACCCAGGGGTGCCAGATGCCTACCACTACTACCACCTCTACCCAGGGGGTGTCAGATGCCTACCACTACTACCACCTCTACCCATGGGGGGCTGGATGCCTGTCACTACTACCACCCTTACCCAGGGGGTGCCAGATGCCTACCACTACTACCACCCTTACCCGGGGGTGTCAGATGCCTACCACTACTACCACCTCTACCCATAGGGGGCTGGATGCCTGTCACTACTACCACACTTACCCAGGGGGTGCCAGATGCCTACCACTACTACCACCCTTACCCAGGGGGTGCCAGATGCCTACCACTACTACCACCCTTACCCAGGGGGTGGCAGATGCCTACCACTACTACCACCTCTACCCAGGGGGTGCCAGGTGCCTACCACTACTACCACCTCTACCCAGGGGGTGCCAGATGCCTACCACTACTACCACCTCTACCAATGGGGGGCTGGATGCCTGTCACTACTACCACCCCTACCCATGGGGGGCTGGATGCCTACCACCAACAACACCCCCACTCACAGGATGGCTAATACATGACACAACAAGCACACACCAACATAAAGAATGCCACATAAAGACATCCCCCCAACACCATGACAAGCGTTTGTAGACTGTGTCAAATGCCTACAACACTGAACATGACTTTGAACATACAATGTGACCCCCTATCACATGTGCCACACATAAATGTGTGTGGCCCCCACAATGCAAGCAGGCCATGACCATTGTGGCAATGGGGTCCAAAACCCCATCATCACAGTGACCAAAATGTAAGTGTGGGGTCCATAGCTGAAGCACATCTTGAACATTGTGGCAATGGGGTCCAAACCCCCATCATCACAGTGACCAAAATGTAAGTGTGGGGTCCATAGCTGAAGCACATTTTGAACATTGTGGCAATGGGGTCCAAACCCCCATCATCACAGTGACTAAAATGTAAGTGTGGGGTCCATAGCTGAAGCACATTTTGAACATTGTGGCAATGGGGTCCAAACCCCATCATCACAGTGACCAAAATGTAAGTGTGGGGTCCATAGCTGAAGCACATTTTGAACATTGTGGCAATGGGGTCCAAACCCCCATCATCACAGTGACCAAAATGTAAGTGTGGGGTCCATATCTGAAGCACATTTTGAACATTGTGGCAATGGGGTCCAAACCCCCATCATCACAGTGACCAAAATGTAACTGTGGGGTCCATAGTTGAAGCACATTTTGAACATTGTGGCAATGGGGTCCAAACCCCCATCATCACAGTGACCAAAATGTAAGTGTGGGGTCCATAGCTGAAGCACATTTTGAACATTGTGGCAATGGGGTCCAAACCCCCATCATCACAGTGACCAAAATGTAAGTGTGGGGTCCATAGCTGAAGCACATTTTGAACATTGTGGCAATGGGGTCCAAACCCCCATCATCACAGTGACCAAAATGTAAGTGTTGACAAAGAAAAAGCTGCAACTGCCAAACTGCATGGATGATTCCTGGTCACAGAACAACAAACACATCAGTGGCAAAGTAGTGCTTGTGTCCCATAGCAACATAGATTGGGGGAGGCAAACAGTGCAGTGCAAATAAGACATACCTTTGGCCATGTGCAGACAAACATCACCCATGGGGGCTGACACTGTCAACATTCATCAATGACACAATGACAGAAGTGACCATCAGAATGCAGACCCACATATTTGCACCAATGGGCACACAAATGCAGATACCCTGTGGAGACTGTAGATGTGAGGTGAACAGATACCATACCATGGCAGCAATGGGACACACAAACAATGATCATTGTGCTGACTGATGACCTAGGAGTCCCAGGGACAGCAGGGGAAACACACCAAACAACATACAGCCAATGGCACACTAAACATATGCCAATGCAGTGGTGCAGATGCACAAACACAAACAGGCAGACCCACACTGCACATCAAACACTACAGGTGAGGGGGGGGGTACCAGTGTCCCCAGGCAACCACACAACACATGAGGAGGCCTGAATACCAATTACACAGATGTGCATACAGTGCCACACAAAGGTAACTCATGGATCCAAATCCCCTATGTGGGCAATCAGGCATTGTCAGATGAGAGGGAGCACAAATCACACATGTCACACAAGCATGTAGGAACAGCAACTGACACAGCAAGACACAGAGACACCACAGCACTACCACCAGGGCCCCCACAATGTGGTGACCCTGGGCTGCATTACAATCCCACTGTGATGACAAAGCTAGATGTCGTTCACACTGTGAACCACAGTCATGTGTCCTGAGCAACAAACTACCATCACACCTACACAAGCACAAATCAATCAGCACGGCCAGTAAGCCAAGGCCAACATGGAGGCAGGGGTCTAGCCGGGAAACAACCTCTCATCTGCACACACTCAACAGCACACACCTCGACCT